>JAPEHQ010000013.1:0-1200000 GCA_027405735.1 Mucor racemosus | reverse complement strand
TCTCCGGCCCCATTTGTTGCTTGAAAGAAATCGAAAGGGAACCTCTTAGATCGTTTGTTATGATTACCCAGCTTCAAAAACTTGGCTTTTGTTTGTGCGTATATACACTATTTTCAGAAAATATTAGCGCACTTTTGGGAATGCGACATTTGTTTCTATTATTAAAGATGCTTCACTTGTAAGTAATCATCAAACCTATTTAGAGAATATCTGCAGAATCCTTTGAGATGATTGATAAGAACTTGTTACATGATCTGCAATTCTTGAATACAATGTTTCTTCAACTAAAAGGCGCTCTCTCTCTCTCTCTCTCTCTCTCTCTCTCTCTCTCTCTCTTTTCAACTTTATTTTGCAGACAGACCGGAATTGTTCAATTGGATTCAATTCTGGTGAGTATGGAGGAAGTATATGCATGCATATACACAAACAGTTCAGTTATTTAAAACAATTGTTGCAATCATGGCGTTCGGTAAGTCTATTCGAGACAAATTGTTGCAACTCATCAAAATCGGAGCCTCCCACTTTTTTCTAATAATTAACCTCATATTAATTATTATTTAAGATATACCTTAGACACTGCTAAAAGTATGTGGATTAATCACATTATGCTACCTATTCCTAAATTTATTCTATATCTCACGAAGACTCAAAAACACGTAAAATTCACTGCTTTTTTCGTAAAAACTGGGTCTCGTTTTTTATCCCTGCTCTACTTTTTTTTTTCACTAAATAACACCAAGAAAAAATTATATGCCAATGTACCTGAGATGTTCAACTTTAATCCGAAAATGAGTATCCGGAAATATCCTATTTTTTGCAGTTGGTATTAATTTTTCAGTGCTAATATTTCAGATTTTTACGCGTATTTCACTGCTAAAAATTAAAAACTTTAAGGCTTCATATCTCCAGAAAAAATTAAGCTATGCTAGCACTTTTTAATAATGAAACTTACTTGTTTCGAAGTGCTCTATAACATACTTTAATATAAAAAAATTCTGAGCACTTTTATTTTTTTTTTCATTTTTTTGGCATTTCTATAGTAGGTTTCAAAATATTGGTTAAATTGAGCAACATTTTTTTTTTGCATTCATGTCATTAAGCTCGTGAAGTTCTTTTGGATCCAATTTAGTTTTTTTCAAAATATTGATTTTTCGTGGAGATATCCTCAAAAATGTGTACAAAGAGACATTTTCGTTTCTAGCTTCCATTTTTCCCTTATATACCCTCATCCCAAATTCTGAATCTGAAAAATTTTTTAATAAAAATCTCGTTTTCTCTACGAAAAATGCAGCTAGAAGACTTTGCAATAGCTCAATCGATAGATAATTTGTTTGTGAATTATATCATTTAATTATATTTTAAATATGCTTATAAAGAGTGATATATATTTTCAAAAAACCTCTAAAATTTCAATCGCATTTTACGCAAAATTTAATGTAAAATGTCTGTCTGATTTTTATTTAAATAAATGCAGAATTTAAAGCTGTACAAAAAACATTTAGTACACTAGTTTAACTTAATTTGCAGTTCATGAGCCATTAAGGGATTTTGTTTTTTGAACCATTTTTCGTCTATTTTTTTATCATATCAATCATCATCAAATCAATTTTTGAATCCCGCTACTGTAAGCTTTAAGCCGTGATATAAACTATTATTTTATTATTTTGATTATCTTGACAAAAACATCGATATTTTCGCTAAAACAAAAAATGCAGAGTAGATTAGAGTTTGATCTGTCTTGTTAATGCTGCAGTAAATAACGGTGTTGATTACTAAAATAAAAAAATATCAAAATAAAAGCGGTAGAAATACAATTATAATCAGTTAAAATTTCTATTACAAAAGATTTCTGAAGATTTAACATAATTAAAAAAATATGAGATTATTTATAGTGATTTGGAGAATTTGGATACCATCAGACTTATGAATGGATTTATATCTAGTAATCTTCTAGTTTTGAGTACATTGTTATTGATTTAATATTTTAAGGGCTAATAAATCATGCAGAGCATTGGTCATAAGAGATTGTATGTCAAGTGTGACAATATCGACCTTTTGGGAAATGGCTGTTTATTATTGTTATATATATTTTATGTAATATTGAATTCAGGGATAATTTTTATATGCTTGAATCTTATTTATATTGATAGTGCAACTTCAATATAGATGAGTAGTTGACTAAACTGATATCTTTATTGTTATTATTGATTTGGATAGAATCCTGTTTTGATATATATGTCATTTGTGTAATTGATTGCACCGTGATCAAGGGTGCTATCATCTACGCGGCATGTATGGTTCAAAAAGGTATTTCATATTTTTAACATGCGTTTTTTTATTGTGTTCAATTGAGGCGTTTGTTTATTATTGTTGTTCACATTTCAAATGGCATCATATTTTTATGAGCGACACTTGAAAATTAGGTTATTTTATTATTATCAAGCTTTTTGGTATGTAATTCCACTGCAGTAATCAATGAATATTGATCCAGACGAGCTAAAAGTTTCAAATTTGGATGCTCCTTTCAAAATAGAAAGACTATATAATAGCCTTGATAGATATTTATATTGGGCTAGTTGTGTGCATAATTTGAATGAAATTTTGCTTGGAAAGCATTATTTGATTTAAAAATACAGATGATTTATTTATTTTTGATATATAGCTGTGTACACCATGATTGAATAACGCGAGATACATACAAAGACCGAGGAGACCAACTAATATAACTAACATGATGACCAGCCTAAACAAAATATGATTAGTTAACCTTATAAGCGCTATAATATGTTAAAACTGCAGAAAGTACTTACAGGTAATAAAATGAGTGTACATGATGAATTGGGAGCAGTGGCTATAATATAATAAAATTTAAATTACACAGCTTGATTGAATATTTACCAATTTACCTTCATCAAAAGCAACCTTCATTACCTTGGACATCTTACATTCAGTTAGACTATCACGTTCACCAGCAATTAGTAAAAATGGAACTAAATTCTTTGTCTTTGGTACCAAAGCCAAAGGAGAATGTTGATTTAAGAAATCCATATCGACTTTATCCAAATTTGCCACCTTTTTACAAAAGAAAACAGCACGATGAGGCTCATTGACTAGTTCCAATGCACCACTCAAACTAACAACACCACGAACTGAGGTATCGACATCTTCAAATCCAGGTTGAAATTGGGGATTATTTACTGTCATGGAAGCCATGGAGGCCAAATGTGCTCCAGCAGAATCTCCTGTTTGATTATAATGTAAACAAATTTCTCGGATTTTTCATTGATGAGTATATTTTACCTGACAACACAATAAAATTAGGATCACCGCCAAAGGAAGAAATGTTCTGCTTTAACCAGCGAATAGCACGTTTTACATCCATCAAATGAGTAGGATAAGCATTCTTTGGTGCTAAACGATAACCGATATTTACAGTAATCTATGCATATAATGTGTCAGTTTCCAGCTACTTTTATCTGATTTTCATACGCTTAATTTACCCAATTGTTCTCTGTAATAATTAATTTTTGGAATGGATAGAAAGTATTCTTTGAACCCATTCTCCATGCTCCGCCATGAATATGAACCTTAATCAAGAAATACAATGTTATTTAGGATGAATAACTTTTTTATATAATTGCATTTTTACCAAAACAGGTCTTAATCCAGCACCATTGGCTAAAGGCGAATTCTGTGAGAAAATATCCAACATCATTTTACGAGGTTGATTGAAGTCTTGGTTTGTTGTTTCTAATGCCTCTCTAATTTCCTCATTTGTAGCATAAGTAACTGATAGTATGTGTTAATTTGAAACCATCAAGAGATTTACACCAGCACTTACTATTAGAATGAACCTTGATGTTTGCTGGTGTCCAAATAGGATTGATCAATTTCTTCAAGTCTTCAAAGCTAGCAAGTAAATGAAGTTAATTGGAGATCAAAAATAGTTTTTCGAGGTAATTTACCAAACAATACTAGCCATAGGCTTGCTATTGTTGTCAAGAGATTTGATTGTTTCATCGGCTATACTTTTATCTTTAAGCATTTCAAAGAATAAAACAGCAAGACCACCGAAATTTACAATATCGACAAAATAGAATAACCAAGCCAAAGTGTAATCTATACGATGAAACACATGAGTCGAGTATTAGCTTGATTACTATAAAAACTTACTGAATCCTCCCAAGAATCCGACAATCTTAATCCAAATCAAATTGATAAAAATAATTTGAAGTGAAAATTCAGTTACCATAGAAGAAGTAACTTCAATTATGAATAAATATTTTCGTAACGAATGAGCAAACAATTGCCTAATTACAGGTTTGTCAAATGCGCATACAATAAAAAATGAATAAAATAGCACAGAAAATATGTAGCTAGTAGCAGCAAATGCTGAAATAAAAGTAAACATGTTTCCTGACAAAGAAATAAAGAGAAGGCTTTCTAACTCTTCATCCCCCCGCCCCTTTTTATTAATTAAATATTATCCAGTGTCACAGAAGAAACACTTTTTTACTGTATTCATGTATCATTGTCATGTGAAAAGGGTCATTTCTTTGAAGCTCCACGTAAAAAAAAAAAAATGGAAAAAAAAAAAAAAACTATATAGAAAGCATCATCATATTTGTCTTTATCCATTTACCTTATCTCTTTCTGAAAAATTACTAAAAATGAAAGAATCTGCTAATGAAAAAGAAACTATAAATACCAACAAAACCAGTAATGGTGTTCTACCAGATATAAAAAAAGTGTCTGAAGTAATTCAAAATATGCCAAATGTTCGTTGGGCTCCTTTGACAGGCATTCCATTTGAAAGAAGAGTGCAAACTGCCGCTGTCTTAACCTGGGTCTTTCTCTTGGGTAATTGCTTTACTATATTCTTTTGCTCTCTATTTTTACCGTTCTTATGGCCTCTTCATATTGCTTATATTATTTATCTTTGTCGTGATCAATCGGCCGAAAATGGTGGACGTCGTTCAGATTGGTTCCGTCGCTTGCCCGTTTGGAACTATTTTGCCGGATACTTCCCTATTAAATTAGTAAAAGAAGCTGATTTGGACCCTTCTAAAAACTATGTCTTTGGATATCATCCTCATGGTATTATTAGTATGGGCGCTTTTGCAAATTTCGCTACAGAAGCTACATCTTTTGCAGAATTATTTCCCGGTATTAAAGCATCTTTATTGACTCTAACAACCAACTTTAAGTTCCCCATCTATCGTGATATCATTTTGGCTCTTGGAATTGCATCTGTTTCGCGCCATTCATGCGAACATATCTTATCTTCAGGTCCTGGTCGCTCGATTGTCATTGTTATTGGAGGTGCTTCTGAATCCCTTAGTGCTCGTCCGGGAATCGCTGATTTGGTATTAAAAAAGAGATTAGGTTTTATTCGTATGGCTATTCGTCATGGAGCTGATTTAGTGCCTACATTTTCGTTTGGCGAAAATGATCTATATGAACAAGTTGATAATTCAGATGGAAGTTGGCTTTGGAATATTCAAAAGAAAATGCAGCAAGCTGTCGGATTCACTTTGCCATTGTTTCATGCACGTGGTATTTTCAACTGTAAGTTTTTTTGCTGAAACTAAAATTGAATGGGGTTCTGTGTTAATTAACATTATTATTAGATAATGTCGGTTTAATTCCTTATAGACATGAAGTGGTTACAGTTGGTAAGTGCGCTTGAATTACATAAAAAAAAAAAAAAAAAAAAAAAAGTATTGTTACACTAACTGTCATATGAAAATAGTTGGAAAACCAATTTCAGTACCTAAATTGGAATCAGGTCAAACAGAGCCTACTCAGGAACAATTATTAGCAACACAAGCATTGTATATTGAAGAATTGGAATCGATCTATAACAAGTATAAGGATGTGTATGCAAAGGACCGAAAACAAGATATGCGCATTGTCAGTTAAACATCTTGAAGAATATTTATTGTTATATATTTAATTATTAAAATTCATTAATGTATATATCATATAAAAATATTATTATGTAAATGGATGGGGTTCGGCATTATTGTATGCAACCATATGAAAGACTATCTGGGCTTTTCTCAAGGCTAATTGCATTTAGATGTCATCATGTGTTGGGAATGTTTTGTGTCGCTGGGGAAGGATATGCATTAATTTTAGTTGGTTATATGTAAAAATTTGCGCTTTTCAAAGTTGTTCAGTATTTAAAAGTGGATTAGTTGATAACTATTTTATCAGTAACATTGCATAAGAGTATATATTGGAAAAGACAGTTGGAATAGTGGTAATTGCAAAAAGTTTATATATGCTTCGAAGAAAAATGCAAAAAAAACTATTAAATATTGCAATAATTAATAAAATAAAAAGTATTAACATATAGTATACACATTAATTAGCACTATTATATATTTTGTTTACTGACAATAGCTTTATTATAAGGCCCTAAAACTCTTTAGAGATACAAAAATTACAAAATAGCTATTTTCGGTGCTTAAAATCTTTTTTGCAAAAATCCAAAAAAATTTGTCCGAAAATGTCGAAAAATCAGTATTTGTAATATTTCTCTACTTTTTGAGTAGTAATTATTAAATCTTAAGAATGCTTATAATACAGATTTTTGTTGCGCGTTTGGTGATGTATAATTTGTAATATTTTTATTGGCAAAATTTCGGTCAAAATACAAAAAACTGAAAATCAGTTTTTCTAACAAAAGTCTACAAATTCATAATATATTTAGTATTTTAAAAAACCTATCTGATAGGCTCAGTCTTTAGCTACACTTTGAATATTTAATGGTAATTTTATCTCAGTTTTTCGTAGAGAAATCGCAAATATTATTTTTTCAAAAAAAAATCCCTTGCAATTGCTCATCCTTGAAGGGGGGTCAAAAAAGCTGACTTTTAATCCTTTCATTATGTGTATATCTGAAAATTAAGGTTCATTTCGTAACAGTATGAAATAAATTAGCAGCAATTTAGTGAAATGTAAATCATCCACTATAGTAGATCGCACGGGCATGATGAATACACCTAAATTGACTCAATAAATCATGCAAATAAAGGAAAAATAATGTTTGAATACTAAATATTGCTCTCAAAAAGTAAATTTATTCATTAATGTTCAACAAAATGGATCAGCTACATTATGAAAAAGCACCAAGAGTCAATAAAAATTGCGCAACTGCATATATTTTCTTGATTACTCTTTGTTATTTTCTTTAAGCTGCATTTTATATATACATAAATATAATGGAATAAGCATAGTTTTATAGTTTATCAAGAGCCATAACAATGACAACCTAATGCATTTATGCCAGAAATGCTGTTGATTATTAATGATCCAGTACCCATTTTATCTATGGTTTGAATATGCAGCTCCATGTCCATGGCTGGGGCCTGATCCAACTAAAATCTAGAAAAGCTGGCGCCCTTCTGAGACATATGACAAAGTAACTTTATGCTAAAGTTTTTTTATCAACTGTATATATCACTTACAATTGCTTCCCACACAATGTTGGAAAAAATCAAGCTGTACTATTAGGATCTGATGAATTAAAAATAACAATTGATTATAGTTTTCATGGGGATTTGATTGTTGTAATACCTAATAACATTTTTGCCTCTGAATTACCATGTGAAATTAACTCGAGGAATAAAAAAAGAGAGATCACTGGCTTTTAAACGGTTTACAACAAATAACAAACTGATTTTTTCTTTTCGTCCTTTTGTTCTTTTTTTTTGTCAGTAGATAATCATAAATTACTGACTGATTCTCTTTCATCATTTAAACTGTCTAATTTACTAAATCACGAGAATTACGACCAAGAGGGATTTTCTCCTTTGGTACTACAACAACAACAACAACAACAACGACAACAACAAGATGCAGATGAAGGATTTGCTTCATCTTCATCCGTTGACGAAGACCAAATATTTGAAGTAATTCGACGTAAAAGAAGTAGCCATCAAATACCAACAAATACGTCAACTTCAGATCCCATTGAAAAGAGTCGTAAATTATTACATGAAAAAATCAAGATGGCACCTCTGGAATCTATTTTATGGATTCTTTCTTTCTTTTGGGTATTTTATCAAGTGTTTAGAACAGGTGCATTCGATAATCAAGTCATTGCAGGTTGGAGTGCTAGTATTTTATTTGGTATTTTGATGGTTCGTTTTTCTTCAAAAAAAAAGAGCAGAAATGAAGATTCTGTAACTTCATCTGATGAGCAATTGGATATTCATGATCATCAACAATCAAAGAAATCAGATGGTGATTTACTAAAGAGATCAAATGAATTTCCTGACTCAATTAATCGTATATTTGGTGCAAGCAAAACATCATTCAGGTATTTACATGTAAATCTAGTGTAATCCTTCAAGGCTAACCAATTTTTCATAGAGCAAATGCAGATGATGGTTTATTATGTGGTGTTTTATTACTACCGATGGTAGCAGCTACAAAACTAGTTGATGCATCAAGTAAAAATACTGATAGATTTCAAATAGCTTACCTACAAGTGAGATTGGAATTAGTGTTGTTTATGAGCGTCATTTTATTGCTTCTTGTGTTAACAAACGATTATTCACATCCTGTCAAACGAGTTATTCGTAAAAGAGGGTTATTTGTATCTAGCATTTGTGTATCGGCATTATGTACAACACTTTTAACAAAACTAACACCCTTGGCTCCCATGTTGGCAGAAACACCAATTGCAATGACAGTTTTATCCGTAACCATGTTTCAATGGTTTCTATATATTTGTGTTGTTACTCTGAAAAAATGCTTTACTTTGGGTGAAATGTGCGTTATTTCTCAAGCAGCAGCAGTAGTTGTTTATGGAGCATCAGAATATATTTGCTCGGCTGTAAGTTTATATCGATATATGATTTATAATCACTGATCTAACATTTTTTCAACAGTATTACCCTGATACAACACCGATTTATTTGCATTATAGTGATATTTCAACTAATATGGTACTTATTCATGCATTAGTAGTAGGAATGATATTTATTGGTGTAATCACATATCCTCTTTTGCGTTATTCTCGTCGATTAGCTCAAAGACCTTACTGGCGATCATTACCATCTCAACATCAATCCATTTTTCAAAACAAAAAAATGTTGGTTGCTATTGCATTTTACATTTTGACAGCCATTATTGTATTTTTCATCATTGCTCCTATTTGCAAATCAATCACTGGTGAAAATCCATTCATGTGGACACTTGATTTTTTGTACATGTCTCCTTCTCGTATGTTTCTTTGTTTGTATTGGTCTTTGACAGTGATTACGACGGTTGTTATTTGGGTTCTTGTCTTGGATTTTGTTCCTCAATCTGCAAATAATGGTGATATTTATTCAAGTAATGTTGAAGGTAAAGCACTGACGAGTGCTTTAAACAAAAAGAGAAAGCTATTTCATGCTTTGGCTGTTATTATGTTTGTTCCTGGCGTATTGTTTGAGGTAAAAGATCTAGACATTTCTATTAATGCATCTATTCACTCTATTTCATTGTTATTAGAAATCCTTTCTTCAATTAGCTTTTGGTGTTGCTTTATCTGGTTTTATTTATTTGGAATATCTTAGATATTTTGCTGTTTGGCCTTGGGGAAAGAGTTTGCATGTATTTTTGACAGAGTTTATCGATAATCGTGATTTGGGTCCTGTTATTTTGAGCCATATTTACTTGTTGTTAGGTTGTGCAAGCCCTGTTTGGCTTGGAAGGTAAGCTTTGATATTTCGCTGCTCATAAACAAGTGCTCATAAATTATATTTAATCTAGTTCCAATGTGTTGGCTAGCTTATCTGGTGTCTTATCTTTGGGTTTTGGAGATGCAGCAGCATCGATTATTGGTAAACGATTTGGACATTATCGATGGCCAGGTACCAAAAAAACTGTAGAAGGAACAGCAGCATTTATAATTGCAGTATTCCTTAGTTCTTTAGTCATTGTATACAGTTCTGCATTAGTGGGGATTGATGGTGCTTCTAGATATGTTGCTTCGGCTGGCCGGGGTGAATGGATAAATTACTCGGTTGTTATTACATTAACCGCTTTATTAGAAGCATTTTCTACTCAAAACGATAACATTATTATACCACTTTATATGTATGCACTTGTAGTATTAGGCCATACCATGTAAAAATACAATCAAACACTCTTTTAATTATTAAAAATAATATAAATACATACTAAAAACTAATTAACTGTCTTCTTGACCAATTTTGATCATGAATTTCATCCTTTCCCATATCTTGATTAGATAAATGTATTTCTTGACTTTCAGATAATGTAACAATCATTCGATTATTCAACTTTAAATAAGAAACATCCTTATCAAATACAGAATCGACTAAACGTAATGTATTTGTTGGTGCTGTTCTATCCATTACTTTATAAGGATCTCGACTTGCAGGAACCATAACTCGCATAACTTGATAAAGAGATCTTCGATGTACTGCACTGGTTACAAGGTTAATTAGGAGATTACCTACAATGCAAAACACGATAGATATTCCAATAATAATTTGAGGCAATAATCCAATTGAGATGCCCACAGTATGGCTAAAATAACTGGCAGTTACCAAGAATCCACCTACTGTAATTGTGCTACCCAATTGCCAAATGTTTCTAGCAATGGCCTCTAATTCACTTATACTGACTTGTCCTAAATCGCTATAAATACATTGTTGCATCCAAGTTTGAATGCTTTGGGTTTTGAAATCCCAATCACTACTACATTGGCCTTTACTTCTAATTTCAAAGATGGGGACAATAGGTATATAGGTTCGATTTGTTTCCAGACCAGAAGGTGGCGGAAAGAACGGGAATGGCGTACTAGTTGTTGATTGTGATGCTTGTTCTGCTCCCCAAGCTGAATCATCATAACTTCCAAAGAAAGAGTAAGGATTTTGTTCATGTTTAACATTCCAAAGTTGAGTATATGTATGCAAACACCAATAAGACATTTGCTGTGTTGATAAAGATGGTTCAAGCAGACAAAGCACTGTACCAAGGCGATAATTGCTATCAACTGCTGTTTGTACTGCATATGAACTCGTTGTAATTTGTTGTAAACTGGATGCTTGTGTAGCAGTAATGCCAACCAATTGGCAAAGAAAGCAATCTTCTTCATCTAAAGTACTTACAACGCCAGCATGTGCATTTACTGTTTGCCATAGAACAGTAGATAATGTAGATGTTCGATGTATAGCACTCCAACGTTCTGC
Source organism: Mucor racemosus (assembly GCA_027405735.1). Lineage (NCBI taxonomy): Eukaryota > Fungi > Mucoromycota > Mucoromycetes > Mucorales > Mucoraceae > Mucor > Mucor racemosus. Next base: position 1,188,784 of record JAPEHQ010000013.1, on the reverse strand, counting down.
CCTATCAACACTTCCGTTGACAGGTACTCCTTCACCTCTACGTCTACCTTGTCTTAATAAATCAGATAAATCAGGTGTTGCTAACGGGAAAAATTGATCTGCATGCAAAATATCTAATGGACTAGTTATATCATCTGCATCATAAATACTTGTATTTGTATAGACAGCAGCCATTCCACTGCGAAATGCAACAGTGCTATAATTATTCGCAATAAATGTATTTTTGGCAATGGATATGAATTGCTGTGGTGTAGTTTCAGTGGCAAATGTATCATTGATAGATACAATTAAGCTGTTGTTTGTATAAAATGCAATTGGTTCAATTTCAATAAGATCCCATTTGATCTTTGCAATCGTAACATTCTTGGCATCATTACATCCATATGGTAAATATCCACATAAAAATTTAGTTGCTGCTTGTTGAGATAAAGCAGGTTCTGATAGATGCGGCACATTTATATCTGTTAATGTAGGAATGAAAATGTTGTTGATTGGAGACATGGTTGAATTTGTCTCGCCTTCAATAGTTGTTGTAGCGATAGGGCTTAATTTACTGAGTACTGTTGGTATAATGTTAAGAGCTAATGTCAGAATTAAGCAACAAACGGCTATTGCATTGGTAGATCTAACTCCTCGTTTTCCAGTTGGCCCACAAGGATCAAATAGTGATGTGATTTTTGCAACTAGATCAGGTTGCTCGTACCAAAATTTGGCACTAGATCCACTTGGAAGCTTACTGAAAAGAATTAATGCAACAACGCCTAGCGCCGAATCATATAAAATTCGAGTTAATGTGAAAATTGCAGTAGCTGCTGCTTCTGAAACTATAAATGGCATATTTCAAGCTAAATTGAATTGGGTATAATAAAGAGAAAGAGAAAGGGATAGAAAAAGGTATAAAACCTCTTTTGTCTTTTTGATCATATTATATCCTAAATTTATACCAAATGTAAGCCTCTTTGCCTTGCTTTTTTGCCTTTTTCGATGGCGTAACTAAGCCCAAATCAGCCATGCTGATAAATGTGTATATGGTTATTTTTAACATTTTGTAGCCATCTTTGGTTGTATAAGATGAATTGGATTTTATTTAAAATGTACTTCAGCTTTTTATGATAATGTTGTGCATATAATTTCGTTTTATTATTTTGATTTATTAAATTAAATGGTTATTATTAGATTTGCACATCACAAAATTAATCTCTAAATGCATTTTTTGTGGAGAAATGTTCTATTTCGCACAGTTTTCTTCTGTTCGAATTGTTCATATTATGTCACTCTATTCATTCAGTATTTAGCATACAGAATACAATTATTATTTGGATTTATCGATTCAAATTAGCATTTCTTTATTTTTGGGATTGATGGCATTGGAAAACTTGCAAACAGATTTTAAAATATTTATTTAGGTCAATAGAGTATAATAGATAAAAATATATAATGTATGATTATTTTCTAGCATTTTATTAATACATTTGCATTTTTTTCGTTTTGATTATCTATTGAAAACATGGTGCGATTCAATTTTGAAAAGTAACTCTCCAAAACTGAAACCTGCAATAATATATTTTTCTCGACCTTTTTTTTCAGTAAAAGGAGTTTATTCTTGGGCAGAGAGTAGGACAAAGTAAATCCTTTGCATGTTGTACAATTTGTAGCATCTTGGGTATATTATGCTATTTTTTTTAACGACTATTAATCATCAGAACATTTGGAATATCAGTTTGAAATTCTCTAAAAACGGATTTCTCTAGTATTCAAGCTTTTCGATCAGACACGTACATTTGATTGTGCATCTGCTTAGAAATTCATGACTTGATGCATTCTTTGTGTGTGTTTGCTCAAAAATAACCACAGTTTCTATACTATGTTATGATCTCCTTGTCTAGATGGATTGTTTTGCAACCAACACCAAAAAACTGGGAGTAATTTGTCTTTTTGTTTCAGTTTGATAATAGAATGATTTTTTTATTTAAAAAAAGAGAAAATATGACATGATTTATTTGGAATGGAAGCTGATGTTTTGATAAGTTGCTTATGAAAGGTAAAATCAATGTGTTTTTTGTAGTGTTTTTTTTTTGTTACAAATAATGTGTATGTGATATATTAGACTATAAAAAAAAAGGGATGCGAGAAAAAAGAAGGGGATTTAGACCTTTGCCAAGAGTATACAAGTACGGCTAGGGATATAAACTTGGAGCCAGTTGGGTCTGTTATCCCAATCTCCAGGCGTAGTAAAGAATTCAGTGCTATTATCTACGCGTTCATGACCCAAAAATTGTTTGTCATCAGAATTCAAAACAATCTTGAATTTACCAGCTTGTTCAACACCAACACGATAATCGGTGAAAGATTGTGTAGGATGGAAATTGAAAATAAACAACACATTAGCACGTTCAAATACAACAACCTTATCACCATCATTTTTACGAGAAACAAAAGCTTGAGGAGAATGTAACCAACCGAAACGTTCTTCTGTCAATTGCATAGCACGATCCCATTCATTCAAATACTTGTAACGTAATAATTTATCATCAAGAACATTCCATTGACGACGAGCATATTGGAAGCTAGAATCGTTACCAGCACGAGGGAAATCAAGCCATTCAGGATGACCAAATTCATTACCTTCAAAGTTAAGATAACCTTCACCGCCAAGGCCATGAGTAATCATTCTAATCATCTTGTGTAAAGCAATACCACGGTCAATAATAGGAGTTAAAGGTGTCATATCACTCATATTTGTATACATTTCTTTATCCATCAACCAGAATGCTAATGTTTTATCACCAACAAGAGCTTGATCGTGAGATTCACAATAACCGATGGTCTTTTCCAAATAACGACGATTAGTCAAAATGTGTACAATATGTCCCATCTTCCAATCATCATCAGATTCTTCCTTCAACATTTTAATCCACATATCAGGAATAGCCATAGAAAGACGATAATCAAAACCGAGACCACCTTCACGAACAGGACGACAAGAACCAGGCATACCAGAAACATCCTCAGCAATAGTTACCATATCAGGGTATTTTTCATGCAAATAGTTATTTGCAATTTGAATATACATGACACCTTCATCATCTACGTTATCACCAAAGTATTCATGGTAATCACCAGAGAAACCAAATCCAATACCATGATGTTTGTAAAGCATAGATGTAACACCATCAAATCTAAAACCATCAAATTGAAATACATCCATCCAATATCTTAAATTTGACATCAAGAAACGCATAACTTCAAAGTTACCATAATTGAATAAACGAGAATCCCATAATTCATGACGACCCTTGGGACCAGCATGGAAATAACAATGATCAGACCCATCAAACATGTTGAGACCATCAGCAACGTTTTTACAAGCATGAGAATGAACAAGATCCAACAAGACTGTAATACCTAAACCATGAGCAGTATCAATTAATTCCTTTAAATCATCAGGAGTACCATAGCGGCTAGATGGAGCAAAGAAAGAAGTAACTTGATAACCAAATGAGGCATAGTAAGCATGCTCCATAACAGCCATTAACTGGATTGTATTGTAACCATCATAGGCAATACGAGGTAAAATGTTCTTTGTAAATTCCTTGTATGTAGCACAACGAGGTTCGGGAGATGAGATACCAACTGTAACAAGATAAGACCGGATTTAGTAAAGAAATAACAAATCGTTGCCAAAACTATCTTTTCTGAAAGACAAACTTACCATGAGCTTCATATACACGAATAGATTCAGGACGCTTGGGTCGAGCGTTTTTGAATACATATTCTGATTCAGGGTTCCAAAAGATAGCATCATAAGTTGCACTCACGTTAAGATCTTGAGTAACATAGTTGATCCAAGCAGGTAAACGATAAATACGTTCTCCGGTATGAGGCATTGTCATAGTGATCTAATTGAAAATAATTCGTCAATTTCCTTTCACACCAATCCGATTTATATAATATTACCTTGACTTTACTTCCATGAGGAATAGCAACCTTACCATTAGCATTAGGGCCAACAAGAATCTCATATACACCATACTTGTTTCGAGTCATTACATGAGCATTTACATCCCAGTTATCTAAAAAAGAATTCAAGGTTACATGAGTAAGAAATGCTTTGATTCTCCGTGCTATCCCGAATATTCCTGTTCCTCAATTCTCCAACATCCCCCAACAGAACCTAGTGTTACTTACTGAAATCACCAACCAAACTAGCAGTGACAGCATTAGGAGCCCATTCACGATACATGACACTGTTATCGTTTTGAACATTGAAACCAAAATATTCATAACCTTTGGTAAATTCATCATAACCAATTGTATTCTTGATTTGTTCATCATACTTTTCAAATGTAGCATATCTAATTGTTTGGTTAGGTTTTTTTTTATATATTGTTGAATTACGTGTTTATATTTTACCTTTCTCTAAGAGCATCATTGAAAGGCTCCAACCAAGGGTCAACTACAGAAAGACCAGTACCATCAGCAGACATGGTAAGGACACGTCCAGGAGATACTTCCTCTTGGAAAGTGGGAACGTTTGAAGCAGACATTTCTAGTTTTTATTGATAAAAAAAAACGAAAAAAGAGAGAGAAAAAAGAGGAATATTTAGTAGTAAAAGAAACACAAGAAATGATACATGTGTCCTTTTTATATGTAAATCTCTTGTGCTTGAAAGGCTCGGGCCACTTTTTTTTTTTTTTTTTTGTTTCCAATTTTCCTTTTAACAAATTGAGCCTTAAATCAGACATGTTTGATACTCAGGGCCATAAATGGAAAACTTTTTCCAGGTTTTGCATAACAAATATGGTTTGGAAATGGGAACAATCTCATCTCAAATTAGATTCCAGAAATTATGAAGATCCTCTTTGATTCATATCGAAACTGATAAGGTATATTTCCTCATTAGTTATTTTTAATAATAAGATTATTCCGAAAATACCATTTCTTGATAGAAACTATCTTGTATTATCTTACTAAATCAATGCGTCTCGTCTTTTGTTCTGCCTTTTGTCTCGGTACATTAGTCTCGTACTCCGAGTTAAAAAGACAAATATTTATAAGATGATTCTTATGTTGAAACTAACAGTGATGGGACAAGGATACTATGCTAAAAATAGTCATTTTATTATGTTGTTGTTTGGGAAAATCTATACATCTGAATCAAAAAAAAAATCACCATGGTAACCAAATAGATTAATTTTGACAGGTACAATAACTACCAGAAACATTACATAGCAACCAGGAACATTATATAGCAACCAGGAACGAATCTTGTTTCCATAGCAACCGTTGTTCCCTTTTTTCTTCATGGAAAACTGGTACGACTATCAACTATATCAAAAGATGTATACAAAGAATGATGGCACTTTCCTCAGCTTAATCATATTAATGTATCAATAAAAAGTAGCTTAATAACCAATTGAAAACATAAGTGTATACAATAAACACTAAACTAAAACAAATCTAGTATTGCTTTGATTACAATTAGGTTTATGTTGATTAATCCTAAAAAGAATTGGGTAATACACATCGATATGAATAAATATTGGGGATTAAGAAACGGCTCCAGTTCCATTAATCGATCTTGTATCGTGGTGATACCAACACTGTTAAATTTAGCGGGCACATATTGATGTTGATTTTGATAAGATTGTAACTCTTGTTCAGGCCAGAACGTTAGGTAGTTGTACCAATATTTTACCAGAGGATGATGGTTACACGCTGCAACTAAAATGACGTCCAAGCCGGTCATAAAGAACATGCAAGACAATGGTGTATAATTGTCGCGCCTATTCAACCCCTTTTGAGAAGAAATTCTTATACCGTAGTAGTATTTCTTTCTTTTTCAAAACATCATGTCTAGCCTCGAAGATTTGTTTGGTAAACTTGCTGTTACAACTGTAACAACAGTGTCAAGAATTGCATTGAGTCATGCAACAAATGCTGCAATTGTAAGGTGAATAAATGATCTCATTTGGTATCTATTTCTAAATTCTGATAAAACTATAGCGTAACGTCACTTCATATATCACAACTCAATTACCAAAGAACAAGCCTGATACACGAGAGATTCGTACACTTCAACGGCAACTTGATCTTAAAATCAAAAATTTAAAGGTAAATTTAATACATTTGTATCTAAATCCTCGAGAATATCTCTCGCGATCAAGCATGACCACATTTGAAAATCAATTGATTTTTTACTTGATACTCAAAGAGTATTTACACATAATTGAGAGCATACAATAAGGTAACTCTACAACATATTACAATCCTTGGCATGCAAAATATTTGTCGACATTTTTAAATTCGAATTTACAAAAACTCAGTTTTTTCAATCGACATCTTGCTCAATTTATACAATATTTTTCCCTGAAAAAAAAAATGCATATGTAATCTAGATGCGAGAGATTATTTCCATATATTTTTTGCTAAAACATCTGCTCCTGACGATGAAAAAGAAACCTTTGAAACAATAGTAAATCAATAGACTTTCAAATGTGGTTTAACCTTTGGATACAAGAAAAAAAACTAATAAATACGATAGCCTACAATAGATATTATTGCTAGATCAGTTGCTGATGGTAATACCGACTTGGAACCAGCTTTAGAAATGTGCAATGATCTTAAATCAGACATGGATGACTTTGCTGCCAAGCCGATGGACAATCCAGATCAAGTAAAAGCTCGCCTAAAGCAATTATTATCCAATGTAGATGATGCTATTCCAAGCTTGCATTTATCTCTACGTAGTATTGAGAACAAAACTGGTACTGCAGCTATATCTCCTGCCAAATTGATCCAAGCATCCAATATCTTAAAGGGAAAAAACGTGGTTTTCTGTGTCAAATTATATTCATTATTCTCAGCTAATCAACGTGTGGCCTCATCAGATGCATTTACATGGAAGGAAGAGTTTTTTAAGGCCTCTTTGGCTGTAAAAAATACTAGTGAATTCAGCTATGAATTATCAATTATTGAAGATACAGATGATGGTCGTTATCATGAAGAGGGAGAACAGCAGACCAAGATCTTGGATGTGAGCCATATTGATCGCATGTATTATACACAAAGTGGTGAGTTATTGAATATTGAAGACGCCAAATCTCCGGTGCTTGTAATGAAAGTAAACAAGCATGAAAAGGACGAGGAAAGTAAAGAAACTGTAGTAGAAGTCAAGGAAGCAGCACCAGAGATTATTAAAGAAGAATTACAAGAATCAGATTGGTATGCAGTTGGTTTATGGACAGAAGAAGTGAATGAGGATGATAGTGATAGTGATAGTGATAATGAAACTGAGAAAAAGAACAATACTAGCAACACTTCCAAATTAACACCATTTGATAATAATTTGAATTTATTGCTATTAGAAAGTGTAATTAAATTAGCTCTGTTGGAAACAACTGAAAAAATGGATCATATTAATGCTTCTGATGAATTAATAACCTTATATATGAAATAAATATAAACAAAAAGTGGCCCGAATTCAAGTAGATGCTTGTGCAACATTCCCACCCACATTTAATAGCTTTTTCTTATAAGCAATACAAATACATGTCATTTAGGATTTATATTTGTATCTATGCATACAGGATTTATTCCAATGCTAATAAACATCTTTTAATTATCCATCAAAAATGGCCAATCCTACCATTGCTTTAGATTGCTGACATTTTGATAGATTAATCTATACACTAATAAAAAGTTGCATGAATACAATTCATACTTGTTTGTATTCACCAATGCAACTTTACTCGTAAGGTTTTCTCTCGTGACACTGATGTGAACTTGTTAACAAAGCTTCAAAGTGTGGTTATTTCACATGTTGTACAAATAAGAATTTAATAGCTTTTTTTTTTCCCTGTAAAACTTCTGTTCTCTTCTTGTTTTTCCCTTAAATATTTTCTAACTTGCAATAATGAACAGTTCATATCCTGAAAAACTCATTGTAGTCCCTCTAGAATCAAAAGTCTTGTTACCTTCTGTCATTCTGCGTCTCTTAATTAGAGGTAAACAAGCGACTGAATTGACTAAAAGCTACTTTCGTTCCACCAATACCAAATCGCATGATATTTACATTGCATGTATTCCATTAAAACCATGCCATGCCAATTTTGAAGAAACCGCTGTAGTTGGTTCTCAAGCACCTCTGGTACCTATTCCTCAACAAGATGAAGCTGGTTTAGTGAGTGTAAGAGACAGACATCGTTTGATGGATTTTGGATGTTTGGCTCGTATTGTTCGTGTGCAACGTTCAGGTATCAACCTTTTCGGTGTCTTTGTTGAAGGTGTATCAAGATTTAAAGTAGATCGATATACACAAAATACTCCATCTATGGCATTTCCTGGTTGTTGGGTTGCTCATGTCAATTATTTTCCAAAACCTACTGTTTCAACAGATGAAAATACATTGAATTTCAAGCAATTGAGTCAAATATTTGTTTCTAAAATGAAGGAATTGCAATTGCCAGATACACTGTTAACACAACTTACAAAGGTAGTAAATACTATGCCGATATCCGCTTTAGCTGATTTGTTGGTGTGTTTGATTGAAACTACATTTGATGAACGTTTGCTTATGCTTACCACTGTTTCACTGGATGATCGGCTACAAAAAGCATGCGAATTCTTGACGAGACAATTACATGTATTGCAAATATCTGATAATTTGGGTGCTGGAATTGATGGTAAATTGAGCAAGAAACAACGAGAATTTTACTTGCGTCAACAGGTAAGATATAACCACAGCTTTATATACTGAATATAATAGTAATAAATGTGCTGTATTAGTTGGAGGCTATTCAAGATGAATTGGGTAATGATAATAAAAAGGCATTGACAGGTGGACCTCAAGAAGAAGATGAATTATCTGATCTCCATAAAAGATTAGTACAAGCCAATTTACCAAATGAAGTTGTAACAATAGCTCAAAGAGAACTCAAACGCATTAAACGTCTTCAACCATCTTCATCGGAATGGGCCGTGTCGCGTAATTATCTTGAATGGTTAGCTGATTTACCTTGGAGCATAAGCGGAAGCCAACAATTAGATATTCAACGCTCTAAAAATCAACTTGCTCAAGATCATTTTGGTTTGGAACATGTCAAAAAGCGAATAATTGAATATTTGTCTGTTATCAAATTGAAGGGAGATCTGAAGGCTCCTATTCTTTGTCTTGTAGGTCCTGTAAGTATATAATGCACTTTTCATTACATGCAGCCAAGTTTTAATGCTTTGAATAGCCTGGTGTTGGAAAAACATCTTTGGGTAAATCAATAGCACAATCAATGTCTCGTGAATTCCATCGTATATCTTTGGGAGGCGTTAGAGATGAAGCAGACATGAGGTAAGTTTTGTATCACATCACAATTTGCAATATCTCATAATGCTAAAATTATGCAGAGGACATCGTCGAACATATGTTGGAGCTATGCCAGGCTTGATTATTCAAGGTTTACGCAAATGTAAAGTTAATAATCCCCTTATACTTTTGGATGAAATCGACAAACTTGTCCATTCATCTCACTATGGAGATCCTGCAGCTGCTTTATTAGAAGTATTGGACCCTGAACAAAATTGTAGTTTCTCTGATCATTATCTTAATGTTCCATTTGATTTGTCAAACATCTTGTTTATTGCTACTGCAAATTCTTTAGATACCATTCCTGAGCCTTTATTAGATCGCATGGAAGTAATTGAGCTTCATGGCTATACCTTTGAAGAGAAATTACATATAGCAAAGACCCACTTAATACCCAAGCAAGTAAATGCACATGGTCTACAACCTGAACACGTCAAACTTGCAGATGAAGCTATCTTGCATATTGCTGAAAATTACACTCGTGAGAGCGGCGTACGTAACCTTGAAAGAACATTAGCGTCTGTTGTACGAGCTAAATGTGTGGAAATGGCTAATCTTCAAGAAAAGCAGAGCAAAGAAGACTATAACCCATATGTAAATGTTCGAGATGTTGAAACTATATTGGGCAACATCAAGTTTGAAAAGGAAGTATCTGAACGTGAATCATATGCAGGTGTAGTAACAGGTTTGGCTTACTCTGGTAGTGGCAATGGTGGTATATTGTTTGTAGAAGCATCTAAAATGCCTGGAGATGGTCATCTTCATTTAACAGGCTCGTTGGGAAATGTGATTCAAGAATCTGCTAAACTTGCCTTGTCTTGGGTCAAATCGCATGCCTATGCACTCAAACTTACTACACATGCAAAGGAAAAAATGGTGCAAGATGATGATATCCATATTCATTTCCCCAGTGGATCTATTCCTAAAGATGGACCAAGTGCAGGTATAAACAAATATCATAAAACAAAAAGAACTCAAAATCAATTACTCAAATATATTTCTATATAGGCGTTACATTAGTTTGTGCCTTGGTATCACTTTACTCTGGTAAATGCGTTCCTACTACCACAGCCATGACAGGTGAAATATCTTTGCGTGGCCAAGTATTGCCTGTAGGTGGCATCAAAGAAAAAATCATTTCTGCCCATCGTGCTGGTATCCGTAAAATTGTAATTCCTGCTAGAAATCAAAAAGATGTTGAAACTGATGTTCCTGAAACTGTTCGAGGCGAAATTCAATTCTGTTATGCAAAGAATATCTGGCAAGTGTTGGAAGCTGCTTTCGATGATCAACAATTATACCAATTACAAGAAAGTCATTTATAATTATATTATATTATTTTTTTTTTTTTTTTTCGCTTTATTGCTTCACATAAACGTATAAATAATTCCACTTTATTTGGTCTTGATCATTCTTAATTTGCCAGGTGAATATTTGTAATTGTCACCGTATGCCTTCTTGACGAATTGAACTTTCTTGGGTTCTTGGACATAATATTGCCATCCTATTGTTTTAAAAAAAAGCCTTAGCAAAATATCAGGGTTAAAATCTAATTGACATATTCGTACCTTGCTTTTCGGCGAAATTGATAGCATCTTCTTTGCTGATAAACTTCAAGGTCAATGCTTGTTGATAATCAGCACTATTTTATATATTAGGGTTTATCTGCCAACATTTGATTATCTAAAATTTACCTGGAAGCCCAACCCATAAGAGGGTTTTCCCAACGGTTACCATCTTCTAAAATATCGAAATCAATACGCCAGAGTCTAGTACCATTCTTTCCTTGTTGAACAGGTGTACGGGTAGGTTTGAAAATACGAACTTGACGATCCAACAAAGCCTCTATTGATATGGTTTAGTAGATGCACTTGTAAAATGTTGTTTTCAACAAAAAAAGTTACCTGGTGCACCGGAAAGGTTCTCGACACTGAGAACAGGTTGCTTTTCTAAATGTTGAACATCTTTGGTTTCAGATGAAGAGAAACGAATGCCTGAAAAGACGGCAGGCTTTCTGAATGTGGAACGGCAGATAGATGCTGTTCTAGCAACGAGTGGGGAGGACATTTTTTTAATGAAAGTTTTGAAATAAACACAATAAGAAACTAAATCCCAGTTGCTAGTTGATTTGTGGGGTCGCCCGTCCTCATCTTTATTATAATTCACGTCATCAAGTTTGGCCTTGGGTCCATTGGCAGTAAAAGGGAGCTCAAATATTGGATTCAATAGCTATTTGCAAGTATACATTGAAACTGTCTTCTGTAATTGATTCAAGCATTTATCCGCATAAAATCATAAATATACATTTCCAAATTATATTGCTTTCAAGCATACTCTTGTATTTATGATTTGTTGTATAATTTAGTGAAATCCCATCTAAAACTACTGTTAGAGTTGATTTAAAAAGTTTAATCACCGTTGCTGTAGTTCGAAATACTTTGGTCGTTCGTGATTTAATTCGACTCCATATCTTCAAAAAAAAATTGTTATCTGCAGACATTGTACGTAAAATTGTATTCTGATATATCATTGAATATTCAAGTTGTTTCATCAGCAACTATATGTTGGAATATGCAACAAATTTTGGATCAAAATCAAAGTATCATCATCGGAGCCAAGGTTCTAAAATATCAAAGGTATTCAGATTGCTTTATAAACAACACACTTTCAACGGTTTATTGCATGATTGAAAGCTAAGCAAGTATGCTTTCGATGGTGTAATCAAACACTGCCTGCATTTGATTTTATTTATTGTATGACATTGGGTTGAAATAATTTTCGTAAAAGCTAAATCTCGGTAATTAACACTTGAAATTGGCTTTGATATGGAACATCTCATTTACAAATCATGTTTTAATAATACAGTTATAATGAAACTACAGTTTGATGAAGAATCCAATATTTCACGTATATATTAAGCAAAAAGAACCTATTCAGCTTTCAAACAGAAACGTTAGTCGCAATTGTAGTGCTGAAAAAAAACCAAAGAAAATTGATTTTCAAATTCGTTATCATAATATTCAAAATCGGAGCGTGCTCTCTTTTTTATACTGAATACTTTTAAGGATGCACTTTAAACAATGATAAGTAGATATGAATCGGTCATATTATACTACCTATTCCTAAACTTATTTTATATCCCATGGAAGGCTCGAAAAACAGGTAAAATCCGTTGCTTTTTTCTAGAAAACTAAGTCTCATTTTTCAATCCTGCTCTAATTTTTTTTCCATTAAATAACACTAAGAAAAATTTATATGTCAATATACCTGAGATGTTCAGCTTTAATCCAAAAATGAGTATCCGGAAATATCCTATTTTTTGCAGTTGATATTAATTTTTCAGTGCTAAGGTTTCAGATTTTTACGCGTATTTCACTGCTAAAGGATTGAAAACTTTGAGGCTTCATATCTCTAGAAAAAATTAAGCAATACCAACACTTTTTAATAATAAAACTTACTTGTTTTGAAGAGCTCTATAACATATTTGAATATAAAAAAATTCTGAGCACTTTTATTTTTTTTTTCATTTTTTTTGGGCATTTCTATAGGAGATTTCAGAATATCGGTTAAATTGAGCGACATTTTTTTTACATTTATGTCATTAAGCTCGTTGAGCCCTCTCAGACCCAATTTAGAGTTTTTCAAAATATTGATTTTTCGTGGAGATATCCTCAAAAATGCGTACAAAAAGGTACCTCCATTTCTAGCGTCCATTTTCCCCTTGTATACCCTCATCCCAAATTCTGAAACTGAAAAAATTTTGGACAAAAATCTTATTTTCTCTACGAAAAATGCAGCTAAAAAATTGTACAATAGCTTGATCGATAGATAATGGTTTTCCGCATCGTCTCAATTAATTATATTTTAAATATATTTATAAAAATTAATGCGTATCTTCAAAAAACCTCCAAAATTTCAATTGCATTTTACGCAAAATTTAATGTGAAATGTTTGTCTAAATTTTATTTTGATGGATGCAGAATTAAAAACTGTACAAAATCTATTTAGTATACCAAGTCGACTTACTTTGCAGTTCATGATCAATTAAACGATTCTGTTTTTTTCATCATTTTTCGTCCATTTTTTAAAATAAATTTTGGAACCCAGCTATCATAATGTAATAATCTAAATATGGACTATATTATGTTTGAGGAAAAGAGACTGATTTTATTAATATTATTATAATTGAGATTATATATAAAAGACTGAGTTACAACATTCCCCCGTTTGATAAAATATAAATGATGATATAAAATAATATAAAATAAAATAATTGAATAATATGAAATGATACTAAAATAATTGAATATAAAATAATTGAATAATCGCATTAAAAACCTAAGAGGAAAAAAGCTTGATTGATTTGATATATTAATCGTAATATTTCTTGATTAATGATATGTGTATGTTATTGTAACGTTTGTTGTAATATTTCAAGTTGTATCTAGTTTTTGATAGTACTTTAAATATTATCATTGGTCCTATCCAATTTTGTTGAAGTTTTCTAGGTCTGACTTTCGATGATCTTGATGTATTAAATAATAATACTTTATCATTAACTTTGAATTCATTATTGTATTCATAGTGTTCATTTGTAGTTAAATTGTTGTATACTATTTCGAAAGCTTGTTCTAGATTTTCTTTTAATTGTGATGCAAATTTGGATTGTGGTGTGTGAGATTGTCCTTTGTATAAAGGTATGTCTTTCTTTTCTTGAGTGATAATCTGATTTATTGATTTTGCTGTTCTACCATATACAAGTTCAAAAGGTGTAAAACCAGTACTTTGATGAATCATGTTGTTGTATACAAAACGAATTAATCTGATGTTTGTATCCCATAGTTTGACTACATTAGTTTTTTGAGCATATACCAAAATCATTTGTCTCAGAGTTTTCATGTATCTTTCAACGATCCCGTTTGATGATGGATGATTAGGTGGTGTAAATGATATTTTTATATCTAGATATTGATTTAATTGTTGCATAAATTCACTGTTGAATGGTGCTCCATTATCTGAAATTATTTCGTCTGGTATGCCGTGCCTTAAGATAAAGTTGTAATACAATACTTTTGCTAATTCACTTGTGAGTATTGATTTCATTGGATAAATTTCAACATATTTCGTGAAAGTGTCAATGATAACTAATATGTGAACATTTCCTTTTTCTGTTATTGGCAATGGTCCAAAATAATCTATTGCTATTTTTTGAAAAGGTTTTTCTCCTGCAGTACTTGATGTATTGTGTTGATATGATCGATCACCTTTGACTTTTTGACAAGTGATACATTTTTTGATATAATCTTCAACTTCTTGCTTCATATTTTCCCACCAGAATTGTTTGCTGATTGCATTGATTGTTTTGTTAATTCCACTGTGTCCCGCAAATTGCTTGTCGTGAAATTCCTTGATTACTGTTTGTGTCAATTGAGATGGTACTACTTTGCTTATTTTGTTGCTGAATATATTTTGTTGTCTTTGTATTACTTTGAATATAATACCATTAGATACAATAAATGATTTGTTGTTAGATATTTTGTATTCTTGTAATTTATCATCTTTTTCTTGTTCAAGTTGCCAATTGATAGATTGTAATCTTGTCTTAAGTTCGATGTTGAATATGGTTGACCTTGATAGAGCATCTGCAGCATTATTTTTCTTGCCTGGAACATATTTTACTATGAAATCGAACGCTTGTAAAAATAAACACCATCTGAATAGCCTTGGTTGCTTATCCTCATTGGTATTAAGTATCCATTGTAACGAAGAATGATCAGTATATATAATGAATTGATTACATTCTAAATATATACGAAATTTCTTGATACCGAATATAATTGCTAATGCTTCCAGTTCACGAATAGAGTAGTTTTTTCATGTTTTGATAAAGATCTTGATGCGAATGATAAAGGGTATGGATGTCCTTCATATCTTTGACATAGTATGACAGCTATGCCTGCCGTATTTGCTGCATCTGTATGTAGTTCAAATTGTTTATCAAAATCAGGTTGTATCAAATTTGGTAAATTTGACAATTGTTGCTTGATTTTTGTGAATGCTTCTTGTTGTTCTTCTTTCCAGCTAAATGTTTGATTTTTCATTTTTAATCTTCTCAATGGTTCAATGATTACTTGATATTGCTTGATAAATTTTTGATATACGCCTGTCATTCCAAGAAATCTTTCCAACTCTTTTATATCTTTTGGTGGAGGTAGTTGTGTAATAGGTCGAACTTTGTCTGGGTCGGCTTGAATTCCTTGATCCGAAACTATAAAACCTGAAAATTTGACTTGTTTCATGGCGAATTGACATTTTTTGATGTTGTTTGATAAGTTTGCTTCTTTTAATTTATATAACAATGTCTTCAAATGATGTAAATGTTGATCAAAATTGTCTGAATATAAAATTACGTCATCTTGATATGCAATAGCTGATACATAACGCATTTCACCTAAAATTTTGTCCATTAATGATTGAAAATATGCACTTGAGTTCTTCATTCCCATTCCCATAGAATTGAAAACGTAAATTGACGTTTGTGTAACTAGAGCGGACTTTGATTTATCACACTCCGCTATCGGAATTTGATAATATCCTGAGATCAGATCGATTTTTGAAAAAATTTTTGCTTTTCCCAGAGATTGCAATGCATAATGAAGATTGACATATGGATATTTGATAGTTTTAGTTATAGCATTTAATTTGATGTAATTACCACAAATTCTAATAGATTTGTCTGATTTTGTGACAGCAGTAACAGGTGAACCCCATTCCGAGAATGCAACTTTAGTTACTATTCCATTTTTTATTAATTCTTTGAATTTTTCATCAATTTGCTTTTGAATTTTCGGATGATAGTATCTTGGAGGTGAGTAAATTGGCTCATGATCACCTGTGTCAATGTGACATTCCATCTTGTTGGTAATAGAAGGTTTTTGATCTCCTGACAGAAATATTGTTTGAAAATTTTTTAAAATGTTATTGAGTTGTTTTTGCTGACTATCAGTGCACATGATTTGTTGATGTTGAACTTTACTATACTGTATATAATATTGTTTTCCATTGATTGTTAACTTTATTCTGTTTTTGTTTGTTTCAATGATAGTGTTCCACTTGGTCATAGTGTCAAATCCGATGATCATTTGTTTAGCTAAATCTTTAATGACATGAACTTTAACTTTAGTATTAAACAATTGAATGTATACTATTCCTAATGTTGTTTTGTTATTATTGTTGATGTCAACGTATTGAATGGTTTCTGAAGTGTCCATATTCAAATTAAGTTTGTTAATAAGTTCATAATTGATAGCAGTGATTGCAGCACCAGTATCCCATAAAGCTAAAATTTGATTAGATCCCATTTTTATGACAGTTGTTGGTGTAACCGAGTTTCCGTTTTTTATGTGATTTATATATCCTGCATCAATATGTTGCAATTCAATAATATCTTCTGACGACGATTCATTGGTTTCAAGTTGGTGTAATGATCTGTTATTTTGATTGCATTCATAATTGCGGTGTCTGCCGTTGCAATATCCACATACTGGATTACCGAATTTGTCATAAAGTTTAGGTCGTTCATTATTATTGGTATTGATCTTGTTGTTCTGAAATTTGTTTTTGCCTTTCTTGAATTTGTTTTTCTTATAGAATTGTTTTTTATTATCAAATTTTTTCTTTTGATTCATATGATCAATGTCCATTGGGTCATCCTTTGTGTAATCTGGTCCTTGTTCATCATAAGATGAACTTTTTCCATAGTTAGAAACAGCTAAATTGGAACCGATTTTCATTGCTTGTTTTGTGATGTAATCTAAAGATGCCGGAGTACCACGTTCACCTTGAAGTAAAATTGACGTAGTAAGAGTAGCGACCAAACCAATATCATATAGTGATTGTACATACCAATCTCTCAAATCAGTTACTGAAATGATATTACTTCCTTGAGGAATGATATGATAAGTGTTAATCCAGTTAGTAGTGTGTTGAGCTATGGATTCATTTCGTTTTTGTTTTAATGCTTGTAACTTGTTTATTCCTTGTCTTTGTTCAAGGTTTAAGCTTTTACCGAAATATTGCAATAAATTTTGTGTTAGTGTTGTCCATTTGCTTTTGATAGCATTTGGGAGATGTATGATCCAATTTTTCATGTTATCAGGTAAAAATTTACATAAAGTAGCTGTGCATAAATCCATGTCTGTGATTCCTAAGTATTTGGCTTGCTGTTCAAATTCAAAGAAATATACTCTCAAGCTATTGTTGATTTGATATTTAGGCATGTCCAAGTTTTTTAACTTTTGTTGTTTAACTTATTGTGAGAATTCATTTTTGCTTTCAAATGCTAATTGTTGATTATTCTGTTGTATTTGTAATCTTTCAATTAATTGTTGTTGTTGATCTAACTTTGCTAGAAGTTGTTGAATGTCAACGTTAGATGTACCTTCGTTTGACATGTTGAATAATTATTTCGGTGAATTGAAATAATTTGATGTTGATGTAGATGTTGTTGTTGTTGTTGTTGTGAACCTCTTATACTGACTGATGAATTAGTTAGTGTGTAGTAGTGGTAGCCTCACCATGTAATAATCTAAATATGGACTATATTATGTTTGAGGAAAAGAGACTGATTTTATTAATATTATTATAATTGAGATTATATATAAAAGACTGAGTTACAACAATAAGTTGTAAGCTGTGATATTGACTATTATTGTGATCATCTCGATGAAAAACCAATATTTTTGGCTGAAACAAAAAATACAGAGTAGCAATCAATTAGATCTATCTTGTGAATACAGTGTTGCATCCACAGATCTGGGTGCATTCCTTGGTTAAGATTACGACACAGTTTGATATGTTAAGTAAGTTCTACATTGCTGTGTATTATGTTATGAAGCTCCGTGTATGCAGGAATATGGAACTAGTGTGTGTCACCTAGATTTGATTGGATATATGTATATATATATAAATAGACTCATTTAAACAGGTCATATAATTGGAGAATGTGAATATAAAAGAAGATGGTTCGATCTTATAATAAAGTTCTTCAGTTTTAGTGTGCTCTTTCATTTTATAACAGTTTTCCTTTATTTTTATTAAATGATTTAGTACATATTCTAGCTTTGAGATTAATATAATCTCCTGGCGTAACATACAGAAATTAAGCCCTGGATAATGAGTTTTAAGTTTTACAAAATAATAAACTAATATTTACAACTGCAGAAAACAAAGAAAAAAACCCCATCCTTGTGAATATTGATCCAATTAATCTCCAATTATACATGATGGTAGATTTACATATATCCTACATAAAAATTTATATTTCTACTCTCACAGATTACTGTGAATTGAGGAAACCATCCGCAAAACATGATATTTCTGTCCAATAAAACCACGTGTTGTGTCGTATATTTCAGGTTGATAAATAATACTTAAAAAAAAAGAATACAATTAAAGGAGAATGAGTAATAAATCAGTTCTTCAACTATATAATAAATAAAAACAAGGTATCCTTTATTTAGATATAAAAGTATGGCCGTTTATATTGATTTGACATTGTGAACCTGAGATGTAATTTAAAACACTATTGAACCTGTCGGTTTTCGAGGATATTAAACAGCCAGTTTTGAAGCCAATTCCATTTCTAACTCATATTGAAATGTAATTCTTATAAATAGTCTTTTAAACCAAGACCTAGAAGCTCTTGGTTCTTTCTTTTACCATTGGTTTTTGTAGTAATAAAGCCTACGTTCTCCATGATAAATGTTACTAGTCTTTATTATTATTCTTTCTATAAATAAGATTGTATGTATCTATAAACTCTCAGAACCATTAGATCTGTTTGATAGTAATCTATGAATGGAAATAAATCAATCATAATTTAACCGTGCTTGTAGAACTTATGAGTTTCCTTGTTTTAATATTGCGCTAAATGTGCTTGGATGTTGATTTGATAGCTACTTGATTGGTTTAACCGCTGGAATGAAATAATATGGTGTCATAATTGAGGTCCAAGCGTTCTTGGTAATTACTGGGTTAAACGTGGTACGCTAGGAGTTTCTTATATCCGATATCAAGACTTTGTACTTCAATACATGTCGTAGTCAATAGATTATTAGATGTATTGGTATTGTAGAAGGTGATAACGTATGATACTAGGTGGAATACAACAGGCGCAAGCTTTCTATAAATATATTGTTGTATACCATTCTTTTATAGACAAAATTATATCACTATAATAATGCTGAAATAATTGGTCTTATTTATGAATGTAGGTTATAAAATATTACATTTTATTAAAAAAAACCTATATGTAAACAAAAAAAAAGAAATATGGTCTACATATTCCTTCTAGGAGGAACGCTTTGGAGACCAACGAAGGTTCGTCTCACCACCCTGCGACTACGTGGAGGTGCAGGTTCCACTCGACTTTGCTTTGCACCAGTATTGTTAACTATAAAGCAACATTAAAATTAAATAAGGGATTAATGTTATAAATGTAGATTTATACTTACTACTGGGCGTTTGACAGATACTCTCAATAAGATCATCCAGATCATCGAAATTAAATCCTACTGGAGAAGACGGAGCCGACAAAGGAGACGAAGGTGATAGAGCACACTCAATTGGTGTGAGCAAAGAACCAGAAGAAACAAGAGGAGAGGAGGGAGCGGTAGAGGAGGGAGCGGTAGAGGAGGAAGGGTCAGACGAAAAACGATCGGAAGAGGAGGAAGGAGCAGAGATAGAAAAACCAGTACATTTGTTACCATTCTAAACAATGTGTTCAATCCAAGTTAATAAAATTAATTGATGGGTCTTTGATATATTAATTACCTTTTTAATGTTATGGTTGTTCTCGTACGATTTTGACAAAAGAGCGGCAGCAACCCATTGGCCATCACAATTTTGTAGAGGAAGGGACAAAGGAGCTGAAACTTCTTCCAACTTGGTGTAAAATTTCTTTTTTACGACATTGTCAATGTCCCCCCAGTTGAGCTTTTGCCACTCGTTTGTTTGCTCCACCTCAAGGGCCATTTCGTTGGCAACCATCAACGAAAAATTGTTGAGTTGGTTTTTCAAGTACTTCACAGCACTTGTCTTTTTTTGCTTGTTCTTCTTCAGAATCTTCATGTCTAGCAACGACACCTTTTTGTTCCCCGATGAACTGGTTTACTTTTTCTAAGCTAGTAACCCTGACAGACTTTCCATTGGCATCCTTCCTTTGCAATGCAGGAAAAGTAGATAAAATATATCTATTATCCTCAACAGAAAAGGCATTGTTAGGAACGTAGGAGTCAGAGGAACCACAAGAAGGAGGACCGCCGAATGAAGAAACAATTGTGCCAAGAAGTCCAACTTGGACGGCAAGCTTGTCGACCTTACCTTGAAGTATAGAAAGACCATGGCTGTTTCTAATGGCAAACTCCTCCATTACTTCTTTGCATGATTCTTTGATGAGGTGCTTCTTGCGAATTTTGTCAAAGTCACCTGAAGGGTTTTGAATGATGTTGTTGTAATTATATGACATTCTTAAAAAATAGAGTTATAAATGAGAAGAGAAAAAGTGATTGATTCAGAAGTGTTAAATCTTGTAAAAAAAATTCTTTAGTTTATCGACATTTGGCTCATAAACAAGAGAAATTTAAAGCTTATCTAGCGTGGTTTGCTTCCTAGTTTGATAATTTACTGCGATGTAATTTTTTTTTGACATTGGGCATCTCATCCGAGGTTTTCTGTTTATTTGCAGAAAGCAAGTATATGTCTTTATTGGTCACAAAAGATATGTATACGTGTTGCTTTATTAAATTCAAAATATCATTTATGTTCTACTTAGCATGTCGCTCATATACTGTATAAAACCTTTAGGTTGCATGTGTTTTTTTTGATAGTTTGTGGAACATTTAAAATATCGGTGATTCTAATAATATCTTATCAAAAAGCTACAACTTTTTTTTAACGGCTGAATTCTCTTTTAACAAACTATAACCGCTTTTTGGTATTTTAATAAAATTATTGAAAATGCAGGTTTGTTACATTTGCGGTTACGCGTGTATTTCGGTCGAAAAGCTTATAAATCAACAAAAAAGCAACACATGTACAGCAGAAAATACATCTCAAATTTGAGTGCTCTTCAAAATGATGAAACTCGGTCTGATTTGGACAATTACGATGGGATGATTGGTGGGTCTAACAGCCCAAATGATGATTCCATGGATATTACTGAAGATAATGCAAATATCAACAATGAGCAAGGTATTTTTGTTTTAGGAATTAAAAGAATGCAGTTTACATTTATTTGTAATTTTCTAATTTCATTATTTGTATTAGATTTTAAACATCCAAACGCAAAAATTTATTCGAGAGGTACCGGCAATAATCCCGAGATTTCAATTTCATTGGCATTTGCAATTAAATCTGCCAAGCTTACTGTACATAGAAACGAAATATTTGATGGTGACATTTATCGAGATGTTTATTTGAATGAAAGAAATTTATTCAATTTGCCTACAGATGTGGGAGTAACATATAACAAGAATAATACCTGTAAGTATATTATCTACTGTACCTTTGTTATTATCCCAAAATTACAGATCACTACATGGAAAATGTTGGTTGCCAAGGAGTATTAATCCAAATGGGCCCAAGGTTTCAAAATATATGCCACAGCTGTAATCGTATCTAAAATTAAAATTTTAGTATTCATTGGTTTGATAGTTAATTCGCAATAATAGAGCGCCCGCTTTTTTACTTGTTAAAAAGATGTTTGTCACGCTTTACAACATGGAGAGAGTGTAATTGATATTGCGGAGTTTGATAAGGTAACAAAAGAGCCCGAAGAGGTTTAGAATCAATGCAATATGGAAATACGCATTCGTCTTCGGTGACAGATACTACCTAAATAAACTTCGAAACCCCAATTTCAATTCTTTTCTTCTGGTATCTATTTCTACTTACTATTGACGAATATGGGCCATGTCTCCAACACAAAAAGCTGAAAGAAGGCCAGATCACGTGATCTTCAAACTTAAAATGTTACTTGTGTTATATATATTATTAAAATTTTGATTCCATCAGTAAGTATCATGGCCGAGTGGTCTAAGGCGTCTGACTTAAGATCAGATCCGTGTAAACGGGCGTGGGTTCAAACCCCACTGATACTACTATTCTTTTTTTTGCATTTGGAAATTTAAAGTGGAGTTTAAACACTTGCATCTGTCTCATTTTATTGGCCAAGTGTTATTTTTGAGATTCAGCGACTGACTGCCCTATTACATTATTATTATTACGACAATTGTTCTTCTTTTTTGCAATAGAAACCGCTTTTAAATACCTGGTAAGAGCAGATGTATAATTATCCAGGTATTAATTTAAGCATGTAAACTACGTGTGGAATAGGTAGAGCTATTTACGGAAAAAAAGTATAAAAAAACAATAGGAATTCGACTAGATAACGTTAGGGTTTTGTTATCAAGTAGAACTTAATTGACTCTTCTTTGACAGAAAGATGTCCTTCTATTTGTACACAATTTCTAATCTATCTTATAAATCAATGAGAACAAATAGGAACATGACATTTCCATAATCTACCCGATATTTTTAGGTCTTGATTTTATCATGGATGAAATCGGGCCATATTGAACCATGGTGTATTTATTTAAGGTTCAGGTCAATAATTATAATTTTCTAGGATCCACATCTCGGTTATAAAATTACTTGCTGTATCAATCATCAATCAGACATGTCAAATCAAAGTGATTCCTGATTTATCCCAGCGGTAATTCAAGTTAGACACACCAGATGAAATGGAGATCTAAATGGATATAATCCACACTACGCTCTACGCTCTACTGCGAGGTTCATCTTTCAAAATATTATTACTGCCATTTGCAAATATAAAGTCCTTATTCTTTTGAAAAATATTAAACATTTACATGGTTGGGACATCAGAGGATTTTCCTTTCTCGTCAAAAACCATTAAATTATTGTTTTCAAAAAAAAAAATAGTATACGAATCGTGGTGGTTCGTATTTCCAACTCCGAAATGAGCTTTAGATTTGCAAAAAATAGTAGTATCAGTGGGGTTTGAACCCACGCCCGTTTACACGGATCTGATCTTAAGTCAGACGCCTTAGACCACTCGGCCATGATACTTACTGATGGAATCAAAATTTTAATAATATATATAACACAAGTAACATTTTAAGTTTGAAGATCACGTGATCTGGCCTTCTTTCAGCTTTTTGTGTTGGAGATGTGATTAGTATTGGATTTTGCGTGGAAGTAAGTTTATATAATATTAGACCCACCTTTTCAATATTCTGTGAAAAGTTATCCAATGTATGTTCTAAGAATTTAAAAACTATTAATTATTAAAATGTATGATTTCGTTATCTTTTACATAGGGATGATGTTGTCGAGCCCAGCTTATACAAGTAAATTTGGCTGGCAAAACCCGGCTCGACAGCAATGCTACTTTTATATTCAATAATGGGTTTAAACATAATAATATATTACTCGATTTGGTTTGCCAATTGGAGGAAAAGTCAGCGTGCTTATTACTTACGAAGTAAAATATCTACTAATGGAGATGCTTCAAATAGGACATTTTGAATTAAAATGTGCTACTTAATGTCACCGTGTCACTTAATTTGCATGAACTGGCATTTTAAATAGCGTTGTATTCATTCAATATTTTTGTTTTATACCCGAATACATACATCATTACTTCACTGATTTGACAAAACTTTTTGTAGCGAGCATTTTTATATATATATATATATAAATAATTAAGAATCTAATAAAGCTCGCTCTTAAAAGAAATTTATTTCAATTTGACTCAACTACTTAAAAATGGGTTCTGGCAAAAAGGGCTTTGATTTAAGAGATTAAAACAATGATTTTTGTGAATCCACATCTCGTGATTAAATCAAAAAATAAATAAAATCTTATTTGATAAATGGAGCATGTTTGAAAGAACAAAATTCAAATGTTCAAACAATACGTAATATTTAACTCTATTGAAACAGTGAATTTTAGTTTCATAAATCTTGATCTAAAGCATCCAAGAGCATGCGGCAATAATTCAGTCCAAGTTTATTATAAGGTAAATTGAAAACCTTTTACAGATGCAAAATTGTCTATTTACCAGTTTTATTGCCATCTACTCAATTAAAACCAGACTTTAATAGTTGATCGTTGGCTTAAAACAATTGAAGGATCGAATGGTGCAAGGGATTACGATAGCAAAATACTCGCTTAAAGTGTTGCACAGATTTTAAATTTAGAATTCTACGGTAGAAAAGCTTTTGTGTGTTCAATTACCTTTACGGTTTGCAAGTACGCTAAGAATTATATTAATTACATTTGATTACCATTGTATGAAGCATTCTCCATGTGCATCTTTAATGTACTTTTGACAGTAGAAACTCAAAATGTAAATATGGATTCATTCATAAGCACTTTAAGTATTCTACAATTGATATTGGAATGAATTCTCTATTAGCGCTATCAATGCTATAAGATATGACGATGGGTGCAGCCACAAATTAAGACTTTTGTGATTCATTCCAACAGTAACACAAGGAGTAACAGAGTCAACGGGTTTAGATCCATCATCCATTTTAATGTAGTAAAATCAGGGGAAGGGTAATATATAAGAAACGTTACAAAAAGTAATACAGCATTTATTCCATGACATACTGTTCAAATATATGCTATTTCATCTATAATCCATAAAGATCAAACGTGCAAAAAATCATATAAATAACCGACTAAATAAATGCCATTTTTTTATATCAAACAAGTTTTATTACTAATTGCCATACGTTCAAGGGGTTGTTGTTGTACATTTCAGGCAAACACCCAACAAAGAATCAATATAAATATTACTAATTTTGTTTGCTTTTTCTCTCTTCTTTACATTATATCCAAAAATAAATGCTTCCCTTACCGCCATCAGAAAATCACAAAAGTAACAAGCCATTAAGTCGAACATTGGCAAGATATTTACCCACAAATCCAGGAATAAATGTATCATCTTCCTCCTCTTTATCTGCCCCTGATGATAATTTCTTTACACCAGCTCCATCACCAGCTCCTACACCATCAACAAGTAAAACTTCTCTGATAAACAATTTACGGCCTGTCCCATCAACGTCATGCAGAAGCGCATTCTCAGTACAGACATTTCACACTGCAGTTGGCCTTGATGATTCAGACGAAGAGCAAGAAAAAGAACAAAGATTGGAAACGATTATTGAAAATGAAAAGGTGCCATCAGTTAAAGTAACATCATCCAATAAAGACAAAACCATCATGACGAATAGTTCAACAGTAAATGAGTTTGACAGTATAAATCAGTATAGAGCAATTGCTCCACCCATTACAGCAAGCAGCAGTAGCAATCTTATGATTCATCCCATGTCACTTGTTCAAAGCACTAGTGGTAGTATACCTAACAATTTCTATTATTATGGTTCATTAGACAGCGGCATGCTATCAAAATCACCTGCAGGATCTTATTTTCATGATTATTTCAGCGAAGAATATGAAGTTGTATTAGATGATGGAACGAGACAAAAGCGATCAGTATCTTTGTCTACAATGCCAATTGCAACACCGATGGATTATGGAAAAAGAAGACATAGAGGAAATTACAATCATCTTTACTTTGATGGTGGAGTCTATGAAGGAGAAATGAGTGAACATTATCAAAGACAAACTAGCAAAAGTCAAGCAAACGAGTAAGTTGAACTTATATATATATATATATATTTACGTGCATAGCCTTATTAACTTCAATCAAAAAGATTTTATCACCAATTATTGGAAGAAGAAGAGAGAAGAGCTCTATTGTTTCCAACCTCATCATCAGATCCAAATATGATTATTCAAGATCTTCAACCAGCAGAAACCAGTGAAGATGAAGATGATTTTGAACAAGAAGTAAATCGTCATTTTAAGAGTAGAAAAAGCAAGAAACACAAGAAATCCAACCGAAATTGCTTTACATCAAGTATAAAATCAATGTATCATTGGATTGTACGTCATGTCTTTACCTTGTCCTACAACCAAAAGATGGTGTTGAAATGTAGTTTTGCTTACTTGCTGGGGTCATTATTTACATTTGTACCTATTTTGAATAGCATGTTGGGAACTGCAAAAATTTCTAGTCATGTCATTGCGACAGTTACAGTTTTCTTTAATTCCTCAAAAACAGTGGGTGGTATGGTTGAAGCAGTAGGTTATGGTCTAGTTTATACGGTGTGTGCTCTTTTACTTTCTTTATTGAGCATGCTTGTTGCTATTTATTTAAGATCCGAGGATTACTATGTTACCTCCTGCTGTGTAACGCTTGGTTTTTGGCTTGCTGGTAGCACATTTGTACTATCATTTATTAAAGCACATTATAATAAACCAGCTATTGGCACAGGTAATATAACACTTATTCAGTTATGAGGGAATTTAGTAAAGCTCAATTGAGCTAAATATAGGTTGTGGATTGGGGTTTATGATTATATTTCCAGTACTTGTGAAAGAAGGTTCAGTGATTCCATCTGATTTTGATCCTACGTACATAGAAGAAATGTTTGCTATTGTCACTATTGGTACAGCAATATCTGCATGTATTTGTTGGTTTGTGTGGCCTATGACAGCAACCAAGAAATTAAAGTAAATATATACTCATATGATGCTTTAAATTATCCAGGCTAATCAATTACACAGAACTGATATTAATGATACATTAATGGCTATTAAGATCTTATTAAAACTATTAACCAAGACATTCTTGCTAGATACAGATTTACCAGAATTTACCGCAAATGAAAATTTGCAAACCGCCATCAACTCACATCGTACAAGCTTCACATCATTACAATCATCATTAGAAGATGCTAAAAAAGAATACTATAATCTGGATATATGGAGACATGCTGCAGGATATGATACTATTGTATCCAGTCTACAAAGACTAGCTCAACATGTTGGTGGCTTACGAAGCAGTTGTGGTTTACAATTTGAAGTGATGAAGACATCTACAAGCCAAGAAAAGAGGAAGAAGGCTTCAAATTATGGTGCTATTCCACAAGAAAACGATAAATTAGACTTAAATTATGGAAGAAAAAAGAAAGTGTATCATGTAAAAGCAACGGATCAAAGAAAGAAAATGGAATACGAATTGAAAAAAGAGCAAACATTATCCACTCAATCTATGATTGGCAATAGTAATAGAACCAGTGTTGATAATGATGCAAGAGACGATCATTCTGGTATATCACTAAAGAAACAAACAGAAAGGCAACCTTTGAATGGATATTATTATATAGAACAAGAAGAAGAAGGCCAACCAGCTAAAGGAGGGCAAAATGAAGAAAAAGATGAAGAAGAAGAAGAAGAAGAAGAAGAGGAAGGCGCATTAGTTCAATTCATAAAGACAGTGCGACCGCCAATGAAATCATTAGCATATACCTGCAAACAAACAATTGTACATTTACAAAGTCGATTCACAAATCAAATAACAGATACTACACCATCTTTTGGATTGATGCGACAAAACCTTGCAATGGCAATGTCTCTTTTTGAAGAATCTCAACAGTTGGCATTGACTCGCATGTATCGCCGAAAGATGAAGCGTATGAAGATGAAAAATACTACCATTAATCCTGAGGAATTGCAATCTCATTTAATGAATCAATTTCCTGCAGAAGATGTATTTTTGGTCTATTTCTTTGTATTTTGCTTACTGGAATTCGCTAAAGAATTAATGGTATTGGTTGAATGTGTTCAATCCGTTTTTGAATATGATGAAGAACAAAGCAAGAAAGGTGGATTTTGGCAAACTATAAAAATCTATTTGATAAGCCCATGTAAGTTTTTATGTAAATAGTCTTGCAAATTGATAGTAATGTTTTACATAAACAAGTTTGGTTCTTGTGTTGTTGCTTTTATTCTAGACAGCAACACAAAGATCAGCAAACTCAAAATAAGAAACAACAGACAGATGCTAGTGAAAACAGCAAAGCAAAAGCAAATCCTGTAATCACTAAAAAGAGTTCAATCGAATCATTTGTGCCAAATAACAACAACACATTCAATACCCTTCATACACCTAAACCAAGGACTAAAGTAAGAAAGTTCTTTCTCAATTTGTGGGGCTTCTTTTCTTGGTTCAGACAGCATACAGTACGATATGCATCCAAATCTACACTGATTGCACTTGCAATTGCTTCAATGGCATTTATTCCTTCAACAAGGGAATATTTTATAACCTGGAAGATGGATTGGACACTTATTACGGTATTACTTACATTTGATCAGGAAATATCTCTGTATATACTAAATGTATTATACTATATATAGGTTATGGCAGTTATGTCTCCTACAGTAGGTGGAACTAATCAGGTAGCTGTTTTGCGAGTACTAGCAACTATTCTAGGCTCTGTGATTGCAGTGTTATTTTACTTGTTCTTGCCACACCAGGGCCCAATACTGTTGTTAATGTCATGGGCTTTCTCTATACCTTGTTTCTGGATGATTTTGAACCACAAGCATGGAAGATTTGGCATGTTTTCTTTATTGTCTTACAATTTGATTGTGCCATTCATGTACAATCATAGAAATGAAGAAGTAATTATTGATGTAATTGAACTAGCCTTTATGAGATGTGCAACTGTTTCTGCTGGTGTGATTATTGGTAAGTTAAATTTTTTGTATCCGTGTATAGATTTATTGAGTTTTCAGTGTAGGTCTTGTAGTAACTGCTTATATTTGGCCATTTGAAGCAAGAAAAGAAATGCGAAAAGGACTTTCTGATTTGCTCATTCGATTATCATGGTATTACAAGCAGCTGGTAGCAGAGTATTCAGAAGACAATACTCACACAATTGCTTGTGCAACAACATCAAAAGATAATTCTAACACAAACTATGCATATCTCGTTAAAAAAGCTATATCTGATGGCAAACCAACTACAGACAATATTCCTAATAGCAGATTAGTAACCTCACGCGAAGAGCTTGAAGTATTAGCAAAACGCAATGAAGCTAGATCTATTCAATTCCAGCATGTTGAGCTGTCATTACAAGTAAGTCTAGTAGAACTCCAAGGCTTATTAGCCTATGCACCCAATGAACCTCGTTTAAAGGGCCCATTCCCTGCCAAAACATATGAAGCAATGCTTATATCCTGTCAAAACATCCTTGATAAATTCTTATCAATTCGTATTGTTATCTTGAAAGATGTCTGGGCAACTCAAGTAAGACGAGATCTTATGTTACCTGCTAGTCAAGAACTGATGGAGATGGCAGGCAGTGTTTTACTTTACTTTTACCTGCTAGCATCTGCATTGCAATTAAAGACACCTCTACCACCTTATTTACCACCAGCAGAAAAGGCCAGAGAAATGCTCATGTTGAAATTGCAACAGTTACCCAAAATTACAGCAGACTTGAAAAAGAATAACTCACCAAATAGTAACGACTCTGTTAAAGATGAGTGTTATATGGTGTATTACGCCTATGTTATCATGATGGAAAGCATCATCATAGAACTAGACAAGGTAAGCTCTTTTTGTTTGATTTGACTGATTCAATTAAAAGCCTAATGTATCTTTCTTTATTTTGTAGTTGGGACAGAAAATGAAAGAGCTATTTGGTTCACTTGTACCTGATGATCAGTGGGTTAGATGTTTTGGGCTAGTTGACCTAGAAGATCCTCAGAAAAGATGATAATTGATTGATATTTATAATCAATATTTAGGTTTTAAACCAATATTTAAAGAGTTTTTGAGAGCTGGTTAATTTTCTAAAACAAATAAAACTATTCTTAACATTGTTTGGTATGTCAAGTATTGTTTTGGAGGTAGGAAAGTTGCTTTGTTGTTGGCGGCGATTTAATGAATGGGTTTTTTTTTTTTTTGATGAAATTGTTGCTTCAGTCTAGAAATTCAGTTTTTATTGTAAAAAATGAAATTATAGTATAAAACCACAAGATAAAAATATATATACGTATATCTGGGGTCTATATAATAATAAATGGATTATTATTACAAAAAAAAGTCTTTTTTCATGCTAAAAAAAACCTTTAAAATTGATTATTTATTAAATGTCAAACGCCGCTTCTTGCACTACTGCCTCTTCATGTTGTTATGTTTGTGATTCATCAATTGGATACACCATCGACATCTAGATTGGGAATTTTACCCCGCTACTAAACCTTTGGCAAAGATTGTAGAAATAAGTAAATGTAATTATCAATAAACATAATTATCGATTCAAAATGTTGAAATTAGCAATTGCAACTGTGATGGCAGTTTGAAGTTTGCAAGGCTCACGGTATTTGATAAACCAGGTTGAACGAACTTGTAATGGGTGTTTGTAGGACAGAATTAACGTACTAAAAGACGAAAATTCTTTTTAGATATTCTTTTTCCCCACCTTTTTATTTTATTCTTTGAAAAAATCAGCACCATCCATAGAAGAAAAAAAAAAAAAGAGCCGCCAATACATACAATATATATATATACGCTCGTTTCTTTTTTCTTTCTGAATTTATAGATATTACAATTAATAATTTTTACACAACAAAAAGATAATCAATGGTAATGATATGATTTTTTTTTTGCACAAAAAGGGAAAATATTAAGTTTTTATTTTTAGTTATGAGTTCGTCGATACCCGGGTCACCACATCCTTATTTCGACGAAAAAGCTGGAGAAAGAGAAGCACGGATAAAAAGTCTATTTGAATCATTGGATTCTAAAAAGAGAGGATATCTGGATTCTGAAGCTATTCTCGGAGGCTTTCTCAAACTAACACACCTACCAGCACACACGCGTTATGCTACTGATCTACTAGCAAAATGTGATACAGCACAAGATGGAATTATAGATTATCAGGAGTTCAGAACTTATGTATTAGATAAAGAAAAGGATCTTTGGAAATTGTTCTCTGAAATTAACAAATCAGGGGATTTTAGAATACATGCTAAAGATCTCGAAAGAGCTTTAAAAGATGCTGGCATTCATGTCACAGATGAGGATATTGAGAATTTCATGCAAGTCATTGATATAGGTAAACGATATAATCGAATTAAGTTTATGATCTCGTACTAACTTTTTGTCTTTATCTGTAGAGGGTAATGGCTACATTGATTTTCAAGATTGGCGTGATTTTCTATTAGTAAAGTATATCCATTTAGATGAAGAGGAGTCAGATTCTTCTAACCCAGCTTTTTAGTTATTACCACGTGAAACCACGATTCTTGAAATTTATCAATACTATCAATCTTCAACTCAACTTACTCATGATGCTGAAGTTGTTATTCCTCATACCGACGAAACAGCACATAACGCATATAAATATTTAGCAGCAGGTGGTATGGCGGGTGCTGTATCCAGAACATGTACAGCTCCATTTGATAGACTTAAAATATACCTCATTACTCAAACATCATACACTAAAACACAACAACAAGCCATCAAATCAACAACAAATACGGCCGCAAAAAGCACACAATCAGCTATTATTACAGGCATGAAAAATATCTATCGTCAAGGGGGATTAAGAGCATTTTTTGTTGGTAATGGCTTGAATGTCATCAAGATTGTACCTGAATCAGCCATCAAGTTTTATGTCTTTGAGACAGCAAAATCAGTATTGGCAGAATTGACACAATCAGAGGATAAGAATGGTATACCTGTGAGCGCAAGATTTGTTGCTGGTGGTGTAGCTGGCCTTTGTGCGCAATTTTGTATTTATCCTGTCGAAACATTAAAGACTCGAATTATGTCTTCCATGGTTATTGAAGCCAATGGAGAAAAGAAGAGCGAAGCCTTTAAAGCAAAACAAAAGCATTTGATATTCAATACAGCCAAAACAATGTATAGAACAGGTGGATTGAAAGGATTTTGGCCTGGATTAACTGTTAGTTTGATGGGTGTATTTCCATATCAAGCATTAGATATGGGTATTTACGAAACACTAAAGGTGACTTATCTGCAATACATGAATTCTCAAAAGGATGAGCATGGTAAAGGCAAACCTCCCAATGTATTAATCTTATGGGCTTGTGGTATGGTGAGTGGATCTATTGGTGCTAGTAGTGTTTACCCATTAAATATGATTAGAACAAGGTGATTTAGTTTTTTGTTTAGTTATATTAATATAGAAATTAATCTTTATTATAGATTACAAGCTCAAGGTACACCAGCACATCCCTATAGATATACATCTGCTTGGGATGCAGCCAAAAAGACATTCCACGCTGATGGTGTGAGAGGATTTTATAAAGGTATAGGGCCAACATTATTCAAGGTTGTGCCTTCTGTTAGTATTAGCTATGCCGTGTATGAATTTAGTAAAAGAACACTTGGTATATCTTGAATATCATATCATAATAGATGTAAATAAATAAATACAATTTTTTATAAATTGAAGGATCTCCATTTATAATATCGTTTTAAAAATGCTATCTGTACATATCAGTTGCTATAGGCTATGGAAACTGATACACCACAGAGGCTTGGTGAATGAGATGAGCCAATATTACCCTCAAAATTTATACACAGCAAAAAAGAAAGGGTAAACTTTGGATTGGAGCTGACGCAAATTCAGAAAAGAAACACTTATAGACCAAAAAATAAAATAAAAACAAGACAAGAATTGCTAAATAATACCATGAAAAAATTATAGGCCAATGTACCTGAGATATTCAACTTTTATCCAAAAACACATATCCAAAAATATCCTATCTCTACCAGTTGGTAAAACTTTTCTAGTGTTAATGTTTCAGATTTTTACAGGTATTTCATTACTAAAAACCAAAAACTTTGAGCCTTCATATCTTTGCAAAACGTAAAGCTATACCAACAATTTTTGCTAATGAAATTTACTTTTTTAAGGCACTCTATAACATGTTTAAATATGAAAAAATTCCAAGCACTTTTTTTAGCTCATTTTTTTTGACCTTTTCGTAGTAAGTTACAAAATATTCGTTACATTGATCTGATTTTTTCTTTTACGTTCACGCCATGAACCTCGTTGAGCACTATTAAATGCAATTTAGTTATTTTTAAAATACTGGTTTTTTGTGGAGACATCCTCAAAAAACGTTTATAAAAGAGTACCCTAGTTTTTTGCTTCGGGTTTCCCTGTGTATCTACCCACCCCAGATCCTAAATTTAAACTCGCCATGCAAATTAATTCATATATTCAGGTTTTAGCTTAGAAACATCTATTTGCAAGCTTATTAAAACCTCGAGATATTTGGCATCTTAGGTTGGATTTTCAAGCGGGGTAAAAGCAAGTGTTTCACTTTTGAAGCCCTTATACTCGCTGAGAAATCAGCATGAACAGAAATAGCTCTTTTGGCAAGATTCTATAGCATCTCAAATATAGCCCTACATTTTTCATTTCTTGATTATCTATTGAAATGGGGGCACGCTCCGATTTTGAATATTACCATATAAAATTGTATAATCAGATATGCACATGTAACTGAGCTTGAATTCAAAAAGTGTTCAAATGGAAAAAAAATCCAAAAAAATCCAAAAAAAACCTTGTATATTTAATTACTCACAAAAATGCATAGTAAGTTGAACTAGCGTATTAAATATCTTGGGTTCAGTTTTCAATTCTGAATCGATCTGTGTAGGTTTTGAAAATGTTTTTCTCATAAAATCCCTAGTAAATTTAATGTCAAATTTTAACAGTTTTTGATCAAAAAGTACCCTTTATTCAAATGCAACCCTAAAATATTTTGTTTTCACATTATGCGCAACAAAATTATCTACAGAATGAGTATTTATACATAGCTGTAGCCCTATTTTTTGTGGGGATTTTAATTTTTTTTGATCATTTTTTTTGGTCGGCGAAAATTTACCCTTGTATATCCTCGTCCAAAATGAATCCTTTTTTGTATCATCAAAAATCAATCCTTCAATCACAATTTTCTCGATGGAAAATCAATATTTTTTGACGAGGTAAAATTCGTTAGATAGACACTAGTGAGTATAGGAATGGGCTTCGATTCGAGTTTGAATCGAGTTTTAACGGAAACGGCCATTCGATTCGAGTTGGAAAACGGCCCGTTCTTTTGTAACCCAGATAAAAAACGGGGTGGGAGCAAGTATTGGTTTGCCTTAAGGAGGCTGTTAATAGCAACCTTGTCAAGTTAATATGGGATTATGAATCGATAATAGCATATTTGACAGTTTCACAACTTGAAGTATTTTTTCAATCCTGTTTTCGAGCTTAGCTAACAAAAAAAGAAAAGAAGAAACTCGAATACCCTCATTCGAGTTTGCATAAAAAACGGCCCGTTAAAGCAGTCAAACTCGGTTAACCGTAATACGATGCGTTGTTTGTAAAATCCTAAGTGAGTACTATCTTATGGTTTTAGTTTTGCATACCTGTCATCCCTTCATGGATCTCTATACCACAAAAAGTGCTCTCATAAAATTTATAAAAAATAAAAAAGTCTTTACAACGATCCAAAACCTAGATATTCTGGTAGAGAATGAAAAATAAAGTAGACTTTACTTAATAACCATCATTGCAATACCTTAGTATTTTCTCCACTTATTTTCATTTCAAATGCGCTTTCTCAATTTTAAGCTGGCCATTTCTGCATCATTCAAATTTATGAAACAATCACTATAGTAACCATCCTTGCTTCATTTAATAAAATTTGTAGCCGGGACAATGTTGAATGGATGGATACTGTTTTTGAAAGAAAGCTTCTGCTAAAATTGATCACCGGTAAAAATATTCACGTTTTTCAGCTTGTTTTGCCCTCTAAAATTGTTAAAGCTAGACTTGACATTTAAAATTATATATCAAAATGTATGTAATAATTTGTTCAACAACTTTTATTATGTGCTCAAGTAAGACTTTATAATAAAATTTAAGGGTTGCCATAGGCGTTGCAGTAAATTACGATGTTATTTACTAAAAATAAAAAAAATATAAAAATAAAAGCAGTAGAAATACAATTATAATCAGCTAAAGTTTTTATTACAAAAGATTTCTGAAGAGTTAAAATAATTGAAAAGTATGAGGGTATTTATAGTGATTTGGAGAACTTGGATACCATCAGACTTGAATGGATGTATATTTAGTAATCTTCCAGTTTTGAGTACATTGTTATTGATTTGATATTTTAAGGGGTAAATTGTATAGAGCATTGACCATAAGGGATTGTATGTCAAGTGTGACAATATCGACCTTTTGGGAAATGGTTGTTTTTGTTTATTTCTGTTATATCTATTTTATGTAACCTTGATTTTTAAGGGGTAGTTTTTATATGCTTGAATCTTATTTATATTGATAGTGCAACTACGATATAGATGAGTAGTTGACTAAATTGATATCTTTGTTTATTATCATTATTGATTTGGATAGAATCCTGTTTTGATATATATGTCATTTGTGTAATTGATTGCGCCGTGATCAAGGGTGCTATCATCTACACGACATGTATGGTTCAAAAAGGGTATTTCATATTTTTAGCATGCGTTTGTTATTGTGTTCAATTGAAGCGTTTGTTTATTATCGTTGTTCACATTTCAAGTGGCATCATATTTTATGAGCGACACTTGAAATTTAGGTTGTTTTTATTTTATCAAGCGTTTTTAGTATGTAATTCCACTGCATTGCCCCCAGCTAAACTTTTTATACGAGTGAAAAGTTGATAAAAGAAGTGGAATGGAATGAGTAGGAACATTGAAATGTTATTATAGATATATAAGACATGATTGGGAATCCTGTCAAGGAAATATTTGCACAGTAGTGTTAAGAGCGTTTGTGGCGAGTATTGCGGCGTGGAGCGCTGGTACTGGCTTTCCTTTTAGGAGGTAATGTACGAGTTGATGGAGTGTTATTTCTATTGATTACAGAGTTTTGTCGAATGTGGGTATGTTTATTATTTAGTTGGACCTTTTCCCAGTATTTCTTAATAGGAGTGGGAGTGGCGAATAGATCAGCAGTGATGTATTCATTGGCTCTTTCAGAGTAGCCAGTCCATTTGACAAGGTATTCAACGACACCATCTTTGCGATAACGATGGTCGCGAATGTCTTCGACTTCGAATACTTCATCCTCAAAAGCAGTTTCATCAATGTTGACAATTTTCAGTTCAGAGGGAGTATATTCTCGATGTAATAATTCATTTGTTTCGTCTTTGAGAATGTAATTACCAGCTTGGGTGCGCTTTACAACAAAGTAAGGACCAGCATATAATGGAGCAAGTTTAGATTGACGTCCTTCAGGAAGGCGAACCATTACAGGTGCATCAAAGCCTATTTCAGGAAGAATGTAACGTCGTTTATCCATTTGTTTGGCGTATTCTGCGGCAAGAAGTTTAGTGCGTTCTTGGAGAGCAGGAAAGACGATAGAGTTCATGTATTCAACACGTTTTTCGAGTTGTTCTACAGTAAGAGGCGGACGTCCGTTTAGGTTGACTTTTTCAGGATTTGGATTGAGATTAACCTGTCGAGCATACATCAAACTGAATGGAGTGCTAGCAGTTCGTTCTTTGACTTTCATGTTAAGTGCAAGTTGAACAATAGGTAATCGATCATCCCAATTGTGTGTGTCATTTCCACACATTTTTCGAAGAGTTTGTGTCACCTGTTTGACGGCATTTTCACAGCTTCCGTTGGATTGTTTATAATAAGGCAATGAGAATCGTTGTTTGATTCCTAATGTTTTCGTGAAGTGATCCATGATTTGCGATCGGAATTCCCGGCCGTTATCATTTTGCTGTATGGTTAAGGCTATTCCGTAATCACCGAAGATCAGGCTCATGGTTTGAGCTACAGTCGTGCTGTTTTTGTTTGGAATGGCGCGAGCAATGATGTAGCGAGTACATAAATCAATCATAACCAAGATATAAACATTTCCTTTATCAGTGATAGGCAATGGTCCACAAAGGTCATATGCTACATGGTCTAAAGGCTCGTAACTAACGATACTTTTAGCTGGATTGTAACCTTTGCGTGTTATATTATGCATTGCACATTCATGACATCCTTGAAGCTTTTGTTTGACGTCTGTGTATATAGAATTCCAATGTAAACCAAAATATGTGTGAATATGTTTGACTACCGATTCAATGCCAAAATGACCAATCTGGTGGGCATCATGAATGATTTGAGCACGATCGTTTTCAGGAGGGGATATATAGTCAGTGGTTGAATTTTTGAATTCTTTGCTGTTTACTTTGATAGCAAGAATGTTGAGGTTTTTGTCTTTGGAATAAATGGTTCTTTGACGTCTTAATTCTAATTTACTGTTGGTATCTCGCTTGAGCAAGATCAACTTATGCAATTTCTGTATTTGTCTGTCATTTTCATCTTCGAGCATTTTGTCTTCATTAATGGGAGGATAGACTCTTGAAAGAGCATCACACAGAACATTGTCAATACCTTTTACGTGGGATATGGTAAAATTAAATTCTCCCAATATCTCGAGATAACTCTGAAGGGTACTGTTCAATGTGGTCGAAGTAAACATGTATGTTAAGGCCAGATGATCTGTTAAAACCTCGATGTTGTTATGACCCCATAGTAATGATCTAAATTTGATAAATCCAAATACGACAGCGGCACATTCTCGTCTGTTAGTAGACCAGTTGCGCTCAGCTGGATTCAAAGATTTGCTGACAAAAGCGATATGTTTAATGCGACCCAAATGATCTTTTTGATAAAGGCATGCGGCAATTCCGTATAGGCTAGCATCGCATTGAAGGAACATTTTATCATTCAAATTTGGTGCATGAAGAATTTGATTTGACAATAGAATTTGCTTTATAGCGTTGAATCGATCAGTATGCAATTGATTCCAGTTTTTCTTTACATCGTTATCATTACGAAGTTTATCAATGGGTTCACATACTTTAGAAAGCATGGGACAGAAGTCTCTCAGATGACTGATTACACCCATGATGCTTCGCACTTGTTTCACATTTTTAGGAATAGGCCAAGTGTCAATGTTAGACAGACGACGCATATCAATTTTCTGTATACCTGGACCAACAACAAATCCTAATAGGAAGACTGATGTTTGGAACCATGAACATTTTGCAATGTTGATTCGTAGATTTACAGATGTTAAGCGATTGACAACTAAATTGATGAGTTTGATATGACTTTTGATATCTTTGCTGTATAAGACTACATCATCAATATAGTGTTCAACACCTCCATAGATGGTGGGTTGATTAGATGCACTGGAATTTTGATTTTTGTTTTGATTACCCTTTTCCATTTCATATCTTAATTCATCTTGAATTCCTTCAAGTAGAATAGACATACATTTAACAAACAATGAACTCATTGTACGTAAACCAAAAGGGGCTCTACACCATCTATAGAAAAGGCCATTATGTGAAAATATCAAGGCATTTCTAGACGAGCTGTGCACACCATAAGAATAGTATGCTTGGTGTAAGTCAATTTTACTTATAATTTTAGCATTAGCAGAAACTCGTTCAAAGATTTCATGAATCTTAGGTACGGCGTAGTTTTCGTGGTAATTTTCATCAATTGCGGCATTGATGCGGCGCAAATCGCAACAAACTCGTAGTTTGGTCAATTGATTGTTTTCATCCTTCTTTTTTACAGTGATTAGAGGTGAGTGAAATACCGAAGAAGGTTTACAGCGTTCTACTATTTTGTTTTCTAGCCATTCTTTGATTTGGCGATCGATTTCAACATGAGAATTTATAGCTAAAGGATATTGACGAACGTAACAGTCTTTAGGATTTGAAATAGGAACATGAACTTCGCTTTCCGGCATCGTGCAGACGGCATCAGATGGAATGTTCTTATTATTTTCCAGACATTGTTCGATTTGTTTTAGTAGCAATGTTCGTTCTTGATCAGAACCGAAGTTTGCGTTTTCAGGATTATATACATTTTCTGTATCATAATTCAAGTTCTTAAATTGAGCCATTTCAGTTTGAGTTTCAGGCCATTTATGGGCGACACCACTTAAATAAATATTTAATTGTGGGAGAATATCGATTCCTAATAGTACATCGAATTCTTCAGCCATTGAATCATTGAAATCTATAATTTCAAATGAATGTTTGAATGTGATTCCATTCATGTAAGTAACTTTGAGGGGTTCAGTATGACCAATGCGTTCAGCTTTGCTTGGACTGCCATCCTTATTCATACTCAAAAATGTTAAATAACCACCTAGGGCTTTGATATTTTTTATGGTAGAAAATTTTTTATTTAAAACAGTTTTATTTATAATGCTAACATCAGAACCAGGATCTACCTTTCCTATAATCCTAATATTGTTGATAAGCAAGGGAGTTATTAGATTGAAACTGTTTTTAGTTGTTTGTTCATTGTACTTACAATCTTTGTTTTCCATAGCTTCGCGGAATAGAGTACTTTCATCGCGGTTGGAATTGTTGTTGTTATTGTTATTGTTGCTACGGTTACGGGAACGACGTGCACGTCTACCTTGACCACTGGGGCCATGATAGGGATGCTCCTTCTGAATAGAAAGAACGTTGAGATTTTTCTTCTCAAAATATTCAGGACAAGTATGCCCATGGAACCAAGGTTTACCACACCAGGAACAGAAAGAACTACCAGTGGCTCTCTTTGGAACATTTGATCTAGGCATGTGGTTACTTCCCTTAGAGTTCATACGACAATCCTTCTCGTTGTGTCTAGCTTTAGGACCACCATGATTAGAACAGAAGAAAGATGATTTAGCAGACGAGGAAGAAGATGATCCAGAAGATCCACCTTGATGAGACATGGATGATAACGATCCACCAGAACGAGAATGACCACCAACTTTCTTTTGATTTACAAATGAGATAGGACACTTTTGGGCATTCAATACATTAAGCGCACAAGTGACGATTTGACCTGCTGTGAAATCAGACGCACCAGGATATTGAGCACAGAGAACAGAATTAATTTGAATTTGCCAAGCGGCGGGAAAACCCAACAAGAAAGTATCACCGAGAGTAGTATCCTCAGTGGAATAACCGGCCTCCATTACGGCTCTTGCAAAGCGATTGTAATATTCCTCCGTAGTTTCACCGGATCTCATAGTAGCTCCTTGCACCTCTCTACGGGCATCCAACCTTAAAGCAGCATTGTTGAATTTTTTTGTGAATTTATCCTTGGCCTCCTGCCAAGATTTGGCTAACAGCAATTCTTGATTTAACCAAAGATCCAAATCATATGGGATTGTCAGAGGAATGTATCGTCTCCATACATCATCCACAGATTGACCTGAAGACAAGATCACCTTTTCAAAAGAGCGCAGGAAGTGATGGATTGAATCATAAGCTTGATCCTTAGGAAAATACTTGGTGGCGCTGGTACGAAGTTGAAACATAGGTAAATCCCTTTTAGACAGAGAGATTCCACCATTATCACCATTGTTGTTCCCAAAAATTGACGCCTTTACACTTGCCTCAGATAGTTTGATTGAATGTTTCAATGTCGAGATTAGTTTATTCATTTCCTCTACCTTGACATTCATATCTTGAATATGTGCTTGACCTTCTTGATTGTCCAGGTCAGTTCCGGCGATCATATCCGTGAGGAGAGAAAGATATTGGTCCCTTTTCCAAAACATTTTTTTCAGGGCGCCAACATGGCTTGCACCAGATGAAGACTTCATTGAGGTAACCGAAGAAGGAACAGAAGAAGGAGTAGCAGAAGGAGTAGCATCATGCTCGGCATTTTCACCAACCAAGGGAGCTTGCTCAACATTTTTCTCGGCCGCAGCCAAGGGCATGTCTTCGTCTTCAGAGACACCATCGCGAGGCTCGTATTGTTGATTAAGTTGGATGTCTCGGATCTGATCCTCAACTTGAGAGATTGGAGAAGCGGCAGCAGATTCACGGCCAGAGGTAGGTGATTGAGATTGGGTAGACATGGTATGAGTAGTAGTAATAAGATAAAAAATTCAGTCTTGATAAATTGTAAAAAATGCAGTAAATTACGATGTTATTTACTAAAAATAAAAAAAATATAAAAATAAAAGCAGTAGAAATACAATTATAATCAGCTAAAGTTTTTATTACAAAAGATTTCTGAAGAGTTAAAATAATTGAAAAGTATGAGGGTATTTATAGTGATTTGGAGAACTTGGATACCATCAGACTTGAATGGATGTATATTTAGTAATCTTCCAGTTTTGAGTACATTGTTATTGATTTGATATTTTAAGGGGTAAATTGTATAGAGCATTGACCATAAGGGATTGTATGTCAAGTGTGACAATATCGACCTTTTGGGAAATGGTTGTTTTTGTTTATTTCTGTTATATCTAT
Source organism: Mucor racemosus (assembly GCA_027405735.1). Classification (NCBI taxonomy): domain Eukaryota; kingdom Fungi; phylum Mucoromycota; class Mucoromycetes; order Mucorales; family Mucoraceae; genus Mucor; species Mucor racemosus. The sequence continues at coordinate 1,147,112 of JAPEHQ010000013.1, read as the reverse complement.
TTTATGTAACCTTGATTTTTAAGGGGTAGTTTTTATATGCTTGAATCTTATTTATATTGATAGTGCAACTACGATATAGATGAGTAGTTGACTAAATTGATATCTTTGTTTATTATCATTATTGATTTGGATAGAATCCTGTTTTGATATATATGTCATTTGTGTAATTGATTGCGCCGTGATCAAGGGTGCTATCATCTACACGACATGTATGGTTCAAAAAGGGTATTTCATATTTTTAGCATGCGTTTGTTATTGTGTTCAATTGAAGCGTTTGTTTATTATCGTTGTTCACATTTCAAGTGGCATCATATTTTATGAGCGACACTTGAAATTTAGGTTGTTTTTATTTTATCAAGCGTTTTTAGTATGTAATTCCACTGCAGGCGTATATACTAGAATCCAGCAAAATTTATACCACAAAAATCTCGACGAAATTGATAGATACAATAAAATAAATTGCAGATTCGTTTTTAGCAGCCAATTTTACCCCAGAAAACTTGGTTGCCTGATTCCTACCGATACTTTTGTAAAAAAATGTGAAAATTTTCCAAATTGTTAAAACTACAAAACAGGAAAACAAAACAAAACAGGATTTACAATTATGAGGTTTGGGGGTCCAAAAAATTTCCAAAAAAAACCATCCCTGAAGCTTTAATATGTAATAAAACATTGAAAAACAAGAGATTTTGCTTAGCAGCTTTTAAGTGCAAGCTTATTAAAACCTCGAGATATTTGGCATCTTAGGTTGGATTTTCAAGCGGGGTAAAAGCAAGTGTTTCACTTTTGAAGCCCTTATACTCGCTGAGAAATCAGCATGAACAGAAATAGCTCTTTTGGCAAGATTCTATAGCATCTCAAATATAGCCCTACATTTTTCATTTCTTGATTATCTATTGAAATGGGGGCACGCTCCGATTTTGAATATTACCATATAAAATTGTATAATCAGATATGCACATGTAACTGAGCTTGAATTCAAAAAGTGTTCAAATGGAAAAAAAATCCAAAAAAATCCAAAAAAAACCTTGTATATTTAATTACTCACAAAAATGCATAGTAAGTTGAACTAGCGTATTAAATATCTTGGGTTCAGTTTTCAATTCTGAATCGATCTGTGTAGGTTTTGAAAATGTTTTTCTCATAAAATCCCTAGTAAATTTAATGTCAAATTTTAACAGTTTTTGATCAAAAAGTACCCTTTATTCAAATGCAACCCTAAAATATTTTGTTTTCACATTATGCGCAACAAAATTATCTACAGAATGAGTATTTATACATAGCTGTAGCCCTATTTTTTGTGGGGATTTTAATTTTTTTTGATCATTTTTTTTGGTCGGCGAAAATTTACCCTTGTATATCCTCGTCCAAAATGAATCCTTTTTTGTATCATCAAAAATCAATCCTTCAATCACAATTTTCTCGATGGAAAATCAATATTTTTTGACGAGGTAAAATTCGTTAGATAGACACTAGTGAGTATAGGAATGGGCTTCGATTCGAGTTTGAATCGAGTTTTAACGGAAACGGCCATTCGATTCGAGTTGGAAAACGGCCCGTTCTTTTGTAACCCAGATAAAAAACGGGGTGGGAGCAAGTATTGGTTTGCCTTAAGGAGGCTGTTAATAGCAACCTTGTCAAGTTAATATGGGATTATGAATCGATAATAGCATATTTGACAGTTTCACAACTTGAAGTATTTTTTCAATCCTGTTTTCGAGCTTAGCTAACAAAAAAAGAAAAGAAGAAACTCGAATACCCTCATTCGAGTTTGCATAAAAAACGGCCCGTTAAAGCAGTCAAACTCGGTTAACCGTAATACGATGCGTTGTTTGTGAAATCCTAAGTGAGTACTATCTTATGGTTTTAGTTTTGCATACCTGTCATCCCTTCATGGATCTCTATACCACAAAAAGTGCTCTCATAAAATTTATAAAAAAATAAAAAAGTCTTTACAACGATCCAAAACCTAGATATTCTGGTAGAGAATGAAAAATAAAGTAGACTTTACTTAATAACCATCATTGCAATACCTTAGTATTTTCTCCACTTATTTTCATTTCAAATGCGCTTTCTCAATTTTAAGCTGGCCATTTCTGCATCATTCAAATTTATGAAACAATCACTATAGTAACCATCCTTGCTTCATTTAATAAAATTTGTAGCCGGGACAATGTTGAATGGATGACAACCGTAATATTTGTTTTGTAATAACAAATGGATACAAAAATGAATATATAATAGGTGATAAAAGATTTCCCATGGAGAAAGCTCAGGCTTTTTTTGGGGCCTATGTTTGTTGTACAAAGAAAAATACACATGCTCCTTATCTTGCAGCCTTTTAATGTGAGGTTGGCTGCCATCAACCTGAGATACTGAACATGTTTGAATATGCGGCAAAAACGTATAAAAAGCATTATGAAAATACAATTATAACTCTTCTAAGTTTATCAAAGATATTTTAAAAATAAAGGTCTATCGATTATCATCACCTTTGTGATATATATAGTATTTGCTAATTTATATTAATAAATAATAATAAGACCTTGGAAGTGCCAGTGGTACAATTTGGTACTTTAATATTTTTGTGATCATAATATTTCTGGGTCTCCAGATGAGATCTAAGTTCAACCTAATTACTAAACGAACTTATTATGTGCAGTTTACTATCAAATAGATAGAATCCATGTAAACATGATTTTTATGTTGGTCTTTTTAGAGGAAAGAATATGTATTCAAAGATGAGTATAAACAAAAGTTTCTTAAAATGTGTTGATCATGACGTGTGAAAATGCAAACATTTTACAACAAGGAAATCACAGAGTTTTTATAGCTTTATAATAGTAACAACCCTTTATTAAAATGCCTTCAATATGAAACAGTATTGCCAAAATAAAGCATATCAAAGGGATTTTGGATATCTATAGATACATTTGCCACAGGGATACACACTTACTTACATCGAGCGGACAAGGTCTTGTAGTTCAGCATTCGTCATAAGATGACTGTAGCCTTTTCCATGACCACCAGAACAGCAGAATATCATGTAATCTTAATAAGAAATGGCATAGTATACCTCAAATCTCAAAAAAATTCGTAAACAAAAATAAGTAAAAAAAACAAGTTAAAAAAAAAAGACAAAAGATTAGAACAAAAAGGCAGATTTTTCTTCTTCCTTAAGTAACTGTACATTTCCCCTCGATAGACTGAGAGGAAAAACAGCCATTACTAAGCCTGAGGAGATCTGCTTATATGGACATGAGATTAAAACACTTTCTATCGTATATTGCGTACTATACAATTCCACATTATTGTCCTTATGGAAAATCTTGTCTATATTATTATTAGATTTTTAGAATTCACTTTAACACATAACGAGTATTGATAACACAATTGGTTAAAAAAAGATGTCATTCAAGGGTTATTTAGAGAAACACATTTTAAAACATTAGCTGAACTCAATGCGATTTTCTGCAATGCATCGAATACATGATATAAAGCACCATTATATCATTTAATCAAAGCGCTATTAACTATAGTTATACGGCATTGTAAAAATTGCTAGAACCAGTTTTTAATAGCTACCAACTGTCCTGGTTTCATATGTCTTAAGTTCAAAAGAGCGCTAAATGTAGACCAAAATGAATCCAGTTTCAGCCTTTTTCACCACTGCATTACATTTTAGCGCACGTTTTTTTTTACGCAATTTTGCATCCCGCATAAATTCTCAAAATATCCAAATGATAATCTTTGATAGTTAATATACACAGTTTTCAACAAGAAATAGTAAATAAAAAAAATATGTACCTATTCTCAAGATGTTACTTTATATTTTCCAAAAATTTTTAAGAAAATAGATTTATTATTTGAGCCAAAAAAATCGTTTAAAAATAAAATACAGACAGAAAGTATGTGAACCAAGAAATCGTTTTGACCAGGTTTGAAGATCAAATTAATGCAAAAATGACATTTAAAAGCCACTTCTTCATAATATCAGTAAGTTCATGCGGGATTGGAGATGTATATCATACAGTAAAGTCAATTTTGTATATCGAAAATACGTAAAAGTATAGACTGATTGCCGCCTTCAATGAGTCTAATCCTATAAATATAAAGCTGTTTAAACACGTAACAGTATAACATCATGTTTGTAAAATACAAAAGGTAATTTATGTATGGACAAATGTATTTTTTTTATTCATTTAAAAGAGTAATTTGTAAAGGTAATCGAATTGATTTGATATAGGTACATAGTAAAGTATATTTATACTATTTACAAGATAGGATGTTGTGATGTTTAAGAGTTCCAGTTCTTTTGAGCTTCACCCTTCTTTTCTTGGAACTTATTTCCAGCTTCACCAGAGTTGTTACCAGTAAGAGAGTTAACAGCACCTTTAGCAGCACCAGAAACTTGATCAGCAGCACCTGCAACATAACCTTGAGCAGTAGCAAGAGCACCTTGAGCTTGGCCTGAAGTATTTTGGGCCTTGCCTTCAGATTGAAGTGATTCATTACCAACGGCACCACCAATGGTGTCCTTGATGTTACCAGTAGCACGGTCCTTCTTTGAGTCAGTCTTTGAGAAATCCATTTTAGTTAATTAATATATTATATATTTAAATGATAATATTTTATTGAAAATGTTGAAATATTGGCCTTTATTTATATTCATTCAAATCGATGTAATAATCCTTACATCATTGAATGTCTATGTTTCTGATTGTACAATAGGGTTACCTAAAAAGGCAAGGTGAATAAATGTTCACACACTTTTACATGGTTGCGTCAAGATGATTGATGGTTTTTGAATGTGCATAATAATGATGATAAGCTTTTATTAAAAATTTAACGCGTGGCGCCTTCAGGTGTTAATAAATTACCAAAACCATACCCTTTAGGGCCAAAAGATTTAGAGTAACATCCTCTACAGTAAAGGTCGAAATCACGATCAACCATATTTGTAGAATCTAGTCTTTTACCACATTGAGAGCACTTTAAACACATTTTATGATACTTGTTACCAGCTCCTAAAACAAGTTCAGCTGCATAAACTACTTTACCACATCCTGTACAAACATCTTGTTGTGATTGAAAATTGAATTTACGAGGAACATAACTAGTTTGATTCTTGATATATGAAGTTGCTGGCACTTCTTTATTCGACGGTGTTGGAATAAAAGGACGATCGGATGCATTGCTTGTTGGTCTAGAAGGCAATGATGGTGTTTCACGAGCAGGTAAGGTAGGTGGTGTCCTAGGTGGTAAAGAAGGGCTCTCGCGTGAAGGTAAAGAAGGTGCAGTTGTTGATGGTGATCTTGTAATAGTAGCACCATCATAGTTTTCTTTCAAAATTTCACTAGGCATCTTGTTCTCTGTACTCAAAAATGCAGCACCTCCAGCTAATATACACTAGTAAATACACACACAGCTTTCATCCATAATTAAATCAATAAACTTTACCAAATCCATATCCTTTAGGTCCCCATTTACGGCTATAACAGGTTTTACAATAAGCCTATCAAATTTCGTGTTAATTTGTCATATGTTTTTTTTAGTTCATCATCATCCATACCTCATTATCCTTTTCTGTCAAAGTTGTTGAATCTAATCTCTTGTTGCATTCCTAAATACAAGTTTTAGTTTATTTGAATTAATTATTAATCCGTATTAATTGTGTGTTTTACTTTGCAGGTCAAGCAATAGTTGTGCCAATACCCTCCTGGACCAAGAACCTGAATTGTATTTAGTGAAAAACATGTAATTTACCGAGATAGTTTCTTTTTTTTTTTTATACCTGTTCTGCCATATAAACAGCTATAATATCGATATAAATTAGTTGGATTGAATCAAACTTCATCATATAAATATCTTACATTTCTCACAACGTGGACATTTAGGTGCTCCTCCAAATCTAGGTGGCATTGTTTTATGATACTTTTAGTTGAAAAAAGAATAGATTTTTTTAATCTGTGCACAAGAAGTTATGGAGACAAATAGAAAACTGAGTTTTAACAAACCATTCAACAATTTGACTGATAAATAGAGGCTTCCTTGAGAGTTTGAATCCTGCATGCATTTCAGTGATGATACTAGTACAATAAAACCGTTACAACGCCATGTAGCTTACATGTTATAAAGCAAATTAATCCTCTCATATCCTTCTTGATTGTTACTATTTACTAAACGTTTGATGGTCTCCTCGGCTTTTTGTGTACATAATCTGAGCAACTAATTATTATAATAAACATGTTGACTGTAATGATATGTAATTTTGGGATAATAACAAAGGTAGACAATATGTTTATTCTTTTTATTATAAATTGGTGATTACTGGATTGATGAAGGTTGATATTATTATCTGTAAATTAGATATTTATTAATGAATAAATAAAAGCAAAGGATGGGGGGGGGGTGGGAGAGATAAAAAAAACCAGATAAATCTACAACGGACCATGTAGTGGTTTCCTTGCAGTACTTATATAAGGAATGAGGCAAGGTTTTGCATGAATGACGCTGAAGGTTTGACTCATTATACTGTAGTTAGTCGTTTTCATTTGTAAAGGCAAAAATATTTACAGCTCTTCCACATGATTTGGCGCCAAGGTAGTTTTTGACATTTTTTCAGTACATCAATTCCTAGAAGTATAGAAGGCTTTTGTAAAGCTGTTTCTATTTACTGCCCAGCACTATTCAATAAAAGAGACCTCAGTTTTAATAATATTAATATTTTCATTATATTTCGCTTGTTACATTGTCGATATAAATGGGCGGTTCTTCATCTTCTAAATAATCTATATTGAAATTAACACATAGATTGGGATGTCATGAGAGCAGTTGTGAGAGGATCATTATTATTTTGATTTCTTTAGTAGCATAAATTATCTGTTTTTTATTTTTTGACGAACAATGGTAAACTGCAAAGACAAAAGATTACGAATATATACCCACTATACAGTTGCTATGGCAATGAGCAACTTAGTAATTATAATGGTTTCAAATCAAATACTATTACATAGATTTTTACTGTGATCGTGCAGGAGCAAAATCATACTTTGTATAGGAGTAAACATAACTTTTCTATTAGTATCTTTGGATTTTGGGTTGGTTCTTTCTTGATAGTTGGCCAAAACCTTACATAAAGATGTTTAAAGGTAGTACAATGATACTCAATATTTTCCTTTTTCAAAAGACATCGCAAGACGATGCATATTAACTGAAGTGAACAAATAAACCTTTATAGAATACCATCAAGCCCCAGATGGGCCAATATTGCTTTTTTATATATTGTTAAAAAGCCGATGCAAAATTTGTAATCCTTTGTTTTTGAAAAAGAATTTAAAAGAACTACTTGAACTAGGAATATACTACGAGAGCCCTGCTTCTTGTTTTTTGCGTCAAATCAATAGGGCTTCCCCCTTCTTTTTTTCATCCCCAATCCAAAAACATAACATTTCAGAATACGTGTTTAAAGAATAGAAATCAAACGGGTTAATTTTAGCTGTTTGATGGGGAGTGGGGAAGCTAGAATATTTATGGGGGGAATGTTATAGAAGAAGGAGCCATGAGGAGAATCAATTAGTAAGCTACAATTTGATCTTCCTAATGAATGGGGGTATCAAATGTACTTTGCTTTTAAACAACAGTCCTTGACACACAAGGCATAATTTCACAAAGTTAATATAAATTGAACTGCAATAGACACTGATCTTGTTCATAATTACATTTATAAACTATATAAAACAAAACAAAAATGGATAAAATTACTCTTTACTACTTTATTATCGGTGACAGTAGTAAGTTGAACAAAATAACGTAATATGTTAGCAATGGCGTAATTCAATGTTGCCATATTTAGTTACCCGCGGTCGTGGAGAAAACGTTAAACTCATGCTTGAAGATGCTGGTTTAGGCCATGATTATATTCGTTTGCAAAGAGATTCTTGGGTCGAGATTAAGAAAAAGCTTCAAGATGAAGGAGCTCATTCCTGTACCCTTCCTTTTATTGAAACTAACGGCCAAAGATTCTTCAAGTCTGTTGCCATTATGCGCTACATTTCCACAAAATTGGATGAAAAATACCACGGATCAACCCCTGAAGAAAATCAGCTTTTGGATGTTGTCACTGAAGTTACTGATCTTTGGTTTGAGCATATGAGAAGTGCATTCTTTGGAACACCTGTTAGTTGAATGTATAAAGGAATAAATCGACACACATTAACAATTATCATTTTATATATAGGAACTTCAAGAGAAGTATAGCAATGAAACACTTCCTGCACAAATTAATTTATTTGAGAAATATTACTCTGATCGTGAGGGCCCCTATCTCCTCGGTGAAAAGGTAACATGAATTATTTTTATATTAAGTTGGTTTATTAACGTATATTTTGCAGTTGACTTATCCTGACTTTTTGGTTTACCATTTAATTGATGATTCCCAATCTTGTGATAGATTGATTGGCGTTGCACCCAACCTCGTCAAGTTTGTTGAAGCTTTTGAGCAACGTCCCAATATGAAGAAGTACCTTGCTTCTCTTAAATAGATTCAATTTGTAATACAAATAAAAATCAATACATGCATTTTACAACGCTTCAATGCATCAAAGATGAAATACTTTTTTTTTTTTCAATTTAATGCTGTATGATTACAACCTTGCCACGTACTTTCGCAATTATAATAAAATCAGTTTTAAATTAAAGCATGCCCTTGAACATATACGTAAACTATTTCCATTTCGGCCGACAATAAAAAGGTATGGATTAAAATTGAAATAAAATTCAAAAACTGCTGCACCTTACTGCGCAACATAAATATATTGAAACAGCATATATTTTCAAGTAAAATGAGAATTTGAGCTTAATCCTTGGGAAATCTTAAAATTTGACATATGGGATATGTACATGATGCATGGAAAACAGATCAATTACTTTTACCTTACATGTTTTAGCTTTATATCATCTAAAAGTGCTTTTGAATCAATAATTAGACCATGTATGCGCTAGCACATAGTAACTAGTTTTTGCTTCAAATCTGGACGTTCATAACAACAATGTACAATTTTCTGACCAAAAATTTCAGAAAACATAGACTTATATACAATTTATAGATATAACTATTATTCTAGGCAGCTCGATGCTTATATTACATCAAAAATATTTGCACTCATAGTGTACGCACTACCAACTTTCAATTTATGGTTGCACATGAAGAACCAAAAAACGAAACAAATGGTGCCACAGTCGCCATGTTACACACTCAAATGAAACAGGTTTGAAGCAATTCCATGAAGCTGCTACCTCAAGTTCGAATGTTAGTCATCCAAAAGTATGTAAATTAATGAATAAATGTGGCCTAGATATGTAATATATCTCTTTTATGTTGAGATTTTTGGTGAAATTGTAAAAGACCGCACGGTTGAAACATCATTTTTCAATGGATTTACTGGTTTCTAAATCTCAGAGCTAGTGCAAACCATTATTCACAAGCCATTTTTACTTTATGTTGCATTTTCTCCAATTTCCTTGGTAATAAAAACCTATCTAATTTCATAAGCAAAGAATGAAAGGTGGTAGCACATGCCGAGCCACCAATTCTTTCCAAAAATTTAAATGAAAAATTTATGCGTTTTCTGCATCCATAAAAAGCACAATTAAAAGTCCTGTAAATGATAATCACAAAGCTATGCATGCTTTATATACAGAATGTAAAGCTTTGTTCAAGTATAAAAATCTGAAAATCGAATGTAATTTCAATATTTCAATATTTCCACACTATACTCATAACTGGAGTTGCGGGTCCGAAAATGCGATATTTTTTGATAAGGATTTTACAAAGAAATACACATGAATGTGCAAGTAAAAAAAAAATAGATATATGCTTTGAATATAATTCTCAACATATTATAACCCTAAAATGTAATAAACTGTTCACTGAACATTAAGTAAAAATCATTCGAATTCACCGTATGTAATAACCCAAAAGTACCTTTACTCTATAGGCTATTGATCTCTCTTGGAAAATAGAAATATTAATACCAGAATATAAGTCCACTGGCCAAACATTGACCAAAATTTACTAAGATTGACCTAAAATTGATTATAAAAAATTGATGGGAACCTAAATTGAGGTATTAGGTTTTTGTATGCACAAGATATATTCAACTCTAAAGCTACTAATGCATTTTTTGTTGAGATAATTAAATGCAATGATCTGTGATCTTAGATAAAAAATATTATGGTTAAAATGATATGCTAATGATATGATTTTTAATATTAAAGACCGGTGAATATTGGTTAAAGGAAGGTTGATTTTCTTATTTGTAAATTAGACATTAGTTGATGAGGGAAATAAATAAGGATGTAAAGAATAAGAAAGACAAATAATTTTACAAGAAGGAATTGTAGAATAATTTTCTTATAGTATTTATAGGAACATTTGAGATGAGCATTACTGCTGTGAATTATCATAGTAATAATTTGATTCATTACAATAAATAACAGTTCGTATCACAGCTTAAAGTCTAGGCTAGCTGGGTTCCAAAATCGATTCGAGGATAAAAAAATGATTGAAAAATGATTGAAAAATGATTCAAAAAAACAAAATCGTTTAATAGTTCATGAACTACAAAGTAAGTAAACCTAGCGTGTTAAATAGCCTCAGTACAGTTTTGGATTCTGTATCTATCTAAACAAAATTCAAACAAATATTTTACATTAAATTTTGCGCAAAATGCGATTGAAATTTTGAAGGTTTTTTGAAGATACGCATTACTTTTTATAAGCATATTTCAAAAATAAATAAAGGAGGTAATGCAAAGCAAAATTATTTATCGACAGGGTCATTGTTGAAGCTTCTAGCTGCATTTTTCGTAGAGGAAACAAGATTTTTGTCATTTTTTTTTCAAATTCAGAATTTGGGATGAGGGTTTATAAGGGAAAAATCGAGGTTAGAAATGAAAGTATCTCTTTGTACACATTTTTAAGGATATCTCCACGAAAAATCAATATTTTAAAAAAAATTAATTTGCGTCTAAGAGAGCTCAACGAGCTTAATGACATGAATGTAAAAAAAGCGTTGCTTAATTTAACGAATATTTTGAAATCTACTACAAAAATGTCAAAAAAAATGAAAAAAAAATAAAAGTGCTCAGAATTTTTTTATACTAAAATATGTTATAAAGAACTTCAAAACAAGTAAGTTTTATTATAAAAAATTGCCAATGTAACTTAATTTTTCGTAGAGATATGAAGCTTCAAAGTTTTCAATTTGTAGTAGTGAAATACGCGTAAAAATCTGAAACATTAGCACTGAAAAATTAATACCAACTGTAAAAAGTAGGATATTTTTGAATACTTATTTTTGAATTAAAGCTGCACATCTCAGGTACATTAGCATATAATTTGTTCTTGATGCTATATAATGAAAAAAAGAGTGGAGCAGATGAGAAAAGTGAACCCCAGTTTTCAAGAAAAAAGCAGTGAATTTTACGTGTTTTTGAGCCTTTTGTGATATATAAAATAAATTTGGGAATATGTAACGTAATATAACCAATCTATATTTGTTCAGCAATGTCTAAAGTACCCTGAAAGTGTTTATTATGAGGGTAGTTATAGAAAAGAGGGCATGCTCCAATTTTGAAGATTGAAAACTATGAAAATTCAAATTTTTCTCGAGTAACTACAAAAGAAAGAATACAATATCCATTTCAAATTATGGAGTGCACCTTTTTTGCTTCTAGAATAAAAAATATATAAGAATCTATTAGTTATTATTAAAAGATGTCATTAAAAGGACCAAATTCAATAACAAAGGTTTAATCTCAGTACATCGTAACAACAAGGCTACTCTAGTGTTTATAGTACACCCTCCATGTCACATAGTCTATATGTGATTATCGTTTTGATGTGTACTAACAATTGACCTACTAGCAACATTTCCATTACCAAGCTTAGCTGACAAGTAAAGTTTTTTTGAAGCCAAATACTTATCAGTATTCATCTCTGTTTTTCATTCGATTTATGGAATTAAGGATTTATAGCAGGTACAGCTTGCCAGAGCGCCTTGAAATTGAACCTATTCAATATGCTGCATAAACTCTATAATTAAGCCTATGAATGTAAAATAATCTTGAAATAAAATTCATTTATTTAAGATTTAGCAATTTTATTGAAGAGAGTAGCTCTGGATTTCAGAAGTTTGCCGATATCAAGAAAAAGCGACAGTGAATGTTTAATGCAAAATTGCATCTCTTGTTCAGCAACTGGAAATAGGTTAAATCAAGTCAGAATCGGTCTGTATTAGTAGGTACACGCACTTGATTTGAGCTTTGAACCTAAATTTAAGTATCTGGTATTTGTTGCCAATTAAAGAGACTTCGTTTCAACACAAAATGTCATTCATGCAAAATGCTTCATCTTATTGCAAAGTTGTATAGTTGGACTTTGCCCTGAAAAACTAAAGTAATGAAATCAGTAAATACAGATAGACCGAAAGGAAAGTTTTCATGTTTATTCCGAGTTAATAATTGTCCATTACAATAATAATGTTTTATATGCACAAGTAAAGATAAATATTGATTGATTGATTTGAAATAATATACACCGCATGAACTTCGATTCACAAGGATAGGTAGATCTAGTATTCAGATGAATTTATCAGTTGGTTGACATGGGGGCTGATTCAAACTGGTACAAGACATTGCTACTGTGCCGATCTCCATAGTGAAATTACAATTACTGCTTTTTAGCATCAAGTGCTCAAAAAGTATTTGAATCGTTCATATTTAAGGGAATTATCCGTCACATATGAGGATGTAACACAACAAATAGTTTAAATCGTAGGCTACGTTTTGTTTGATTCCTTTTGTTTGATTCCTTTTGTTTTTACTAATTTCTTGCCTGAAACACTCGAAATAAAATGGACATTGCAAAGTTGAGAGATTATCAAGACAGGTGTATTAGGGATACTTTAGCTAATCTCAAGAAAGGTCAATATCAACAACTGATTTCTCTTCCTACTGGTATGCAAATTTAATATTTGACAGAATTATATTATACAACGAATAGAACAGACCACTGATAAAGCTATTCATCTAAATACAGGAAGCGGGAAAACTGTATGCTTCAACATTTAAATGTCAAACCAATGCTTTCTAATAAAAATATATAGGTTGTTATGTCGAATTTAATACCATTGATACCATCTCCCAATTCAAAAGCAGCAAAAGTTCTTGTGTTAGCACACAGAATTGAGTTGTTGCATCAAGCAAAAGCTCAAATTTCGAAATATAACCCAAAACTGGTACTTTTTAAATTGAATCGATATACAGTTTTAATACTAATATCTATTTGTTTAGGAGGTCAACATTGAACAAGATAAAAATCTCGCCGATCCTTTGACTACAGACGTGGTTGTAGCTTCTGTACAAAGCTTAAACGCCAAGGACAAAAAAGACAAATCAAAATACCGTATGGAAAAGTTCAACCCAAAGCATTTCAAAGCCGTCATTGTGGATGAAGCGCACCGTGGTGTCACTAAAACTTATATGAGAATTTATGAGCATTTCGGTCTTCTTGAGGATGATTCTAAAACTCTTCTATGGGGTTGTACCGCTACACCTAAAAGAAGCGATAAGCAATCCCTCGAGCCTGTATTTGGAAATGTATCATTTCATCTAGGTTTGATGGAAATGATTGATATTGGTTACTTGAGTGATTTACGAATCACTACAGTTGAAACTGATACAGAATTAGATGAGGATATGTTTCATAAAGTCATTATTGCTAGTTGGCAGCAATTTGCATTGAAGAAAAAGAGAAAATCTACTCTTGTTTTTGCTAAAAACATTGAAAAAACTCAAGTTTTATGTGAAGACTTTATCGATGCAGGAGTTAATGCCAAGTTCATTACCAGCAAAACTGATGCAAAGACCCGGGCAAAGATCCTAGATGATTTCAAGAATGGTAAAATCTCGGTGCTGGTAAACTGTGGTAAGGATTGGAAGCAGCTTTAATCTGACATGCATAATTAAATATTTCTATTTAGCCATCCTCACAGAAGGTACAGATCTCCCTCGTGTAGATTGCATCCTGTTGGCAAGACGAACTTGCTCGGAACCCTTGTTCCAGCAGATGCTAGGAAGAGGATCTCGTTTGCACGAGGATAAACAGGATTGTCTCGTTATCGACTTTCAAACTAATTTTGAACGTTTGTTTGATGGTATGATGACTAGCCAAGATGATTTAGATGAATCAGTCAACTCAAAGAAGAAGGTTGTCAAGAAATCTGCTGGAAAGAATGCCAAAAAAGAAGTCGGCGCAGATAAATATGGTTTGTGGTAGTTGATCTTATTGATTAACGTGTTATTAACGCCTCACTTTTTCTTGTAGAAGATGACTTTGTTGTTATTAATCATTACAAGAACTTGCAACATATGATTGGCAAGAGAAGGTTAGAAAAGGAAGCAAGAGAATTGCTGGCTAAATCCCTTGATAGCAAAAAGAAGATTACTGCTCCCGAACCTCTTATTAGCGACAAGCTTAAAAAGTAAGAAATTGATTTGGATATTTAAACATTTGTATTAACTTGATAATGTTGATTTATAGGCATTTGGACGATCTCAACATCTCTGTCAGAAGCTTTGTTGTGCCTTCTTGATTGTGTTTTTTTTTCCCTTGAATTATTGCATAATAAAGGCTGCTTTTCATATCAAATACGCAGAGTGGCTTTTTAAGCTTATCTTGCTGGTGTAACTTTCACATTAACCTAATGAGGATTCCATAAAGGCATTTCTTTATGGTATAAATGATATTTTAAATAGAAATTGAGTTGAATATCCAATGATCCAAGGTATTTTACATGAATAAGATATTGTGTCTCTTGTCTTTATGCTTTCATTTTGTATAATTTGATCAAAAACGCAGGGTGAGCGTTTGAAATTAAGATTCACAGCAGATGTACCAATAAGCTTTCTTTGTTGTATATGATTCAACTTCTCGTCACAGCCATTAAACAAGATACATGGAAATTCCCTGAATGGTTGAAATCTGGGGTAACCAGTCTTTTTTTGGTATAAAAAGAAGCTCAAAATACTCGACTCCCCCACATTCCTTTCTTTACACATAAAAAAAAAATGTTTAGATCTATTGCAACTCGAGTTGTAAGTTTCTCTTTTTTTAAGCTGTTTAAATACTGATTGATCTAACATGCTGTAGGCTCAAAACACTCGTTCTCCTGTCATTAATAATGCCAGATTTTTAGCCTCTCAAAGTAGTTCCGCTACTTCTGCCATTTCTTTCAAGAAACATATTCGTCAACGTCGTTTCGCTCCTGTTCCTGTTGTCCCTCAACCTACTGTTGAAGACGCAGTTACTAACATTCTCTACAATACACCTGCTCCTAGTCTTCAACCTGAGACCCGTCATGTCTTGAATTGTTTAGTTCAAAATGAACCTGGTGTATTAAGCCGTGTTTCTGGTATTTTGGCTGCTCGTGGCTTTAACATTGAGTCTCTTGTTGTTGCCAACACAGAAGTCGAGGATCTCAGTCGTATGACAATTGTCTTTAATGGAAGAAATGTTCAAATTGAACAAGCTAGACGTCAATTGGAAGATTTGGTAAATATTATAAAGTGAAGGATTGGAAAATCAATATGTTAATGGTATTATCTGTTTGTATTTACAATAGGTTCCTGTTTGGGCTGTTTTGGATTATTCAAAGACAAAGTTGGTCGAACGTGAACTTTTGTTGATCAAGGTTTCAATTCTTGGTCCTGAACATTTACATGAACAATTACCTACTGCCAAGTTGGATGATGATGTTGAATATGAAGATGAGAACGTAACTCGTTATAAGAACGTAAGGATGAATATTCGAAACAAATATACTTGACATTTAACTAATACTTTGTGTAAAATAGCAAGATGCCTCTTCTTCTGATACCCTTCGTGAAACATTCTCTCATTTGCGTGCTTTGACAGAACTTACTCGTCTCTTTGACGGTAAGGTTGTTGATGTTTCTTCAGATTCTGTTATTATCGAATTATGTGCCAAATCTAGCAGATTATCCTCATTCATGAAGCTCTGTAAACCTTTCGGTATCCTCGAAGCTTCAAGAACTGGTAAGTTTATATTTAACTTGGGTTGTTTTGAATGTAGTATACTTATATATATATATATATTCTTTATTAGGTATTATGGCTATGCCTAGATCTCCTGTTCATGATCATTATGAACCTCAAACTGAACATTCATACGAAGATTCTGATGCTGTTGATGCTTCTTTGCTTCCTCCTGGATAAATAATTGTATATTATTTTTTTCTCCCTCTATATATAATTAGCATTATCTATACATAAACATCTTTTATTCATTATTTGTCAATCATATTGAGTCATATCCATATAATTGGTTGTATGCCAATATATGCCACTACACTGATTTATGTGTAACTGTAACACAAAGCATCTCAAATATCAACATTTCTATAAAAAATTTCAACGGTCTATACATTAGCGCTAGCAACAAAATGACAACTGAATGTTATATAGACATTCACTCAGAATTAATATTAAAAGGGTAATCCCGCCAGTTCTTTAGTTGATTAAATACATATTTAACAGCATTTTCACATGTTGAGCTTGTGATATTAAAGTTCGAGTAGATGATGTAGGATAGCAATATGTCAAGATGATCATAATAAATTTACAAATGCGTTTATTAAAAACAACAACACTATGAACGCTTATAACCTACAAGATAACCCAAAATATTCGATAAACTAACAATTCCAATCAATTTGTTTTCACCATCCACAATAATTAATCTATACACTCTTTGTTTTCTGATGGTTCTAAAGATGGAATGTAATGTATCATTTAGCGTACATGTATGCACTCCAGGATAATCTTTGGGTCTTGCTTCCATTGCTTCTCCAACCGGAATATCCAATTCTTTATATCTTCCTGATCTTGCAATACTCTACAACTTTATTTAATAGCTCGTTCTCATACATACAGCGCTTTCCAATCCTTACCATCACATCAATTGTTTCATATACATTAAGCACAACGCCATTAGCATCCACAATAGGCACTGCACTGATATTTTGTTCCACAAACATATTAATGACTTGAATCACTGGTGTTGACATGGATGCCGTTGCAATATTCTCATAAGTTCCAATTTTCAATTCTGATAAAGGTTGTCTTAATGCTCTTGTATGTTTAAACTATACAAATTTGTGTGAGTGAATAAAACAAGTAGCACAAATCAAGAACTAATACTCACATTGGAGGCAATAAATTTCAATATACGGTATTGTGTAATCACGCTCACAATCATTTCTGTTCCAGTTTCCGGTTCTTTATCTAACAAAGGTACTCGATGTACCCTGCTTTCAGCCAGCTTACGACACGCGTCATATAATGTAGCCATAGGATCCATAGATACTAATTGCGGTGCAGGCGCTCCAACTAATTTCTCTACATTACGCAAATGAGCCAGCTCAAAACTTTCAATTTCACGAAATGCATCTTCAACAGACGAATGGGTATAATAGTATTGTATCAGATTGATAAAATCGGCTACGGTTAGCATACCCGCAAATCTCTGCGTTTCGCTCGACCACAAAGGGGCAGAAACAATACCTACCGAAAGGCTTGTTATTGAGTATTAATGAAATATATTTATATCGCTGTATTTACCGTTTTGTACAAGTGCATTCAATGCTTTCTTTACTAAAAGTCGAGTATCGAATACAATAAGTCGATAGCTTACGGGCAAAACGTCATATGCTGTATGCTCTTTTAAAAAAGAGCACATTAATGTTTGTATTTCGCAAGCTTGTTCCTGTAAAGGTGGTGTTGAGCCAACTGATTCTCTATTGAAATTTTTGGTTGATGGCGCACTGGATGATGTAAAAGACATTATAGAAAAGTATATATGTAATAGTAAAGATAAAAAAGATATAAAAAAAAAGTAGAGTAAGGTATATGAAAATATAGAATAGGAAACTTAAATATTTATTATCTCACTGGGAAAGTGTATGTTGTATTAAATATTTATCCGTATTTAATTAACTTTTATATTATTAATGCATTCATCTCAATATAAACATATCATTTTAAGTAGAAAAAACATGTAGCATTTGTTTTCTAGAAACTAACCCAAATTATTATATACATTTTGAGATATTCAGGAATATATATCATCATCTTAGGGATAAGATAAAGCTTATCCCTCCCATGTTGTATTGAAAATGGTGTTCTGAATTTCGGTAAAACTGACCACATTGCTAACAGCAGTTTGTCAATTGGTTGATCGACTTGACTTTCAAAAGATGTTAGTGTAGTAATTATTTGGTCTTCATATGTTAACGAAAATATGCGTCGAGTACAAAGCTGATGCCTCTTTGAAATTTTGGAACAGATGTTTTGAGATGAAGGCCGATATTTCAAAAAACAATCATAAGTATATATTTGTTTAAATAATCGAATGTAGTAGTCTTTTAATATAATTATTGATCCTAAGATACGACATTTCAATATGGATTGACACTTGATGAAATAGAGTTGGTGCAGTATATAAGCAAAAGTTGGTACTTTCAAAAGAAGACAAGATTATAAAAAAAAAACAGTATGTCATAGAACCAGGATGCTTTTTTGATACCTTTTTACCCAGTCGAGATATTTAGCATTTATAATTACTTTAATAGGCATAAAGTCCCAATGTTACATCTTCAAATAATGAAATTCTATGATGAACCATGATAGATTCAAATTAATTTTTTGAAATTCATTTGTGCCATTTTCACGTTTTCACGTTTTCTGTTAATGGGTGTCGAGCCGGGTTTGCCTGTCAAATTTATTAGTGCAAGCTCGGCTAGGCAATGTCCCTACTTTACTCACAAGATAGATCCAACTGAAAGCTATTCCGCATTTTTTGTATCAGTGAAAAATATTGATTTTTCGTCAAGATAATCAAAACAATAGGGACATTACAGCTTAAACCCTATCATAACTGAGTTTCAAAATCGATTTGTTGTATAATCGATCAGAAAATGACCAAAAAACAAAATAATTTAATAGCTCATAAGTTACAAAGTAAGTAGACCTAGTGCATTAAATAGTTTTTGTACAGTTTTAAATTCTGTATCCATCTAAATAAAAGTCAGGCAAATGTTTTACATTAAATATTGCATAAAATACAATTAGAATTTTGGAGGTTTTTTAAAGCTAAACATTACTTTTTATAAGCATGTTTCAAATATAAATAATGAAAGTAATGTACAGCAAAATTATCTATCGACAGGGCCATTGTTGAAGCTTCTAGCTGCATTTTTCGTAGAGAAAACAAGATTTTTATCAATTTTTTTTCAAATTCAGAATTTGGAATGAGGGTATACAGGGGAAAAACTGAACTAGAAAAGAAGGTATCTCTTTGTATAAATTTTTGAGGATATCTCCTCGAAAAATCAATATTTTGAAAAAAACTAAATTGGATCCAAGAGAGCTCAACAAGGTTGGTAAAATAAATGTAAAAAAAATGCTGTTCAATTTAACGAATATTTTAAAATCTACTACAAAAATGTGAAAAAATGGATTAAAAATAAGTGCTCAGAATTTTTTCATACTAAAATATGTTATAGAGCACATCAAATCAAGTAAGTTTCATTATTAAAAAGTGTTAGTATTTGTCGTATATTTTCAGGATTAATAAATAATACTTAAAAATGATATAATTAAAAGAGAATGAGTAATGAATCATTTCTTCAACTGTATAATAAAAACAAGATATCGTTTTTTATTTAGATATAAAAGTATGGCCTTTTATATTGATTTGACATTGAGATCCTGAGACGTAATTTCATAAGGCACTATTGAACCATTAGATCTTTTTGATAGTAATCTATGGATGGAAATGGATCAATTATGATTTAACCGTGCTTGCTGTCGTATATTTTCAGGATTGATAAATAGTACTTAAAAAAGAATACAATTATAAAAGAATGAGTAATTAATCAGTTCTTCAACTGTATAATAAAAACAAGATATCGTTTATTTAGATGTAAAAGTATGGCCTTTTATATTGACTAGACATTGAGATCCTGAGATGTAATTTAAGGCACTATTGAACTATTGGATCTGTTTGATAGTAATCTATGGATTGAAATGGATCAATCATAATTTAACCGTTCTTGCAGAGCTTGTGAGTTGTGTTGTTTCAATGCTGCGCTAAATATGCTTGGATGTTGATTTGATAACTACTTGATTGGTTAACTGCTGGGATGAAATAATGTGGTGTCATAATTGAGGTCCAAGCGTTCTTGGTAATTACTGGATTAAACTTGGTACGCTAGGAGTTTCTTATATCCGATATCAAGACTTGCACTTCAATACATGTCGTAGTCAATAGATTGTAAGATGTATTGATACTGTAGAAGGTGATAATGTATGATACTAGTAGGTGGAATACAACATTGCTCCCCCCCAGCCTTCTATGAGATAAAACCGGGAAGTGGGTTTTGTAGATCATGTTTCAAATTAATTTAAAGACGCAGATCTTGGGAAAATTAATTCAAAAATGAGGATAGGCATAAAGAAAAGAGTTGACATGACCAGGATAGAAAAGAAAAGACCAATTTGAAGTAGATGAGGCACCAGTATAAATGAGAAAACCAGAGAAGTAAAGTAGTATAAATTTGGTATAAGATGAAAGTGTTGAAGAGCTTGTAGTGATCGATAAAAACCTTTGGAAAAAACCTTGGCAGGGAAAAAAAAATAAAAAAAGTAAGGAAAAGATTACTACAACTATTTGCTTGATGAATTAAGCTTGTTGTGGAGACAACGTTTCTTGATTTGTAGCTTTAGAATTAGGCTTCTTGTTGGGATGTCGACGATTTAAAGTAGGTCCTGCGTGCTTTCGACGACGATTCAACTTGCGTTTATTAACTGTATTAGGTAGCGGCGCACCTAGTTTAGTTGGATTGATTCTTGCCCAATAATCACGAATAGGTTTCTTAGAGTCAAAGTCGGATTCGCGCTGCCATGTATCATCTGACTTCTGGTATCCTACCCAATTTGTGCGATAGAACATTTCACCAGTGTCTTTGTCGATACGATGGTTAACGATAGCCTGTACTTCATAATGACGATCTTTGAACCCGTGTGTGAGATGGTTATCTGAAGAATCTATGACTCGTATATGTTGAGTAGCTACATCTCGAGATAAAAGTTCACCTGTTAAATCTGCTAATACATAGCTGCCATGTCTAGTATAGTTTTTTATTAGGTATGGTCCTAACCAGCGAGGGCTTAGTTTGGATGTGCGAAGTGGATTTACAATCATAACTTTTGAGTTGATTGGATACTTGTCGTATACAATTTTGTGAGTGCGTTCAAAAGTAGCATGATCTTTTAATTGTGTTTCCTGGATTCGTTTGTGAATAGCAGGGATAACAATTTCCTTAACGTATTTTAATCGCTTGTCAATAATTTCAGTATTTGGATTATTAATATCAATTGCAGGGGCAGGTGAATTCGAATAATCTTTGAAAAGATTTGGTGCACGATTAAACATGACAGAAAAAGGTTGAGATTTGTGCAGACGAGCATACTGAATGTTCATGGCATATTGAATGACATCTAGATATAGATCCCATGATTCAGGTTCTGCTGCATCGTGCGTTAATGATTTGATAATAGCTCGTTTGCTAACACCCATAAATGATTCGACCAGGCTGTTGCCAGTAGGCGTGTATGGTAACGATGTTAGGCGATCAAGACCACTTAATTCGAGGAATTCTCGTATGAAAGTTCCAACAAATTCATTAGCATTATCACTTGTTATACGAGCAGGCCATCCAAACAAAGAACAGACAGATAGCAAGGATCTAGCTACAGTCACTGGGCTCTTGTCAGGTAGTGCTCGCAATATAGTAAATCTGCTAAAATAATCAACAATAACTAAAATGTAATTATTGCCTGAAGTTGATGTAGTAGCGAAATCTCCTAAATCGACAGCAATGTGATCGAATACATTATCTGGTAATACACTTCGAGGTGGATGATATCCAACACTAAAAATTCCGTGTGATTGACAAGCATGACAATCTTTTAAAACTCTAGTAATATCATCTCGCATGTGCGTCCAATGTACAGCATAATCATTGTGTAGAATTTTCTCAATAGCATTAATACCCACATGACCTAACAAATGCACTTTCAGAATGAGTTCGATTCTCTCAGATTCTGGAGGTGTCATATAGTCAGCATATTTCATTGCTCGTGAAATGAGAATATTATGGTTGTGTGGTAATGTATCAGAATTTTTAATAGACGGACTATTGTTATTCGTTAATGAATTATCGTTGTGATCGTTTGATTTTGATGATGAAATAGCATTGTAAGTTGAAGCATCAAAAACGTCAATATCGTTATTCACAGGAGTGTGATAGTTAATATCATGTTTCGTAGGGAATGATGAATACTTAAAGTTGCTTTTCTTAAAGCGTTTTTTAAACAAGGTGTTGTTTTGCTTTTTAGGTTTGAGTAAAGATGAGTCACGGTTGTTTGTTTGTGTTAAAAGATCGGTGTCGCCACGTTTGTGGTTTCGTCGTTTTTCTTTTACAAAAATACTCGTGTTGTTGTATAAATTACCCCCCTCCAGTTTATTGTCATCTGGTGTATCAGTTGGAAATAAACGACTGAGAGCATCTGGTAAAATGTTACGCGATCCTGGAATATGAATGATGTCATAAGTATAATAAAAGAAGATAACTTCATACCATGTTAATAACATCATATTAGGAGTCGATTGAGTTTGCAACCAAACAAGACTACGGTGATCTGTATGTAAGATAAAAGGTATACCAAAAAGCCATTTGTGAAACTTTGTGAACATGTAGACAATAGCTAACAGTTCGCGTTTAGTTGTGGAATAAGCCATTTCAGATTTGGATAATTTGCGACTAGCCATTGTGATATAGTGTACTGTGTTGTCTTTGATTTGATAGATAATACCACCAACAGCAGTAGCAGAAGCGTCTGTAGCAACATTTACTTTGTATCGAAAATCAATGGGGCTGAGTGCAGTTGAGGAAGCGAGAGCTTTTTGGAGATTGTAAAATGCAGTTGTATGAGTGTCATTCCAAATACTAGCAAGGCTTTTATGATTACGCAATTCATCCAAAGGAGCAGCAAGTGTACCGTAACCTGGAATAGCACTACGAAAATAGTTGGTAAATCCAAGATAACGCATGATATCTTTGCCAGTTTTGGGAAGCGGCCATGTATGAAAGTTTGTCAATTTACGGGAATCAGGTACCAAGCGATTATGGATAATGCTCCAACCAAGGACATGTACACTGCGTTGAGCAAAGACAATTTTGTCCGGGTTAATTTGGAGATTTGCGTTAGTCAAACGTCGAATCACTTCTGCAAGTAATTGCGTATGTTCTTCAAGTGAATCGTTAAAACTTAGCACACCAATATCGTCGACATAGAGACAAACATGTTCTCGCATGTCGGAGAATAAATTTGAAAGACAGCGTGACGTTAAATTGCCAATAAAGGAAATCCCGAAACAAACTTTGCGCCACATATATTGCTGATTGGTAAATGGACACGAGAAACTCAACTTAAATCGAAAGCGTCTGTCCACTAAAAAACTAGTGAAAAAACTCTTTACGTCGATGGAACTTATTATCTTTGCAGCACTGAAGCGTTGATGAATGTCATCGATGCGTGGCATTTGATATTTATCCGTACTGACGAGGATTTGGTTGAATAAACGAACATCAGCGACAATTCGAGGTTTATCGAAAGAATATACACCAGCAGAATTCTTTTTAGCGACGACTAAAAGTGGGTGATTCCATCCAGTATGACTAGGACTTCGTTCAATCACACCATCCTTCTGCCATTGATCAAGTTGTGCTAGTACTGCTTCTTTGTAGACAATTGGTACCGGATATGGAGCACGATAAGCAATTTTGTTAGGTATCGTTTCCAATTGGACAATAGCGCCTGGAAGGTTACAGTAAGTAGAAGCAAGATCAATGTTAGCATTTTCTTTCAATAAAGGTTCAATTTGTGCGTAAGCGAGATTTCGTTCAGTTGGGGATCCATAAGGATCGTTGTTGGGTTCAACATCGGGATCAATGGGTGAAGGAAGTTCAGGACCAGTGTATTCAAACCATGATGATGTGAGACCTGTAATGCCAATATTCAATTGAGACATGATGTCTAGTCCAAGAAGTATTGGGCAATCGTTTGAGTCAGTGTAAAAGTCAAATATTTCAAATTTATGTTTAAAATTTCGTTTATTATAAAAGATATTTAAGTAACATGAGCCTATTCTAGGTTTAGTTGTCGAAGTGTGTCCTAATTGAATATGCCCATCAGTGGATAGATCGATATGGATACCCAAAGATTTAGCAAATTGAGGAGCGCAAATAGAGAATGTACAACCAGTATCTAGTACACCATACACTTTGTAGGATTCTACGATTAAAGGTACGAGGAGTGAGTTAGATTTGTTAATAGGTAAATTTGAGAATTCGTTTAACTTACATTTGTGTGCTTCGGTTGCAACAACGACATCGACATCCATAGCATCGTCAGAAGCAGATGTAGATTGGGTTGTAGTAGCAGACGCAGAGTTAGCAGCAGTAGTAGTAGTAGTGTCACTAGTTGCACTAGGGGCAACTGTATTAGTAACAGCAGATGAAGGAGTACCAGGAGTACTAGGAGCAGCATCAGTACCAGAGGTACCTTTGGCACCATCCAAAGCTTTGGATGACAATGTAGCAATGTAAGCAGCGTAGGCGTTACAGTCGCTAGTGTTGTGTGATTTACGCTTGTGGTAAACGCAAAACTTTGAACTCTTGGTACCAGTAACTTTGGCAGGAGACGAGGCACTAGTAGCAGCAGAAGCAGGTGTAACAGTGGATGTTTTATCCTGTTCAACTGTGGCAGGTTCAGAATCATTGATACGCATCATTCCGAAACGACGTTCAGGAGTCTTGGGAGATTCACCAGTACGAGTTGCAGTGTTACATACGTGACCATAAACGTAATTGGGAGCACCACAATCACGACAAGATGGTCTAGTTGTCTTGAATGGGCGACCAGTAGTTTGAGGTGAGGAAGATGGAGTACTAGTGGAAGCAGCAGGCACTTGTTCAGCGAGCTTAGCAGCGTAGGCTTGACACTCAGAGGTATTATGGCCTTTGCTTTTGTGATAATCACAAAATCTACCAGAGATACCAGCACTTTTCTTCATGTTAGGCTTGCTGATCTTGGATGCAGCTGCACCTTGAATTGGGATGGATGAATGAGAGTTGTCAACAGCAGAAGTAGAGGCCCATTTTGAGGCTTTGGTACCCTTTTCATGCTTAACTACTTCTTTACGGCTCATAGCGGCAGCCGCTTCAGAAGGAGTCATAGACGCCAACAAATCTCTTGCAGTGCGAATAATGAAATCGACACTGACATCACCATGAGCTTCTTTGCTTTGGCGAACGATATTAACTTGACTACGCAGAGGTTGAGGCAAAGCTAACATAAATCGAGACACCAGCAAAAAAGGAGGAGGCACTTGATCAAAAGCACGACGACGAAGATCATTGAACCTGTCAACAAATGAATCGAGAGTTTCCTCGGGATTCAATGAGATGTCAACAAGATCTGACGTACACTTTTGACGATCGTCAAGAACACTTAAGCCATATCTAGCCTTGAATGAAGCCTTGAATTCGGCCCATGTAGGTTGTTTAGAATTGGCTACGAATGATTGGTACCATGTTCTTTGAGTAGGACTCAGCATAGGAGGAACAAGGCGGCCAAATTCGGCATCAAAGTCAAGATTATAAGCGAACATTACATCTTGGAACTTTGTCAAGCAAGCGTCGACGTCGACAAAGATAGTGTTTCTTTCATCGAATACAGAGCCTTCCCATTGGAAATGAGGCAAGTTGTTAGGGCAAACAACTTTTGATGCAGGAACAGATCTGGGACTCGTAGATTGTACGTTACTGGTGGCATTGGATGCACGCAGATGATTGAGTAAATCAATACTAGTACGAATCGTAGTCGAGAGATCTTGGAGTTCACGAACAGCAATCTGACGAGCTTCACCATGAAGGGATGATACCTTAGCGGAGGCAAGGGTAGCATCAATGGTTAATTGATTGATAGTTCGATGAAGTTGCAGTAATTGACCAGGGTTGGAAATACTGGCAACTGAAGACATCGTATCAGAATCAACGTCCATGTCAGATGCACCAATGTCTGATTGGGAATTGACCCCAGTAGCGCAGGTATCACTTTCAGTAGCAGGAGGAGCAGAGGAATTGAGAGAATCATTTGGGATAGTAACCAAAGGAGATTCGGAGAGAGCAGGAGTAGATTGTTGTTGATGGACCATATTGATAAACGATAGCGAGGACAGGAATTAAATTTGATTAAAAAAAATGTCGTATATTTTCAGGATTGATAAATAGTACTTAAAAAAGAATACAATTATAAAAGAATGAGTAATTAATCAGTTCTTCAACTGTATAATAAAAACAAGATATCGTTTATTTAGATGTAAAAGTATGGCCTTTTATATTGACTAGACATTGAGATCCTGAGATGTAATTTAAGGCACTATTGAACTATTGGATCTGTTTGATAGTAATCTATGGATTGAAATGGATCAATCATAATTTAACCGTTCTTGCAGAGCTTGTGAGTTGTGTTGTTTCAATGCTGCGCTAAATATGCTTGGATGTTGATTTGATAACTACTTGATTGGTTAACTGCTGGGATGAAATAATGTGGTGTCATAATTGAGGTCCAAGCGTTCTTGGTAATTACTGGATTAAACTTGGTACGCTAGGAGTTTCTTATATCCGATATCAAGACTTGCACTTCAATACATGTCGTAGTCAATAGATTGTAAGATGTATTGATACTGTAGAAGGTGATAATGTATGATACTAGTAGGTGGAATACAACACTTGCAGAGCTTATGAGCTGCCTTGTTGCAATGGTGCGCTAAATATGCTTGGATATTGATTTGATAGCTATTCAATTAATTAACCGCTGGGATGAAATAATATGGTGTCATAATTGAAGTCCAAACGTTCTTGTTAATTTCTGCTGGATAAACTTAGTACGCTAGAAGTTTCTTATTCATAGTATCCGATATCAGGGCTTTGCACTTCAATGCAACATGTCGTAGTCTATAGATTGTAAGATGGATTGATACTGTAAAAGGTAATAACATATGGTACTTGATGGCATAATAATACAACATGCACTATGATAAATAATAAATTGACGGAAGCCTATACATACCTCTGGGCATTATTCTCAAGCTTTAACACATAATATGTTTCTTGAGTGAAGAGTGATATGTTTTAAATAGTATTGTTCATGCAGTAATAATTATCCTGAAGTCCTTTTTTAAGGTTAAGTTAAAGTTGGTGACAAACCAATTTCAAACTGATAATGACTGAAGCAGGAACTGATAGAAATCCAAATATGATTAATGATGTTATTCGTTGAGCTCTTTTCAAGTCCTTCTGAAAAATGACTAAATGTATTCCATTATGTATGCCTTTATTACAATTATTAATACTCTATTTGTTACTGGATAAAAACCAAATCAAAATATGCAGACAGTAGTAGAGAAAAGAAGAAAAAAATTGGTAGTCTTTGGAAAGCTGTGTGTAGAAAGGTAAGCACGAAAAAAAAAGGCGAGGGGGCGATTAGCTGCGATTCTAGCCCGGCAAACACAAGTTCCGAAGAAAATCTGTTTACACGAGTTTCGAATCCACAACCTCTCCGTTTGAACTAGCTGTAAAGCGCATAAGTCTAGCAACTAGGACAAACGTCCCCTCTATGTTTGCTTTTTTTTTTAATTGCTGCCCTTCTACTTATCTGCTATTTTGTTTTTCTTGATTTGTGCAATATTGAGTAATTTGACCATATTTTATTTCTTTGGTATATAATTCTGTTATTTGCTGAGTACCAGTAGCAATTTGGTTTACAAAAACATCTTTATTCCTGACTGAAATATAAAGAAAAACTTATCATTCTTGCCCTATATCATGTAATTATGCTAGGTACAATAATGCAAAGCTGACTTTCTTTTACTAGAAAATATAACTGAAGTTTTCAGTGAGCATATAATCAATAGATACAGAATAGCGCTACGTATCATGTATACAAAAATTTAGTAGTAGATAAAACGTGTATATACATATATATTATATAATAACAAAAATTTGATAATCTATAAAAGTTACATTCATCAATGCTAAAAATAACAGATCTCGTCCGATCTCCACAGAAAAGCAATTTCTGTTAATACAATATATATAATAAAAAAATGATTTTTAGATTTTTTTCTATGTAAAAGCTAAACAATCACACTTTATGATATTTATGTGATTATTTTCCTTATTAATTAAACAATAAAAAATTACAATTTATTTTGTTCTTTCTGTCCTTCACGACCTATTTTGACTTGCTGTAATACACAAAAAAAAAACTACACTCGATAAGTTGAAATGAATTCTAATATTAAATTTGAATTTTCAAAAAAAAAAAATGATAGTTTCAATATTCAAAATCGGGGTATGCCTTCTTTCTATAGCTAACCTCATAATAAATATTTTTTAAGATATACCCTAGACACTACTAAATAGAAATAAATTGATCGCATCATGCTACCTATCCCTAAATTTATTTTATATTTCACGAAAGACCCAAAAACGTGTAAAATTCACTGCTTTTCCCTTGAAAACTGGGTCTCATTTTTCATCCCTGTTTTACTTTTTTTTCACTAAATAATACCAAAAAAAAATATATATGCCAATGTACCTGAGATACTGACCTGTGATCCAAAAACAAGTATCCGGAAATATCCTACTTTTTACTACAGTTGGTATTAATTTTTCAGTGCTAAGGTTTCAGATTTTTTATGCGTATTTCACTGCTAATGGATTGAAAATTTTGAGGCTTCATATCTCCAGAAAAATTAAGCCATACTACCACTTTTTAATAATAAAATTTACTTGTTTTAAAGTGCTCTATAACATATTTTAATATAAAAAAATTCTGAGCACTTATTTTTTTTCATTTTTTTTGACATTTCTATAGTTTGTTTCAAAATATTGGCTAAATTGAGCAACATTTTTTTTGCATTCATGTCATTAAGCTCGTTAAGTTCTCTCTGACCCAATCTAAACTTTTTCAAAATATTGATTTTTCGTGGAGATATCCTAAAAAATGTGCACAAAAAGGTACTTCCATTTCTAGCTTCCATTTTCCCCTTATATACCCTCATCCCAAATTCTAAAACAGAGAAAAATCATGGCTTTCTCAACTAATAATCGTGATCCTACCTTCCAAGGTAGGAGGACGCAGGATTCTAGCCATAATCCTGGTAATAAATTATTTTCGTATAAATCTTTCACTGATGCTCTCAAATTCCAAACAAGACACGCCTTTGAAGTCTCTCCAAATGTTGAAATTGGCGAGTTTAAACCTTTAAATGCATACTCTACCTTCATAGAAGCGAAGGAAAGAAACTCAATTGTTATTGACTGTGCCCAGTTTTTAGGCATGGGATTTAAAGAAAAATCCATATTGAAAGTATTGCGTGAACAATATCCTAAAGCTCTAGGACTGAAACCAAGAATTGTTGGTAAAAACAAGAGAAAAGCCATTGAAATGGGCTTCTCAACAGAAAATGCTTGCAAGGAAGCTTTATTGAAAGAATTCCAAGTCAATGGAAAGACAATCGAAGTAAACAAAACTTTAAGCCATGATGCGAAGGTAATCAATATTGGGATCACTGAACTGCCTCTCTTGGAAGATGATATTCTCAAAGGCGCGTTAGTCAAGACTTTTGAACAGTATGGAGACGTCCTCAATGTGGGTATCGCAAAGTCTGGAGACTCTGATTGGTTTACCGGCCGCGGATATGCCACTATCAATAGCAACAAGAAGGAGAAGGACTTCAAGGAGTTGACTCCGTAAGTCACACTGGAAGGTACTGACAGATTGCTGAACCTAGTATGGTCTCAGATGAAACCTATCTGTCCTGATTGTCATACTGACAATCATAATAAGTTCAATTGTCCTAAGAAGAGCCCAAAGCTGTGCCATCGCTGTAATAGCCCTAATCACCTACAAGCAGGTTGTCCTACAGCTCCTTGGAACAAAGAGAAATCCAACAACGAGATCAACAAATCGTTTGCCCCTGAAAATGTTTCAGAGTCCGATATTTCGATCTCCGATATACCAGGCACCAACACTGAAAGTAGATTAATTCAAGTATTGAATAAAGGAAAAAGATCCAATGCTGAAACTTCTAACTACTACAAGACCTTAGAAGAAGGTAACAGCAACAATGAGGATGAGGTTACAATAGATGAAGAGACTACATCTATTGAAGTTGATAATGTAATCAATTTGGACAAAGAAAGTTCACCAATGACAAGATCCAGTAGTGAACAACCGACTCAAAACTTGAATGAAATTAATCCTAGAAAATCGGTATCTACTCCACGAAGTTTGAGAAGTGACCAACAACAAAAATTAGGTATGATCAAAACGAGAAAGGCCTCTATAGACAAGGGAAAGGGTAAAACTCCGACCCCAAATGTCAAAAGGAACCTGGAGGAAGCCATCTCACCTGAAGCGAGAGAAGCTTCTGCCCCTACTAATAAAAGAAGCAGCAAACAACTGACCCTTGAAGCTGGTCGGTTGGCTTCCTTGGATTAATAGTTTTTTTTTAAAAAAAAAAAAAAGAAAAAAAAAAAAAAAAAAAAAGAATATTTAAAAAAAAAAAAAAAATAATAATAATAATAATAATAATAACAATATTAATATGAATCCAACTAAACATTTACACATCAAAATAGGTTCTGTAAATTGCAGAAATCTATACTTAAATACTAACACTGAAACATCTGACAAGTTCGTGGCACTACTTAAAAACAAGAAACTGAATATACTACTATGCCAAGAAACCAACATACCATCTCACTCATTTGAGGAAGTTACAGATAGTATGAAATTTAAATTTAACTATCATCAAGCAATATGGACACAATACTGTTCAATAATCAACTTCAACAACTCTCTCAATCTAGAAAGAATCAGAGCTTCCAATGATGGAAGGATGATACTGGCTAAAATCTCAATCATGGACAACTCAATCCCACCTGTGTACATATTAAATTTGTATGCTCAATCAGGGACGGAAAAGGATCAAGTTATTGCAAGAAACACTCTCTTCAAAGATATCGTTGATATGCTTCTGAATATGCCGGAAATAATCCCAGATCTTATAATGGCAGGCGATTTTAACTTCAGTTTTGATAGTTCAAGCAACCACAGTTCCAGGCGCTGCAAACCAAAACACCTAATAGAATTTATTAAAGGATATATGAAAGACTGTATCAATCAAGAAGGCGAGCAATACGATTATACTTGTATTCAAAATCGTAGGGGAAAAATTTCGTTGTCAACAATTGACTACATGTTTGCTGGACTAAATACGCATAAGAAAATGATAGATGGTGATGTAGAATTTTACACTAATGAATATACTGATCATGCACTTCTGTCAAAAACTTTAGTTGTTGAAATGCACAATAATGGTAAAGGTATTTGGAGGGGCAACCTATATCTGGCAAGAAATGAGAGATACGTAGAGAAACTACAATGTGAATTAGACAATTATATACAACACAAGCTAAATCCAACATTATCAGCTCAACTCAAATGGGATCTCATCAAGAACATGGTTAAACGGTTCACACAAAACTTTTGTAGACATCAAAGCAAATGGAGAGAGAGAAAATTGAAAGAATTGAATGGTGAAAGAAATAGAATCTTAAGGCTGTATGGTAAAGACCCTACCTGTCTGGATGCGTTACTACCAACAATCCAACATGAAATTACTAAGCTACAAGAAGAAAAGTGTAACATGGACAGGCTTAGAGCAGGGAAAAGGTGGATTGAGAAAAATGAAAATTCACCATCTTACATCAAAAAAACTATTAACCAAAGACAACAAACAAGAACTATGGCAATGCTAAAACACCCAAACAACAATCATGAATGCAATGACACTAAGTCCAAGCTCAGCGCAGTTCATACTTTCTACTCAGAATTGTATACAGAGGAAAGAATTGATATTAATAGCTTAGATTCAATGCTAAACCAAATTAACAAAGTTATTTCAAAACAAGATAGTGATAAAATGATCAAAGAAATTAGTTTTGATGACATTATTCAAGGTACCGAGAGAAGTCCAAGAAGGAGTAGTCCTGGATTAGATGGTCTGCCGTATGAAATACTCAAGATTATTGTATCTCAACCGAGCTGTGGAGAAATTGTTGTTCAAATATATAACGATGCTATTAAATCAGGTATATTTCCAAGATCTTGGCAGCAGGCATGTGTTATTATGCTACCAAAAAAAGGAGATCTATCAGACTTGGCAAATTGGAGACCCATTACACTCATTAATACGGATTGTAAAGTGTTTACAAGGCTTATGAATGGAAGAATGATGGAGGTGGCCAGCAAGATTATTAACAAGTTTCAGACTGGATTTATGGTGAATAGATTTATTGGAGATCAAGGATTAGCTTTGAAAATAATGATTGACAACGCCAAATCAACCAAAATCAACAACAAAAATGAATTTGAAGAATATGTAGGAATCATGCTCGATAACAACAAGGCCTATGATAGAGTTCACCCTCACTACTTAACACAAGTATTACTAAAATTTGGCTTTCCATTTGAATTTGTTAGATGCATACAAAACTTATTCTTTGATAATGAAATATACATTAACATGAATGGTTTTCTGTCCAACCCTGTAAAACAAAATAGAGGACTCCGACAAGGAGACTCTATTTCACCATTATTGTTCAACTTTGCCATAGAACCATTCATACTATCAATAATCAACAACAACAACATTTCCGGATACACAATGCAACACACCAAGCCAATAAATCAACGAGATATACAACTTACAATGCCAGCGCCTGTTAAAATATTAGCTTATGCCGATGATATTCTTATCTTTGTAAAAGATAGACCTGAATATATGGAAATGGAAGAATGTCTAAAGACATATGGCCAAGCGTCAAATTCAAAAATTAACTACGAAAAATCTGTGGCCTTTCCTCTACATGGAGGGAAAATGAACGGATACTTTGGCGTTAGGTTAAGAACGTATATACAAGGAAAGATGAAATGGTACGATTACAACTGCCCCGACTACATTAAATACCTAGGCTACCCAATCTATGTAACTAAACAACAGCGAGATGTATTTATTGACGAACTAATTGGTAAAATACGAGCTCAAGTCAATTTTTTCAAAGAAAGAAAAATCTCAGTTTATGGTAGAGCGAATGCAGCAAACGTGATGATCCTGTCAAAATTATGGCATGTGCTTAGACTTACACCTCTACCTAAATCAGCTATCAACAAATTGAGCTCAATTATATATCAATATATTGTAGATGACAAGAAATTACAAGTCAAAAAGGATGTCTTTTATTTACACAAAGAAGAAGGAGGTTTAAGCCTGATAAATGTATCTGCTCAACAAAATACACTTCAAATGAGATATATCAAATCATTGCTATGTTATGAACAATACAAGAAAATACCCAAATACTTGTATGATTTGATGATTTATGGACTAAAAACTGCAACCAACAACCCTAACATTGAAAGTATAATGCTATTTGAAAATACCAGGTTCAAATCAGGAATTAACAACGATGGTGCTTTTGGTTTAATAATGCAATCTATGGATGCAATCAATCAACAATGCTCAATAGCCAACCAAAATAATGTCAGAATCTCAGCAATGAATTGCATGACACTTCCTGTCTCGGTTATATGTGAAATGGAGGATCAATTTAATGAAGAATTAATTTTTTTTAACTCAAAACACTGCAAAAAAAAGCCTGGTTCAACATTTCTTCACAATCAACTGGCAAAATTTACAAATTTCATTCAAGAACAGAGAAGGATGCCCCAATCCAAACATCCTAGCAAAAATTAAAAGACTCAATAACAGCAATACTTTGAGATTTAAACAGTTCTTTAAAATACATTTACAACATGATTCGGACACAATAATACCACAACCGTACCATTTCAGCAGCTACATTAATCAAATGCAATTCAATCAAAAACAAGTCCTTGCAATGAACAATCAAGAGATTAGGAAACTGATGCTCGAGCACCTCAATATCCAAAAACCAAGAGATTTCAACAGCTCAATTACAAAAAAACAATGGAAACAATTTTATAAAACCAATATGAATCAATCAGCCAGGAATTTATGGTACAAAATTATTCACAACAGAATACCTTGTAGAGAGTACTTAGCTAAAAGAGGAGTCAAGGGCGTTGAAGATGAAAACTGCACTAACTGCAACCAAATAGAAGATACAAGACATTTACTCATTAAATGTGGACTGAAAATGGACATTTGGCAAGAAATCACCACTAGTTTCTTGAGCTACCCCACAGTAATCAATAGTCATCAATTATATCAAGATATTAAAAACCTCAATATATCAAAATATTTCATCTACAATCTCGACCTGAAAATCAATATATATGATTTTTTTGCAACCACTATGAGGATAATATGGTATCATCACTTTCTACAATACTTTGAATCAGTCCCATTCAATTCAGAAAATGTAATAAGAAAGATCAAAAAAGAAATTTGGAAACTATCAGACATGGATAGTATTGATATATAATCATATAGTTTTAATTAATGCACAACATATGGCAAGTCACTTTATTTAATATACACTTGACCATCATACAATGATTTTATTTTAACAATAAAACTTTCATTCCATAAAAAAAAAAAAAAAAAAAAAAACAGAGAAAAATTTGTACAAAAACGTTGTTTTCTCTACGAATAATGCAGATAGAAAATTTTACAATAGCTTGATCGATAGATAATGTTTTTGCGCATCATCTCAATTAGTTATATTTTAAATATGCTTATAAAAAGTGATGTGTATCTTCAAAAAATCTCCAAAATTTCAATTGCATTTTACGCAAAATATAATGTAAAATGTTTGTCTGAATTTTATTTAGATGGATGAAGAATTTAAAACTGTACAAAAGCTATTTAGTATACTAGGTCGGCTTACTTTGCAGTTCATGAACAATTAAACGATTTTGGTTTTTTCATCATTTTTCGTCCATTTTTTAAAATAAATTTTGGAACCCAGTTATGATAAGCTGTAAGCTGTGATATCGACTATTATTTTGATTATCTCGATGAAAAATCAATATTTTTGGCTGAAACAAAAAATACAGAGTAGCAGTCAATTAGATCTATCTTGTGAATACAGAAATTAAGCCCTAAATAATGAATTTTAAGTTTTACAAAATTATCAATAAGGATTACAAATCAAAAGGCTCACTATCTTACAAATAACCGGTGGATGCAACACAGAGATATAAAGGCTCAAAGTTTTCAATTTTTAGTAGTGAAATACGCGTAAAAATCTGAAACATTAGCACTGAAAAATTAATACCAACTGTAAAAAATAGGATATTTTTGGATACTCATTTTTGAATTAAAGCTGCACATCTCAGGTACATTAGCATATAATTTGTTCTTGGTGTTATTTAATGAAAAAAAGAGTAGAGCAGATGAGAAAAGTGAAACCCAATTTTCAAGAAAAAAGCAGTGAATTTTACGTGTTTTTGAGCTTTTTGTGATATATAAAATAAATTTAGGGATATGCAACGTAATATAACTAATCTATGTCTGTTTAGCAGTGTCTGAGGTATACCTTAAAAAGCATTTAATATGATATTTCTTATGGAACAGTGGTACGCTCCGACTGACGTTTGAAAACTTTGAAAATTGAGTTTTTTGAAAATTCAAATTAGCCATGCAGTTCCTCAAGAGCATTAATCAAACAAACTAATGCACAAAGCTCGTCATATTTTTTGTGCTTAACTGCAAAAACTAAATAATACGAAATGGTATATAATTATAAAGCTAAGAATTCCAAGTGAGTAATATGAGTACTCTCAAAACAATATATCTAAAAATCCTCTAGTGAGCGTTATTGCTGCATGTATATGTAATAAAAAGTTATAGAGTTTGTAGAAATTTAATTATAAGCAGTTTTTTATTTCTTTGAGCTAGGTAGGCGAGAGGCAGTTGATGAAAATAGGAGTAGTAATAAAGGCTAGATATAGCAATTCCAGATATTATATATACTTGTGATTATTGTTGGCATCTTAAATATTATGTGATCTTCATGAAGTAGTATGATTACATTCCACCTCCACTATCTCCTCCACCTAAGTTAAAAAGATCAACAAATTATCATCACATAGAAATGAACAGAAAACTTACCTCCTCCTCCTCCATCTCCACCACCTCCACTACTACTACCGCCTCCACTGTCACCGCCACCACCGCTGCCACCGCCACCACTGCTGCCACCACCACCACAGCTATCCCCGAAACCTCCACCAGTGTCCCCTCCCTCAAATCCTTCAAACCCTCTCATTCCTCCGTAATCCCACCAACTTAAATTATTATCCCAAGTTCCTCCACCACCTCCACTACCACCACCTATGCGACTCTTAATTTCCCTTTTTTTCTTCACAGGTTTTGGTCGATACTGAGGAGGAATTTCATAATGTAGGTTAATTACAGCACAACTAGCACCTATTCCTCCTTTTCTAGTATGGAAATGCTCAACGTCTTCCGCATCTGCAGTTTTTCCAAATATCTCTGCCCATGCAAGGCTAACTTTTTCCCAGTTAAAAGGATCTTCAGCTGTATTTGGTCGAATGTTGTTTGATTCGTTTCCATTAGATTTTGTAGTTTTTCGGTTTTCATGATACGGTATTTTAGCGAGTTCCTCGGGTGGAATGTATGGCGATTTTCCAGCTGAATTTTGCTGCTTATCAGTCCAATCTGTAAAGGCATTTGTATCATGATCTAGACTTACTTGATTGGCATACTATATCAAACGTATTTTGAAAAGCGTTAATTTAAGCAAATTTTCTCAGAAAAAGTATGGTTACCTTTGGAATATGTTACAACATGAGAATCTCCAGGAAGTGATTTTTCTTCTTTCGATACTATTGCAAACAATATCACATTAGAGTTTTTTATAGCCGTTATAATACCGTTTGGGTTAGATATACACTTCTCTGCCCTAGGTCTATAAATGAGTACATTTGTCAATACGAAGCTAATTATGTTTACCTTTCCCAGCAATTCAAGTAATCTGTATCTAAAATTACAATTGCTACATTTAAGATGCTTCTGTAATACAATGTCTACAAATGTGGACTTACTTCCACAAGTGCTAGTTCTACAAAAGATATGAACATCAGAAACGAAAGCCTAAACATGGTTAAGAAACTAACCCAAGGAATCCTAACTTTGTGTCTTTCAAATGCCCAAACCTCTGGTTCATAATTTCATCAGAATTATTAAAGCTAATAAGCTCTTTAGTATCGTTGCCTATGTCATTCATTAATCATCTGCTCATAAAATAAGGCAAACAGTTATACTTTTGTCCTTCAGCTGAGCATCATCTCTTTTCTTTGCATTAAATGCACCGAAAAACAATTTTTGCTTTGCTTCATCTTGTCTATAAATCTTCAATTTGTGATTAGTGTCCTTGGAATACTGCTTTAATTCATTGTCTGGAATATCATCGTCATGATTCAAAGGCCTGCCAACAATATTTTTGATTTCTTTATGGTAAACAGACGGATTAAGCATATGTAGATGCCATATAAA
This sequence comes from Mucor racemosus, assembly GCA_027405735.1. Taxonomy (NCBI): domain Eukaryota; kingdom Fungi; phylum Mucoromycota; class Mucoromycetes; order Mucorales; family Mucoraceae; genus Mucor; species Mucor racemosus. The sequence continues at coordinate 1,109,263 of JAPEHQ010000013.1, read as the reverse complement.
GTCTATTCATTAAAGTTAATAACATGCACAGGATCGAAAATATTTTTTATTTTTACCGGCTTTAATTGTTGGAACTGCAATCAAGTCTTTTTTTGATATGAGTAAGCCAAGAAATTCTGTATAATCGCTGATTGCCTCAATAATATCATTTGGAAGTTTCCATGAAATTAGCTTCGTTATTTTATATGCAAACTTATATTGTCGAGCTACTGCATAAATCAAATCAAAGGAACCTCTGTAAGGATTGCAAAGGTAGGTACTCTGAATATTATCAATAAACACTATGTATCGCATGGTGTTATAATGAATTTATGTTGGATTACTGCAAATAAGCATTGCCATACCTTTTTGTGCCTCTTCGTTAAATCCTTCTGCCTTTAGAAAGGAAATAATTGGTTGTAAGCCAGCGTTGAAGGGCAATTGTTTTATTGAACGAAGAGCGTTTGCTGGAAGTGGGAATTGGTGAGTCAAAGTCAAAATCCTAATGATTTTTGGTCAATAAGAGAGCTAATATAGACTATTGAACACTTACTGCTGATGTTCTAGTCGCCCAAGATCATTAAGTAGATTTGCTTTTCCTACATGTTTTATTGTGAACATGGCATCACATCGATGACATTGTAATGCTACTGTATGATTTGTTCTCCATTCAGTAAAATCGGTCCTAAGCAATGTAGCATTATTGATATTTGCAATAAAAGATGGCTAGTATTTTCAAGATCTCACCAACTGATATTCATCTTTATAAAACATACAATACAACTAATTTCTGCGCAGCTTGTACTACATGATTCCAATAGTTTTTCTTTTGTGAGGTGATATGGTTCCTCTTTTCCCATTACTTTTTGCCAGTTTTCCATAGCAGAATACGGAATTGATTTACGATATTCATGCTTAAATAAAAATTAGGATATTAGACATGATCTGAATCAGCATGAAGTTATTTATAATTACAATTTGCTGCAAAGGAAATACAATGTTTTGAAGTAAGTAAGGCGGATTTTCACTAGGTCGCCTTAAAATGTCTTGCTCAAATTGAAGGGGCCGTAACATATGCGTTTGCCAGAAAAATGCAATATCTTTTTATGAAATTATTATTAAAACATCATTTCAATATCCATTTTTTTTAGCTCTCACCCAAAGGGGGAACGCTCTCTTTTAAGGAAGAAAATGTCCACTTATAATAGCGATATTCTGATCGAACCAAATAAAGCTTCAGCATTGATTCTGGCATATCTTGTGTGGTTTCCACAAAGCGTTCGAGCAAGGATAAATAATAAAAACATCTATCTATACTAATTGAAGTATCATCAAATTTCAGCTTTTTAGTTTTAAATGAAGGGGGATCTTCTGTAGAGAATATCATATGAGAGTTAAAGAATCAAAAGGAATTGAAAAAGCTGCTTATTCAGATTGTACTCTTCACTTCACAGAAAAAAAGTTAGTGTGTACCACATTACACCAAACAATTAAAGTCATAATTTGGTTCCCCAAGTCAATAGATCAAAGAATTTGATAAATAGGGAACATGAAATAACCCTCAATTTATTTCATTGGCAATTACAAGGTACCGCATAACATTGCGTATATAAATAAAAAGTGCATTAAAACCCTTTTCCAAGTGGTTTATACTTGTGCACATTGTATATTGTAAAATAGCCTTTGACAGGTGGTTGGATATTGGTAGTCTCGGCAGGGTTTGTTGACTCTTGCGACTTACGAAGACTTGCATCAACTTCTTGCTTGGTTTTGGCATAAGACCATATAATTCTAGCTTTTTGCCAATGAAACCAAGGGTCTTCTGTTGAATTTGGTTTCAAAATTTGTGTTCCTGAATCTATATATTCGTACGAAACTTGGTATAAAGAACAATGCAAAGGTGGAATATAAATGCATTTACTTACTTGAAGGAAACACTAAATGTATAAGTCTATTAATTGCATGTTTTATTGGAATGATAAGCAAATTTACCTTTAGAATAGGTTGCATAATTTGAATCTTCTGCGTATTTTTCTTGTTTGACTGGAGCTATCAAAATATCTATATTCGTAAGTTATCAGAATATAATATATGCATCAAACTTACTAGTATCAGTTCTATATACAGCATTAATTACATTTTATCATGTGAGCACTATAATTTATCTATAAACTTGCCTTTTCCATCGATTCAAATACTTAGTATCTACATGTGGACATGCATCAGAGCACTGTTTTCAATTAATAACTTTACTTTAACTTACCCTCACCACTAATTGTACTATGTTAAAGCATGATTATTATGCTATATGACTCTATGTATTGACATAACATTTAAACACTCACCCAATGAAACCTAGATATGAAGCGTGAACCCTTGAAAACTCTCCATTTAAATTATTATACGGGTATTGAAAGGTAACAAAATCTTCTACATCCTCTAAAATACTCAAAATTAAGCACTGGTGTAGATACAATGCCGCCATATTTTAGTTACAGCACATACCTTCTCCATGTACATAGATTTCATCCATGCTGTAATCTTGATATGCTATGTGCAGTAAAAGGTGTTCTTTGATGAGCACAATAAATATGATTTCATTTCTGTTACTTACTACCAGTATTTTTCAAGCTGAAAAACACACTTTTCAAATTATTTGTTTGTAATTTCTTTGGCTTGGAAACCCCGCTAGGGAACATCGTTTTCTTATTGAAAGAAGTCGATTCTACAATGTCATCTTGTATCTTTGTAGCTCTAAACAATTTCCATTGACTACTGGTTATTTTAGTGTATTGCTGTACTTGATACCCAGGGATTATATTATCATGATTCGGAACTCTATCGTAATTCAACTTTTTATTCCAATAATGCTGGAATTGAAGGTTAACTTTAAGATAATTTTCATGTTCAATCATCCTTATATGCCATAAGATGTCTATTTAAAGTTATAACCTATAAAGATTGAATTGTAGTTGGTTTTATATACCTGCATAAATAGTAGGAGTAGCATTTCTGTTTTTCTGTAATATTTTTATAAATGAAAGATATTGGTAGATGCCTTTGAAAATATCATTGGGAATATTCCATTCCATATTCTCTATTACTTTGAATGCAAATTTATACAGGCGGTTGGCAGCATGAATTAAATCTATTGAAGATTCTTTGTAAGGGCTGCACATATAAGTACTTTTAATTGCGTCAATTGCCTCTACAAATGTGAGTAGTATCAGATATATAAATGATTTGCTATACACATATGATAATCAATTTTACCTGCTCTTAATTCATGGATATTACTTTCATGCTTTTCGTGCTTTTTATTAATGAGGTCTTCAATAGCGTTCAGACCAGAATTAAAAGGTAAAAATTTGATTCTATGTGCAATAGAACTGAGCAATATAGCACTCTCTGGTTGTGGATTAGCATCCATATTCCTGTAATATCCATGGTAGTTTGTGAACATTAAACCAGCACTATAATGTATACCAATTTAGATGTATTCAACATTAATATTTAGTGATACCAACGCATTTATTCTTTCATGGGTGGGTCTTCTTATCAAATCAGTTGCTAAATTAAACTTTCCAACATGTTTTATGGTAAACATAGCATCGCATCTATGACATTGTATGGCAACAGTGGGGTCTGTCCTCCATTCGGCATAATTGTCCCTGTAAATAAAAACATAAACTAACCATCTTTTACCTCTGGTTTTTTATATACTTTACCATTCCAACTTCAATGAAATAGAGCAAACAATGCATTGAATATTTGGGCATGGAGCACCTAGTAGATTCTCAGACGTAAGCCGATAAGGCTCACCGCTCATATATTTTTTCCAATTCTGTATTTCAGCGTTTTCTACTGTATAGAAAGATTTATGCTTCAAGTAAAATATGAGATAAATTATTCAAAATGTATCTTTTGATATATGCAAATATACGGTATATATATATATATGTATGTATATACGTACAAATTTCTCTAAACAAAGGTGCTTTGCTTGAAGATTATGAAAAGAATTCCTTTGGTTATCCTCAAAATACCGTAGAGGACTCAGCATATGAGCATGCCAAACAAATGCAATATCTTGAATTTATATGTTTAGATAATCACTTCGTTAGCTTAAATATATAAGCATATTTTATACCTGTTGGTGGAGACAAATAAACATTTACGTACATCCACTTGATATAACGATATTCAGCACGAACTAAGTAAATCTTGCGCAGGTCTGTTGGGATGGATTTTGTTTCTTCAATGAATCGTTCTAAAAATGAAAGGTAATAGTAGTAGCTTTCAATATCGAGATCCCACATTCCATTTGTTTCAGGTGGGTTTTTATCTGCAAATTTCATATTTTATTGTTTATTGGAAAGACAGAAAAGATAAAAATTAAACTATTGCTGTGTGCGCTGTGTTGTGCGTCTGTATATAAGATTCAGGTTGTACATTCTTCCTGTTTTATTATTATTATGGTAGCTTTTTAAAAATTTGATTGTAAAACTATATATCCTATGTCGCAAAATAATAATAACATGCAAACTTCTCGAAATGATATAATTAATTAATGAATGAATGAAGCAATCTTATCTCGCAGCATTTGAAGAATTATTTTGCTGTTATAATCATATCATTTACGCAACCAACTGGTTTGAAACAAGTAAAATCGACACTCGTATTGGTTGTTTTAATTTACTATTGTATTATGTAATTTGTTGCTCTTTTTCTGAGCAACGATGTATATTTAAAGAGGCCAAATTTATTTATCAATAAACCACAAAGCTAATTCAATAAATTTAAGCATTGTATATTTTGTTAATGATACACACTTGTACAAACCAATTGAACACAAGTAATAAATTGATTTTTGCAATTATCAGTGTAACAATTTATTTGAAATAGAAATAAGATTATCCTATATTAAGATAATAAAATTATGGTTTAATCGATGTTTTTAAAAGCCTTTTTTAAGCAGCTAATAGTTATCATCGTTGTAAATTGTGTAATATCCTCTTAGAAGTACATAGATGTTGAGCGTTAGTAGGTTCTGTTAATTTTTGAGATTTCTGAAGGATGCTATCCACTTTTATTTTACCTAATGCTGTTTTCCATGCCATTGTAGCATATTTCCAGCTAAACCAGGGATCTTTTGTAGAACTTGATTTCAAGATTTGTGTTCCTGATTCTACGATGCTTTAGAAATTGTTACCAAGAGGCATATTTAGTGCCTGCACTTACCAGAGGGGAACACTAAAAGTTTGATCGTGTTAACATCAAATTTTGTAAATATTCACGTGTGGTTCAAATTTTAATAAAAATGTATCTTCCCTCTATGGGCCATTGATATCTGTCCTAAAACAAAAGGGTCAACACCAGAATAAAAGTGCACTGAGCAAACGTTTACCAAAATTGATTGTAAAATTCAAACCCCAAGATTTAAATATTACTTTTTTACATTCATGAAATAGAACCAACTAACAACTACTTTTTATTTTTTGTTTCAGCGAAAAATATTAATTTTTCGTCAAGATAATCAGTATAATAGTTTGCATTACAGCTTAGAGCCTATAGTGACTGAGTCCCAAAATCAATTTGATTACAAATCTATCGAAAAAGATCAAAAAAACAAAATCGTTTAATAGTTTATGAACTGCAAAATAAGTAGGCCTAGCGTTTTAAATGGTTTTTGTACAGTTTTAAATTCTGTATTCATTCAAACAAAATTCAGACAAAGGTTTCATATTAAATTCTGCGCAAAATACAATTGAAATTTTGAAGGTTTTTTGAAGATACAGAACACTTTTTATAAGCATATTTTAAATTTAAATAATGGATATAGTGCATTGAAAAATTATCTATTGATCGAGCTATTATTTAACTTTTTAACTGCATTTTTCGTAGAGAAAACAATATTTTTGTCCAGATTTTTTTCAGATTCAGAATTTCGGATGAGGGTATATAAGGGAAAAATGGAAGCTAGAAATGGAGGTACCTTTTTGTGCACATTTTTTAGGATATCTCCACGAAAAATCAATATTTTGAAAAAGTTTAAATTGGGTCAGAGAGAGCTTAACGAGCTTAATGACATGAATGCAAAAAAAATGTTGCTCAATTTAACCAATATTTGAAACCTACAATAGAAATGCCCAAAAAAATGAAAAAAAAATAAAAGTGCTCAGAATTTTTTCATATTAAAATATGTTATAGAGCACTTCAAAACAAGTAAATTTCATTATTGAAAAGTGGTAGTATAGCTTAATTTTTTCTGGAGATATGAAGCCTCAAAATTTTCAATCCATTAGCAGTAAAATACGCGTAAAAAATCTAAAACCTTAGCACTCAAAAATTAATACCAACTGCAAAAAGTAGGATATTTCCGGATACTTGTTTTTGGATTAAAGCTGAACATCTCAGGTACATTGGCATATAATTTTTTCTTGGTGTTATTTAGTGAAAAAAAAAATAGAGCAGCGATGAAAAGTGAGGCCCAGTTTTTAAGAAAAAAGCAGCAACTTTTACGTGTTTTTGAGTCTTTTGTGAGATATAAAATAAATTTAGGTGTAGCACCTTCCGAGCCGAAATAGGGATCTTCGGGAGAAATCTACTTTTTACCATTTTTAAAAATATATAGTTACAGAACTAAATCCAAGAAGTATATTTAATGATTTCAAATACTACAGAAAAAAACATAGATGTTTTGTTGTTGGTTTACTTTAGATTATTAGGTTAAAATATAAAAAAACATAAAAGCAACCCCATATAAATTCTATAAATTCATTTTGACAAGACATGCGTGTATTAAGTCTCTAGTATTATAGAAACTTGGATTACACATTTGCAGTACAAATTGCCTAGAAATTTAAGTCAAGCGAGATTTCCATTTTTCTGAAATATACAGTATAAAACATCCATAAATGCGACTGTATATTATTAGAAATTTGGTTCTGATAATATAATATCGTTGAGGTATTTTTCGAGATTTGATTCAAGTTATTTGTCATACAATCTGTTTGATGTAAGACCAATCTAGATAGATTACTGTCTCTAATAAATACATTTCAAAATGATTACATTATGTTTAAAAAACTGAGTGAAATTCAAAGCTTATGTTTTGATGTTATATGTAATTATTCGTCGAGACATGGTACAATAGGAACATTATTGAGTATGCATCCAGCCAAGCTTTCTTTTGATATTAATATTAATAACCATACAAAAACGGACAGGGTGTAGCAGCATAATTGCACCCATGCAAACGCCAAGCCAATGACGGATGCTGCTAATTTAAAAACTTACATTAGTAGGCAAGTGGATCATCGTAGAAGATATAGCATTGATAAATTGAGTTGTAAACCTTAACCATGGATCTCCGTTACAATATATACACAGTCGAACATGTTATAGTACAATTACGTTAAATTAAGTTCTAGATCAGCATGGCCCTTTTTCTTTGTTTAAGGAGTACTTTATAATAGTTGAGGCTGATGTGTTTTAGACATGAATGTTTCTAATTCATTGTGTCTTTTTTTCTTGTCGAGATATACGCTTTACTAATGCGTGTACAACTATAACATTGAGTAGTGACACCAGATGATCCACAACTTACGTTAAAATAAAAACAAATGAACTATTTATGGTTGAAAAAAATCCTTTTAGTTAGATATCAAATGTTATTTTTACTCCATTTCTATATATGACGATCTATGGTTTTTATTTTAGCACTAGTTGTAAAATGTTAAATTTACAAAGGATTATGGTTGATATTACACAAGTTTTTTTTTATGTTGTACACAATTGAATTGAACTATGTAAAAATAGTAATTTAATTACAAAACGAGTAAATAAGACCATATTTATCAATTATATTTACTGACAAAAACGTTAAAAGCAATGCTATAAATAATACGAAAGAATAGAAAGAACTGAATTGTGAATTGAACATTGGAACAATTGGCAATATTTTATATTGAAGTGCATGGTGTTTGTTGTGTTTATTCAGAATAGGTTATATATGTTTTTTTTTCGCCTTGTACAACTGCGCCAAGAAGTAAGAAAAAGTGCGTTATCGTGAATTATCAACTACGTAAAACATTGCATTATAGATGTAAGATTATTTTGAAGAAAACCACGTTTTTTTTTTTTTTTTTTTTTTGTCATTTATCAAAAGAGAAACGTTATGTATTAATAGTTGCTTTACCCAGACCTTTGGGGAATTAATGGTAAAAAAAAACCCACTCCTTTGAAATCAGGAACTTATTTAGGTGTGAGCTCCTTCATGTTTTGTTTGTTTAATTGGCCTATTTTTACCCTTAGGTAATGAATAGGTAGGGGATTCCATATATTAAAAATATTTAATACTTTCTTTTTTCTTTCTTCTTCTTCTTCTTCTCTTTTTTCTCACTCTTTGAACATACGCTCCTTTTTCTTAGGATAGACACACAACATGATGAAAAAAATATCAACATCATTTATATCTATTCTATCAACAAAGAGTAAAAAATCAAGTATTATAACTTTAATTGTAATATCATTATTTATATGTTACACTCTACCCTCTACAACGACTACAACCACAAATCTATTTAAAAATAATGAAAAATACTCAATACAGCATAAAATACTATCAACTACAGCAGAATCCCCAATCATACCACCTTTTCAAGAAGAAAAAGAAAAAGAAGAAGAAGAAGAGAAATACCTGGCTTATTTACCTCATTCGGGTTTATCGAATCAACGAATTGAATTGGCAAATGCCTTATTACTGTCCCATATGCTGAATCGCACACTTATCATCCCTCCTGCATTTCTTGGTTCGGTGTTTGGCTGGATGAGTAGAATTCAATTAGAAGAAAGCCTTGAATGGTTAACAACTCCCAAAAATTTCCCAAAGATTTGTCAACGACCAACACCTGGAAAACTCCCAAGTTATGTTCAGAGATCGAGGTGTGCTGAATACCGACATTTTGGTGCATTATCTTGGACAGATTTACATGATTTTAGTCCATTACAAGAGGCGGGTATCAAAATCAAGTTTCAATCCGTGATCTCCATGAAACAAATCAAAGAGGATCTGCAGCTTAACGATACTGATATCTATCTGCATCAAGACGCTCAATTGTACGATTGGCGTTTATATCAAAATCAATCTGAAGCCATTGAATTACTACAAAATAGACTCAATTATTTCGATTCATTTGCTGGACGCCGTTATTATAAAGTGCTATTGCCTCGCCATTTTCAACGTAGAACAGAAAAGCTATTGTATTTGGGTGGCATCTTTGGTTCAACGCGTCTCAACCTAATTGATCCTCAAGATAAACAAATGCAGGAAAAGATTAAGCAAGTGCTACACTATCGTTTGGATACGCCCCTTGGTGAAACTGTAAAGGCAATTGTCAATTATTTGGGTGGCAAAGGTTCTTTTATGGCAGTTCATTTTAGAACGGGTGATAATCCCTTTAAGAAAGAGGTGTCTACGAATTTAAGAGCTTTTGTAAAAAATATGACAGATATCGTTAGTCATGAGACCTATGTGCAACACCATGATGAAAATGAAGCAGTTGATTTAGCGCATCATTGCCTTAATATTGCATCACCACCCTCTTTTAATGATGATAACAATAATGACGACGGTTCCAATGAGTATAGTTTTTCGACAGATCATTTAGGAAGAAGAGCAAAAGTCTACATTGCAACAGATCATAGAGATCCTCGAGGTTTAACGAGTAGTTTGATGCCATGGTTTGACGAATTTCCTTGTACAACAGTATTGAACGATTTACCAGAGCATTTACTGGCGCCTTTGGATGGATTGAGAGATGTAGTGGTCCCATCAAAGTCACTAAAGAACTTTCTGATTCCTATTGTTGATGCTATGGTTGCTGCTCATGGAAAACAGATTTTAACGACACCTAGATCAACATTTTCAAAGTACATTGAAGAATTACACAATGCCTGGGTTCAATAGATATATATTATTCATTTTTATTTTTATTTTTTATTTTTTTATTTTTTTTATTTCACTTTATTTTGTACATAATATCATCAAAAACTTATGAATCAGCAGCAATTAATGCAACAATCATACGGTATAAGAAATAAAAGAAACACTACAGAAATGTTAGTATAGTTGAAAATAGCATGTAGATATATAAACTTACAATCAAATAAAAACCGAGTTTGATAAAGCATTCCTTTTTATGTTGAGAAAGAGTACGGAAAATCTCGGTGGCATCATACATATGACGATTATTCATAACCCTAACAACAGCAACATCGTGTCAGCATTTGACCCTTTTAATACACCCACAAACTTACTTTCTAACGTTATAAGCAGCCAAAGGTAAATTCAAAATCAAAGACATCCAACTACCATTTACGAGAAACATAAAAAATAAAAATGCGTGTGCTCCCATTTCAGGTAAAACAAACTAAAAATGATCCAACATTCAGATTTAAATTTAAACGTAAAACACATTTATCTTACCTGATTTAATTTGTTACAAAGATCAATGGGGTTAATATAATCACATTCTAAATCAGAAAACATGATGACCTATAACAAAAAGGTTAATCTCAACCCTCTTACGAACCCCAATAAAAAAAATACATACGAAAAACACCATCATAAATAACAGTATTGCAGCCATAACGACTGCAAACAAAAAGAGCATTGCTTCACCGGGCATCATTTTTATTTTTAACGTGTAAGAGTTTTTATAAAAGAAAAAAGAAGAAAGAAGGGAGGGAAAAAAAGAAAATAACAAAAAAAATTAAAATGGCCCAGGTATAAACATTAAAGGTTGCACACACAACTAAAAAGTAGATATTCATCATCTTTTTCCGCTGCTTACAAAAAAAGAAAGGGACAAATAGCAGGAAATTGCTTCAAGTTTTCGATCTCCCAGTAATTTTTTTTTTTAAAAAAAATACCATATGTGTTTCGAATTGGCAAAGAACACTATTCAAATACTAAATTAGCTATATCTATCTGCAAGCCAGTAATGAAATCCTTTAAAGCGGAAAATGTATTAAAATGTTGAAAATTTTTGTTCATCCTTCTAGGTCTGCAGTCAATGCCAATTAATCTTTTCGCTCCATGAACAACACTATCAATTAACATTGTCTTACTAGAAAGAAATAATACATGCAGCGAGACGTTTTTGAACCGTTGCAACTACATATTCATCAACATTTAGATATGATTTCATTCGTTGGATATCTCAACTGAGTTTTTTTGAAAGGCGGTTTTAAACTAACATTTTACAAATTTAAAACTAGTAAAACATTATTACAGCAGTTTATTTTAAATGGGCTGATTTTTTTAATTGATGTTGTATTTATGAATTTTTGTTTGCTGTTAGAAATTGTGATTTAAGGGCCAATTCTGTTCCTGGAATCACCAAAATATTTCAAACTCCGCAATGAGTTTTCATGCTGAAATAATTGATGCATCATTGGGAGCAATCTTCCTTTCAGGAAACCCTACTCGACGAATACGCCTATATATAGCCTATCATCTACTGAATATCTACCTTTACAACAAGCAGTATACGTATCAGTTTTTTCTTTGTTTTACTAGTTAATCTCAAGTTTCGCATTTGTTAAAATCCGAAATTTGTCTTTTTTGTTGTTGCTGTGGGCAATAAATATCAGGTAAAACAATAATGACTATTTAAATAGTCATTAAGGCCAACTCAAAAGGGAATTCATGAAGGGTTAAGGTTCAAGTAAATGATGAAATATTACAATATCAGCTTTTTTCATAGAGTTAGGATGCATCAGAGAGTTTCAACCCAATTTCCTCCAACTATTTGGAAATGCCAATATCCGACAAAAAGATGTAGCACCTAATGCTAAGAATTGCATGATTATGATATTTGCAGTAAAATTGAATTTCTCACTTCAAAATTATACGCTTTTTTCGAAACCAATCGATTATTTAAAGTTTCTGAAGCAAATTTTAAATGCATGAAAGTGTTACTCGTTGATTATATAACGGAAGGAATGGTCTGCTTACGTGCATGAATGCTTGGCTTAATAAACCTTTTATGTAATATAACCAACTTGTTCTTTTAGAAGGATATCTGTAGTACACCTACTCAATACTCGCGATTGATTTCTATTATTCCACAAATTACCGCTGCTTTAAAAACAAACTCACTAAAGTAAATGAACATCACAATCTCTTGATGAGCAGTTTTCGATAAGCAAAAAATCCCAAGTAGAATTTGAGATGCTAAAGAAATGAATGTGTAACATCCAAATTGGTCCCATAGTATCCAAATCATTCACAAAAGTTCTTTAAATACAACACATTCTACTATTTTTCATAAAAAAAAACCTTTTTCTTTTTATTCGTCAATTTATACAATACGTTCAAGTTCTCTAGCATATCCTAATGTACGAGTAATAATTTGTTCTTGAGGGATTTCTACAATATTGTCATCCTCTGTGCCAAAGTAAACCTTTTGTTCGGCTGGGTTGACCTTCCACCCACGTTCGTTTGCAAAGTTCAATAATTCCTCAGTATTCTTCAAAAACAATAAAGTGCTGGCATCATTCAAAGGAAGATATTCATAAGCCTTTTCACTGCAACTGGCAATCTCATGTCTATGGGTTACAGTAATTAATATCAAGCACACGTAAATTTGTTGCTCATTTACCTGATGGTACTGATCAAAATGTCATAGAAAAACATGAATTCTTCTCCTTGAACAGTACTTCTTGTGCTCCAGACCTTATTATAACTACCTTCCATCAAAAATTGCTCTATTAAATTACGGATTAATACAATTAAAATCGAATCTCTAATAATGGCAATATTTTACCTAAATCAACGGCTTGTTTGATGAATTGATTTGATTGCAATTGATCAAGATCAATCGTTTCGAGTGCAGTGTGGAAATCGGATAATCTATTTTGTGATAACAATCGAAGTAAATTCAAACCAATAAGTGGGTACATTTGGGATGAAGGAGGAAGTACAGATCTATAATTTACATAAAAAAATTAATGGTTGGTTGTTGTTGATTCTTCATTCTTATATTTCTTACGCAAGATCATGATAATATGTGTTGAGTTGAGCGATATATCTTTCAAATGAAGCGATATCTTTAATACGGACACTGTAATAAGCACCTGCTTCCAAAATATCACCTATTTTATATATTAGATTATGATTTCGATAGTAAATTATGAATTTTATCACTAACGTGCAGTAACAAGTACATTAGGATCAGTTTTTCCTGCAACAGGAACAAATGCTCCGAGTTCAATCAAACCAACCTACAGTTTTCATTTAATAAACATATATGCTTAACTACCATCATTAAATACCTTGGCTTGAGTCAAAAGTTGACCGACTTTTTGAAGATTGCTAGAAGAAGAGCTCAATTCTTGCTTGAGTTGGTCACGAAGGACATCTAATTGTTGCACTGTCATCATTGTTTTTATTGTATTTATGCTTTTCTTTTGTATATTGGAAATAAAAGAAGCGTTATGTAAAAGGGGACGCGCATGCTATCAAAAAAGTTGCAACGTAATCAAGTTCCTTCTGTGACCATTAGAGCTAGAAGCACAACGAAGCAGAGGTGGAAGGGTTGTTTAAGAGGCGCCTGTAGGTCGTGGCGATTGGACCTACGGTAGTTGCAAAATGCATTTCAAAACAAAACCTAAATAGCATGGAGCATACGTATCTGTCAAAATCATTGTTTTCAGATATATCCATAGGCTCTAATTATATCTACTACTGCTACTACTGGTACTTCTTTCATCGATCAAATCTCAGTAATTAAAAAACCGGCATTTTTTTTTTTTTATCAGTTTTTAAGGATTTTAATGCAACATTCTTGATATGAATAATGGTCAATTTTTTTTATGAAAATATAATTTAACATGTTCGGTATCGATAGGAATTTTTCAATATCTTTTAAACGGTTTAACTTCTCTGTTTTGAGGCCAATTTAGCCCATACTTTTACCACAATACCTTGTGTTAAACAAGCTTAAAATCAGTAATATCACTCGATTTTTTTAGAAAATAAAAATGCTAAAATAAACTTTATATATCTCATGTTATATATATAGTATTATCATTACCTTTTATATTAAATATATAGCTTAAAAAAATTCATTAAAGGTGTGGTAAAAGTATGTTTTCTGCGATGGTTGAATTGGCATATCAGTGGCAAAATTGATGGATTTACCTCGTAAAGATACAAACATTGGTAGAAACAGTATTAATACTATTAGTAACTGTAGTTGCATATCTGACTTAGGCGTCAACCTTTTAATCCCGAATTTTCTATTAATAAAATGCTCGATATTCTCCTGATTTTCTGAAATGTTTGTATCTCATGAAGAATATACGTATAACTTATCATTTCATGATAAATATGATACACTCTTCCAACAAGAAGGCTTCTCTGTTATTCCGGATATCCGATAATAATAAGCATGTACGACAAGAGAGGCGGGAGCTCATTGATTTCGTTACACATATAAAACAAGGTTTTGAAAGGGAACTTGGGTCGAGACATCTTGCGAAAAATTCTCAGTTTTTTTTTTTTTTACTAGTTAACCTGTCAAAATTGATAGTTTCCATGACATTAGTCAGTTATCGGGTTATGTGTAAATATATAACACATGAGATATAATTAGCTGCATATTATACAGGTATCATTATCAATATTTAACAGGCGATGGCTTCCTTTTTGCAAAACATATTTAAGGGGCCGTAATTAAAAATTATACATAATTCAATATGGTTTTCTTGGGTAAAGTTTCTATTAATATATTAACACAAGGCTTATTAAATAAATGTTATAAATTGGTAACGAGTAGATTCTTACCTTTACATGTTGCAGAAAATCAGTTTTGGGATTTTAAAAACAATAACATGAAATACCTGCTGATTCAAAAATAGAACTTTTGTATCAGAAAAACATCAAAAACACACCAGTTTGTTCAAATTTTTCATGTTTGGATTTTTACTATCAGTTAATAACCTAACTATGAATCATTAGCAATGCCTTATCTAATTAAATATGCCGTTTTATGATGCTAAGAGATGGTTAATCAGGCTCAGATAGCTTGAAATCTTTGAAAAAAAAGCAGCCTAAAGCTGCATCTCCATCATGTCCTCCGAAGAATTGCATTTGCATTTGATAATAAAGGCTTAATAATAAAGCTCTTGGCCAATTCTTATGCTTGTTCTTATCAGGTAATGCCTATATTACTTGAAAAAGAAAGAGTATTGTACTTCGGCCATTGTTTCAAACAAAAAGAAGAAACCTATTTTATAAACCAAACAATCTAGTAGCACAATGACCATGTGATGCAAAAGACTTGAAGCCATCAGATGATGATAAAAAGCATCTTGCTAGGGTTTTATAATGTATGACTTTATAGAATGACGAGAAGGAAAAAGTTTATTCAAGTAACAGGAAATCGCTATTATAGGAAATGTTGTATGATATGGTAAATTAAGACGATGGGAGGAGGGGAATATTATTAATATAGAAAAATGTACAATGTAAATGCTCTTTTAAACAACATCATTGTTGTTGCTGTTATTGTTGTTGTTTGGTAATCTTGAATAACCATTGACTGTTAATTCAACATCATCATTATTCAAAGACTTTTCCAAATCCATATCTAATACAGGAGGAAGACCCATAATTTGCCTAGTCCATTGTTGAATAGCCTTACCCCAAATGACTGGCACGAGAGAAATAAAGGATACAATCAACAGTTTCAAAACTAATGATACTGAAACGATATCAGATGTAGAGGTCAAATCGCCCAAAACATCACCAGCTTGAGCACAAATGAAGTTGTATGGCATTGAACCTAAAAAGGTAGACCAAAAGAATGGAGATACAGGAATGTCAAGCAAAGGAGATACCAAATTAATGAACCAGTAAGGTGAAAATGGGAATAATCTAGCAAACAGTAACCACCAAAATAAACCACCGGTTTGTCTTTCTTGTTCAAGTTGACGATTTAATGGTTCAGCTTTACGGGCAAACCAAGGAACTCGGATCAATGGTTCACCGACTAAAATGGCTAAACCATAGGCTAAAGTAGCTCCACCTGCAGTTAACAAACTTGTTAAAATGCTACCCATAGTTATACCATAAAGATAGCCTGCCAACAGATTCAATAAAACCGAGCCTGGAATGCTAAAAGCTTGTTGCCATAGATACAAAACTGCAAATACAAATGTAACAGAGCCATATCCGCTCCAACTGTTATTAATGAGTTCTTCTAATTGAAGTGCAGTTTGTTGAACATCTTCCAATGTACGGGGCAAACCGATATCTAATACAACATGTGCTAATGAAATTGAGAATACAAGTGATAATACACCAATAGCAACAAAAAGGACTAGACGAGGTAGAAGTTGCCTCCAAGTAGGAGCATTTTTCGTTAATGAATCAGCTCTATAAATGACTTCATCATCATCATCATCTATGTTTTGTGTTGATTTTTGTTGAAGTTGCTGCTGTTGTAAATCTAATTCAGAAAAATCATCGATTGCTTCACCGCCAACAAAATATTCTGAGTGATTATTGCTGCTATTTTGTATCATTTAATATTTTAAAAAATAAGAGAATAAAAAAAAGAAAGAAGAAAAGGTAACCCTTAAAAAACAGATGTTTCTAATTTATAGATTTTTTTTTACTCTTTATGATACCGAAATGTTGGCCAATTAAAATTTTGGAGAATTTCAATTTCTGTTTTTTTTTTCTCTTTTTCTAAATAGCGGCCCGAGTCTTTTAGCGATACTTTGACTAAATATAGATGTTCTACAAAACATGGACAATAGGAAAAAATTACTGCTATATATGATTGAATGTGTTTCTTATTTATGAACAATTTGGTCCAAGTTTTTGACCGAGAAAACTAAAAAAAAAATAATAAAAAAAAAAAAAAAAAAGAAACATAGTAATTAAGTCAATGTATCACATACAATTTATTGAAAATGCTTGGCTAAAAAGTAAAAAATACCAAGAAATTTGTTCGCCCTGAATTAAATAAGGCAAATCGAAAAGTAATAATGACCTTATCTTCATCTTGCAACATAATAGCACGGAAAGCTTAGCTTTAATTAAATGGCGTTGACTTAATTCATAATTGCCTGTTTTATGAGTGCGGGACGTTTAATGATTACGCAGTGATATTTTATCTGTAGCATCTGCTGAGAACAGCCATCTAACTATATTAAATGTCGTTAGAAGCAAATGTGAATAAATGAGATCCTATATTAAAGAAATGTACACACCCTTTTTTTACAGCGTGGCGCCCCTTTTTCTATCTATACACGCTATATTTAAGCATTACAAACACTGCTTCACCTATATACGATCAGTAATGATGCATTCCATGTGCTCTAGTTTTTTAAATGTCAATTTTGTTTCTTATTAACTATTTTATATTTAGATGAATACAGTAAGTTGTGATCATGTTTCATCACTATTATCATCAGATTTTTTTGATTTTTGAATACAAGGAGCGATGAACATTGCTTACATCCTCATGCGTAATTCAATTTATCACTGTGATCAATTATTTCATTTAATGGAAACTTTCGATAAACAGCTTACACTACCAATCCATCATTATCTACTAATGCCTTAATTAATCAAGTCAAATTACAATGTATTGCGGTACATGCAATAGTTTACTTTCATGGTTTAGAAGAGCAGATATGTGAACAGAGATAATCGGGTATCCTCGCCGACATTTATCAAGTACAAATATCATAAAAGTATGTAAGGTATCAAAAACTTGAATAGACAAGAAGAAGATATTGATAAATATTCCATATTTTCAATGCGAAAGTAATTGATCAGCGAGAGCTTTAAACAGTAGTTTTTCAAAAGAATGATGCAGGGCAAAAAGAACATATTTGGCAGGTTTACGTAGAAGTACATCGCTTTGAACACCCGAATAGAAACCAAAAATGCCGTATATACTATAAAGCCGGAAACCTTAAATTTGATCTAATAAAAGGATCATTTTACATGCATGAATAGTATTAAGAAGGCAACATTTATTGTCATTTATGCATATCATATAGGTTACAATACAGGTTTTGTCATCGATAATGCAAACGCTAAATATCTAGAAACTAAAAAATTATAACCCTGAGGTTTCATATAACAATGTTGTGCTCCAAGTAGTTCTCTTAAACTAAAAAAATATACAAAGATTTTGGGCAATGGAAATAATTTGATTAACAATTTCTTGATAGTGATAAATCATACATATATAAATATTAATCTTTCTTATAACATCTATTTAAAATTCCCATAGTTCCACAACTAGGATATGTATTACACTTTCTTGATGAAGAATGTCAAAATATACTATCGCAGGTTTCTTGGCTGAATTTAATTGTATATATTCCTAAACATTTGAGGTCCTTAGTTAGGACTCACAGCTACGATTATGAGATTTATACGTCGCATTTTCAGCATTAATTTCAAACTTCTAAATCAGGATTCCCTGAGAAAATACGAAAGCTTGATGTAAACTCCAAATAGCACGCATTAAAAACTTTCTGGGGTATTCCTTGGACATTGCTAAACATATATGAATTGAACTCATTTTGTTATTTGTATCTAAACTTATTTTATATCTCACAAAAGACTCAAAACATATAAAATCTACTGCTTTTTCCTTGAAAGCTGAGTCTCACTTTTCATTCCTGCTCTACTTTTATTTTCACTAAATAACACCAAGAAAACATTATATGCCAATGTACCTGAGATATTCAGCTTCAGTTCAAAAACAAGTATCCAAAAATATCCTATTTTTTGCAGTTGGTATTAATTTTTCAGTGCTAATTTTTTAGATTTTTACGCGTATTTCACTGCTAAAATTAAAAAACTTTGAGGCTTCATACCTCCACAACAAATTAAGCTATACTAATACTTTTTAATGATAAAACTTACTTGTTTTGATGTTCTCTATAACACATTTCAGTATAAAACAATTCTCAGCATTTTTATTTTTTTTTTTCATTTTTTTGACATTTTTGTAGAAGATTCCAAAATATTTTTAAATTGAACAAAGCATAGCAAGATCGAACGGCTGCTAAGTCTCTTATACTATGGTATATCTAAGTTTTAAATTAAAAAAGTGTTCTTTTAAAAACTTTTATTATATTTAACCACGTACGGTCTGAAAATTCAGTTTTTGTAGCGGACATTTTCGGGCCTCATTTTATCCTTACCAACACTCATGATTTTGATCAAAAAATAAAAAAATCAAATTTTGATACCAAAATCAACGTTCAAATATACTACATTGTGAGAGAAAATTGTAGCCATAGCTAATACACATTTTATAAAAGCTTAATATTAAATGTTAAGTAATGAAACTTTGTACTTTTGGCCCAAAAACAAATTTTTGGTTAAGAGATTTTCATGTAATATTTTGCAATAAATTTTTTTGTTATTTTTTATTGAGCAAATAGAGCGCTAAATTCTGTATATGTGTATATTTTTTGTTTTTATAATTGGTAGTATAATTAACTCTAGATTTGCAAAATCAGAAAAAAAAAATTAAAAAATGTCAAAATTGATGATCTGGGACAAGAATAATTTTTGAAATTAATATTCCGCTTATAAGCCTTTTAAGTCTTAAAAATAAGAGATTTTATAATACTTGAGAACTTTTTCAAGAATTTACGATGCTGTGCCCATTTGATTCAAGCTTATTACTACTGTGAATCTTTATACATGTTAATATTGTGTGGTAGTTTATTTGATGATAATATAGTCTTACTTTATAATTATTGCGTTAGAGGTAATTTATATTAAGTTTTTGTCTTACCTCTCCAATATCATAAACATAAACATGGCCATCACAGGAACCTATTGCCGCCTTTTTACTCTCCTTGTCCCAAGCCAACTTATTCAATACTTCAGCAAAACAAACTTAAGTACTTACAAATGGTTCCTCGGTATTTGCATTCAAATCAGATAAATCAAATTGACTGGTTCCATCTACAGTAGTAGTATCAAACGTATCATCAGCCCGGCTTATGATAATGACAATCTAAAATTAGAAACACCCCATTGTCATTGTTATAAGAAGCTATGAAAAGTTTGATTTTTAATAATACAGCAATTAAATAAAAAACAAGATGATACTAGTAGCATATAATGAGTATTTAACATCTAAGTAAGTTTGACGAAGTACGCTTTTAAAATCCTTTTAAAAATCCTGAAGCAAACGCAACCTTTTGGTCCTGTAATTTCTATCCATGAAAACGTTGCAATTTCCACCACTACACAGTAAATGCACTTTTTATCTATCTTGTTGACCTCAATTTACATTGTTGGATATCAGTTTTTTACCAGCTGTATTTTCTCTAATCCATTAATATTCAGTTATATTGAACGATGATTTGTAGCACTGCCAAAAAAAAAGAATGAATACTTCAAGGTTTTTCTGCATATCAAATTATGCGATTTAGTAGCAAATTGATTGCACTTAACTATGCTTTTTGAACCTATTATTGATGTTAATCAGAATAATTATTACTTTCGTTCAAAAGTAAGCTTTGCTTCATGCAATTACATTCACCCTTTCAATAAATGATGCAGTAAATTACGATGTGATTTACTAAAATAAAAAAATATAAAAAAATAAAAGCAGTAGAAATACAATTATAATCAGCTAAAGTTTTTATTACAAAAGATTTCTTCAGAGTTAAAATAATTGAAAAGTATGAGGGTATTTATAGTGATTTGGAGAACTTGGATACCATCAGACTTGAATGGATGTATATTTAGTAATCTTCCAGTTTTGAGTACATTGTTATTGATTTGATATTTTAAGGGGTAAATTGTATAGAGCATTGACCATAAGGGATTGTATGTCAAGTGTGACAATATCGACCTTTTGGGAAATGGTTGTTTTTGTTTATTTCTGTTATATCTATTTTATGTAACCTTGATTTTTAAGGGGTAGTTTTTATATGCTTGAATCTTATTTATATTGATAGTGCAACTACGATATAGATGAGTAGTTGACTAAATTGATATCTTTGTTTATTATCATTATTGATTTGGATAGAATCCTGTTTTGATATATATGTCATTTGTGTAATTGATTGCGCCGTGATCAAGGGTGCTATCATCTACACGACATGTATGGTTCAAAAAGGGTATTTCATATTTTTAGCATGCGTTTGTTATTGTGTTCAATTGAAGCGTTTGTTTATTATCGTTGTTCACATTTCAAGTGGCATCATATTTTATGAGCGACACTTGAAATTTAGGTTGTTTTATTTTTATCAAGCGTTTTTAGTATGTAATTCCACTGCAAATGACATTGCATTTATTATCCGTTATATCATCAATCAACCAACTTTATCTTGATTCGATATATTTGACAATTAAATGCCTAAATTACACTTGAGTCACTATGTATCGCTACAAAAAAATTTCATACAGGTTGATGAAGCATCACAATTTGGATCATTTTTTTGTGTTCGTAGATCTGAGCTCTCTCACATATTTATAGATCTCTGCATGAGCCATACCTTTATCTGTTCAATTTAACTGAAATATATTGAACGCCAACATCGTACTTGATAAAACGCCTTAGTTTATTACGAATCGACACAACTAATGTGATGCTAATTTAGCATCAGCAGTTAAATCAGATAAACTTGAGATTAGACTGCAGTGGAATTACATACTAAAAACACTTGATAATAATAAAATAACCTAATTTCCAAGTGTCGTTCATAAAATATGCTACCACTTAAAATGTAAAGAACAACAACAATAATAATAAATAAACAACGCTTCAATTGAACACAATAACAAACGTATGCTAAAAATATGAAATATCTTTTTGAACCATAATGTCGTGTAGATGATAGCGCCCTTGATCACGGTGCAATCAATTACACAAATGACATATATATCAAAACAGAATTATATCCAAATCAATAATAATAATAATAAACAAAAATATCAATTTAGTTAACTATTCATCTATTACTGAAGTTGCACTATCAATATAAATAAGATTCAAGCATATAAAAATTATCCTTTAATTCAAGATTGCATAAAATAGATATAACAATAATAAACAACCATTTCCCAAAGGTCGATATTATCACACTTGACCTCAATCCCTTATGGCCAATGCTCTGCATGATTTACCCCTCGAAGTATTAAAACAATAACAATGCACTCAAAACTAGAAGATTAATAAATATAAATCCATTCAAGTCTGATGGTATCCAAGTTCTCCAAATCATTATAAATGCCCTCTTACTTTTTTTAATTATGTTAAATCTTCGAAAATCTTTTGTAATAAAAACTTTAGCTGATCACGATTGTATTTCTGCCGCTTTTATTTTTATATATTTTTTTATTTTAGTAAACAACATCGCTATTTACTGCAGCACTTGAAATGTCAAAACGGTCTTAAGAAATAATCTTGCCAAAATATTACACTTTTTATTAACAATACATCCAGAGGATGTATTTATATACTTTTCATTATAACTATTACACAGAATTACTATCTAAGAACATTACACCAATTTACTAAGACGCATGTGAATCAACGTGTACACCTGTTGATTTACTATAATACCGAATATTGACTGCGACCTTGAATGTACGACCTAGGATATGATATTGACATAACAGCACTAACAAGACAGATTCAACTCTAAGCTACTCTGCATTTTTTCTTTTAGAGAAAAATATCGATTTTTTGTCCAGATAATCAAAATAATAAAATAATAGCTTGTATTACAGCTTAAAGCCTACAGTAACGGGGTTCTAAAGTTGATTTGAAAAAAGATGATCAAAAAATGATTAAAAAAACAAAATCGTTTAGTAGCTTATGAACTGCAAAATTAGTAGACCTAGCGTATTAAATGGTTTTTGTACAGTTTTAAATTCTGCATCCATTTAAACAAAATTCAAACAAATGTTTCATACTAAATTTTGCGCAAGATACAATTGAAATTTTGAAGGTTTTTTGAAGATACAGAATACTTTTCATAAGCATATTTTAAATTTAAAAAATGGGTAGAATGCATAAAAACATTATCTATTGACCGAGCTATTATTTAGCCTCCTAGCTGCATTTTTCGCAGAGAAAACAAGGCTTTTATCAATTTTTTTTCAAATTCAGAATTTGGGATGAGGGTACACAAGGGAAAATTTGAAGCTAGAAGCTAGGGCATTCTTTTTTACACGTTTTTGAGGATATCTCCACGAAAAATCAATATTTTTAAAAAAATAAAATTGGGTCCGAGAGAGCTGAACAAGATTGATGACATGAATGTAAAAAAAAATGTTGC
Source organism: Mucor racemosus (assembly GCA_027405735.1). NCBI lineage: Eukaryota > Fungi > Mucoromycota > Mucoromycetes > Mucorales > Mucoraceae > Mucor > Mucor racemosus. The sequence continues at coordinate 1,085,932 of JAPEHQ010000013.1, read as the reverse complement.
TCAATTTAACCAATATTTTGAAACCTATTATAGAAATGCCAAAAAAATAAAAAAAAAAAAAGTGCTCAGAATTTTTTTATATTAAAATATATTATAGAGCACTTTTAAACAAGTAAGTTTTATTATTAGAAAGTGTTAGTATAGCTTAATTTTTTCTAGAGATATGAAGCTTCAAAGTTTCCAATCCTTTAGCAGTGAAATACGCGTAAAAAATCTGAAACCTTAGCACTGAAAAATTAATATCGCCTGCAAAAAAATAGGATATTTTTGGATACTTATTTTTGAACTAAAGCTGAACATCTCAGGTACATTGGAATATAATGGTTTCTTGGTGTTATTTAGTGAAAATAAAAGTAGAGCAGGAATGAAAAGTGAGACCCAGTTTTAAGGAAAGAACGATTGATTTTACCTGTTTTCGAGTCTTTCATGAGATATAAAATGAATTCAGGAGCAAATGGCGTAATACGACCAATTTATATGTGTTCAATAATGTCCAAGGTATATCCTAAAAAAACGTTTAGTATGGGGTTAGTTGTAGAAAAGATGGCACGCTCCGATTTTGAAGATTGAAACATATGAAATTGAATTTTTTTAAAAATTTAAATTTTGTTCGAGCAGGTACCAACAAACAAATATCAACTTATGGAGTGTAAATTTTTCCAAGAATATCAAAACACGTTAATAGAGTTCGTTAATTACAGTGTTTTCCTTTCATTCTCAGACTTTTTGAATTTGTTTTAGAACAAAAATATTTGGACTTAACATAGCAAAAGTTCTTTTGATAAATATCTATCCCAAAATGTTTTTGAGTGTCTAATCAAGTCTTGACAATCTTCAGTAGTAACAGTAGCGCATGCAGCAGCAATTCTGGGCGTAAGCTGATCTAGTAGTACAATGTTTTACTTTAGACTTTCAGTTATCCATTTTATTTTTATTTCATAAAATCATAATTTCAAATTATTGGCCAACTTTTTTTTAAACCTCAAAATGTGTCCGTCCAAGCTGTCCGTCCAACCAAAATAAGAAAAAGTTATAATGTGTCCGTCCAGCCAAAATAAGAAAAAGCTATAATGTGTCCGTCCAAGCTGTCCGTCCAAGCTCTCCGTTCAAGCTGTCCGTCCAACCAAAATAAGAAAAAGCTATAATGTGTCCGTCCAAGCTGTCCGTCCAAGCTACCCGTCCAAGCTGTCCGTCCAACCAAAATAAGAAAAGGCTATAATGTGTCCGTCCAAGTTGTCCGTCCAGCCAAAATAAGAAAAAGTTATAATGTGTCCGTCCAAGCTGTCCGTCCAACCAAAATAAGAAAAAGTTATAATGTGTCCGTCCAAGCTGTCCGTCCAAGTTGTCCGTCCAAGCTCTCCGTCCAGCCAAAATAAGAAAAATGTACAATGTGTCCGTCCAACCAAAAAAAAAAAAAATATTGTACAAATTCTATTATTTCTTTATTCAACATCTGTAAGCACTTGGTGATAGTAATAGGTGAATTGTTTAAAACTCGATACTTTTATTTGAAAAAATGAACATAGTAATAAAAATGTGTGCAATGATATTTAACCAACATGCTTGTTACACTGGCATGGCATACTAAAACATTTGTAACTGACTGAATTTATGTCCTTTTAATTGAAATTGAAATTGATTTTATCACATTATTGTTCGCATTTGCTATGTAAGAGTTTAGAATAACTGCAAGTTTACATAATTCACCATTCAACTCTTTGTTTTCAATTATCTTAATTTGTTTTGATTCATCAAACAAATTGAGTATATTCTCCATGCTTTCTTTTATTTTCTCACCCTTACATTGTGAAATAAGATTTCGTATTCTCTTTTCTTCAACCGTGGCTGTTTCCTGGTATTTTATAACTCGAATAGCAATGTCTTGAAATAGCTTTGAGGCTACTCTTCCGTCAGAATATTCATCATTTTGACTATCAAAGTTGCAGTATGTCCATACTGTGTAAGGCTGCAATATATGATCATTAGTATCAGTAGAGCTTCCTCTACAGCTAAAATATGTGGAATAGTGATGAAATTTTGAGCGAAGTTGCCTCAATTGGTAAAGAATATTGAATGAATAAACTTCTTGCGCTGATTCGTCTTCTGCCAATTTTTTTGCATCATACCATGCTGTTTCTTCAATGTATATTTCAATCATCCCAGCATCTTCTCTGTTGAGTATAAAATTTGACGTTGTTGGTCCTACTTCCGGAAGAAGCTCTTTGTCAATTCTTGTGCTCGAAGTTATTAAGCCATTAAATATTTTCGTTCCCACCAGCAATTTTACGCCATCTGGATCTCTTACTGTTGTAAAACAAATGTTTTTGTATCTAGCGTTGCTTGGTGGTAAAGAATTTGGTGGAAGCATATTTTTTTTCATGTTAAATCTTTCATAATGACTGTCGATCGTTCTAAAGCGTCCATAAACTTCAATTGTGTTAATAAGGAGCGCTTCACCAGTCATTCGATTGACCAGTATAGCCCCTGCAAGAACACGGGTGCAGAAAAATCGCATTTGAGGCCGAAAAACCCAATCGTCATTTAGTAATTTGCATGTATCATCGTCCATCTCAAAATATTTTTTTCCATTCAAATATTCATGCATGTAACTATTTGCTATTATGTTTTGAAGGCTAATACTTCCTAAAAATTGACAATTGTTACTGATTTCTTCCAGACACTCGCATCTTCTTTTGACTGGTAAACAATGTTGGATCTGTAGTGGTCGTTTCATTCCTATAATTTTGTTTATAACATCTTTATGTGCTAGTGCATTTTCTTCGTTATTATTTGAATCAACAAATGTAAAAGGCTCCAAATCTAAAGCCCTAATTATTTTCAAAGACGATACTTGTTCATGACTACTTCGGTGTATTAGCCCACTTGCATTTAAAATTGCATTGTAATTATCGCGAAATGTTGGATTGGTTACTTCAATCTGCTTTTCAGCAATTACGGGTTTTGATGAATGTGGTGCTACTGTCAAACAGAGTTCCTCTTCTTCCGGATGTTCCTTCTCAACGCCGTGATTTTCCTCTTCTTTATTGTGTATATTTCGGATATGCTTACTAACTGACGAAGTAGTAATGAAGAGACGCGAACATAATGGGCAAATGAATTTACCATTCTCGTTTCTAACGCAAGTGATAGTCTCTACTGAAGAATTTAGCACACATTTCATAAAACCCTAATATTTGCATACCTTTTCCTATTTTTGCGTCTATCGTCTGGGTATGGTATTCGTATTTGTGCTTATTGGAAAAAGCTTTATCTTTGCATTGTAAGCACTTTTCGTAAGACATTTGTTCCAAAGAAAAATGAAAAGTAAAGAAATGTGGCGTAATTTGTTTATTTCAATACTGTGAAGGCAATCTTTCAAGAGATACTGGGGTGACACCATCTACTTTTCCCAAGTCGAGGACTTCTTTCAATAGCAGCACCTCAGCTTTAAGAGTGGAGAAATGCTTCATAATAATACAATGGCATCATAAAAGAAATGGGGGGGGGGATTTATTTTATTTTGGCTGGACGGAGAGCTTGGACGGACAGCTTGGACGGACACATTATAGCCTTTTCTTATTTTGGTTGGACGGACAGCTTGGACGGGTAGCTTAGACGGACAGCTTGGACGGACACATTATAACTTTTTCTTATTTTGGTTGGACGGACAGCTTGAACGGAGAGCTTGGACGGACAACTTGGACGGACACATTATAGTTTTTTCTTATTTTGGTTGGACGGACAGCTTGGACGGACACGTTATAACTTTTTCTTATTTTGGTTGGACGGACAGCTTAGACGGACAGCTTGGACGGACAGCTTGGACGGACAACTTGGACGGACACATTATAGCTTTTTTTTATTTTGGCTGGACGGACAACTTGGACGGACAACTTGGACGGACACATTATAACTTTTTCTTATTTTGGTTGGACGGACAGCTTAGACGGACAGCTTGGACGGAGAGCTTGGACGGACAACTTGGACGGACACATTATAGCTTTTTCTTATTTTGGCTGGACGGACAACTTGGACGGACACGTTATAACTTTTTCTTATTTTGGCTGGACGGACAGCTTAGACGGACAGCTTGGACGGACACATTATACGTACCTTTTTATTATTTTGGTTGGACGGACAGCTGTGAAATTTCAATACCTGCATCTTATAGCTGGTTGGAATATTTAAACAGCCGTGTCCGGGCTGTCCGGTAATTTTTTTCTAGAAATTTAAAGCTTGGAAATATCATTAGATGGCCGCTTCCGGAGATTATTCGGTTTTTTTTTGGAAGAGTGACGAAGACGGATAGCTTGGACGGACAACTTGGACGGGCAGCTTGGACGGGCAGCTTAGGCGGACACATTAATGTTATTTTTGATTTTTAACATTATTTAACTAATAAAACCATGATAACATGGTTTACTTACATTATTTAGTATATTTTATCACTATTCTTCCCGTATTGAGAGCGTCTACAGGTAAAGCGAAAATTACTGAGGAAGTGTATATGTTTTTACTTTAAGAAACGAAAAAAGTTTATTCTGATAATGAAGACACAAAGACTTTATAGTTTTAGCATAGAATCAAACTTTTATTGAAATATTTGAAATGAGACAGTATATGCTGACCAAAGATGCCAATTTTTTAGAACTTGTATTTTCGTTGAATACAGACACAACATGCTTGATACAATTACTTACAGTGAGCGAACAAGAGGTTATTGTTGAATATTCGCTAAAAGACAACTGTAGTCTTTTCCATGATCAAAACAACAGCCTCATATTATGTAATCCTAAAAAAAGAGTATAGTCTGCCCCAAACCCCAGAAAGCCTCATTAAATCAAGTATAAAAAGAAAAAAAAGAGGGATATGCAGATTTCCCCTTGGTAATTTATAGTCATTTCGAGGAAAATAGTCTAACCAAGGCAGTGAGCTGTCAATTTTTAGGCTTTTTATTCCGTTAAGCAAGTTCTCTTCAATTGAAATAGCTTTTCGTAAGTTTATGATATGTAGGCAGGTTTTTATTTTTATTATAATAGTGACAAATATGAAAGCGATGGATTAATATACATTTAATGTGATTATAATTTAATTTAGTTGATAATTTGAACCTTCAAAGCACCAGAATTACGATCATGAGTCTTTTCAAATGCCTTGAGGGCATCTGAGAAATCATAAGTATCAGTAATCAAATGCTTGATATCCAAGATACCACTGGACAATAATGCAATAGCACGAGGATATGTATGATGGTATCTAAATAAGCCTCTGATATCTACTTCACGCATAGCAAAGTTATTGACAGGAAGAGTTTGATCATTCTTTCCAACACCAACAAGCAAACAAGTGCCTGCATCACGAGTAGCCATAATAGCGGTTCTGAAAGAGCTCTCAATACCTGTACACTCCAAAGAACATTCAGCACCTTCACCGCCAAACAAGGCACGCAATTCCTTGGCAGTTTGTAATTCTGAATTCTCAGTGTTAATCTTGTATGTAATAGTAGCACCCATCTTCTTTGCATAATCTAAGCGACCTTGATTAACATCAGTTATAGCAATAGGATGAACGCCGGTAGCCTTTGCAACAGCTAAAATCAATAAACCAATGGGCCCGCTACCAGCAATCAACATGGATTTACCAAATTGGGCTCTAGAACGATCAACAGCGGCAATGGCAACAGATAATGGCTCTAGTAAAGCGCCTTCACCATAAGAGATACTGGCAGGAATTTTGTGCAACCAACGGGCAGGATGAGTGATATATCTAGCAAGTTGGCCATCATAAGGAGGGGTAGATTTGAAAATGACATCGGGACAAAGATGGTATCTACCCATCATACACTGATCACAAGCAGAACAAGGGATACCACTATAAACATTTTACGCTTAGTTCAATAATGTTTCCCGCGATGATATATACTACTTACGCTTCAACAGCTACTCTATCGCCTACTTGAAGAGTAGTAACACCTTCACCTAAAGCAGTGACAATACCAGCACTTTCATGACCGAGTAATTGAGGAGCACAAACGGGGAAAATACCAATCTCACCATGCTTCCACAAATGAACATCAGAACCACAAATACCAGTACATTTTACCTGGAGTTGAACATGACCAGCAGGAGGTTCAGGAACAGGAATTTCGACCAATTGAAGGTCATCTTTTTCCTTGAGCAAGACACCTTGATTGATGGTATCTTTGGTGGGGATAGTGTACTCACTTGTGGGGGCAATAGACATTTGTTTTAACAGTAAAAAAGTTTAATGAAAGAGAAATAAATGTGAGAAATTTGGCTTTTAATTTATACCTTGCAAAATGTGAAAGCTTAATTTCCCTTGAAATTCTCCTTTAGGGAAAATTGACATTGAAAGGATTGGCTTATATTCATTACAAATTTCCGAAAGGTTTTAGTTGATATTCCTTCAAAAATATATATCTTTCGGTATCTCTGTACGCCAAAAAAGTTAAACCATACGGAATGAATGAACTATATTATAAAGTTTATTACTATTTTGTGAATGTTTATGTAAGCTACATTGTACAAACAATTAATATTTTAAAGCGAATGATGCCTCGCACTTCCATCATGAAGAAGAAGCTGCATAATAAAGTAAATAGCAACGATTATTGAGAAAAGGTTTCATTTTTCAAATCAGAAACACAAGCAAAAAATAAATAAATAGAGAAAACACAAATAGAAAGAACAACATATGAGGATCATTTTATATTGCAATTCATTATAATAAAACATATCTTTTTAGGTCCTTAAAAATCCTTTAAAAACAAGCATGATGAGATCTCGCTTTAAAATTTATTGCCTAAAACCTTTTGAACAGCCTCTAAAACTCGTTCATGAATATTGGCCTTTGAAGCAATGACACCCTTATTCTTTTCCAATGTACGACCAATAGAAAAATCAAGAGGTTGACCATGAATATCAGTTACTTTTCCACCTGCTTCAGTGACAAGGACATTACCAGAGGCATGGTCCCAAATCTTTTCAACATAGGCTTTACTAGTAGGAAGACGCAAGTAAATATCAGCATCTCCTCTAGAAATAGAACAATATTTAGCTTGACTATCCATGCGAACAGGTTCACGAGTAATGCCCAACAATTTGGCAATTTCTACTGCATCACCATGAGATGAATGTCCAGCTTCAACGGATTCACAGAAAGTAGCTTCTTCAGTTGAAGAAATATCAGCAAATTGAATAGGTGATTCAGTTTCATTTGTAAATGTACGTTGGAAAGCACCTTGTCCACGAACAGCAATAAAGATAGATCCACGTTCACCTTCAGGTTGTTTATGATCAATAGGCAAATTAGGGCAACCAACTACACCAACTTGGACAATACCATCTACAATAAGTGCCAAACAAACAGCATATTGTCCACCACGCAAGAATCCCTTAGTACCATCAATAGGATCTAAAGCCCAATGGCGTCCTTTAGCTCCACCAACGTAATTACCACGATCAATAGCATCTAAAATCTACAAAAATTCGGAGTAGGTTGGTGATCTTTTTGCTCCCCCCCCCCTCCCACAAACAATACGAAACTTACTTGTTGCTCGGAAAGCTTCTCATTATCACCCAATACTCCATTGGTTAAAGAAAAGACTTTTTCTCTTAATGTTTTACCAACATCGCCTTGTAAATCTTTAGAATCTTCTTCTCCTACAATAGGATCTTCAGGGAAATGATCCTTGAGGTAGGTATTAACAATAGCTTGAGCTGAGAAATCAGCAACTATACATTCAAAAAGGATGAATTTACAATACTTTATAATGATATACATATATATTTATTAATTACCTGTAACAGGAGATTTGTCATTCTTGGTTAAAGTTTCGTTGGCAACCAAGTGTTGAAATACAGATTGGCAGACCTTACTAGCGGTCAAGACAGCTTGAATAGCAACGTTTCTTTCTTTAGCGTAAACTAAATTCGCATTGCATTAGATGAGTGTGTGCATTGTATATTAATTCTGCTTTACCAGACATGGTTGAATAAGTTTTATATTTGAATAAACAAAAAGAGAAGGCTTTGTATTTGTTGTTTGTTACGAATATATATCTTAAAGGTTTAAACATCATCTTGAAAAGAGATGATTAGTACTCCGAATTGAACTTTGATGATTGATTTATAGAGATTTATGGTAAATATTGGTATGTTACATGTAAATGTACTCAAATTGTCAAAAGAGCATAATTAAGAAGAACTTTTGTTGCTATGGAAACTGAGAATTTTGACAGTTACAAAGCTTGAATTCATGAATATTTATTACAGTTCAAGCAAAATTGCGAAATGTACAAGACCATTGATTGGTTTATAGCTATTGTAACTGGAGTACGAAATATGGAGAAAAGGGAGGGTATGTACATGCTTTGATTATTGCTTTGAAGTATGCTTATCAATATCCTTGATAGTCCATAATGATACACCTGTTTGATTTGATTCATATGGTTGCGCCATTGATCTTAAAAACTTTTTGGCAATCACTAATGACATATCAGTAGACAAATTTGTAGAAGCATCTGTAACATATTGATTAATCCATTTAGGTAATTTTGCTCTTTTATCAGCTCTTGCAAATCTCTACTTAATTGTATTAGTAAATCTCATTGTGAAAATACAATGATAATCTTACCTTGTCTGCAAATACCATAAGTCCATAATCAGTTTTACCTCTTAAAACTCTTCCTACACATTGAGCAGCATGTCGCATAGCATCAAATGTTAAAAAATCATTTTCACGAATATGTAAATTATCACGCAAATATTCCAAACGAGCCTTCAAAATACGAGATTCTGTATATTGATATGGAATACCAAACATAATAACCGCTCTTCCATAATTATGATCAAAATCGATACCTTCAGAGACTTTACCTCTTGCTACGGATAATAAAATAGCTCCTCTACCATTATCACAAGCTTTACGATAATTAGCTAATGCTAAACTTGTCTCTGCTGCATCAGGTGTTTCGACAAAAATCAATTTATACTTCCAAGCTTCGTTCAAAATACCCATATCATTCCACATGGATACAATGGATTCCATATACAAATAACTAGGAAAGAAACAAACCATACCATCAGGTACAATTTTGGACATTTCTACCATGATTTGACCAAAATTACGCACGACAGCAGGATCATTACGCACTTCAAATTTAGAACTAATGGCTACTTGATCAGAACCACGAGTAATGACCATGGGTAAGAAACAATTTCGAGATAATGTCATTGAATAACTTTCCTGTACAACAGCTTGGAAATTAAGCATTTTAGGATACATTTCAAGTGGTGATAAAGTACCAGATGTAATGACTACTGAGCTGAATCGATCAAATACTGGTTTTATAGCTATTGATGCATCTAAGCAACTGTAGATTTATATTAATAAACGATCTTTTTCCATGAAAAACCACAAAATACTTACGTGAAATGTAAAACTGGATTAGGTACGGTAGCAACTTCAGTTTCAAAAGGCTCAAGAATAAGCAAAAAGCCTTTATCATATGTGGATGTCAAAGTGGCAAAAGAAGCTACTTTTTGTAAACTACTGAAATGCTCCAAATCCGTTAACTCTAATGTACGCACCAAGCTCGATAATCTTTCTGCACAGAATCTTAAAGGTTTCCTTTCGATATAAGTAACATCTTTCAAATGCTGTAGAAATGAAGCAGGCGTTTCTGCAACAACATGCATTACTCGCAGACGAGTCTGTACAATATGCGATATATATGAGTATATAATAATTAATTATAAGCATATGACATTACCTTTAAATATTCAATAAATCTTCTTAAAAATGCGACGAAATGTTCTGCTCTTCTGATATTACCAGGAATAGCTTCTTTCAATAAATCATCAGGTAAAATAGGATTTGCCATGAATGTGTCCTCGTCTCTTGCTGTATTTGCATCTCGCAACCCTTCAACTAATTTTGTGTATTCATTTTTTAATCTCTGAGCATCAGTTTTCTTGATTCTAAATATCAATTATTAATACATTTCTAATCAATCAAACTGATATTTTATTTTACTCTTCAATCTTGTCAGCTAATACACCAACGCTTCTTGCACTCGCATCCAACATGGGTCTCGTCAAATCAATACTTAAAGATTCAATACAAACATTGTCAATATTATGTGCTTCATCAAAAACTACAATACAATCTCTTGATAATTCTCTTGAAACAAGTTCAGCAACTTTTGGATCCAACATATAATGATATGAATAAATCACAACATTTGCAAATGGGATCTTATATCATGTCAATAACAAATTTATGCAAAAAATAAAACCCACAAATTAACTTACTGCTCGTCGTACAAGATAATATGGACAATATTGCATTTCTTTACCATAAGCTTTAAGGTCTTCAAATGTATATACACCATTTGGAATAGGATTTGGTGAATTAGCAGCTTCAAGAGTCTATGAAATATTCCAATTAATTTATTTTTATACTGCAGTTTTCCATGTAACTCTACACTCACCTCATAGAAATTACATAATTCCACATCATTTCGTTGTTGATCTACATCCATTGGGTCATCCCCTTCCTCTGCTTGTTGGTTTCCTCCAGCTTTATTGACACCAGCTTTTGCACGAACCCAACTTGCAGTAAGATTTCTACATTTCGAATCTACCACTTTACCCTTTTTCTCTTTTGACACTTTTGGATTCAAACATAAATTCTTACGAGATGTAAGGCCAACGCCGAAAAAATCCTCTACTAAACCTTGAGATTGTCTGTATGCCATTAGATTCTTTAATTCAGCTAATGCTTTATCGATTTCTGGAACTGTACGTGAACAGTAGATGAATTTTCGGTGTTGATCAGGATATTGCTACGCAAACATGTCAATATTTTATAAATATATTCATATTAAATTAAATAGTTACCATTTGATAAGCAACAATTAATGATAGTAAGGAAACAGTTTTACCAGTACCAGAGGGCATTTCTAATACACAATGACCCTGATGTGATAATGTGGTTGAATGTTAGCGTGTTGATTTCAAATTTTGTAGGTTTATTACAAACCTGTGCGTCCAAAGATTTCTTTAAATCGCACATGTACTGATATTGTTCAGGGTATATTTTATCATAAGGAAAGTGTACAACAAGTTCATCAATATTAAAACTATGAAATATGTCTAGTTTGTCAATATCAAACAGATTAGTCATTATATAATATTTCAATTTACATCATTTTTTGTTGGTTGTCGTCGTGGTAGCTTCTCAAATATCTTTTCTTTTTAAATTGGTGGTTAATATAACAAATTAGATGTATAAGAAGAAAAGAACGACAAAACAAAGGGAAGAGGAACAACTACGAAAGTTATGTTCTTCTTTGGTCGTGAAATGTACCAAACAAATTTTTATGACAGCGTTTAAAGCTTTCGTCGTTATTGGCTTGAGTTATCAATTTTGCCTAAATGATCAAATTTGTGCAAAATCTAAATGCAATTTTCATAATCTCCTCCCATATCTCAAGATATTACGAATTAATCTATAAAAATTAGCTTTGCAGTTAGACTTACAGTCGTAATGTATTGGGTATTATGTTTTATTACTTGTTTTGTTGGCCAAAAGTCAAGGAAGTCGAGTTGTAAATGCACGAAATACTACTCGGAATTTCAATTTTTTACCAAATTTATGTTGAATGTATTCAGTGTTTGAAATGTGTTTGCTGCATAATTACTGATATCGACTCCTTAAAAAAAAGTAAACTTATAGTTGAGATGCTAAGAATTAAGAACTACAATTTTTTGTTTTAGATAGTTTATATAATAAGCGAAAATAAATTATTTAAAATCAAAACATCAAATTTTCACTGCTTAAATTCGAGGTATTTGAGAAGCGATATATCGAAAAAATAATATGCTACTATGATAGAACCATTAAGTAAACTATACTTCTTTTTTAATTCTCTATAATATATTTAAGTTTCAAAAGATTTGGAAGAAAAAAATTTTTTTTGTACTTTTTTATTTTTTTTTTCAGTATATTTTAAAGGAATTAAAAGATATTTGGATATAATAATGGCGTCTTTATAGGTCTATACAATAGTGTCAATTGAAATCTACGTAATCCATTTTATTTCTCCAAAAAATATGGATTTCTGATGGAGAAACTTGCAATTGAATTTTTTTGATTTGACCCCAAAAATATCGGGACATTTTCCCTTACGATTGGTCGTCCTCGAAAATCCCGAATTCAAAAAATCGATGAAATATTGCGTTTTCTCAACGAAAAATGGAGCTACCATTGCAAACAACCACTATATCTGTAGCTAATTTTACCAGCTATCTGGTGATTAAATTAGATTTTAAAAATATATTCAAAAAGTAGCACTTTTTGGCAAAAAACTGTTAAAATTTGATATTGAATTTACAATATATTTTGTGCTTAAAACTGATGCAAGTTTTACATAATTAGATGCAGAACCAAAAGTTATATCTAAAACAATTAATACGCAAATTCAGCTTATTATGCATTTTGTTGCGTAAATTCAAATTTTAATTTTTGTCATTTTTTTTTTGTCATTTTTTGTCATTTTGGCAAAATGATTTTCAAGCTCAGATATACACACTTGGGTCTCACTTTTACAAAATGTAGTTTGTTTAAAAATTCGAAGCATGGCATTTTTCTAAACAAAACCACAAGAAAAAAAAATCAAAAGTATGCTTGAAATAATACCGAATGGTATCATCAAATGTTTTTTGATTTATCTTTGCATATTAGTTGCAATAAATTCTTTAAAGTTGTGACATTAATTTTTTTCCACCGTTTGTAAACGGTATGAATTAAGATTTTCAATGACCAACAAAGTTGATTTGTGATCTAAAAGGCCCCTACAGCATAAAGTAACATATTCTTCATTTGATAATATAGGTAGGAATTTGGTGAGTGAAATATTCAATGGGTGAAAGTTGAATGATTGCAGCTTGAATGATTGCAGCTTGAATAATTGCAGCTTGAATAATTGCACCATGAACTACTAAATTGAAGCTGACGTCGCATTCATTATTATGCAGTTTTGCAGGATAATGTTCTTTTCTAAATTTCGCATTGTATTTGATACCAAATGCTTAACCGAATATTATTTCATCAATAGTATTTTGATATTTCATAAAAAATGCAAATAATTTTCAGAATAGAATCCATAATCTACTCGAAATGCCCGGTTTTACTGGATCTTAGGCCTTGTAGCTAGCTATTTTAGGTGATTTGTGTCAAATATACCGATAAAAACATAAATTTTGACTTGATCCAGCTTTGTAATATGAAAACAATGTCTATCTACCGGATATGAAGTCGCCCTGTTTCATGAAAATTATAGGGCACAATCACAAGTTAAGCTATGCTAATCAACGAATCAAGTCCAATACAGGGTTAATTTAAAAGCCTGTCTATTGTATTGATCACCACGACACCAATTTGACTATCCCTGAGTTCAAATAACGTTGTCGAAATTACACCAGGGGCACATTAAACATGACTGGCCCTACCAACCTTACCCTGGTTTTGTAACTCAGTTTATTTTTGTTACAGTAAGACCCTTTGCATCGTTTCTCTTTTATACACTTTATAGGAACCATTATTATGTCTATGAATCGTATTTTTGCGGCCTCTCGCTCCGCTCTCCAAACCCAAAAGGCTAACGCTGCCCTTTTCAAGTCTGCCATGAAGCCTATGGCTGTCAAGGGTAAAAGCCTTGAATTTGAAATGTTGTGAATAGAAATTTAATATTGTTGTTGTTTTTTTTTTTTTGTATATATAGCTTACTCTACCCAAGCTGCTTCTGCTGGTCAAATTCGGTAAGCATAAAGCAGAATACTAGAATAAATAGATTATTAACAATTATATTGTTAGTTCCGTTATTGGTGCCGTTGTTGATGTCCAATTCGAACAAGATAACTTGCCTGCTATTTTGAACGCTCTTGAAGTCAAGGATCACTCTGGTGGACGTCTTGTTCTTGAAGTCTCTCAACATTTGGGTGAGAACACTGTCCGTACTATTGCTATGGATGGTACCGAAGGTAAGTTTTTTTTTTTGAATCAAAGTGAAGTTTGAAGCAGCCCTAGATGACTGAACTCTTTTTTCGAATAGGTCTTGTTCGTGGTCAAAAGGTTGTTGATACCGGTGCTCCCATTACCATTCCCGTTGGTAAGGAAGTCCTTGGTCGTATCATTAACGTTATTGGTGAACCCATTGATGAACGTGGTCCTATTGATGCCAAGACTCATCGTCCTATTCACGCTGAAGCTCCCGAATTCGTTGATCAATCTCCCACTCCCGAAATTCTCGAGACTGGTATCAAGGTTGTCGATTTGTTGGCTCCTTATGCTCGTGGTGGTAAGATTGGTCTTTTCGGTGGTGCTGGTGTTGGTAAGACTGTCTTGATTCAAGAATTGATTAACAACATTGCCAAGGCTCATGGTGGTTACTCTATTTTCTGTGGTGTCGGTGAACGTACTCGTGAGGGTAACGATCTTTACCATGAAATGATTGAAACCGGTGTCATTCAATTGGAAGGTGATTCCAAGTGTGCTCTTGTCTTTGGTCAAATGAACGAACCCCCAGGAGCTCGTGCTCGTGTTGCTTTGACTGGTTTGACCATTGCTGAATACTTCCGTGATGATGAGGGTCAAGATGTCTTGCTTTTCATTGATAACATTTTCAGATTCACTCAAGCTGGTTCTGAGGTATCTGCCCTTTTGGGTCGTATTCCTTCCGCTGTCGGTTATCAACCCACTCTTTCCACTGATATGGGTGGTATGCAAGAGCGTATTACTACCACCAAGAACGGTTCTATTACTTCCGTCCAAGCTGTCTATGTCCCTGCTGATGATTTGACCGATCCTGCTCCTGCTACTACTTTTGCTCATTTGGATGCTACCACTGTCTTGTCTCGTTCTATTGCTGAATTGGGTATTTACCCTGCTGTCGATCCTCTTGATTCCAAGTCTCGTATTCTTGATCCCCGTATTGTTGGTGATGAGCATTACAAGGTTGCCACTGAAGTTCAACAAATCCTCCAAAACTACAAGTCTCTCCAAGATATTATTGCTATTTTGGGTATGGATGAACTTTCCGAAGAAGATAAGCTCGTTGTCGAACGTGCCCGTAAGATTCAACGTTTCTTGTCTCAACCTTTCGCTGTCGCTCAAGTCTTCACTGGTTATGAAGGTCGTCTTGTCAAGCTTGCTGATACTATCCGTTCTTTCCAAGAAATTTTGGGTGGTAAGCACGATAACTTGCCCGAATCTGCTTTCTACATGCAAGGTGATATCAATGATGTTCAAAAGCGTGCTGAAGAAATTGCCAAGGAAATGGGTTCTCAGTAATTTAAATAGTTTAATGTCTTTTTTTATTTTTTATTACCTTTATCATATTATTCCAAAAAATCAATCAATCAAAAAATTCAATAGAAACTTGGTTAAAACAAAAAATCTGTTGTTGTTGTTATTGTAATAATGGGTTGATTGTGCTACGTACGAAATCCCTTTTTGGATATGATGTTTTTTATTTATTTTCTAACCCTATTTAAGCAGTTGCTGAACTTATTGCACTGTATATGTTTTGTATACAAACCAACTTAAATTTTCCTTTTTCTCTTCCTTTTTATACTTTACAATGATGAAACTATTTAAAAAGAAAAAATCGGACAAAAATATATCAAATACAATCTTGCAACAAGATTCAAAAGGATTTGAGGCTCCAAATGTTAAAAAACTAACTAAATCTGCTGATACCATGGCAACAATTCCCGTTGTTATGGCTACAGATGCAAGATCTTCTTCTCCTCCTGCCATTGTAATGCCTAAACCTCGACGACTATTAACTCCTACTCGTGCCATTTTGGGTAGATTTGATCATGACAAGACTCAAGTCGAAGAAGATGAACCAAAGCAATTCATTCATCAACAAGAAATCTCTCCCATTTTGTTGCCAACACCTCGAGAAGGTACATTTTAATTTTTAACATTTGAAAACAAAAAGCTAATATAAACTATTTTAGAACCACTATTGCCTCAAATTGTTAAACCAGTTGCTCGTCATTTGACACAACCAGCACAACAACAACAACAACAACAGATACGCCAAGTTTCTGCTGAATTGTCTTCATATTCTACTATCACGAGCGATGATTCAAGCCGAGTTTACGAATCTGCTCTCGAGTCTCTATCGGATACAACCGAAGATGATCAAATAACAGATCTTCCCGACTTGCCCACATTAAATAAACAATCTTCCCGCAAGCCGATTGTAAACCCTTTGCATGTTCCATTGCCGCAGCAACAGCAGCAACAACAACAGCAACAACAGCAACAACAACAACAGCAACAACAACAGCAACAACAACAGCAACAACAACAGCAACAACAACAGCAACAGCAACAGCAACAGCAACAGCAACAAATGCAACAGCAGATGCAACAACAACAAATGCAACAGCAAATGCAACAAGATATAATTGCTAGTGGTATTTTATCGGATTCTTCTTCTGGAACCGTGAGTCCTCAACATTATATTCAAAAGCGGCCCAACACTGGCCCATCATCCGGATCATCTGCTATTACTGTCACACCTTTACAACATTATAACAAGCAAACACTGACACCTACTATAACAAATTATGAATTGCAACAACCTCAACAACATATTCCACCCCCACAACCACCACAAAATCTTTTAGTAGATCAACAAATGCAACAACAAAAAGATGAGCAAGAATTTCTTTTGAGAGAGCTTAAAAAGCAAGTAGAACTTATTGAAAAACAACGTATTAAAGATCGTGAAGAATGGACTCGTAAAGAGCAAGAACTTCTTACTCATCGTCATCAAATGATGGAAACTCTAATCGAAACTAAAGACCAACTTACAAATGTATTAAAGAACCGAGAAGAAGAGAATAATAAAGCAAAATTGACATACTACGATAAGCAATTGAAACAACAGCAATTGCATCAATTGCAAAAGCAAGTAGTTGAAATGGGATTAAGCCAACAACAGCAACAGCAACAAGAAGATGAGTTAGATGATTCTATACCTGTACGAATGAATGGTAGCTATTACCAACAACCACAACAACCACAACAATATTACTATGAAAATGAACAAGATGTTGCATTAGAAGAAAATGATGTAGATGAAGATGAACCACAATTATATCAACAGAGGCGACTTCGAAATAGAAGTAGGTCAGAAGAATACATGAAAAATAATACTCGCAGTTCTTCTAGATCTAGTTATCATCATCAACAACAATATGTAGATGAAGGTAGAAGAAGTAGTAATAGTAGAAATAATTATAATAATGATGAAATGCTTGTTTCAAATCGAAAACCTATTTCTCGTCGTACCAGTAATGCTAGTAATAAAAGCAATGGTGGTCATCGGTTTGATCACACAAGCCCTGCAACAACCCTTGTTTCAAATCATACTGTAGCAAGTAAAAGAAGACCTCGTGCTAGATCCATTGAATCAGTAAGATGGCATGAAGAACAACAACAACAACAACAACAACAACAACAACAAATGATGATGAAAGTTAACGTTGCACCCATGATACCATATATGGATGAAATGATGATTCCTTATGAAAAGCTTAGAAAAAGTAGATCTGCAGGAAGAGAACTTCATAGTATTAGATCTGTATCAAGGGCTTCATCTGCTTATAATGTATATTATGATGATGGTGACATAATGGATGACGAATTATTTGATAATCAGCCTAGCTTTTATGATAGTGGTTATTATAGTAATTACATGGATAATATTCCACCTAATAAGCAACAAATGATGCCTAGGTATAATCCTGATATACCCTATTATTCAATGCAAACACAACTACCTCCACCTCAACCGCCATCTCAACAACAGCAACAACAACAACAACAGCAGCAGCAGCAGCAACAACAACAACAACAACAGCAGCAGCAGCAGCAGCAACCTCAGCAGTATGTATATTCACCGGTTGATTATTATTATCAGCAACAACCACAGAGACACAATCAAAGATACAACGCAAGACATCATTACAGTTATAATTAACCCCTTTGATACTTGTTGTATGTGACTTATTTAAATGCTTTACTTTGATTGTTGTTGTGTATCTCTAATAAAAAAAACTTGTTTTTACCTTAATAATACACATTTATGCTTTATAATGAATTCAGAAGAAGAATATAAATATTATAAATATACAGAAGAGTCAAGTATAAATCATCCGAGTATTGATAAAGACTTGATATGTTCATATTCTTCTTTTAAATCACATTCATTACCAAGTCAAATACATTCAGAAAGTATGTGAAAAAAAAATAACGCGAAGTTCATCAGAATAGGCTTGATTAACCTTTTGTGGTAGTTGCTTTTAATAGACCAAATGAAATCGTTAAAACAAAATCAGTTTTTTCGGAACCGATTCGTAAAAAGCCAATTATATCATTAACAGAAGAAGCATTAGCAATTCATAATAGCGAGATACCCCCTCAACCACCAGTATACCAACCAACTATTGAAGATAATGATGATGATGAAACTGATATGATCATGGAAAGAGTTGATGAGAAATGCAGAAATATTCAATTAGAGTTTGATGAAAAGATCAAGGCAGGTTTTTAAGTAATATACTATGTGCATTACATATTCATGATTCCAAATAGCAATTAGAAGAGCAATTAACAAAAGCAGAACAAGATTATAATCAATCGAGAACTGATATTGAAGAATTAAATTTAATGGAAAAAGAATATATGGATCAAGGTATTCAGACCGACATACTAAACAAAGATGTCGAGCAATTACAGCAAATGGAAAACACATTGTATAATTTATCATTGAATCCAAAAGAGTTCAAAGATCAAGTAAATCAATGGAAATCAGATGCAGAGCAATACACACAAACTCGAAAAATCATATGGGATGCACCATTTGTTCCGGTAGAATCCATTTGTAGACAATTACCTACTGCAGTTCATTTGCAAGACATTGAAAACGATGCTGATATTTGCGAATATCATCTTGATAGATATTATAAAGTGAAAAATAGATCCAACCATGAAAAAGATACAAATCAAAATGATTATCATGCTACATTGACTAGATTATCAAACATGGTCAAACAATAAATCACAAGGTTTTTGTCATTTTTCATCCGCATGCAGTAATCTTGTCAACAAAAATGTACCTGAACCTCAAATATAAAATGCTCAGGCACCAGCGCTTTTTGTCAGTTGTAATGATTTAATTATCGATTTTTCTAAATTATATCTATGCGTAGTTTTATGCACATTAGCATTTATAAGTAGTATGAATAGTCTTTAATGACTGATAAAGATAGCAGAACATTGCAGAAAACGCCTAAAAAGCTGGAAATCCTCCCTCAGTTTTTGAGTTTGACCTAAATCATTTAGTCTTAATGGTATATTGGTAATGGTTTTATGGACACACAGTAGGTTGTGAAAGCTGCTCTTTGATATCAGCATTTCAAAGATGAGTAATTACTCTCATGTAAATTTTGCAGTTATTAGGTTCGAAATTCACAAAGATAGGAAGGTTTCTGTTGTCGACTTTTTACGGATGTAAAAAGTAGGTTTCAGATGGTTTTAAATGGTTTTCAAACGTTTTCGCCCAATATTGAAACAAATTACTTAAAATATTTAAAGAAGATGTGCCTTCACTCTATAGGCCATTGACATCTCTCCGAAAATAGAAATATTAATACCAGGATATAAGTATACTGGCCAAATATCGACGAAAATTGACCAAGGCTGACCTAAAATTGATTATAAAAAATTGAGTACCTAAATTGAGGTGTTAATTTTTTGTATACACAAGATAGATCCAATTTAAAGCTACTCTGCATTTTTTGTTTCAGCAAAAAATATTGATTTTTCGTCGAGATAATCAAAATAATAATCGATATCACAGCTTACAGCTTATGATAACTGGGTTCCAAAATTGATTTGAAAAAAAATGGTTGAAAAATGATTGAAAAATGATGAAAAAAACAAAATCGTTCGATAGCTCATAAACTGCAAATTAAGTCAAACTAGCACATTAAATGGTTTTTGTACAGTTTGAAATTCTTCATTTATCTAAATAAAAGTCAAATAAAAGTTTCACATTAAATTTTGCTTAAAATACGATTGAAAATTTGGAGGTTTTTTGATGATACAGATCACTTTTTATAAGCATATTTTAAATTTAAAAAATAGAAATAATACCAAAAACAATTATCTATCGATCGAGCCATTGTTGAAGCTTCTAGCTGCATTTTTCGTAGAGAAAACAAGATTTTTGTTAATTTTTTTTCAAATTCAGAATTTGGGATGAGGGTATACAAGGGGAAAATGGAGGCTAGAAACGAAGGTATTTCTTTGTACACATTTTTGAGGATATCTCCACGAAAAATCAATATTTTGAGAAACACTAAATTGGGTTCGAGAGACCGCAACTAGTTCAATGAAATAAATGTGAACAATATACTGCTCAATTTAACGAATATTTTGGAATCGACTACAAAAATGCCAAAAAAATGAAAAAAAATAAAGGTGCTCGGAATTTTTTTATATTAAAATATGTTATAGAGCACTTCAAAACAAGTAAGTTTTATTATTAAAAAATGTTAGTATAGCTTAATTTGTTCTAGAGATATGAAGCCTCAAAGTTTTCAATCCATTAGCAGATTAGCAGTGAAATACGCGTAAAAAATCTGAAACCTTAGCACTGAAAAATTAATACCAACTGTAAAAAATAGGATATTTCCGGATACTTGTTTTTGAATTAGAGCTGAACATCTCAGGTACATTATCATATAATTTTTTCCTGGTGTTATTTAGTGAAAAAAAAAGTAGAGCAGGGATAAAAAGCGAGACCCATTTTTCAAAGAAAAAGCATTGCATTTTACGTGTTTTTTGAGTCTTTCGTGAAATACATGATATGATTCATCATTTCTCAGAGTATATAAATGTAAAATAAAACTAGAAATTCAATCAAGTAAAGAGATATCGTTTATTAATTAATTAAAATTATAAAGAGAAATAATGAGTACAATTGTTTAGCTTCTTTTATGAAAAAAAAAAAAAAAAAAAAAAAAGATATAAAAAACTATTTTATTATTAACGTAGAAAATATTTCTGAAAGGAACAAATTCAATAATAAAGGCTTAATCATAATAAATCGTAGCAGCAAAGGCTACTCTTGTACTTACGATACCCCATCCATTTCACACCGTCCGTATACGATATATTATTTTAGTGTATTGCCAATTGCCAAATCTAGCTCAAAATTAAAAGTTTTCAAGCAGAAGCTTTATTAGTACTCATCTCTGTTTTATCTTTGATTTATAGAATCAAGCATTTATAATTTATAACAGGTATAACTTGCCAAAGCACAAACACTCGGGTTGACAAGCCTAAGGAATGTAAAATAATTTTGCAATAAACTTCGTTTTTTAAAATTATAGCAATTCTATTGGAGAGTGTAGCTACAGGAATTAGAAGTGTGCCTACAAACTGAGTTACTCGATTAAGTCAATAATGGATTTTTAATTGTCAAAAAAGTTAGGGCGATAACTTAGAAAGTCGCACATAATGGAATATTCCCTTGTCTTTTTTTTTTTATTCAAATAAACCATGTCTTCTTCTGATATTAACCCTGATCGTCCACTTCTCGTCGGTCCCGAAACCCCAGCAAAGCCATTCCCTTTTGCTTTACAAGGAACAGTTGTAAAAGGTTATGGTAGAGGTTCAAAGCAGTTGGGCATCCCTACTGGTAATATTTCATAAAACTTACCGTGCCTTACCCTAATTTTTGAATTGATTTGTTTTTCTATAGCCAATTTATCTGATGAAGCCATTGATGCTCTTGTATCTGGTCTCGAGACAGGTGTTTATTATGGTTGGACACAAATAGGAGAATTAGGTAGTGAAGTGTATCCTATGGTAATGAGTTTAGGTTGGAACCCTTATTTTAAAAATGAAAAGCGTTCAGCAGTAAGTTTTTTGACGAATTCAATTTTGATGGTTGATTCTAAATGTATCATAGGAAGTACACATTATCCATGAATTCCCTGAAGATTTTTATAATACACCTATTCGTGTTTTAGTATTAGGTTTTATTCGTGCTGAACAAAATTACCCATCATTAGGTAAGCTTGATTTAATCTAATTAATGCATAATCGACATTTCTCAAACCATTTATATATAGATGCTTTAATCAGAGATATCAAAACAGATGTTCAAGTTGCAAAACAATCACTTGCAAGGAAACAATATGCAGATACTAAGGAACACAATCTATTCTTTGACTAACTAATCAATGCCAATATGACATGATATTCAATTTTATGGCGTGCTACATACAGATAGTATGTTATGGCGTGCTACATGATGATAGAATATACAATTTTTTTTTTTACATATAAATAAATGTTAAATGCACAACTTTTTTATTTTCATACACAAACATTATCATGACATTATCTCTTGCAGATCATATCAAGGGCAAACACTCTATTGGAAGTACTTTTTACTTGATTGTCCAACATGTAAATCAAAAAGTTCGTATTGCTATTTACGGAAGAAATGACAAGATTATTTTGCAATGTATGATTTTATACAATATTTTGATGCATGTCAAAAGTATTAATACTTTATAAATAGCTTTATTAGATGTACCATTCATTCAATCCTCTTATGGCCAAGATAAAATTACTCCTGGTGATGGTGGTGTATTCAAAATTACTGAAATTGATGATGGTCCTACGAATACAACTGTTGAACAAACGATCGATCAAATTGTATCTAATGAAAATGGGTTGAATTTAACCGGTTCAATCAGATTTTCTAACGAAAAGGCTATAAATTATGTATTTAAGCTTCAGGAACTATCAAGCAAGCAGCTAGATTTTAGTATTCAGCTTGATCTTGATAATAATATTGAGCACCATCGTATTATTTTTAATTTTGAGAGTAACGCTCAAGAGGACTTCTACGGTTTTGGAGAGCAATTCTCATATTCTACCCTCAAAGGACAAAAAGTACCTATTTTTGTACGAGAGCAAGGTATTGGTCGTGGTGAAGAACCAGTAAGTTTAGTTTCGTAGTAAAATTTGGTACCTGAATTAATAATTGAATTAGGTAACATCCATTTTGAATGATCCTTCTGGTGTATTTGGCGAATTTGCAGGTGGAGATAGTTTTACAACTTATTGTGCCGTGCCTCAATTTTTATCTACAGACTACCGAAGTCTTGTATTGAAAAATTCCGAGTATTCTAGTTTTGATCTTCGACAAGATGATCGTGTTACTGTTCGTCTTAATGCTACATTACTCGAAGGTCGCCTGTTTCAAGGGGATGATTTACTTGATTTGGTTACAGAATACACAGCCTACTCTGGCCGCATGCATGCACTTCCTGACTGGATCTCAGACGGTGGTGCGGTTGTAGGTATGCAAGGAGGGTCTATAAAAGTGCGTAAAGTAATTGAACAGTTACAAAAGTATGCTACTCCTATTGCAGCTGTTTGGCTCCAAGACTGGTGTGGTAAACGGTTACAAAAGACACCAAACGGTGTAGAGTTTAAGCGGTTGTGGTGGAATTGGGAAAGTGATGATACTTTGTATCCTGATTGGAAAAGATTTGTCAATGATGAATTAAAAACTCAAAATATTCGAGTATTATCCTATGTCAATACCTTTCTTGCTAATGTAGAAAAGAAGCAATCGTTCCGAAACAACTATTTTTTAGAAGCTCAGGCTCATGGTTATCTCGTAAAAGATCCATCAAGCAAATCAGAACATCAAACTTTGATTGTAAGCAGTGGTAGTGATTTCGAGGCTGGTATTTTAGATCTCACAAACCCAGATGCTGTTGTTTGGTTCAAATCTATTGTGAAACAGCATGTTTACGACGCTGGAGTTTCTGGTATGATGACAGATTTTGGAGAGTATCTTCCATATCATTCAGACAAGGCATCTCTTTATTCTGGAATCCCTGCAGAAGTTTATCATAATCGTTATCCACAGGAATGGGCAAAACTGCATAGTGAATTGGTGCATGAAATTGGGTTGGAAAATGAAGCAGTTTGCTTTTATCGAGCAGGATTTACTCGTACACCTGGATATATTAATCTCATGTGGGCTGGAGATCAGAATGTAGCATGGGATGAACACGATGGTATCAAAAGCGCTGTAACTGGTATGCTTTCTGGCGGTTTTTCTGGATTCTCGATCACCCATAGTGACATTGGAGGCTATACAACTATTTCTGCTGCTCCCATTTTGGAAGTAGTTCGCTCAAAAGAGCTTTTATTTCGCTGGATGGAGTTGTCTGCATTTACTGCTGTGTTTAGAACGCATGAAGGCATTATTCCTGAAATAAATGCCCAATTTTATGACGATGAAGGTAAATAAATTACAATATAACCTAATTCTCATACCAATATTTTATATAGAATCATTGGCTTATTTTGCTTTTTGTGCAAAATTATATGCCTCTTTATCGTCTTACCGTAAAAAGTTGATCCAAGAAGCTCATACCAAAGGCTGGCCATTAATGCGACATCTTGTTTTTTACTATCCACATGATCCCATTGTACGTCAAATCACTAGTAGTCAATATTTACTAGGCAAAAGTGTCTTGGTTGCACCCATGCTTGCTCCATCTGTATCCCATGTCAAGGTATATCTCCCCAAAGAGGAAGGTGTTACATGGCGCCATATATGGTCAAACCAATCGTTTATTGCAGAAGGAAAAGAAATCAATGTCGAATCCCCATTTCAAAGACCAGCTGTATTCATCAAGGAACCACGTCAAGATGAAGGTCTTTTAGATGAATTTATAGCATTTACCACACAAATCAATTTAAAGGAATAAAATAGATGTTTATTTTTCTCTCACTAAAAAAAAAAAAAAAAAAAATGGCTATATACATACATGTCGCATTAGAAATCTCCCTCTCCCACTTTCTATTCTTTTTTTCTTCTTCCCACATCTAGTGATAATTATGTATACTTTTTCTATGCAGTTTGATTCAATCTCTTGTAAGCAATGATATCCTTAATGGTAATCATTTTGATATTATGCTTCTTTGCAAAAGCAAAGCAATCATCTCTTCTTGCCATGTCACCTTTGGGATCATCTTCCTTGATAATTTCACCAATACAAGCAACAGGAGCAACATTGGCTAATTGACAGAGATCAACCGCAGCTTCAGTATGACCGAAACGATTAAAAGTACCACCAGGAACAGAACGTAAAGGAAGAATATGGCCAGGACGCATAAAATCTTCAGGCTTGCTTGTAGGGTCGGCTAATTTACGAGATGTCAATGCTCTGTCATGAGCGGAAATGCCAGTGGTTGTGCCATGAGCATAATCACAAGATACGGTATATGCGGTTCTCATCAACTCAGTGTTCTTTTCAACCATTAAAGGTAACTGTAATTCATCCAAGCGTTCACCAGTAGTAGGAGCACAGATATAACCACTACATATATATATTTGGTTTAGATATACATTCACTCCATTTACCTTGCGTTGAGATTTACCTTGAATAACGAATTAAAAATGCCATTTGCTCAGTTGTGATTTTCTCGGCAGCAATGATTAAATCACCTTCATTTTCACGATCTTCATTATCCATTACAATGACAAATTTGTTGGCAGCTAAAAAAAAAAAAAAAAAAAAAATATGATGATATGAGTCATACATATTTACATGCACAAACATCACAAAAAAAAAACTTACCGAAATCTTCGAGAGCACTCTTGACAGAGTCAAACTCATGTTTATAACTTGCAGATTGTGCTTCGACCATATTTAATTATTTTATATTTATGAAAAAGAAAAGAAAAAACTCTAAATGTAATATGTCAGCGTTTCTCTTTTGATCAAGTTCAAGATATTGTATTCGTTCCCCGGAATCATGGGACTGGGAAAAGAAATGTGTAAGCAAATGATAATACTATTAATCAGCTTAATTTTTGTTTCTCCTTGGATTATTAATCTCTGCAGGTTTTTATTATACAGAAAATCATAGAATTTACTATTTGAAAGATCAGCCTCATTCTGATCTACGACCATTTAACTGTATAATAAACAGTTATTTTTTCGATCAAAAAAAGCTGTTTTACTGGCTGACAATCCTTAATGAGTGTGAGAAAAATGATCTGTCAGAGAACTTTCACATGTATTTGCTTGATTCAAGCAAAAAAAAGGTGAATGTGTGGAGGGTATTAAATAGTATTATACAACACTTGCTGTCGTTTGATTCGCCGAAAAATTCCAAATTACGGGATAATCTCCACGGTTTGAATTGATGAATGCAGCAATATCACTATCTTTAATGTAGTGAAATCAAGAAGGTTTATATTACAGTTACATGTTCGTTCATCGCTGGTTTGCTAATGTATATTTTAACAAAATCTTGGTTTAAATTGTAGTGATGGTACATAATTCGAAATTAAAAGCATTTGCTTTATGTTGTAGACTTAAATAACTGATACAAATAGATTTAAATGTTGGATCTAAATTTTACGTGTTAAGCTGAATATGGATTATACAGATTCCATATGTTTATTTCAATCTTGTGGAGAAATACGCCGAAAAAATGTTGATTGCGCAGGTAGAATCTCTGTCGTACAGCTTTTTAAAAATAAGGTTTTCGATAGATTTAAAAACACTTAATTATATCCAAATGTACATAATAACTGAACGCATCAATGCCATGTCTTGTTTCGCTTTATGAAGAGGTCGATGTTGGGATCATATTTTCATTTCAGGACGAGTGATCATAAGGATTTGGAATCAAATGACTTGAATCTCGAAATTTTATCCGAAAATTGGGATATTTTACTATGGTGTTTATTAGAAAAAAATGGGCACAAAGGCTTACTCCTTTATTTTAAATGATTCATTTTGAGGTCTATTATCCGTGGTTTTGACTTTTATCTATAAAATGACTTTTCAACTTCATGGAAAAAGTTCAATGGTAAATGATTTATTTAGGATGAAAAAAATTGCATCAAACACAGCACTAAAATTTCTATTGTATATTTTAAAAGTGTATATGCTAATATATTTGATCGTTCATATGAAAGAGCTCCAAGCGCCTTATTTTTTTAGTTGAAAACATTTTTTTTTCACAATTTTCATTGAAATTCGCGATAATGATTGGATTTCAATTTGCACACACTTTTTATACAAAATGTGCATAAATCAAAGATATCAAATCTACGGATAATTCCAAAAAAGCTAAATGCAACTATAATTTTGACTGATAAAAGCAATAGGATAATATATAATGTATTTGTAAAAAAGTTTCGTTTGTATATTTTCGAAAAATATAAATGTACTATACTGTTATGTAAATATGTAATGTTAAGTATACAAATGTTTAGTTGGATGTAGATCCGTAATGCAAATTTGCATTTCTAGGTTTTCTGCTCAAGATAGAAGATGCTTCGCTCTGAAAATCTTCTTGATCGGATAACACATCTTCGTCATCAATAGGCACGCGACCTTCTACAATTAGTCTTCTTCTTTCTTCGTTAATGTCTCCCATAGGATGATAATGAGGATATAAAATATAATGTTGGACGAGGAAAACTGCGTCATAGGCTACCACAATTACTCCCAAACCTCTAAATAAGGACTTTAGCATCATAATAACATATTAATAAATAGTTTTCCTTACAGCTTTACATTATCCTAAATCATTGTAAAATAAATTCAGTTTATATATCTCATGAATATACTAGAGTACTAACTTACACCTTCAATACCAGACCAATCTCCATCAATATATGCATCTAACAATAATTGCACTATAGACAACAAACCACCTGATAAATCCTATAAAAAAAGATAAAAAAGGAAACCCACGTTACAAGATCATGTTATGAAACACAAATTATAAATGTTTCCTTTCTTACCCAAAATATGTACTCGATACTCCAGCCCTGTGTAGATTGACGCTTATAATTCAGCCAGACCTGTTTAGGGTATTTAGTATATATAGAGATGCATCTACCAAAAATCTAAAATATTTACTTGAGGCAAGTATTTGATAAAACTGACAATTAACTTGACAGAACTCAAATAATACATGAAATCCAACCAAATAGCACCACCATAATGTATAGTAGAAACTACCAACACTGATCCCATGACAGCTAACCAAACAAAGGATGCTGCAAAAGATGAAATCTGTTGACTTTCATGTTTCTATGAATTAAATGACAAGAATAAGGTTTTTTTTTTCTTTCATAATTGACAATAACGCAAACCTTATAAACACATGTTTGTAATAAAATGAATAGGGAAATAAGGAAACCATGCACAGCAAACACTACATCATTCATGCGAACAAGATTATTTTCACTGTTTGGATGTCTTTGTTGATCTATCAAAAGAAATCAGTCTTTTTTTTTTCTCATTTTAATAACACATCTACAATTTTACATTGATCTCTAATTTCTTGGTTACAATAAAAAGCTAAATTATAAATCTAGGGTAACACAACCATGTCATGTCATTTTATTTAGTTTAATGACCTCTTAATTGAGTGCGTAAACTTACCGAATAACAAAAGAAACCAAGCACATTGTAAAATAAGAAATCGATTGAAAGGCCTCGTACACTTTTGTAAAAGGTTATTTACTCATTAACTGAGGTTTTATTGAATGAGAGCTTACCTCTTTCGCTTCCAGTTCAAATAAACTTGAGGGTAAAAACTAATGGACCAAACGAAAAAATAACTCTAATAATGCTACTTTGTTATTATTGAAGATGAACTTTTTACTGTCAAAAAAAAAAAAAAATACAGTACCCAGCCAATAACATCCGAAATGATATCCCATTTACTCAACGGTGTAATATTGTCATGATCGATTAAAGTAGGTGCCATTATGAGAACACACAACTTTTTAACAGGAATAATAGGTTGAAAAAAAAAAAAAAAAAAAAAAAGAAAAAGAAACTTGATTAGTTAATTTCAATGTTTTCATACATGAGGTTTGAAATATCTGCTTAAATCCCGGACCGGCCAGCTAATATGCATTCATTCTCATTTAGTGTGTTGGATAAGACCTACAGTATGTTGCCGCTCAATAAATAATTTAATGCTTGATTTGATACTAAAAACGATGCCGTAACCCTGTTTGTTTACCAATATAATAGAAATTAATCAACTGCTTGAAATCCTGTCGTCATAAATTCAATTGAGGCGTAACTTTATAATGAATATTACAATACTGCTTTCAAAACAAAAATGTATAAGTCTCATGCTACAAACCAGCTATCACATACCGTAATTGCCTTTACATAAGCAGCTGTTATCAGCAGGATCAAAATCTTTAAAAATTATGTTAACAACTCATTTTACTTTCTACTTGAATGCAAATCAAGATGCGAGCCATGATTATGACTCGTAGCGCACAACAAACAGCATATGATTGCATACTGAATAATCATATGCGCACATAAAACAAAATCGAATAATTAAGCTGTTAAACAAAAAAAAAAAAAAAAAAAAATCAGTCAATTCTTATAGTTTCTATTCAAAATCGGAGCGCACTACCTTTTTTATGACTAACTCCAGACTCAACAACTTCCAAAGTATATCTTAACTATTGTAAAGTTTATATGAATTAACCGTATTATGTTAACTATTCCTAAATTTATTTTATATATCACGAAAGACTCAAAAACGCGTAAAATTCACTGCTTTTTCCTTGAAAACTGGGTCTCATTTTTTATCCTTGCTGTACTTTTTTTTTCACTAAATAACACCAAGAAAAAAATATATGCCAATGTACCTGAGATGTTCAGCTTTAATCCAAAAATAAGTATCCGGAAATATCCTATTTTTTGCAGTTGGTATTAATTTTTCAGCGCTAAGGTTTCAGATTTTTTACGCGTATTTTACTGCTAATGGATTGAAAACTTTGAGGCTTCATATCTCCAGAAACAATTAAGCTATTCTACCACTTTCCAATAATAAAATTTACTTGTTTTAAAGTGCTCTATAACATGTTTTAATATGAAAAAATTCTAAGCACTTTTATTTTTTTTCATTTTTTTGGGCATTTCTATAGTAGGTTTCAAAATATTGGTAAAATTGAGCAACATTTTTTTTGCTTTCATGTCATCCAGCTCGTTGAGCTCTCTCAGACCCAATTTAGAGTTTTTCAAAATATTGATTTTTCGTGGAGATATTCTCAAAAATGTATATAAAAAGGTACCTCCATTTCTGGCGTCCATTTTCCCCTTGTATACCCTCATCCCAAATTCTGAAACTGAAAAAAATTTGCACAAAAATGGTGTTTTCTCTATGAATAATGCAGCTAGAAAATTTTGCAATAGCTCGATCGATAGATAAATGTTTTGCGCATCATTGCAGTATATTATATTTTAAATATGCTTATAAAAAGTGATGTATATCTTCAAAAAACCTTCGAAATTTCAATCGCATTTTGCGCACAATTTAATGTGGAATGTTTGTCTAATTTTTATTTAGATGGATGCAGAATCCACAACTGTACAAAAACTATTTAATACGCTAGGTCCACTTACTGTGCAGCTTATGAGCTATTAAACGATTTTGTTTTTTTCATCATTTTTCATCATTTTTCAATCATTTTTTTCAAATCAATTTTGGAACCCAGCTATCACAAGCTGTAAACTGTGATATCGACTATTATTTTGATTATCTCGACGAAAAATCAATATTTTTTGCTGAAACAAAAATTTATGGTAACTTTCAGTTGCATAGCAAAAGTTGTAGTGCGATGTATTTTATGTATATTTTTTTTCGAAAAGCTTTCGAGTATTTAATATTAATTTCAATAACTTTATGTAATGATTCGCATTACATGATGTTTTAACAATAACCGCATGAATTAGTTTCAGTTGCACATTTCATATAAATATGCAAATGTTAAATGAGATATTGAACATTAGTGAAAATATCTGTTCTCTTCTTTTATTAATAATTTTAATCAAATAAACTTATTAAACACAACCATAACCGATCTATTACTTAATACTACTTGCTACATATTAACCACACTTAATACATAGCAAGTATTGACCAAAGTAATAGTCAACTACAGTTAGTAACACCAACAATGTCCACCTCTTAGTAATTCTTTCTTAATAGACTCAATCTATTACAAGATTATAGTACTTATTACACTGTACGTAGTACGTATATATATATATATATATACTGTATATATATATGATTTATCAGAATATATTTATGTTTAATAAAACTAGAAATTTAATCAAATAAAGAGATATTGTTTATTGGAATGAAATTAATAGGGTTCATATAATATTTGATTTGGAAAATTAATGATGTGATAAGGAAGTTTAGATATTATTTAATAGTAATGTGTTATGCTGGAATATCGCACTGGAATGCCATGCTTCTGTACCATGCTTCTATACCATGCCTTTGGAAGCATGATTTAGTTAATATTCAATTAAGTAGCTTCCGGTTCCGGATCTGTTATTGTTTACTTTTTTGGATTTGACATGAGCCGGTTTAAAAATGATATATCAATTTGTAAGTAAATGATTACTAACGGAAGTCCTGTATTGCTATACTAGTTGATTTAGCAGGTGGTCAACGCCTATATACTAGAATCAAAGAGGAACAATTCAAATAAAAGCGGCACATAACGTGCATATCGTATTTGAGAAAACAAAACCACAAAAAAGGTTTACTACTGCTTGTCTGACTAATTAAAACAGCCTGTCATTCAGGATTTTTTAAATTTCTAGGGATTAAGGATGGCGAAAACTTTGAAATGCTTTTGATATTAATGCAAGTATATATCATGTAATGTATGTACCATTATTTAGTGTATTACTATCTTTCAAATCTTTAAAATTGTTAGAGATATATGATTAATAAACAGCAGTATTTTCATTTTTGACATTATCTGATGTGGCCAGGGCAATTCAAAAAGAACAATGTTAAAATAATGAAGACACCGAGCCAATAGATGTAGTTGAATAAGTTGTGTTTTGTGAACGATAGATTAAAATGCTGCAACATGACGCGAAAAGCGTCATTCATAAACAGGAAGTGCAGCTAAAAAGATCAGCAAATATTCACTAGTATATAACTAACTTTTCTGTTTACGATATAATATACGAACGAAAGGAGCATTCAAAAATATAGAGCTTGAGCTTGAATAGTACTTTACTTCTTTATTACATGCATATACGACATACGACATAATCAAAATTGCATATCTTAAATGTATATTTAAAATAGCTATAAGGTACATTCAAAGAATTTAAACTATATCGTATATATATCACACCTACAAAATTTCGCAACAATATACTAAATGAGATTTTATTTCTAACCAACTGGTTTTACTGTCATTTGATACCGCATCTTTATTATACTATATACGCCTTTCAGAAATGACAGAAATCATCACTGTATTTTATGCAGACTATTAAATATATATACATTAATTGAAAAAGTAATCTGTGTCATAATTAAGAACAATCGAGAATAAAAATGCAGTACCCGTAAATAGTTCTGTGTACATGATGTTTTATTTCTACCCCCCTGAGTCCCACCATTCAAACATCAAACGGGTCATTTATGCATATTTGGGGAATCTACGTAACGCTCATTCTATGCTTAGTTTGTACTCTTTATTAACCATAACAGAAGTGCCCTTGATTCTGGACCATGAAAATGTTACCATCATTCATCATGTGAATTTGGGTTGTAACGGCGTATAGCCTTTTCTTTATTATTAGCTACAAGTAATCAAGAAGAGCAATATTTCCATATAATAACAACTAAGACAAGACAAGACAAGGCAAGGCATTAATGCTCTTTTAAACAATAGAGCTTGGTATTACTATAATACATAATACTACATTCGTCAAATAAAATTTAGGCCTAAAACCAAATTGCTCATGCAATGTATATATCGTAATTTTCGAAAAAGTTAAATCATACTGAAAAGAAAGTAATTGTTTTATGCGAAACTTAATAGTTACAATAATTAAAAAAATTCTCCAGAGATTTTAGATTTAGATAGAGTCAATACTTTTTAAAAGAGATAAACTATAGTTTAGGAATACACATCTGTAGATGGTCTAGACTCATAAACATAATTAGTAGTGTCATGTTGTGTACATTTATTGTTTCTAGCCAAAGAGACATTTCTCCATACTAAATATATGCATAATTTCTTGCCAACTATTTGCAGTATCATTGTTCGCCTCTAATAAATGTACGTAGACACGCCACTTGTACCTTTTTTTGAGGTTTTGTAATTGATACAGCTTGAGGTTCATTGTAATTTACCATTGGGAATAAACTGCATAAATATTTGAAAGCTACACTAGCTAACCAAAAACCTATTTTCCTTACTCAATTATACAAGATTAGAGTCATAGGATGATTGTCTTATAATTCCAGGGAATGGCAACTTTCTATATAGGCGAATCTAAAAGGTAACAATTACAATTCGGCGTCCAAATATCGAGAATCTCAGAACATTTCATTTTGGCTTCAGGCTCACTCAATTTATGTTTCTCATGATTGTTATAGCAGAAAAAAAATACAAAAGCAAATAAATTACTAAACCATTATTTGTGATATTTAATTTTGTAATTTTATAAGGGCCACGACTATCAAAAAATCCTTTAACATATCGCAATTTCCTTTTTTTGAAACCGGAAATGTAAACCTTTTAAGAGCTGTTATGCAACCACTGTTTCTGATAATTATAACGGCAGTATTTACACATCATCTTGACAACGACGACGATACCTTGAACATGAATATATTGGTACTATAAATAAATTTCAGGTGTAATCTAAATCGTAGATATTATCAAGTATATGTAAAACATGAAATAATTTCTCCCGTAGATCATTCAGGGCAACATCGCACAACCACAGCAATCATGTTTGATCAAAAGATACATACCGGTATACCGTGGATACTAGACTAATTATATTATGTTGTATTTCTGTTCATTCGATACACAATATAAATGTATATCATAATAGGCTGTTGTACAAAGCAATCCGATGACTTTGATTGTGTAAAAACTAATATGCCACATGGTCGAGACCCATAAAACCATTCGGGCTATTATCCCTAGTAGAAAAAAAGAAAGAAAAAGTGTTGCCAACAAAAAAAGACGATTATAGTGACACATATAATGTAATGTAAGATGAAAAGTTGAAGAATTATTCTATAATAATACTAGATTGTTAAAGAATGTCTCATGATTTTTGTATATTGAGGAAAATATATTAAAAACATGTTGTTTTTAATGTAAGTTGACGCCAATTCCATAATACTAAGAGAGTATTCGGTATATCTACAATAATAATAAGAGCACATAAACACATGAAAGGGGGCAAAATGCTGTATGAAAGTTTAAATGTACATGTACCCTTAAATTCCAAATTGAAATTTAATTGGTTCTGAATTATACAACAACATATCTCAATCTATAAAATATGCACAAAAATCAATTTATATGAAATATAGAATTACTACTCATAGCTTTTTGCTACAAAATAAAGGAGCTTCATGTAGAGAAAGAGCCTCCTATATTTTCTATATTTGTTATATTATCATCTCAAGGTAGAATGTTCAATACATATCACTTGATCTTTCTAGTTAGAGATCGGACCGACCGGTTTTTTCTTGCCTTTTTTTTTTCTTACTTTTTGCGTACGTCCTAATGTCCAATAGAAGTGACATACTTGATGAATAGATCAAGTATATGTAAATGATCAAGTAAAGTAGCTTCAAACCGATACTAACCTTGTGTGAATTATTCAAAAAAGAATCTCATAAATGCTCATTTAGTTACCCCCTGATAAAAATTGGAATTTGCCGATGGAAAGGTGAAAGGGGAGGGGGGGGGGGAGTATATGCATATGCCCTTATAAGACAATATTGTAACCAATCAATAACTCTTCCCCCACACTTTTTGTGTGTTTATAAACAAAAAGGTCATTTAAAGATCCCGTCACCTTGAACCTTTTATGCTGTGTATACCCAAAAAGATCCCCTTAATTGTGATAGTATTTAATTCATTCTTTTTACAGGTTTTTTTTTTTCTTCTTCTTTCATTTTGTTTTTATCTTTATTTCCAAAGAGAAATGTCTAAAACCACTGATCAACCACCAAAACGTGTTAAAGTAACTTTAGCATGTACAATTTGTCGTAAAAAAAAGGTCAAGTGCGATGGTGTTCAACCAACATGTTCTCGATGTCAATCTATCGGAATCTGCTGTCAGTATTCTGATCCTCCTAAAAAGAGAGGACCACCAAAAGGCTACGTTGAAGTAATTGAAAATCGAGCACATCGAATCGAATCCATTTTAGGTACAAATCATCAACCATTACAAATTCAACAACAGCTACAACATCAATCAGTTCGACAGCATGTTAACAGCAACAGCGATACAACATCAGGTAGACTGCAAATCATTATCCCCTACCCATATTACATCATATTAAATATATATTAGTGGATAATCTCAACAAGAAGCAGCAACTAATTAAAGATCCTGTTAATGCATTGCTTTGTTTAGTTGCTGGTGCAGTAGATGCTGTCCTTCAGCAAGAGAGGGCAGCCACTCAATTGATACACGTACGTTAAATTAATATATATATATATATATATACTTGTATTATGAAAAAGAATTAGAACACTGATAAGGTCCATTCTTATGACTATCCTCTAGGGCAGCAATGGCATGATGTACGCTTTTTTAATGAATAATAATGTGCTTCAATCTTCTACAATAGAGCTGAAGCACATTGCAACCGTTGTTTGGACCGAAAATTTCTTTAGCCATTTTAACTTTATTTTCCCTATTCTATCAAGGCCTCAATTCCATTTTCAACTTGAGCATAAAGAATTGAATCCAATGTTGAAATTGGCTGTTTTTCTTTTGGGATGCCGTTTAAACAATAATATTCAAGATGTAAATCAAGAAAAGTTGTTGTATCAACAGTTTAATGATCTATTTACAAACGCGTCTCATGATGATAATATAAATACTGATCTATCCACAGTACAGGTAATATTAATATACACGTGCTAATAGTAATATTAAATCACATACAATTGCTTTTAGGCTACAGCCATCATGTGTTGGTATACATATCTTGCTGGTGATATGCAAAAATGCTATTCGCTTCGTCATTATTTGTCTGTTATTATTCATCAATTGAAATTGGGCTATGAAACGCCCAACGATAAGCAAGACATTTATCAAATGGAAATGAAAAGACGTGCCTTTTGGGTCTCTTATGTAATTGATCAATGGTTAGCAAGTTGTACAGGTGGAGAAAGATTTATCAATAATCAGCAAGATGTCAAGTATCCTCAATTAGAAGATAATCAATTATTTGCTCTTTCACCTTCGTCTCGATACCAACATCATACTCAAATATCTTACCTTTCAGTTGAATCCGCTCTTCAGATCAATTCATTTATTGAAATGATTCGACTTGTTCATATTGTAAGCGATATTTGTGATGGAGTGAAATCTCAATCTGTATTGGAATCCAACTTGACTGGTTGGCTTTTGCAACTTCCCTCCTATCTCGATTATGGAAAATTAAATGAACATGTCTCACCTTCTCCTATTGCAAAAATGTACCGCATATTATATTATACTGTCCAAATCATGCTAAATAAAACAAGACGACATCAACTGCAAGGTCTAAGCAATAGCATTTGTACTACTGCAGCAAACACTGTAGTTCACATTTCTGAACAAATGCTAGAACAGGGCCAAGAAAAATATCTGCGTAATATCTTTTTCTTGTCATTGACATTGGCTACTTCCATTCATTTGGATAATACCATTTTTAATAACAAAGACAATAATGCACCTGATAAAATTAATCTCTGCAAAAGCATATCTTTGATCAAGGAGACCAATTGCAGCTTACTTGTTCGTACTGATTTCGATCGCTTACTAGATCACTTTTTGGTAGATCGATGCCATATTGTATTGGATTATGGATATCCATCTCCAACAAGTTCTGCTACTTTGCCTTCATCATCAAACAAGTCGTTAAAGAATAGTAACAACAAACGAGTATTTATTGCGGAAGAAGATGAAGAAGATCAAGAAGAACAGGTTTTATTAGCTTCTCCCTCTTCAAGTATATCTACTACACCAGATTATAATAATATTATTACAACAAATGATTATTATAATACGCAACAGCAGTTCGATATTAATGACATTTTTCCTACTGTTATGGACGAGCAACAACAACAACAGCAACAACTCCCTGTTGACAATGATTCATCAAACCAAAATAGCTGGCCTTCCTGGGTTGATTTCTTTGATAATATTGAATCGTCAACTACATGTTCACCAGCATCTTACTTTACACCATCACAATCTCCATCTTTACCTTTAAATCTCAAAGATGAAGATTCAATGTCATTTGACATTCTTACCGACCAGCAATTTTTTACCACATTTCCATTGATCTAACTCAATTCCATATTACACTCTTTTATCCCCTCTTTACAACATATTTTATACATAGTTTTTATATTTCCTCTTTTTTCTATTTTTTTTTTAAGCAACAATAGTATTTTATGCCCTTTTTTTTTATTATTATTATTATTACTACCAAATTCTCCATGTATGCAAAGAATTATATACATATAGGCAAGACAGCAACAAATATTTATTCATATATTACCCTCCCCCCCTTTATTATTTTTATACAAACTTATTAGTCATCATCATCATCAAGCAACAACAACAACCTCATGCATTAATTCAACTTTTTTATTTGCTTTTTTTCTTTCTTTCTTCCTTTTTATAATAATAATATGTACATAATAAATAATCAATTTGCACAAAATACTGCATGTATACAAGCTCTCAAGTTGTAATCTCTTTTTTTTTTACATCGTATGATTATACAACCATGACATGCTTTTTAATCATAACAATAATGTACCAAAAAATAGCTATGTTTACACTAATACATTTTTTTCAGGAATTTTTTCAGAAAAAAAGATGCAGGAAACAAAATAAAATATTATATGTTTACATTTAATAATATCCTTTATGTGCTGGTATTTCTTGTTTGATGGTATAAATATGGGTAACCGAGGAAAACCTTGGATATTAAAGCAAAAAGACTCCATAAACTTGAACCTTGCGAGTAGAATAATTACCATATTAGTAAATGCCATACAGCTTAGTCAATTTGTACTACAACTTAGCAGATTCAAACCTCTGCTGATGCAGCACCGCTGCCGTCCCTATGCTCGTTCCTTGAACAGAAAGCATTGATCTTGATGAAAACACCAGTACATAATTGACTGGGTTTAGGATTGAACACTGGCAATGGCTCATTAAAAATTAAATTAGAAAGGCCAGATACAGTAATAGCCAAAGCGGATGCCTTGTCTCTTGATTAAATTGGCTTGTGAGATCTCACAGAAATACATCTTGGATTAAGGCGTCAGAAAGAATCATTTACTGTCTTTTTTGCTGGTTTATCTTTGCTAGTTCTTTTGGGATGTGTGTGTGCACCAAAATAAAACATACAAGTTTGGGATGTCTTGTGTTCATTTGTAAAATGGGTACCAGAAGAAACTGTATGCAGTTTTGGCTTCCATTTACCTCCGTATTTTAAATGGCCTTTCAGCCTTAAACCAACACAAGCACCTCTATCCCCAATAAACATTATAAGTGACGTTTGTGGACGTCTATCAACACTAAAAGATCTTTCTTTGGAGGCAGCACCAGAGCGAAATATTTTGTCATTGCATTCAGTGTTTCTTGTTAAATTAACCATTTTCTCTGAATGGTAGAATGCACGGTGCGTTTTGACATTCTCCTTACGATTAACCAATCTACTCTGAATTTCATCGACATTCTTTGATAATACACCAGGTTTGGACAGTTTGGTTTCAATCATCTTTACTTCTCTGCCTTATGTGCTTTGTTTGTCTTTTTCCATCAGCTTTCTCTTTCTGAATTGACCAGACCCGAGATCAATATTATTGATATACATCTTGTACGATTCTGGAAGGGGTTGAAAAACATCAGATGCTGCACCAAGATCATTGTTGTGGTTATTAGAAGCAAGAGGAGAGTATTTGTTATGCAGATTTAAGCAGTATTTATACTTGTTAATGTCAACAGCAGCTGTTTCAGTCATAACTTTGAGTCCATTGTCTGTTATTAAGAGTATCAAATTTTCAAGGGATTCTTCATTAAGAATTTCTTCAGTCCTTGTAATACTTGGTATATTCTTAATGTGATACTGAATAACTTTTCTTGAATAATATTGTTGACTTCTAAGATCAACAGACTGTTGCTTCGACGCTTGTAAATTACTAGAAGCATTAAATCTATCTGCTTTCAATTTTTGGATTTCCTGATATTTACTATGATCATTCTTCCATTGAATTTTTAAAAATATGATTCTTGTAAAAAAATCGTCTCGTCTGAATTGTCTGTTGTGCTCTTTTAATAGTGCAGAAACATTCTGGATCTGTTGTCCTATATCAGCAATGTCAGATTTCAATTATTCATTGCTTCTCGACTGTAAATTTTTGACAGTGTTCCAATCAATGTCGATCAAGTTTATATTGGTATTAGTAGTATACTTGATTGGGCAAATTACATAAATTGAAAGTGAGTTTAAGAACAATTGTCTGTGTTAAATTAAATTTATCTATATTATAAATGTTATCAATTGGGTTAAGAAAAATAATATAGTAGATTTATGTAGGAGCTATGGTACGCTAACATTGCATTGTAACATGTATTGCCTCGTAAGTTTAATGTGTAAAATATATTACTCGCAATATTGAAGGCCCGCAAAAGACTCGAACGCGGAGTTCTAAATAAAATGATTTCAACCCAATATTTCAGGAACAATTTTCATCGATTTAATGCATTTTTAGCAATATCTCAACCAAAAATGAACACAAATCAATAAGCATCATATTTTCGAATAGGTATTTTTGTGCTTAATTTCATGATAATATTTTCATTTTAACATACCATATATAAAACTATGAATTATAGATAAACATAAAACTGATTTTTATGCAAAATGTCAGCAATTTTTGTATATAGTGTGCAAATAAACTATTGTATATGATAAAGGCAAGTTTCACGGTCATTTTGAGCTTAGGAATACCATAGTGGAAATCATCGTTTTTCGGTTCAAAATTGGGCTTTTGTAAATTACTAAAAATTTCCCCTACCCTAGTAAGGGAAAATTTCGTCCAGATGGCCAATTTTTGCATAGAAAAAAAATATCATTTAAAATGGCTAGAAATCCTTTATTTAACACAACTTGATAGCGGATGGCGATTTCGCATAATTTTGAACTCGAAAAATAACATAACGCTTGAATAAAAAGACCTTGATTTTAGTCAAATTACCATATATTAGATTACTACTCACGAAACTGATTGGTAACTTTGCATCTGTTAGTTGCTATAAATACTTGTTTCTTTTGGCTATTGTGTGCAATTTTATTTTAAATTTTGCATAAATTTAAAGCGGCACTAAATTTGAAAATTTGTGGTTGTCTCTTGACACCCAAATATCACCATATTAACTTTAAAGGATTCTTTTATTAGATCGATCAAAGATAATATTTTTTTGTGAACTACATATATATTTAATAGCACGTTAAAAGTATGATTATATTTTTTGTTTAGGAATAGCAGTTGTTTTAGGCTCGTATGCAAAGGAAGAGTGTAATAGGGTTGATCGACATTTTCTGCGATTGGGCTCCTTACATTCGACTAAATTGGTGAAAATTAATAAAGTGCTCCTAAATTAAACTATATGGGGGTAGTAATGTTTCTTCTATACATAATGCTGTTGCGTTTATATTCTAAGAAAAGATATTCACAGGCATGTTACATCTCTGCAACAATTTGCATAGTGAAAACCACTTTTTAAAGCAACCTTTTTCGAGTAAAAAAAAGTTTTATGTGATGTCCTACTGGCACAATTCTCTATTTAATTTGTGCAAATATATGAACAGTTTCAAAACTTAACCATATACCATCAATTTTGACATTATGTTATAAAACATTCGATATAAAAAGAGCAAATATATTATAATCAATAAACACATTTAATCCTAATCATCCATGTTTGAATTTTATTTTTCGAAGCGAAAAGAAAAGAAAAAAGGGTTGTAGGATTTCAGGGGACATTGACATAACACAACAATGCTTGATATATATGTAAAGATATATTGATGATTAGTTTGTTTAAGAACGTTCACCACGAAGACGACGAGCCAATTGGATATCCTTGGGTTGAATGGTAACACGCTTAGCATGAATAGCAGCCAAGTTAGTATCTTCAAAGAGAGAAACCAAATAAGCTTCAGAGGCTTCTTGAAGAGCACCGATAGCAGAAGATTGGAAACGCAAGTCAGTCTTGAAATCTTGAGCGATTTCACGAACAAGACGTTGGAAAGGGAGCTTACGGATCAAGAGCTCAGTAGACTTTTGATAACGACGAATTTCACGAAGAGCGACAGTACCGGGTCTGTATCTGTGAGGCTTCTTGACACCACCAGTAGAAGGAGCAGACTTACGGGCAGCCTTGGTAGCCAATTGCTTACGGGGAGCCTTACCACCAGTAGACTTACGAGCTGTTTGCTTAGTACGAGCCATTTTTCAAATTATATGTTTTGTATGAAAGGAAAGAGGAGAAATTTTTTATCATTCAACATTTTCAATAAATACTAATGAACGAAGGACGTCACCCCCACCCCTCTTTTACACGCTTTCTGTATATATAAATACAACATTTTGTAATGAAATCGCGTAAAAAACACGTTGATTTACGAGTCCTTCAAAGGCGGCGGCAGTCGTCGTCATCGGTAAAGCGAGGCAAATCAGCAAAAGCAAGGCGATGGAAATAAATTTTTTTGGGTATTTAATACAAGATCCTATTTGATTTTCTTTTCTTTTTTTTTTCTTCTTCTTGTTCTTCCTATTTCGATTATTATAAAAAAGTAAGTGTCCATGTATAATATTGCATTAAAAAGTAACATTGACATTTGACACATCTTCTTTTACAGTGACTGGTCGTGGAAAAGGTGGTAAAGGTCTTGGAAAGGGTGGTGCTAAGCGTCATCGTAAGATTCTTCGTGATAACATCCGTAAGTATATAAATATATCAATTGAATAAGCAAAATATATTAATTATTCTATAAAGAGGGTATTACTAAGCCTGCTATTCGTCGTCTCGCTCGTCGTGGTGGTGTCAAGCGTATCTCTGGTCTCATCTATGAAGAGACCCGTGGTGTCCTCAAGGTTTTCCTTGAAAACGTTATTCGTGATGCCGTTACCTACACTGAACACGCCAAGAGAAAGACTGTTACCTCTTTGGATGTTGTCTATGCTTTGAAGAGACAAGGTCGTACTCTTTACGGTTTCGGTGGATAAATCGATTCTTATCAAATTTTCAAATCAATATCAACATGATACTCTCAATATGAATACCAAGAAAAAAAAATAATAGCATTATATTCTCTTTTTTTCTTTGCAATTAAAAAAAAAAACTCTCTTATTCAAAATAAATTGCTTTTTTTTTTTTCAAATAAATCATAAAAACTTTAATTCATTAATTGTTTGATTTCATTAGGTATTGTTAATTGCGTTTGAATTAAATGATCTTCTATCAAGGCTTCATTATATCTTTCAGCATGAATACGAACTTTTGATATAGGTGGAAAGGCACTGACTTTACTAAAAACTTGTCGCTGACGTCCATGCTGAATATAACCACGAATATAACCCTATAAACAAATTAGATCAGCTATTGTAATTGATTTATATGGTTAATTAAAGTTACCTGGCTCACTAATGAGACTAATATACATTCTATATCATCGTAATCATATGAATCATCTTTAGAAGAAAAGATAAAGGCTTTACGACATTCTTCAAATTCTAATAACGGAGCAGATTCAGTACCATGCTTGTGAGTGTACATGTTCTTGAGTAAACAACGCCAAACGAGCACAATCCCTCTTTCTTTTAAGAGCAAATAAGTTAAGCGGCTATAAAAGTAATCAAAATAAGCTTCTAAATGTTCAAGATAGGCGTGAATGTTGCCAGAACGAATGGCTTTCATCAGATTAACGTAGGGCGGTGCAATTTGATATTTTTCGAGTAATTGAATTGATGGAAAGTGCCCTAAAATAATACGTGTAGGTATCAAATAATGTAAAATCATTCTCTTGTTGTGCCATTGATGAGCATGGCATTTTTCAAATGCAAATAAGAGACACTCTTCAGCCTGTAGAGATGTTATTTGTTGGTTGCTATCCAAAATTTTTGCATTGCTTTCTTACTAACCTGTACTAAACGTCCATGATAAAGTGAATACCTTCCAATGTAATATTTGTAGGTTACTTGTTGACTGATTGGAAACATTTCTAATTCTAAACCACCTGTCCTAATATTTGATATGAATGTTTGACACATTCTGACTGAATTTAATTTGAAATAAACTTTGAATGCTAAATTTGTGATATGGAATATGCCTTGTCGTTTTGATGTTTCCATAGGTGATCTATCAGCCAACATAATGTTGAATACTTTTGAGACTAATCTAGCTGCTGCATTTGCTTTGCGAGCTTTTCCTATTAATCCCATTTTATCAACCTACAAATTATGATCTTAATTTTGAAGTCCTTGTTAAAAAGCCTACAAAACTTACACGAAATGCTAATTGTACTAGAGATGTTGAAAGTGATTTAATCACTGGCACCATGTAGAAAGTGTCCGATCCATTGAATACAGGAATCAAGGTTCTATACATATTTTGTCAGGTTTGGAATTTCATTTTCTATTTCTCTGACCAAAAGCTAACCTGTAAAAGTTTGCAAAAGTATCAAACACAAAATCAATATCATTGTTTGTCAAATAGCGTACAACATCCAAGTAATTATTCATTGCTTCAGCTAATGCGTAAGAAGTATCTTCAAGTGCATTATTGATGATTTGTTGTGCTTGATCTTCATTTGTCTAATAGAAAACTTTTTACTCAACATGAATTGTAGAATAATAAATCCTAAAATAAACTTACGTGAATAAGGTCTTGTGCAAGTGCGTTTACTGTTGGACTCGATATATCAATGGTGATAAGTTGACCAAATAATTGTTCATCTTGTGATGTATAGGCTTGTCGTATTTGGTTGGCAAAATTCCTAATATTCGCCATAATATTGTTGTACTCTTTGTAAAATTTATTTGTAACGACTATATCAAAGTTTACATTTAACTCATCAATAGTACAGGGCGAGTATAGGGGGTTATTTGGCAGCCACTTTTTTGAAGAAGCATTAATTATGGACTCACTTTCAAATTACGGCCATTGACCAAAGAATGCCAGTAAAGAAAATCTTCAAAATCGGAGTATGCCTTCTTTCTATAACTAACCTCATAATAAACATTTTTAGGATATACCCTAGACACTACTAAATAGAAATGAATTGATCGCATTATGCTACCTATCCCTAAATTTATTTTATATCTCACGAAAGACTCAAAAACGCGTAAAATTTACTGCTTTTTCCTTGAAAACTGGGTCTCATTTTTCATCCCTGTTCTACTTTTTTTTTTCACTAAATAACACCAAGAAAAAAATATATGCCAATGTGCCTGAGATGCTCACCTGTAATCCAAAAACAAGTATCCGGAAATATCCTACTTTTTACAGTTGGTATTAATTTTTCAGTGCTAAGGTTTCAGATTTTTTACGCGTATTTCACTGCTAATGGATTGAAAACTTTGAGGCTTCATA
The DNA here is from genome assembly GCA_027405735.1 of Mucor racemosus. Taxonomy (NCBI): domain Eukaryota; kingdom Fungi; phylum Mucoromycota; class Mucoromycetes; order Mucorales; family Mucoraceae; genus Mucor; species Mucor racemosus. Next base: position 1,041,032 of record JAPEHQ010000013.1, on the reverse strand, counting down.
TCTCCAGAAAAAATTAAGCTATACTAACACTTTCTAATAATAATACTTACTTGTTTTAAAGTGCTCTATAACATATTTTAATATAAAAAAATTCTGAGGACCTTTATTTTTTTTTCATTTTTTTTGACATTTCTATAGTAGGTTTCAAAATATTGGCTAAATTGAGCAACATTTTTTTTGCTTTCATGTCATCCAGCTCGTTGAGCTCTCTCAGACCCAATTTAGAGTTTTTCAAAATATTGATTTTTCGTGGAGATATTCTCAAAAATGTATATAAAAAGGTACCTCCATTTCTGGCGTCCATTTTCCCCTTGTATACCCTCATCCCAAATTCTGAAACAGAAAAAAATTTGCACAAAAATGTTGTTTTCTCTACGAATAATGCAGCTAGAAAATATTACAATAGCTTGATCGATAGATAATTTTTTTGCGCATCATTTCCATTAGTTATATTTTAAATATGCTTATAAAAAGTGATGTGTATCTTCAAAAAACCTCCAAAATTTCATTCGAATTTTACGCAACATTTAATGTGAAATGTTTGTCTGACTTTTATTTAGGTGGATGCAGAATCCAAAACTGTACAAAAACCATTTAGTATACTAGGTCGACTTACTTTGCAGTTCATGATCAATTAAACGATTTTGTTTTTTTTATCATTTTTCGTCCATTTTTTAAAATAAATGTTGGAACCCAGTTATCATAAGCTGTAAGCTGTGATATCGACTATTATTTTGATTATCTCGATGAAAAATCAATATTTTTGGCTGAAACAAAAAATACAGAGTAGCAATCAATTAGATCTATCTTGTGAATACAGAAATTAAGCCCTGGATAACGAATTTTAAGTTTTACAAAATAATAAACTAATATTTACAACTGCAGAAAACAAAGAAAAAAATCCCATCCTTGTGAATATTAATCCAATTAATCTCCAATTATACATAGTAGGTAGATTTACATATATCCTGCATAAAAATTTATACTTCTACTCTCACAGATCACTGTGAATTGAGGAAACCATCCGCAAAACATGATATTTCTTTCTAATAAAACCACGTGTTGTGTCGTATATTTTCATATTTGATAAATAATACTTAAAAAAGGATATAATTAAAAGGTATCAGGAGTGTGCCCGAAATTAAAAATGTTTTCAAGCCTAGGTTATCTTGACAGTGAGTCGTAAATCATTCTTTAAAGGGTTTTTATGAACACAATAATGATGCTTATGATTACTGATAATCGGTAAGCAATTAAGAGCATCTAAAGAACATGGCGGAATGTTGTTTCGTCAAAAAAGCGACTGAATGTTGCTTGAAAAAAGCACTTTTTATCAATGCGAGTGCACTATTTATTACTTTTTTTTGTTTTTATTTTTATTTACAACTTTAAGCTGTCTAAAATCATACTACAGGTAGTTTTGTACCTCCATGAATCACCACTAACACGTCTAAATCTAATACCACGCATACCCCATAACCAAGGTATTTTAACGATATAAATATCGAAACGTACAGCTAAAGGGTCTTTACTGATATCATCATCATTAGAAGTATCGCACAATTTTCCACCTTGCCTGCTACTCATAAAGCATTCAAATCTATCCTTCTTTTCATGATATGTAATATTCTTTTTCTCTAAAACATGAATGATTTCTTCACGAATAACAAAAGCCTTTTTGTTGGAAGTAGTTGATACTGAGAACAAGCCTTTAAGATAGACGTATTTCACAGAATCGTCTGCTTTTTGCTTTTTGTGGTCAACAAAGTTATCTTCTTCGATAGCGAGCACAGGGTCGCTTGTAGGTAATGCTAATAAAGCATTAGCGGCGTGATCTTGATGGTTACGTCTTCTTCTAACTTCGTCCTGACCTGATAAACTAGAAGGACTACGCTCAATGGTAGTTGTGCATGATGAAGGACGACGATCAAATTTCTCTGTTGGTACCTTATGCTCGGTACCGTGATTTGTAGATGGCAAGTCTTTTACAGTAATTGATGTAGCTCGTTTGAGTAAATTATTGAATTTTTTACCTAATCTATCGTTGCCAATATCTTGGCCCTGATCGTGAGATGAGGAATGATGCTCGACTATCACGGGAGATCCATTCAGTGTTACTATAGGAGCGTCATCTACAGTAATTTGCTTGGTGATGATAATGGGTACATGGTCCGAGTCTCTTCTATTTTGTTTTGTGTTTGGAATTGGTGCATTAACATCTTCTGATTGATGTTGTCTGCTTAGACGACGACTTAAACGACGAAGAATATTGGGTTTGCTAGTAGAAGCAGCGGCAGATGTGGATGCAGAAAGCGTAGAAGCTGCTGATGCATCAGATATGTTGCGACGATGGCCATGTCCAAAATCAGACGAAGCTCTAGGAGAAATTGATGCAACATCCAGAGCGTGTTGCACAACATCTTGCTCTTGTTGGTTGGTTTGATGATGAACATATTTTTTACCATGAGCAGTATAAGATATACCAATTGATTCTTCGTTTTTGGATGATTCATTTGATTGATCTTGTAGTTGCTCGAAATGTTTCTTGGATAACGCATCTTTTTGCATACGTTCTTGTACTAGATAGTATATAGAGATCAATGGATCATATGCAGCAGGAATTGATTGAGGATCATTCATAGCGTAAGAAAAAGATTTTCTTCGTAATAAATGGCTTGAGGGCACCTGTTCAAATGATCGATCTGACATTGATTCCAACTGTTTGGCATTTGCTTCATATTCTTCAGAAGTGATCAAAGATTCTAATTTACTTTTAATTGCATCTTCAGATCCAAATTCAAACCCTTTCATTCCACGAACAACGTTCATATCAATTGGAAGTTGAAGTGGTTTTCTTTTTGGCAAGTAATTTTCTACTGGCGCATCATAACCTTTATTCATCCATGGATGCACAACAACTTCGGACATTGAAGCGCGCTGTTTTCTATTTGTCACCAACATGCGTTGCAATAAGCTTTTACAATCAGAAGACAGATGTCCAGGATATTCCACAATTCCTTGTTTTACTTTAGCATGCATCGCAGCTAACCGGTTATCATCAAATGGGACCTGTCCTACTACTAGCGCATATATTACAACACCAAAGCTCCATACATCTACTTCAGGACCAGTGTACATTCTTCCATCTAGTAATTCTGGTGCAGCAAAATATAAAGATCCACAAAATGTAGAAAGATGAGATTTTGGAGAAAATACATTTGATAAACCAAAATCAATAATCTTAATAGTACCAGATCTTGAAATCAAGATATTTTCTACTTTCAAATCTCTATGTACAATTGAATTGCGATGACAATAATCTATTGTATAAATATATATAAATATATATATATTCTCAGTTTAAATCAGATTGCATTGATCCCGACAAAACTTACCTAAAGCACTAGCTATTTGTCTTGAAAATTGCCTTGCTTGTTTTTCTTTAAGTTTACCGTGCGAAATGATGTAATCTAACAATTGACCTCCATCCACGTATTCCATGAACAAGTAATAAAAGTTATCTACTAACACCATTTCATCCAATCTAGCAATAAAAGGGTGATCTAATAAGAGCATAATACTGGCTTCTCGAATAGTTCTAATTTCTCGACTGATTTCAGCATCTCTTTCTTTTTTTGTTGGTGGTGATATTTTATTCAATGGTAATTTACGAGAAACTATTTTGACAGCAACCTATATAGATATATTCAATTATTAATTTACAATAACAAAAAAAAAACTATATTACCTTTTCATTTGTTTCTGTATTTAATGCTAACTTAACTTTTCCCATAGATCCTCTACCCAAAGTTTTGAATAGAAAGAATTTCCCAATCACTTTTCTTGGTCTCATGGCAACATCACTTTGGTTGCTATGATACAGTTGTTGCGGATGAGGATTTATATGTTGTGCTTGTATAGGTGATTCCATTGTTATAAGAATTAAAGAATAATAATAGAACAAGGATGGATTAAAAGAGGAATTTCTGTATATTTATATGTTAAAAAAGAAAGAAAGAAAAAACAAACAAAATATTTTATTTTAAAGGTTTTGTAATGTTTGGCGCCGGTTTGACATGTTTCTAAAATTATATATTAACGGTAATTAGTGTTAGGAGGATACATTGGATTTTGTTGTTGAGAAGGATTTGTATTAGTATCATAATATCCTTGAGGTGGATATTGTTGTTGTTGATTATAATAATCTTTTTGTTGCTGTTGTTGTTGCGTTGTTGGTGGTAATGAACTATAACTCATGGTAGGATTTTTATTTTCATATACAGCATTATTGTTTGGTGGCATTACACTAGCAGGATACCCTTGATGTTGTTGTTGTAATGATAGTGGTTGTACAGGTGTTGGAGAATATCCACTTGGTGGATATACAACAGCAGACATTCCAGGCATTGGTTGAATTGTTGGTGATGGCATATAAGCTATATTGTTGGGGGGAGCTCCACTTGGAGTTTGAATATTAGCTGTAGTAGTACGAGCATCAGCAACATCAAACGCAGATGTAAATACAAATATTTGATCTTGAATAACACATTCAATCTTAATTTCAGTTAAACCAAAATACATGCGAATTGTTAAAGTAACCTTATCGCCGGGTTTGACACCTTCTAATTTAGGCATACGAATAGGAAAATGACCGACTTTTTGGATTTGAGGATCTGTTGTGAGACGTGGTACAGGCCCATCACCATCATATGCATAGAGATCTGAATCTGTATCATTTGGATAACTGATAATAAAGGTTTTAGACACGCATTCATCTACACCTATACTTTGACCTTTATGAACATAAACACTAAATCTTTGTCGACAATAATTTCTTCCATCTACACCAATAACAGAAAGCCCTGGTGGATCAATATCATTTTGAAACAACATGCGAGTTTCTACTCCATAAGTACGTCTAGAAATACGTTCAGTAACTGTTTGAGGATTTAAACCGAAATAAACAGCACCGCGAACAACTGCTAATTCACCACGAGGAGGTACTCCAATCATACCAACTCGATCAGCAAAAATATCTTCAACTCGCTTAAACAAATAATTAGATTGACCAAAACCACCTACCAAAAAAATGGCTTCTAGAATAGGTGATTGCATTAACTGATTATCGATTAATCCCAAAACTTGAGATACAACTGGTTCAAAAATTTCATTACAGAGTTCTATAGCAGGAAGTAGTAAACATCCATTTTCTAAACCAATTGATTCATCAGTTAAATCACCCAAACCCATAGATGCTGGTAAATCTAAAAAGTGATCTTCTTCACCATCAAATTCCGGCTAATATAGAAATTAATGGTTATTCTACAAGATATAATCATGGTTTTACCTTGATGATATTAACAAATGTCTCCATAATATGCTCCATTGCCGGATCATTGATTGGACCAATATGAGCAAATTTACGAGTGATATAATCACGCATACGAGAATCCAGAAAACCAGATCCACATGTAGCACCATGACCATTTGTAACTTCTTTTAAAGTACGCCTAAATTAAAACAAATTAGATCAATTAACTTATTTACCAAATAGACACAAAAACATACTTTCCAGGCGCCCTTTCATCAATTTCGAATACAATAAGATCCACAGTTCCACCACCAGCATCACATATCATAAATCTTTGTCCATGCGATAAATTAAATTGCTCCGACTTTTTCTCACAGTAAAGCGCTGCTGCTTCAGGTTCTGAAATTAATGTTAATCTTTCGGGTGGATCCGTACGTAAAACTAATCCTGCTCTAATAGCAGCTTCACGCATTGCTGCTTTTGCACGATCTGTCCACATGGCAGGCACAGTCAAGCACTATTATCAAATTAGTTGCTGTTGTCTTTTTTTTCCCTTGATGAATGATCAACTTACATAGCGAAATTTACTTTGATCGTAATTTCCTGCAAACCCTTTTAATAATTCAGCACAGACATGGTTATGAAACAATTGTAAATAATCAGCAATGACATCGATAATGTTGAGATTATTGGGTAATGTTTCGTTCTGTAAATGCTCATCAAGGTATAATTTGAATTTGGATAATAATAAAAGATCCGAGCTATTTGGCTTCATTGCTGTTCTTCTTGCTCCATGTCCCCAGTCTAAAACTTGTGTCGATCCTTTTCTGTATAATGATAGTGTGGGAGTCTAGACGTTTGCATGATGTTAATACCATAAATTGATGTTACCAATCTTAATTTTACCTTTGGATAAACATTATTATTCTGCTTTGGCCTATCAAACTTGTTAATAACATGTGTTTATGAAACAAATAAATGACATTTTACCATTTAACTATATCAATCACTTCTTCATTTTGTGCAAAGGCATAACAACAACCGGAAAAGGTAGTACCTATATAATTATATATCCACACTTTAGCTCTAATTGACTATGCATAACTTTCGAGAATTCATTTACCAAAATCAATGCCTACAATGACAGGATAATCATCATAGTTGAAACCTGAGACACTTGCTGCCATCCTGTATAGTTTTTTTCCCGGGAAATACAAAAAAATAAAAAGGTATTAAGGCAAAAGAAACAATTAATAAATAGAAATGCTTGTCAAAAACTCTTTTATTTATCACTCAAACTTGAGATTCAGACAGCTTCGCAAATTTTTCGAGCTGTTTACTAATTGTATTAATACTAGTACGATTCTTTTCTCCGGCAGAATTAATGGGGAAAAGGTCATTTTTAATTCTAATGTTGCTCACGTTTATCCTTATTGTGTCAAATAGCACCGTAATAGAGAATGCACGTTATTTTAAATCGATACATTGCTTATGAATACACTGAATTCACACTCCTGAAATGAGAAACAAGCATTTGGGTTTAGGATGCATCGAGTTAATTTCTGGGATTAATGGTGGCTAATAATACGTATTTGTTGCAATTTTTACTATCAAATAAAGATATTGTTCTTTTACCGTGCCTTTTGTACACTAATTTATGTCAGATCAGTGGTATCAAAAAAGACAAACGCGACCACAATTGCTTTCTGAGCTAAAACAAAAACTGTATTGCTGACACAAAATAGGCGTTTCAATAGAAAACAAAATGAAATGGCAACTTTATTCATTTGTTGTTGATTCAATTGAATAATTTAAAGCATCCAAATAGGGTTCTATTATAAGAACTATACATTCCATTGCTCATATTTGTGCAGAAACCAGCAAAAAGACGACATTTTTAAAGAATTGTTTTACGCACATTTTGCACAAATTTGAAGCTCAAAGTTGGTCAAAACTATTTCTTAAATTATATAGCTTCTCTCTAAATTTTTATCTCTAGTTTTTTGGGTGATGAAAAACATAATTAATATCGACCTCTCGACCCTTACAAGTATAGGCAAAAATCGGTAAAAATCGTTTAATTGGTATTTTGACCCCAAAAATGGGATTTTTTACTAAGCCTTTCCTAAGCTCAAAATGACCATATTTTTTCGATTTTTTACATCAAAGCATTTATTTGGTTATTGATTATTTATAAAATAGAGTTTTAGGCAAAAAACCGTTAATCTTATTTTTCAAAATTATGCAACTTTTTTGGTGAAAACATTTCAAAAAAATACCACCACTCGATGCAGAATTAGGAGTTCTACTGATAGCTATTATTGAGCTTCTCAAATTTACATAGTACGCTTTGAAGAAAAACGCGAAAATGTAATCAAGAATTTCCAAAATGGCATTTTTCAAGATTTGGTGATCGAAAATCACATCGGCGTTTGAATGTGATTTTTGGTTACTATTACTGCAAAACCATGCTTCACAGCTTAAAACAATTTTCATAAAAATAGATTTCTATCTAATTAATAGAAAAGAAAAAAATATGAGAGTAAATATTGTAAGTTGGATATATGTTTTAATTTTAAAAACAGTACTGAACTTAATTTTTACCCAAAATAAAATTGCTTAAAATTATTCTTACCCTCAAAAAATGGTGCAGGCCATTCGTATTTGCACAGTTGGAGATATCAATCAGTCACAATTTTATGTTGGTATCACATATTCGTTGAGCTTCCATTGTTTTGCTCTTGTTAATTATAAATATAAAATGTTTAATCAGCAGAAACCAGCGTTCAAGTTTGTAATAAAATCTAAAATTGAACAAGAAAAAGTGAAAGAATCAACAGATTCCAAACAAGAAAAGAAAAACGATAAAGCGACAGCAGCAGCTGCAGCAGCTGGAGCAGTGGCATTAGAGGAAAAGAAACGTAAACGTTCAGATAAAGATACCACAGCAGCACCAATTGCTACCAAAAAAGTAAAAATGTGGATTGGAAAGTTAATTACCAATCTAATTAAATCATGTATTAGGTTTATAGTCAATTAGAACGTTGGAATAGAAAAAAGGAAGAACTCAAACAAGAATCAGACCTTAAAACAGAACAAGACTTGGCCAAATCTGAATTTGCTGATTTATCAGCAATGGCTTGTTTGCTGTGTCAACGCAAATTTAAAACAAAAGCAGATTTAGAAAGACATCAAGCTATATCTGAACTTCATAAAGTACGAACATGTACACATATTATTTTTACATTTGCTAGGAGAGAAGAGAGAGAGAGAGAAAGGGGTTGAGGAGGGGGGGGGGAGAGGAGAGAGAGAAGGGCTGGGCATATTATATACGATTGTACAATTGGACATTGTTAAACAAGACATATTTTCGAACATTTAGAATAATCTAAAAGATCCTGTTGCTGTGAACAAGGCCAAACTCAAATTACAATTCATTCAAACGGAACAACAAGATAAAGACAAGGAGCAAGCTGTAGAGGTAATTGAGATTGTTAATTCGTTTTATGCTAAATGCTTTTCTAATACCTATTTAAGTATCGTAATAGAGCAGCTGAAAGAAGACAAGCATACGGACAACCAGAAAGACCAGTTTTATCTCCCCCATCTTCACCTCCTAGACAACAAACCTTGTCAAAACGTGAACAGTATGTATTTTTTTATTCAAAAACCTTTACAGTTCTAATTTGATTTGACATTTAGAGCGACTATAAATCAAGCCTCTATGTATACACCAATTGCAGATGATAATAAAGGTGCTCGTATGTTGGCAAATATGGGATGGAAAAAAGGTGAAGGTTTAGGTAAAGATGGTTCAGGTATTTTGGATCCAGTCAAGGCCGAAAGCTATGCACAATCAGCAGGTATAGGATCAACTGCAAAACGCGATGTAGGTTCTGGAGGTGGTTCTTATCAAAGCAGAACTCTTGATACGGTAAGTTTAAATGGCAAATTTTGAGAAAAAATAAATACAAATGGCATAAAATTTGGGTGGTTATTAAACTTTTTAAACAAAATCATAAAAAGGCACGAAAGAGACTGTACGGTAATCGTTAGTATGCATATTTAATAGTAATGGCATAAGTCTATCAATTAATCTAGTAGTAGTAGTAGTAGTAACTCTAAAGTAATTATTTGATAAAAGAAAAAGTTACCACTATTTAAAGGATTTTTTCGACCGTATCGATCGACTTGTAACATATTGATTATTAAAATTGTGTTTGAATACATATGAGATTTATTGTGGCATTTTTATTTTTCGAAAATGCAGTAAATATTAACTGTTTTGTGGCCTTCTTTTGAAGAAACTCTGGTTTCAGGAACTCGGATCAAGAAATACTAAAAAGCCCCGCAAATAAGAAAAATAATAATAGCTTGAAATAAGGTTGGTTAAACCTGTAAAAACTAAACAATACACAAACAAGGCGCAAGTGGCTTATGGGCACATTGTAAAAAGAAAAAGTTTCTCTTCCTCACTCTGTCAACTTTGTATTTGATAAAACGTACATATCACATCAAGAAATGAGTGACAAAAATGTTACAATAAAGGAAGAGGACATTGTTATGAGTCTGAAAATCCTTGGACATGATGGTGAGGGCTCTTGTGCAAATCAGGAAGTTGAATGCGCGTTATCATGCAAAAGGAAAAGAGATGCTTTAGAACTTGATATCCAAAAAAATGAATGTTCAGTTGGTAAAAAGGCAAATATTGAAGCTATCGTAGTAAAGCCTGAAACAAGTACTGATAAATCAGATGAAACTGGAAATGGTATGGTTTACTATATAAATATCACGTTAATACCAACTGAAAGCCTTATATCCTCTATCTGAATTTAGAAGAGCCCAAAGTTATCCCAATGAACAGAGACTCGTATTTCTATTGTCGTAGATGTAATGAAAATATAAAAGGTTGCAGAGAATATTATAGTCATCTCAAATCAGTGCATAATATCAAACCCAATGTCAATAGGGTTAAACACTTGGATTTGCAGCCTGATGTTGATGATCCCAATTTCTATTGTAGATCTTGTGAAAGATCTCATCCGGACAGAAATTTGTATAATACTCATTTAAGACGAGTTCACCATATGCTCTTGAAACCTTTGGGTAAACCAAAGAAGCAAGAGGTTCTCCCTGATCCTAAAGATCCCAATAACTATTGCACGGTTTGTAAAAAAGTATATAGCAAATCCTCGTTTAAAAGACATTTGTTCTTGGCGCACAAGATGGATATTAATATTTCAGGTAATTAGTAGAGCATTACTACAAGTGTCGATACCAATTCTATCAATGCATTTATGACGATTACAATAAATAAAAGAACGTAATTTAGCTAACTCAAGAACAATCATTCAACTCATCAATGTTATGTAAAAAAAATTACAGTTAGCATACAATTATATAAATAAAAGCATTCTATATAAAATATAAGCTTTCTTCCTTGCAACTGATATTACAATATGTGATATGCAATATATAATGCACTGAATTAAACTCAATTTGACTAATTTATTGTCGTTTTTTCCGCAAAAATAATAATACTGAGAACACCTCGTATAACAAATTGTGATTTAAGTACCTCTTGATTGTATCATAGACACATACTGTACAGATACTAACAATCCTTCAAGGTTCGGTAATCGCCAAAATAACTGCAGCAAAAAATATTTTAATCATCGACAAAAAATTCTGATTATTTCTGTTGATTTTCGACACGATTTTTAAAAATCGGTCGCTTTTATGATAAAAACTCGAAATCTAGTATAAATAGTATACATGGCATATTAATTACTTTTTGTACAATTAGCGATTGCGTTTCTAATGGTACTTTTTTTAAACCAAACTTATATTTAAAAATTTTCACAAATTGCAAAAGTAAAAATATACGTTTTTTGGGGAAAAGTTGGTATTTTGAATAAACTATAGTAAAATCAGTGATTTTATATGAAAAATTGGGATATTTTATGCATTTTTGGCTTAGGAATACCATATAAAATTTTCGCATTTTCGAGGTTTAAATTTAAAATTAGCGATTTTAAGCGATTCAGCCTTGTAGTTGCAAGGGATTGAGAGGCGCGACTCCATCAAAAAAAAAATTTATCATTTCAGAGGTGAAAAAAATATACAAAAAATAGCTATACGATTAAAGAAAAAAATTGAAACGTTGTTAGCGCTTCGTAGTGTAGCCAAAAGTGCCAGGAAAAAACTTTATAAAATTGCTCATTTTCAATAATCTTCACAAAATTTTGCGTTATTCGGAACCATTTATATCTAAACTCGATAGCAGCTACAACTACTTCCAGAATGCATATAGCCAGATAGACTATAATGATTTATATAAATTACTGGTGTTAATTCAAATAGTAATTTTCACAAAAAATTATGTTTGTTCGTGTATCACTTTTATTGCGTCGAAATCTAAATAATTCAATTTCAAGAATCATTGAAAGTTTTAAGCACTAGTGATTATGTAAACTCTTTTGCGATGTAGCAATTTAAATAGGCTGGTATTTTTTATATTAATTCTTATGAATTTGAGAAGAATCGCTTTAAATTAGACTTTAATGAATCGAAGAACTGCGTTTGGAAAGTAGTGTTGGTTGTTGATAACTTGATTTCTCAAATTATTCTTAGCTTTCTCGTAAAATAAACAGTGATAGCAATATATTTATAAGAGAATCACACTGAAAAGACTTGGATTTGGTCCATTTTAGTTGCATTAGAGATTGTTTTGGAATAAGCTGGCCTTCAAACACACTATTATTACATCTGGTCTGGACTTCAACAAGATGTGATTATTCTCTCTGTTCTCTGTGTGCAATAATATATTAAATATTTGGCACGCCTTTCCCTTTCCCTATCCTTCACATAATCCATCATTGCACAAATATACATAGAGTATATGTACTTATAAAATATTCCAAATGACTGATAATTTACAACCTTTTCACAGTCGACCATCACAGGATAGTGAAGTGTTTTCGCTACGAGACGAGGACCCACTCTCGCTTCCTTCTGAGACATTACTGAAGGACAGTACAACAAAAGAAAGGTCTATTCAACAGAAGAAAAGTATGATAAAGACATCCGCCATTAATCTTTTTTGGATATTGATGTGGTAAGAATTGGGATGAAAAAATTTCTGCTTGGATACTAATTTATATATTATTAGGTATATCGTAAGAATTTGCTTTTTGGATAGAACCAATTCGACATATTAATCATTTTGTATATATAGTTTGCTACGATATTATCTGTATACAACAAATGGATGTTCTCAGAAGATCATTATAATTTCCAATATCCACTGTTTGTCACTAGCGTTCATATGATTGTGCAGTTTGTGTTTTCTGGTACATCATTGCTTGTTGTACCTAAACTACGACCTACAAAGCGACCCACAGTTTCTGATTACATGTAATGTGTGTATATTATGTATTTTGCACACATGTATTGAGAGAATGTACAATTTATATAGATATAAAGTATTGCCTTGTGCATTAGCAACAAGTCTTGATATTGGACTATCCAATCTATCTTTAAAGACAATTACCCTATCATTCTATAGTAAGTTGTATGGCAACAACATTTAGAAAAAAAAAGACGCTAATTATGTTTTATTCAGCCATGTGTAAATCATCTACACTTGCTTTTGTATTGATTTTCGCATTCATTTTCAAATTGGAAAAGCCAAGTTGGAAATTGATTTTAATTATTGTTATTATTACAGCAGGTGTTGTGTTGATGGTATCAGATGAAACAGATTTTAATCTGGTAGGATTTATTCAAGTTATGGCTGCATCAGCTTTTGGTGGTCTGCGTTGGTCATTAACAGAAGTTTTATTGCGCAAAGAAAGCATGGGATTGACTAACCCTTTTGCGTCCATCTTTTTCTTGGCCCCTTCTCAAGCTATTATTTTGCTGATTATCTCTGCTGGAGTAGAAGGATATATTACTATATTTAGCAGCGCTTTCTTTAAAACGTTTGGTGAAGGATTACATACTGTAAGTCTATAAAGTTATTGCTGTATGATAAAGAATACTCATTAGATTCAATCAAGATCGGTATCGTTTTAGCCGGCGGAAGTCTTGCTTTTTGCATGATTATGTCTGAATTTTTCTTGATCAAACGTACATCTGTAGTAACATTGAGTGTCTGTGGTATTTTCAAAGAAGTAGCAACAATTTTCATTTCATCCCTTGTGTTTGGTGATATTTTAACCATTATAAATATCATTGGTTTATGCATCACATTGTTTGGTATTGGTTTATACAATTGGCTCAAATTCAAATTGATTACAGCAAAAGCAAGAAAAGATACAGCAGCTATAGACATTGGACAAGAAGAGAATCATCGGTTACAAAATATAGAAGATGAAGATGAAGATGATGATGATGACGAATTTGGATTAGATAGATCAACATCGCATCATCTTTATAGTACTGTCGCTGAAAGTACACCTATTTTATTAGTTGATGGAGGACTTCAAACTTACCGAGATAGCGATGATCATCACAGACGCTCTCAAGATGATCGTTATGAAATGCGATAGGTTATTTCCCCTATTTCTAGACATTTATGCATTATCCTTTAATAAAATATCATTGTACACATCCAACATGGCAATGGACTGTTTTTACTTGCACTATTAAAAGCCGCACAATTTTTTTAAATGTCTACTGATTTTTTCATTGTTTCTCTTTTATCATTCAATCGAGAATTAACATCATGGCAGCAAAGAAACAGGTCAAGAAGCAACAAGTCGTTGAAAAGAAGGTCGCTAATAAAAAAGCCGCTGCTGTTGCTTCTCCAAAGAAGGTTGTCCAAAAAGTAAAGACACAAAAGGTTCAAGATTTAGTCGAATCTGCCTCAGGCGGAAGTTCAGCTGATGAAGATGAAGATGAAGAAGAAGAAGAAGAGGATGATGAGATGGATTTAGACCAAGATGCTGATGCTGAGGACGATGAGGATGATGAGGATGATGAGTTTGATGACGATGAAATGGATGTGGAAGATGGTTAGTAAAAAATAGAGGAACATTAAATTTTGACAGTTCCTAACAGATCTGTTTTACGAATATTCAGGTGTTAAGCAACCCAAGAAATTCAGTTCAGAAGCATTTTCTGATGCCATGACCAAGATTTTAGCTAGTACATTGACTGGATCAGATAAGAGAGTAAGTTTTGATTAATCTAATTTACCGAGAATATCTCAATTAAAGTTATTATAGCAACCAATCCTTGCAAGATCAAAAGGTTTAGAACGTAAACTTGAAGATGAAAAATTAGATTACAAAGCTCGTAAAATCATGTCAGCTGAAAAGAAAGCACTGAAAGAAAAGGGTCGAGTTATTCCTGACTTTACTTCATTTGAATATGAAAAGAGATTAAGAAAGGTTGCTACACGAGGTGTTGTTAAATTGTTTAATGCTATTCGTACACAACAAAAAGTTACAGAAGTTGCTGTTCAAAATGCATCAGATACTCGTAAGACTCTTTCAGCAATAGAAAAAGCCAAGAATGGTAAGTTGCAATATGTTTGATCTTGTTGATTGTTTGATTAATCATGTGTTTTTGTTCTAGTTTCAACAATGTCAAAGTCAAGCTTCTTGGATCTTTTAAAGACTGGACAAAAATAAATCATATTTTACCCTTGTGTTAACTTTTTTTTAATAAATTCGCTGTAAATATATACATAATCAATAGATTTTCAATCAATATTGTGCAGAAATAAAAGAAACAAGCATCATCATGATCCATGGCATGATACGATGGTTCTAAAAAAAAAAAAAAAGAGTTGGAAGAATGCTACATTTGAAATTCCGTCAACATGTCCTAAATGTTTATAGAGTTTTACATGTTCTCAAAAGCAAGGAAATAAATGATAAATTTTTTTGAATGCAACATTAACATGTAAAGATTGATTGAGTATTTTTTTTTCGATAATCTCACTCTTTCCCACAAAGCACATGCGATACAAGATGGTATGTCGGGATTGTGTGGTTCTTTAAAAGAGGTTTATACACAATTATTTCCCCGATTTTACAACAAAACCTACGTAAATGTAGATTAGATATAAGTCTATATCAATTAATGCATCATTATTCATACACTTAATTCAATAAAGTACGAAAATCTCTTGAAAATACAAAGGCCTTTATTTACTCAGAGATTTGTGTAGCATATTTGTTCAACAAATTGTCAGTTTTCAAATAATCTAAACCATCCCCTTCCACTGTCATCAATACAGTTGTGTCTCCTGAATCATTATCATGAGTCATTAAACAATATCCAGGAGGAAGAGAGCCACCGCTTCCAGATGTTGCATTAAAAGGTTTTCCCCAACCAAAATCTAATTTTGGACCCTTCAAATCAAATCTACACCAATTAGTTAAAATCATATCTGCTGTCCAAGAAATGCGGCCAGGAGGATTTGTATTTTGAGGGTCTTCAAAGAAAGAAATCTTATAGGCAATAGCTTCTGGTGATAGTTCAGCTGTTAAAGCGGTTCGAATAGCAACAGCAACTCGAGAAGCAGCTTCACGAGTAGGATCCAAAAGATCTAATCGAGAAATAGTAGCATTCCAAAGAGGATTAAAGTTACCAAAATAATGACCACCTGCCATATCTCCTTTTGGTGCTCTATCACGGCCATCAGCAGCCATAGCAACCTGTTCGTGTGGCTCTTTTTTTGTTGATCTTCCTTCTAACCTTGGTACAGATCCATTTTCACGAGCACGGGTAATGACACCACAGAGTAAAGATGCAAGTGCATCACCAGATGATATCCAAATGTCGGGATTTTCTTCTTTTGAAGGTGAGAGATCCTTTTTCAACCTTGCTAAATCAGTCTCTGTGAATCTCCATTTTGTAATTTCGGATGGAACTAAAAGGTATGCAGGTGGGCCAGTTACTGGCTTATCTAATAATGAGAATGGTAATGGTACTTTAGACGCTGATTCCTTGGTCAAGCCAAGAAAGAATCGGCCAGGTGTATGAGTCCAGTCATCAGGAATATTGTTGAGATTGACAGTTTCGTTTCTTGCAATAAGAGCCCAAAGTTCAAGGAAATCAAGAGAACCACGTAAATCAGCAACTTGATGGTTCATGGAAGAAGCTACAGCTATAGTTCCACATGAAAACTAAATAAAACATATGAGCATTGTGGATACATCATTAATATTTGCTCACTGTACCTGCGTTAATTTCACTTCTAATATACTTGATGAAGTGGAAAGAATAACATCATTACGAGGCCCAATGTCCTCTGCGTCGCCGTTGTAAGGTGTATCTTTCTTCTCCACCAGAAATGGTGTACCATTAACATATTCAGGGCCCATTGCACTGAAAATTTCGCCTTTTTCATTTACTTCAAGTGCTCCTGCAACTGGAGGATATAATTCCAGTGCTTCAGAAAGAGAAGATTTGAGGTTTTCAATTACTTGATCAATAGTGGCGTCCGTTGGTGGATGAAAGAATCTATGATTACGAATTTGAATGGGAGCACCGAAAAGATCGAAACCGTGAATTGCTACTTTAGATGGTGGAGCCGGACGATTGTATTTATTGCTAGGAAAGATGATATATGACTCAATTGGCATTTTCGTATATAAAAATTATAGAAATGTTGAATCTATTTGCACCTTTTTATATACTTTTTTTAGTCCGGGTAAATTTGATCTTTGTCTACCAGTGTAACACCACTTTTACCGCAGCATTATTCTTTCCTGGAAAAAGTATCAGTAAATCAGGTCACCGCATAAAATACGACACATTAAACATTTTTAATTGTCATTTGGAAACTTCATTGTAAATAAATAGTTCTTGAAATGCCTTTTTACATGTAGTTTACATGTTATTTCTTTCATTAATGAAGGTTTTTCGTTAATTTTTTGGGGACAAAACCCATACCTAGAATTGAGGATCGATTTGAAACATAATAGTTTTTACAAGGATTTTATTAAGAAATACACATATATGTGCGAATAAAAATATATGTATCATACACTATTTAGAAATAATTCTCAAAATATTATAATTCGAAAATATACTAAATCGTTCGCTAAATGTTGAGTAGAAATTCTTTGGATTTACCATGTGAAATATATCAAAAATATGAAAAAAATACGAGAATTTTTTTCATTACTGTATATAATCAATTGTCAAGTTTTATATGATGTGGATAACAAACCAACATATGACTGAATAAAGTATAAATACTAGTAATAAGAACCATTTTGTATTCGCTTTATCAACAATGATCTAGAAAATACTCAAGCAAGAATGTATTTGAAATTTCACGTCAAACCATATATGATTTTTCGCTGTATAATGGCATTTTCAATTAAATCAATAGTCCATATATATCTCACAATATTAAAAATTTACATTTTTTTAAAAATTTAGAAAGCACTCGGTAGATAAAGTCGTTTACCATTTGTTTTACTGTTAATTGCTATATAACCATCTAATAAAGCAACACATTCAAGATATAGAGATTTACGATTTTCTTGTATTTTTTATTTTTAGTATATATCTATTTACTCATGGTTATTTAAATCAATATTTAAAATGGACGTAGAACACGTTGCACTACAGCTTTGATTATGCCATATATGTTGGCTTTAGCTGATTTAGCGCTATTTCTAATTTTAAATGGTCTACTGAGCCGCAAAACCTATTAGAAAAAAAGTGGGTGCTTGATTCCTACGATGTAACCACCAAACCAATGGTATGTTAAAATTACAACTCTCGGTACTGGTATAGCTGTGGTATATATTTTGAAAACTTCAGCCCATTTGAATCAATATTCATTGATTGCAAGCATTTTTCCAGTTACTAAATTTCTTTTAAGCAGAAGAAAAGACTTTTTTTCAAAAACGTGTCCAAAAATCCTTCAAAATCAGCTGTTAACTAATGTAACCAAGGCATGTTCTTCGTAAATCTACTGAGCATTAAGTACAACTTCAAAATTCAATTTCAAAGCATTATTTGATTTTATAAAAATTTTCAAAGAATATTTGAAACAATCCATACAAAGTAGTTTAGAAACCTACGAGTTTTCACTTCTCCATTTCTATAGCAACTCGAGGAGGTTAAACCTTTTTCAATTCTGCGGATCAACATTAGAAGTATCTTCCATCTTCTTCCATTGCAACGAGAGGTCATTTGGATCCATATTCAACTATAACTAGTGGGATTATATTACTGAACTTAGTCGGTGTAAATAGCAGGTAGTCAACCAACGTGCTGTTCAAACTTACCGAATATTCACAATCATTCGCGAATAGCGTTTGCAAAATGACCGAGCCCAAGCATAGGGCTCGCTCGCTCGCTTGCTTATGCTCGCACTGCTCGATTATTGCGATCACTGCTCCCGAAAGCTGGTATTCGAAACACTTGAAGCACCTTTATTCTAGAGATTTTGTCGAGCCCAGCTTATACTAGTAAATTCGGCTGGAAAAACCCGGCTCAATATCAATGCTATTTTATTCATACTGTAATGAGTCAAACATTTCAGTTTCATTCATCATGCAAAACCTTGCCTCATTATTCCTTATATAAATACTACAAGGAAATCATTACATGATCCCTTGTAGATTTAATCTGTCTTGTTACACTCCGTTTACTTTTATTTATTCACTAATAAATATCTAAATTACAAATAAGAACACCAACCTTCATCAATCCAGTGATCACCAATTTATAATAACAAGAATAATATCTATAAGCATATTATCCGTCCACCTTTGTTGTTAGTCCAAAATTACAGATCATTACGCATACCTACATATGTTCATGTGGAATGACAGCTTACTTGAATCAGTATTCATAAAGATCATCATATTTAACTTGTTTTTGTTGCATCCACAGATCTGGGTGCATTCCTTGGTTAAGATTACGACACAGTTTGATATGTTAAGTTCTACACTGCTGTGTATTATGCTATAAAGCTCAGTTTATACTGTACTTATTGAGGAATGTGGAACTAGTGTGTGTCACCTAGACTTGATTGGATATATATATATAAATAGACTCATTTGAGACTAGTCATATAATTAGAGAATGTGAATATAAAAGAAGATGTTTCGATCTTATAATAAAGTTCTTTAGTTTTAGTGTGCTCTTTCATTTTATTAAATGATTTAGTACATATTTTAGCTTTGAGATTGATATAATCTCCTGGCGTAACAGTTTTCAATACAAGTGCACAGTAAACTATAGATACACTTTGGCAATAATTTTCTCAACATACAGTACAGGTTGTTGTGGATGTTTCCCTTTGAAGTCAGCGTACCAAAGAGGAGGTGTCCCTACTCACATGTAAAGTTAGAAATTATTAGGGTCGAAGTTCGCGGAAATAGGGTTTCTGTTGTAGATTTTTTATAGTTATCGGTAAAAACTAGATTTCAGATAGTTTTTAAATGTTTTCAAATGTTTTTGCACAATACTGAGTTGAACCACGTAAAATCTTCAAAAAAGATGTACTTCCACTCTATAGGTTATTAATATTTCTTGGAAAATAAAAATATTAGTATCAAAATATAAGAGTGAAGGCCAAATATTGACCAAAATTGACGAGAAGACTGACCAAGATTTATCTAAAATTGGTTATAAAAATTGAGCACCGAAATTGAGGTATTAATTTTTTATATTTACAAGATCAGTAGATCCAACTCTGAGCTACTTTGCATTTTCCCTTTGGCGAAAAATATTGATTTTTCATCGAGATAATCAAAATAATACTCGATATCACAGCTTACAGTTTATGATAACTGGGTTCCAAAATTTATTTTAAAAAATGGACGAAAAATGATGAAAAAAACAAAATCGTTTAATTAATCATGAACTGCAAAGTAAGTCGACCTAGTATACTAAATAGCTTTTGTACAGTTTTGGATTCTGCATTCATTTAACTAAAATCCAGACAAACATTTTACATTAAATTTTACGTAAAATGCAATTGAAATTTTGGAGGTTTTTTGAAGATACACATCACTTTTTATACGCATATTTAAGATATAATTAATTGAGATAATGTGCAAAAACATGATTTATCGATCAAGCGTTTGTACAATCTTTTAGCTGCATTTCTCGTAAAGAAAACAAGATTTTTGTCCAATTTTTTTTCAAATTCAGAATTTGAGATGAGGGTATACAAGGGAAAAATTGAAGCTAGAAACGAAGGTATTCCTTTATACACGTTTTTGAGGATATCTCCACGAAAAATCAATATTTTGAAAAAAACTAAATTGGGTCTGGCAGGGCTAAACAATCTTGATGACATGAAGGTAAAAAAAATGTTACTCAATTTAACGAATATTATGAAATTTGCTACAAAAAGGATCAAAAAAATAAAAAAAAATAAAAGTGCTCATAATTTGTTTAAACCAAAAGATGTTATAGAGTGCTTCAAAACAAGGCAGTTTCATTATTAGGAAATGTTAGCATTTCTTAATGTTTTCCGGCGATATGAAGACTCAAAGTTTTTAAGTTTTAGCAGTGAAATACCTATAAAAATTTGAAACATTAGCATTAAAAAGGTTATATCAACTGCAACAAATAGTATATTTTTGGATACGCATTTTTGGATTAAAGCTGAGCATCTGAAGTGTATTGGCATGTAATGTTTTCTTGGTGTTATTTAGTGAAAAAAAAAGTAGAGCAGGGATAAAAAGTGAGACCCAATTTTGAAGGGGAAAGCAGTGGGTTTGAGTCTTTTGTGAGATATAAGATATAGTTAGTAACAGGTAGTATGATGCGACCAACTTATATCTATTCAGTAGCGCCTAAGGTGTATTATTATAAATGTTTAACATAATGTTAGTTATAGAAAAGAGGGCACACTCTAATTTTAAAGATTGAAAACTATGAAAATGGAATTTTTAAAAATTCAAATTTTACTGGAGCAGGTACAGTACCAGGTACCTATAAAAAGTATCAAAATCAATTTTAGCGTATGGAGTATAACTTTCATCGAGTGTATCAGAATAGATTAATAAAGTTTGTCAGTTATAAAGTTAACAAATCAACAAAATGTGATTTTATAAAGAAAGCAACCAAAGGTTATCGAGTATAATTATTATAGCTTTTATTCACAATAAAAAAACATAAAAAACTATTATTTATTGCTAGAAGATGTTCCTATATAAAAGGAACAAATTCAATGACATAGACCTAATCTCAGTCTATTATAGCAACAAATGTTGTTGTGGCGTATAAGATTATACAACAGTTGATCTCATTTATCGAAAAGATGAAATATCGTTTTTATTTATTTATAAAAAACCTTATTTATGT
Source organism: Mucor racemosus (assembly GCA_027405735.1). Lineage (NCBI taxonomy): Eukaryota > Fungi > Mucoromycota > Mucoromycetes > Mucorales > Mucoraceae > Mucor > Mucor racemosus. The sequence goes on along the minus strand of JAPEHQ010000013.1, from coordinate 1,019,422 downwards.
AGTATATAATGAAATTAGTCATATAGTTTGTTGTGGACTTAGAGTTGTAGAACCAACATTCACATCTGTAATTGATTGAATTATATTGGAAATTGTATTTGAGTCGTTTGCAGTTGTAGCTTTATTTGTTATTGTAGTTGTGGCTGTTCCTGTAGTTGCACCTGTAGCTGTAGTTGTATATATAGATGTAGACGTAGTTGTATCTGTGGATGTTGTATTATCTGTAGATGCTGTTGCGTACGTTGGAGATAACCTTAATTCTGGAGGAAGATCAAATATATAATTGCTTGGCCGTACGCCTGAACGAGTTCGAAATATAATACCATGAATTCGCTTCATATGGTTTTTGAAATGAGACTTTGGCGAGCAAATTTTATTGCATCTTGCACAAAAAAGATTAGGGTCATTAAGATCAATCACAGCATCAGGACAAGGAAAAGGAATGATGTAAGGCTCCAATACCATTTTGTGTACTTTTTTGCAATGAGATCGATGCTGATGTGCTGTTTTCTTGAACGTTTTGCATACACGACAATAGTGTGTTGTGTCATTCGGGTCTGGTAAATTGGGATCATTATATTCTTTAGGTTTTGGGCGACCATCGTTTTCAGGTATAATATACTCGACAATCATGTTACTTTTGGCTGCAGTATTAAATTTGATAGAAGTCCTTTCTTTAACAAGAGAGACATTATTAGTAAATGCGCTTGGTGTGGGAAAAGTGTCATCGGTATTGCTATTGACAGAGATGTCGTCCTCGTCGTCGTCGTCATTTAGATCAGTGAGATCAATAATGTTGTTTTTTTTGTTGATAAGAGAGCTACCTTGATTTGAATTATTATTAGTGACATGAGTACTATCAAGAACAGGAGGTATATTATTCACATTGGTATGAATATTAGAAGGAGGGACAGTGAAGATAGGAAAGCTGCTTGGTACAGGAAGAGTATTTCTAAAATTTCCAATGCTGACAGGCTGATGGTAATTGACAGTAGAATCTTTGAAAGGAGCAGGGCTAGTGGAATCACGAACAGCAACTGGATTATTAGTTTCAGGGAAATGTGAAGATATATCTATTTTGTGTACATTTCGTAGATGCGAATGGTATAATGATTGAGATTCATAATTAATATTACAGGTACAACAATAGTTATTGGGATCATGTATTGTTGGTTGTTGTATTGTTAAATGAATCCAACGTACATGAGATTGATAAGCTGCACCCGTAAGAAAATATTTATCGCAAGTGCTGCAATGATATTTCTGTTCTGCTGGAATTATGAATTCTCCTAGTGCAGCTCTTACATCATGTATTTTTCTGAGATGAGCCCAGAAATTCTTCTTCAAATCATACCGTTTATCACAGGTTATACAGTGATTATTTGGATTCAGTGGATCAGGTGCAAGATCAGGATTTGGGTTAGGCCCAAGATGTGTTGTTTTGGGCGCTATTTGCTGCTGCTGTTGTTGTTGTTGTTGTGGAACTGGTTCATTATTGTGATCTTTCTCCTTGATAATGCCATGAGCCCCACAATTATGAACCTCCATGCAATGATTATGGAAAGTTTTAGTTGATAAAAAATTAAGTTCGCAAGATCGACAGTAATTCTTTTCATTATGCCGATCTGGTAAAAGCCCAGGATGTCGTATTAAATCTATATTATGCATATAATCTAAATGATTACGGAATCTGTTTGGATTGAGAAATCGTTTATCGCAAGGACGACAATAGTTATATGGATGTTTCATATCAGGCAATAAATCAGGGTTTGCGTTAGGACCAAATGAGGGTATCTGATGTTTAGAATTCAAATGTTTGCAGTATGCTGCTTTTGTTTCATAGCCAAGATTGCAAACATCGCATTGAAATACAGAGCGAACATCTCCAGGTGATAGCGGACTATCAACCAAGATTTTAATTGGTTTGAAAATCATATGGTGAACATATTGCAAATGCAATTGATAATTGGATTGACTACTATAAGTCTTTTCACAAGATTGGCAAAAGTTGTTGGGGTCATCCAAGATGGGCTCCAGTTTTAAATGCTTGATTTGCTTCGATTTGTATGTTAATTTGTGTACTAAATCGAGATGATCAAAATATGTGATGTGATCTGTGGTTTTCAGATCACAAACACGACAACAATAGTAATGAGTGCAGCTGTTTGCCAAGACTATTGTATAATTTGCTGTTTAATAATTTCTATTCAATTGGTTTTTGGTTGTAAAACATACCAGGAATTTCTTCTAAATTGGGTTCTCTTTTGACATGTTCTTCTTTGATAATCGGTTGCATTTCTTCCTCGTTGTATTGTGTGTATTCAGCATCATCTTCGCCAAATTCAGTGTCATTGTACCTGCTTTTATCTGGAACAGTACGCAAGTTGTTTGCCAACAAATCATCGCCATTAATGCTTGAGTTTGATATTTTTCTATTAGGCTTTGACGCGCCTTTAGTCTCGGTTCTAGATTGCTGTTCAATTGCAACAATTTGGCCAATAGATTTGATGTTTTTTACATCTTCGTTTACAACATATTGATCATGTTTAATCATTGGATCATCTTCTAATTCGTCGCTACTTGTAAATGATGTCTCATCGAAGCTTTCTTCAGCGATAGGGACATCATCAAGTCTCTCATCAACAATTGATTCTTTATCTAAGCTACCATTATATACAGGTACATCGTCTAAATCATTATCAGATGATTGTTCGGGTGGCCTGATGACAACTACGACTCTCCTTTGTTTCTTTCTCAAGTGCATTTTATATAGAAAAGTTAATTGTTATTAAAGCCAGGTGTAGTTCACAAACAAAGATAACAAGAGGCGGCTATTGACTGTCCATAAGCCACCTATGCAATTTCTTCGCTTCTGCTTATTGATTCATGCAAACGTTCATTAATAGCCGATCCAGATTTATTAGCCCTCTGTAATACGTCTTTTGCTTGTATTATTTATTCGATTAATTGCTGGGAATTTTTAAAATACTCCCTTAAATATTATTCAATACAAACACCATTCCTGCACTGAGAACACAAAGCTCATAGGTTTAAATATATCAACAGCAGCAACTTTCACAAGGTTAAAGTTGACATTCCTAATCTTCAGGATCATAATATACTAAAATCAAAAATATCAGTATGTACCTCTGCTTTTGAGGATTCATTTAGTTGTAAACAAAAGCTGATTTATAAGCATCATTGTATAATCAGAATTCTTTAAAGGTGACAATGGGGGATGGGGCGTGTTTTTACACTTTGGCAATAATTATTTTGATTAAAATCCCATTAAACATTGATGCATAAAAGATATAGCATAACAAATGCTGTGATAGTTGCGAAAAGCAGATAATTTTTATATTTGGATGTCAAAGAAAGCAAAATAAAGGGAGGGGAAGGAAGAAGAAGGGGGGGGGGGCATTTTTATGTATAATATGATTTTTCCTGAATTGTTTTTTCTCAGAAGAGCTTTATGAATTGAGCGAGTAATGATTTCTATGAAATGATATTGTCATTGGTTAAATAAAAAAAAATATATAGAAAGGGGAAAAAAGTGGAAAAAGAAAGTGAAATATATGTATAAATGTAAGTACTTAATCAGTCTTTGTATTATTATTATTGTCAACAGTAGCAAGAGAAGGAGATGAAGGGGGTTGTTGTGCTAATATAAAATTAAAAAAAAAAAAAAAAAAAGTCAGTAAGCATTGTCCAATTAGTAATTCATCAACACATACTATAGGTATTCAAGAAATCATCCATATTGACATAATCCATTGGGTTGTTATTATCTGATTCAAAACCTAGTTCGGAGGCAAGGGATTTCAAACTCGATTCCAAGTCCTCGGCTGTTGAAGGAGCTGAGGCAGGAGTGCCTATATTGATAGGCGTTGTACTAATTGGAGTGGAAGATTTAGAAAGGTTGGGAGGACTAGTAACCTCGGATTTCACAAATGCATCTGTCGATGCAGGTACATCGAAATAACTACTATTTGTAAGCTGATTAAATAAAGCTGGATTAGTTTGTGCCAAAGTAACCAAGCCCTGAAATTGGGGTAAATTTAAAAGAGAAGAAAGATCAGGAGTGGGTGTGGCAGGTATTGTTGCTGATGAATTGCTGTTAATATTGTTTATGCTGTTGTTATTGGCAGGTGTCGCAATGGCAGATGCAGTAGCATTCAAACTAGGCACTGTCACTAATTAGAACAGAAAGATTTTTTAGCATCAAAAAATCGATGAGCCAAATTTTTCTAAAACTTACCTAATGATGCAGCTGTATCTTTTTTAGTTTGATCGTTAAGAGCTATAGCTGCTGCAAGGTCTGCAGTTGCAGGAGTTGGTGAAGGTGAAGGAGATGTAGTAGGTTGTGGTAAATCGTTTGCATCATTAACGAATTCTGATATATCAAATTGTGGTGATCTACGAGCATATTTTGATATTTGTTCGTCGCTTTCATCTTCGACATCTTCAATTCTACTGTGTTCTCTTTTCTTATTGTTTTGGCTACTTGATTGTTCTTGATCTTCTTTTGAACCATCACCTAATAAAAACTGTCGTTTACGAGGAATAACAACATGTTTGTTCTTTTCGCTAGAGAAAACTGAGGCCAAAAATCTCAAAATCTTATCAATCGTCTCTTGATGTCTATGGTGACGCTCTCTAGAAGCAATGTTTTCTTGCCATAACACTTGATTGTCAGTTTGTACGTTTTTTAATTCATTACTAATGGACATTTGATGCTTTTTGATGGCAGCAATTTCATCTAAAATGTGGTGTAAGTCGACGGTTCCTGTTTCTTTTTCTTCTGGATCACGTCCTTTCTTTCTAGTAACTAATAATAATAAATCAGGTTGGTTACGTTGAAAATGTTGGTTGCTGAATTCCCAGCGTTCTGATTCTCCTTCAGTACTTAATACACCATTTTGAAGATGAGGTACTTTATGAAATCCATACATGTTTAATTGACGTACAAAAGAAGAGAAATTACTATGCTTAAAGAAGCGAGGCAAAACTTTCTTTGCAAATTCTTCATGTCGAACAACGATAAAAGACAACCCATCGTCGGACCAACGTATAAGTTCATCTGTGGTATGATCATCTACCATACTAAAAAAGGAATTAATGTTAATCGGTTGCTAGGCAACGAAATTGGTTCCTGAATTACTTACTTGTACAATTTATTTAAAAATGCAGGTACATTTTGCAATTTGTTTCTTTGTATTTGACTAGGATTCATTACCATTTTTGCATTCGTAGTAGGTCTATTTATTGAATTTGTTGTAGATTGAGTGGCTGGATTAGGCGCTATCGTACTTAACAATGGTGCTATTGAAGTAGGTAATTGACTCATCTTAATCCTTTCTAAATAACAGATTATCTAGAGCAATGAAAGGAGATTATAAAAATTAAAAAGAAAAGCTTTACAAATTGATAGAACCAAGATAATATCCTTTTATTTTGACTCTCCTCTTGGTTTTTATCAAATTGAAAAAAAAACTTCAGTTTTCTTTCATACCCAATCAAGCCATCAAGCCAACACAGTCACCGGAACATGATGTCAAGAACTCTGTTCTTGCATGCAAAAATGCTCATTTTTACAAATCAAGAAAAACCTTGCCTGCAAAATGTAATTCAAATGTCTACAATTTCATTAGATAGATTATTTTTGCATTTAATTTATTGCATGGAGTCTAATCAGTCCAATGTTTCCTTACTTTTATGCGGAATCATATCCAAATTAAGGCTTTCCGATCTATATCCAGCAAGTTACTGCATGTGCGTATGATATATCCAAGTTTTAAATAAAAAAGCGGTTTTTTTTTAAACTTTTCTTATATTTAATCACGTACGGTCTGAAAATTCAGTTTTTGTAGCGGACATTTTCGGGGCTCATTTTAGCCTTACCAACACTCATGATTTTGATCAAAAAACAGAAATATTCAATTTTGATGCCAAAATCAACGCTTAAATATACTACATTGTGAGAAAAAATTGTAGATATAATTAATATCCATTTTATAAAAGCTTAATATTAAATGTTAAATAATAAAATTTTGTACTTTTGCCCGAAAAACGGTTTTTTGGTTAAAGGATTTTCATGTAATATTTTGCAATAAAAAATTTTGTTATTTTTTATTGAGCAAATAGAGCATTCAATTTGGTACATGTGTATATTTTTGTTTTTATAATTGGTAATATAATCAACTCTAGATTTGCAAAATCAGAAAAAAAAATTGGAAAATGTCGAAATTGATGATCTGGACAAGAATAATTTTTAAAATTAATATTCTGCTTATAAGCCCTGAAAATCTGAAAAATAAGAGATTTTACGATATTTGAGAACTTCTTCAGCATTTACGATGCTGTACCCGCTTGATTCAAGGTTATTACTGTAAATACTTACACCTGTAAATAATTGGAGGTAGTTTATTTGATGAGAATATAGTTTTACGTTCTAATTATTGCGCTAGAGTTGATTTATATTACACGTACAGCTTACAATGTGCAGTGGAAATACATACTAAAAACGCTTTATAATAATAAAATAACCTAATTTCCAAGTGTTTCTCATAAAATATGATGCCACTTGAATATAAGCAACAATAATAAACAAACGCTTCAATTGAACACAATAACAAACGCATGCTAAAAACATGAAATACCTTTTTGAACCATACATGTCGTGTAGATGATAGCACCCTTGATCACGATGCAATCAATTACACAAATGACATATACTGTATATCAAAACAGGATTTTATCCAAATCAATAATAATAATAAACAAAAATATCAGTTTAGTCAACTGCTCATCTATATTGAAGTTGCACTATCAATATAAATAAGATTCAAGCATATAAAAAATTACCTCTTAATTCAAGGTTACAGAAAATAGATATAACAATAATAAACAACCATTTCCCAAAGGCCAATATTGTTACACTTGACATCAACCCCTTATGGCCAATGCTTTACATGATTTACCCCTTGAAATATTAAATCAATAACAATGTGCTCAAAACTAGAAGATTACTAAATATAAATCCATTCAAGTCTGATGGTATCCAAGTTCTCCGAATCATAAATATTCTCATATTTTTTCAATTATTTAAATCTTCAGAAATCTTTTGCAATAAAAACTTTAGCTGATTATAATTGTATTTCTACCGCTTTTTATTTTTATATTTTTAGTAAACAATATCGCTATTTACTGCACAATGCACCATTGAAAAGTTTAAGAAGCTTGAATCCTGGAAGATGTAGTGAAAGGCATAGTTCCAAAGAACATTTGCTCAAAGATCAAATTATGGTCTTCATCATTCCGTACGTAAAAACCATGAGCTCCATTCCTTGAATAAATATAGTGAACCTTTTTATAATTATTTTCTTCTATTACGATTTCCTTGATTTGGGATCATAGAAGAGATTTTCTTTTGTAACAGGCTCCAATTATCAAGCTTAGAAGTTGCCACCTTGAAATAAAATATAGGATAATAATTGAAACGTTTGATTTACATTAATTTTTCGTCTTACTTCTCTAACGTCATCATAAACATAAACATGGGTATTACAAGAACCTATTATTGTTTTTTTTTTACTCTCTTTATCTTAAGCTAATTTGTTTCATGCTTTACTAGTAGAACCAGCTTGAGTTAGTACTTACAAATGGTTCCTAAATATCTGCATTCAAAATTCAAATAAATGTTTGACATTAAATTTTGCGTAAAATACAATTTAAATTTTGGAGGTTATACGAAAATATACATCACTTTTTACAAACGTGTTTCAAATGTAATGTAATAGATCAATTGGTTGTCAATCTGAATATATAATATGGAGGATTATATGAATGACTTTGATTCTATGATTGATTATGAGAGGTTGGTGTTACTAATTGTAATTGCTATTACTAGTATACGATTATTACCTATGATTGATTATATGGGATTATATAATAATTGGTTATAAGTTATAAGTAATAATGATAGATAAGTAATAATATATATTTATTTGAAATTTTGGATTGTGGTTATAAATATAAAAGGGAGGAGAAAGGACAGATAAATTCATTAATATGCAATTGATCCGTTCTTGGTTGTTATTTATATATGCGATTTGTTTATATAATGTAACTGAATTATTACATGTAAGTTTTTTTTTGCAATAATGTACAGCAAAATTATCTATCGATCCAGCCATCACTGAATCTTCTAACTACATTTCTCGTAGAGAAAGCGAGATTTTTATCTGTTTTTTTTTCAAATTTAGAATTTGGGATGAGGGTATGTAGGGGGAAAATTGAAGGTAGAAACGAAAATATCTCTTTAAACACGTTTTTGAGGATATCTCCACGAAAAATCAATATTTTGAAATAAACTAAATTGAGCACAAGAGAGCTCAACGAGGAATTGATGTCATGAATTTAAAGAAAATGCTGCTCCACTTAGCGAATATTTTGGAATCTATTGCAAAAATGATAAAAAATGAAAAAATAAAATTGTTCAGAATTTTTTATACTGTAATATGTTATAGAGTATTTTAAAACAAGTAAGTTCTATTATCAAAAATTATCAGTGTAGCTTAATTTTCTGTAGAGATATGATGCTTCAAAGTTTTTGATTTTAGCAGTGAAATACGTGGAAAAATCTGAAACATTAGCACTAAAAAATTCATACCAACTGCTAGCAATAGGATATTTCTGGATACGCGTTTTCAGATTAAATTTGAACATCTCAGGTACATTTGCATATAACTTTTTTCTGGTATCATTTAGTGAAAAAAAAGGATAGAGCAGAGAAGAAAAGTGAGACTCAGTTTTTAAAGGAAAAATAATGAACTTTACGTGTTTTGACGACTTTTGTCAAATATAAAATAAATTCAGAAACATATAGCATAATATGACCAATTCATATGTATTTAACAATGTCTAAGTTATACTTTAAAAATTGTTTGGTATGGTATTGGCTATAGAAAAGTGGTACTCGGTACTTCCCAGTTTTAGAAAGCTTTGAAATAAAAGTTTCCCGATTGTATTTTCAAGCTATTGAATATAGCTCAGAATGATTGGAAACCTCAACAAGACTGTATGTTTTACACTCAAAAAATGCTTTGTCTTATCGACCAGTTTTTGGATACTAAGTTAGGTATTTTATTAGCTTTATATATTATTGCATGTAGATATTGTGAAGTAAATGATAAAATGATATTTATATATAAGTTATTTAAGTTGAGCTCGCACTTCAGCATGATGAATGCTTTTATTATCAAGATCATTGCTATCGATAGATGCAATATCAGTAGCAGAAATTGAACTAGCGTGATTTTTATAGACATCATCAAATAGTTCTTGTTGACCATCCAATTTAATTTCTGCATTATAGGATGAATCTAGCGCATTCTTGTAAATAATCTTGTAGTACCAAAGCCCAACAGATACAATGCCAAGAGCTATAGTGATAAGATATGGAACTAGATACATATGATTTTGGATTAATAAGAAAGACATCATATTTTGTGAGATTATGCAAAACTTACGATAATAAGGATAGCCTTCTGGTTTCGAGTCTGGTGGTACAAATACGAACACTAAAGTATAGAAACAGACGGCGATAAACAAGATGGAAATGACAAATGGTACACGAATTGGACGTTTAGCATCGGGTTCTGTACGCCTCAAGATAAGTAAGCCAATAACGCTCAAGGCCATGAAAAAGTAACCACTATAACCAGACAAGGCAACAATAAATTGGAATACAGATCCTGGAGGAGGAGCCAACAAGAATACCAATGCAAAAAGATACAGCAATACCAATGAATTAATAGGTGTTTGTAGTTTAGGATGCACTTTGGAAAAGAATCTGTCAAATGGCAAAAAACCTTTACGAGATGCCTCAAGGACAACTCTCGATCCAGAATAATAGATGACACCTACAAACCCAAACGATGAGCAACCTACAAGAACAGGCAAGACACGACCACCAAATACACCACCAAATGCAGTATTGAACAAATTAGCAGCAACAGTTAAATTAGATGATTTAATGACAGAAACAGGCAATACAGCAAGATACGCGACATTTGCTAAAAGATACAAAATAGTTGTCAAAGAAAGAGCAGAAATGGCACAACGAGGTAAGTTCTCGATGGGATCTTTAAGCTCATCCAAGACGTAATTTAAATTATACCAACCACCATAAGCATAAATAACATAGTAAATTGCATTGGCATAAGAACCGGCATTATTCAATGTACCGTCAAATGAGAAGTTATAAGCAATATCGGGTTGATTAGGTAAACGTCCAGAAAGACCAGCAAATCCAACGCAAATCAGTAATAACAACAATCCAATCTTCAAGACGGTAAAAAAGTTGTTTGTACGAACAGCAAATTTGGCAGAAAGAATGTTGAGTACAAGCCAAAATGTCAAGCAAAACACGGCAAAGCCTCTAGCTCCCCAATTATTTGTGTATGATGGGCCACCAATAGCATAGATAATGTTATTACCAAAGACTGTAGCGCCCTAATTAAGCGTTAACTTTTTTGATAATGTCAATGTTTTACGAGGTAATAAATACCTGTGCTAAACCAGATGAACGACCAAATATACCCACCAGAATGAGAAATACAAATGAAACCAGTTGTTTTGGATTTGGGTACTGATAACCAAGGTATTCTTGCTCACCACCACTATTTGAATCATTAGTTTATTGCACACATTATTTTACATTTAATAATATATACCTTCTGGGAAGCATTGTACCGAGTTCTAGATAATTCCAAACACCAGTACCAGCAAAAATAGCCCCGACTACCCACAGGATTAACATCATACCCCCAGAACCACAATTAACCAAGATGAATGAAGGATTAGAAAAGATACCAGTGCCAATAATCATGCCGACTATCATGAAGAATTAGCTTTGAAAGTGTTTATATGGAGTATGGATACATACCATTCATTGAAGTACCACTAAAATAGCCTAAATGTCTATTTAGTTTTTGGTCTCCAACAGCCAAAGGAGATAAATTTTCAATCTGTTGAGGCACAGCCTTCTTGACAGAACTACTACTAATATCGACGCTGTTACTATTAAACGAGATACTTGAACTTGGCATTATTGTAAGATAGAGAAATGTAATGCAAGAAAGGAAAAGTTTCAAAATAACCTCTCTTTTTATAAAATACAACTAATACGAAATGTTTGATAGTTGTTACGCCATTAAAAAAAATAGTACATCCATCTATTCAGAACTAAACAAAATAATTGTGTATGTATATAATATAACATGGTGAAATTCATTGTATAGGTTCACGCCATTTTAATAATATTAAATCTAAATGTTATCTTGCATGGTTACACCAAATTGCCTCATCTAGAGTTGAAATTGTACATGTTTATAAAAGGTAAAACTCGACTTGAGCTTTTTGTAAACCGAGATTACTATGCGCGTGTGTAAATAACTTGGTAGAAAGCTTTGTTCAGCTGATATACAAATGATCACGTCAAATCTAGATGTATTCTACAATACATCATTTAGCTCAACTTTGGATTATTAATCAAAATCTTTCCTCATATTATGAATCATACTCATTCAACATACATAAATACAACTGCCAAATTTCAGTTTTTTTCTTCTAACTATCAAACAATTAAGATACATACAAAATGCCTACTATTCAATTACAAAACTCATCTCAACCTGATTTTACATACTTGCCTGACAGAGTCAACTACAAGAACAGAGTTGCTCGTCGTTTAGCTGAAGAACAGCTCGAAAAAGACTTACCTGAAGGTTTTCCCGCTCAATTAGAAGGTCCTAAGCTCTGGAAGGGTTCTGATTATGAAGGCAAGGAATCTGAATGGGTTTATGAACTTTCTGAAGCCGAGCTCAAGGAAATCGATGAAGCTGTCCATGATTTTGAAGCAACTGAGAAGCATTTCTCTGCAATTAGCAAGGAAACATTTTCTTTGCCTACTTTTGGTGCTAAAATCAAAACATTGACTGAAGAAAATGTTGTTGAAGGCCGAGGATTCATTGTCATCCGTGGTTTGAATCCTGATAATTACACTCGTACTCAAAATATCATTGCCTATACAGGTATCTCTGCTTATGTTGGCAAGCGTGGTCTTCAGGGTCGTCATACTATTGGTAAGCTTAATTAGTTACACTTTACTAGTATTGAATGCTAAATATTGGATTTTATTATGTAGCACACATCAAAGATCTTGTTCCTGAAAGGGGTTTAGATGAAATCACTGCTCCCGCATTTACCAATGACCATCAAGTTTATCACACCGATGCTGGTGATATTATCTCTCTTTATGCCATTGGCGTTGCTGAAGAAGGTGGTAAATCTCGTATTGCATCCAGTTGGACCGTCTATAATGAATTAGCAAAGACTCGCCCTGATTTGATTCATACTTTATCCCAAGATTGGCCATTCCAAGCGTAGGTTTTTTTTTAGACATGCTATTTGATATACATATTAAATAACACCATATGTAGTGATCTTAATAAGGAAAAAGAGCCTTATTTTTTACGTCCTCTTCTCTACTATGTTGACAACAAATTGATCATTCAATATGCTCGTCGTAATTTTACTGGTTTTGGTAAGAATCCTCGTCGTGAAGATATTCCTCCAATTACTGAAGCCCAAGCCGAGGCATTGGATGCTCTTCATTTCACTGCTGAAAAAGTAAATTTGGGCGTAAATTTCCAAAAAGGTGATATTCAATACATTAACAATTTGTCCATTTTCCATGCTCGTGATGGATACACTGATAGTGAGAAAAATACGTAAGTTTTGATATATCTTTTTTTTTTTTTTCTTCTTTTGCATGTTTACATATACTCATCATTTTGATTTTTTAGTCGCCATCTTCTTCGTCATTGGCTTCATCCTGAAAATGCCTGGAAACTTCCTCCTCAATTGGAATCCACTTGGAACCATATCTATCATAATGAGCATGAAGAAATATTCCCTCTTGAGGCTACATTCAGACTTGTTTAAATTAATAAATTTAGTTGTTTTATTTGTAATATTGATATCCATGTAAAGTCGAATCCGACAGTTTTCTTTTATTTTGGCCACACAAATACGGAGACACCTTGTAGTTTTAGGCTCAAAAGTGATACATATGTAATTATCCACTCCTTTTTCTCTTTGCAGGCAAAGAAATAAATAAGAGGGTTTGTAAGCCAATTGTATCGTGTCAAACGATCTTCTTAATATTTGGTTGGCACTTTGTTTCTTCATCATATAGATGGTGATTTGTAATATAGACAATATAAATGTCCATAAATCTTTGTATAATATGGCATTCTTATATCTAGATTTGATTGATGTGGCTGTATTAATTTATTAAACAAGTAAAAATGTTTGCTTAAAGACTCTTTATGTATTAGGCTTTTATCTAGATTGTATAGATCTTGATTTACCTGATCAAAGCAATATTTCAACAATGATGAATGTACATACGTAAATAAATCTCAAACAAACAGATATACCAAGCTTAACTTTGCTTATATCTCTTTATATATAAATACATATCATGGTCAATAAATGTAAAAACACCTTTTCATTTATGCAAATCTTTGATATGAAGACATTTGAATTTATTTTTTTTACTAACAGCTACCAACATTTTAATTCCAAATGTCGAATCTGTGGCATCATTACCTAAAAGATCTAAAAGCTATGCATTTCTGAAAGGAAAAATCTATTACTTTGGTGGGCATTTACCCGCTTTTGGATTGGAAGCTGATACTACTTTACTAGTACTAGATCTTAACGTATTTCATAGTACCGCAATTAACAATGATTGACAAATATTATGATATGTAGAAGGAGATGTTATTATATCTGGAGGAAGAGGCAATGCTTAAATATCTATGTATGATGATGTTGATGCTATGGCTATTAATGGTGAGTTTACGACATCATGAACTACAACTACCCATACTTGAGTAATAGATGCAATATATATATATATCTGCTTGAATAATCAGCCTTATTATTCCTAAATGTCAAATTTTCTTGATTCAACATCTAATCATATTGCATTGAGCATTGAATACCATATTAATGTACGGCGAAATTGCCCCTTCAGTATTTGCTGTTAAGCACACTTTTCAAAGGATTATTACTCAAGATACAATGCCATAACTAATGCAAAACTAAGATTATGATAAACCAGCAGTACTAGCATTAGCCTTCCAATTTTATTTGGCTTTATGGGTAAAAACTAGCCATTAAGGTTAATCTGTTTGGTAAGAATATTACTTTTTTTAAAAAAAATTGCTTTTTACCTTCAATAGTCATATATGGTTCTTTGAAATGTATGTACAGAATATATCTATTTTAACTCTTAGAACCTGTATCATTATGTATCGTTAAAAGTAATTCTAATCAAAAATTCTATTCGCAATTACAGCTTTGTTGTTACTAGCATTAATTTTCATTAGACAGTTACATTAATATATTTGTATTTGTAATCAAAAATAATTATATGCACTACTAAATCAATGGTATTATGGCACAATTCTCAATAAGAACGTTTCATTGAACACAAATAGATTAGCTTTTTTTATTCTTCCTGTTGAAAAAACATTTACAGAGGGCACATATAAAACCATTCATGTTACCATAGTATTAGATGGGACGATTGCAATGATCTACAACATAGAATATTTGTGAATATGCACACATTAATATTGCGTCTTATTTTCACAGTAATACGCTTTACTTTTGGATTACTAATACAACATCATCACCAGAGAATAATCAGTCTATTTTTCTCATCTATGATATGATGCATACGGTACTAATGAAACTCTATCTACATCTTGCATTCTATATTGTATTTATCCATATCTACTTTATAGTTTCCTAAAATGAACATACATGGTGCTTATTCTTATCTTTTCTTTTTTTTTGCATGAATTAGTGGTTAGGCTGTTTCTAATAATGATAAACCTTCCCTCAAGTGACACAGAATTTGTTTGTTACTTGCACACAGACCTTCCCTCCGTTTGCTCCGTGGGTCTATAACAATATAGACGTTATACTAGGCAGTTAGGTTTTAACAAGATTAATATTAAGCTATCAAATAATGTTTGTGAGATTTGGTGTCCAGGAAACACAAAGTTTAAGTGATCAAAAAGTCCACAATGATGAAATCCTGAAAGAATATTATACAAAAATGACCAAACTAGGCATAAACACACTTATGTTACACTGAATACTCGCAATTTCAGAACTGTAAGTGTTTTATATATTGTTTCGCAATATGCAGATTTAATGGTGCCATGTGAAATCGCTTTTTTATTTTCTGTTTTATATATCTGTATATGTAAGCTGATGGCGAACAAAGATGTATGTGACACTCTTAAGATTTCTTATATAACCAAGAACATGATAATGATGCTTTTCTATTACTTTATTCTTTAAATTAATCATCATAAAATGCCAGTAGAAGACGTTTCTATCAAAGTTAATTGGAGCACAGACACATTAATTCAACCTCTTGTTGAGAAGCCTGAAATTGGCGTGTACAATGCAAATATTGATCAATCTGAATCATTCCAATTCAAAAATAAAATTCGCAGAGTAGCTGTCATCGGTGCTGGTCCTGCTGGTGTAAGTTTGTCTATTTCTCAGTAGATATCCGTATACTAAATTTGCTCATTTAATAGTTACCCACAGCTAAATTACTCTTGGATGAAGGGCTTGAAGTCAAAATTTATGAAAGAAATACAGCCTCTGGAGGCACATGGTAAGTTTAATTATGATTCAGAAATGCTTTTTATTTAATAACAGCAACAAAAATAGGATATATGATGAACAAAAGCCTATCAATCCTGAGTTTCCCTCAGAAATACCAACCAAAGTTGTAGAGCCTAGTTTTCCTCCAAAAGAAGTTTCTTTACCTTTTGGGAAAAAGACTACGGTTGACATTGCCCAAGAGGAACTATTACAATTAAACCCACCTACACCCTGTTACCGTTCTCTGAGAAACAATGTACCTACTCCACTTTTAAAATATAAAGATCTTGAGTGGCGTAAAGATACTGTTAGTTTCTACGATTATCATAATATATGAACACTGATAAACTAACATATGAATATAAATTAGCCTTGGTTTACTTCGCATAACAAGATTTTACAATATCTACAAGACTATTCTTCTCACTTTAAACTAGACGATATTACTGAATTCAATACATCTGTTGAAAATTTGGAAGAATTACCAAATCAAGGTGGATGGAGTGTGCTGACAAAGCATGCTGAATACTCTAAAGATACCAATCAAGTTGAAATATCATGGAAGGAAGAGGTATACATTTTATTTCAAATTGCTTATAAATTACAGCGTATTGAATACAAATAATATAAACAGATTTTTGACGCTGTTGTTGTTGCCACTGGTCATTACCATGCTCCCTATGTTCCTGATTTACCAGGCTTATCAGATTGGCGTAAAACATGGCCCGAAAATGTGATTCATTCAAAGCAATACCGTGTACCTGAGCAATTCAAAGACAAGGTAAGATGCTGGCAATTTCGTATAAAAAAGATATTTATTTTATATGGATAGTCGGTACTTCTCATCGGAAACGGCACATCAGCATTAGATATAGCCAGAGATATTAGCAGCCAAGTAAAGACCATTTACAACTCTGTTCGTGAAAGCAACCACAAATTTGATGAGCGTTATCTCAAGCTGAGAGAAGAGTTATCTAAATTTGTTCCCAAGAACGTTCAACGGGTTGGAAATATCAAGGCATTTCGCTTCGACAATGACAAAGAATCACAAGATATTCAAGATGCTGTTGTTGAACTTGAAGATGGTACCGAATTAACCGGCTTTGATTACATTATTGTCTGTACCGGTTATGTTTTCAGCTTCCATTTCTTGGAGAACCTTCATTCTGATGAATACATTAATGCCAAGCGTCAATCTGATGTGGATGACAGACATGTGTTGGTTAAGGATGGCACGCAAGTATTTAATCTCCATAAAGATATCTTCTATATTCCAAACCCTACATTAAGTTTTGTTGGCATTCCATTCCACATTGCCACCTTTTCACTATTTGAATTCCAATCCTATGCTATTGCTAGAGTTTATGCTGATGCTGCAAAACTTCCGACCGAAAAAGGAATGCGCCTTGAGTGGCAGGAACGTCTTTTAAAGAAAGGTGCAGGAAGAGAATTTCATGCTTTAGGCTCGGAACTTGAGTTGGCTTATATCAAGGACATTACTACCTGGGTAAATCGTGATGGAAGATCATTAGGGAAGCCAGTTGTAGAGGAGCATAATCAAGCATGGATTGAAATTAGAAATCAAAGCTTAACAGCTCTTAAGAAAGCTTTAAATATTGAATAAAAAATTTATGCATATTTTAAACAATTTTTGAAGATGCCCACGTTTACATTTACGATTCCAATTTTCAAGGCTTTATAATCACTCAAAAAGAAATAAAGTATCTGCATATATCGAAGGCAGGCAAACTATCCCCTACTCTTTATTTCTGGCTTTTATATATACACATAATTAATATTGGTATCGAGCTGGATTTTGCCAGCCAGATTTACTAGTATAAAATGGGCTCGACAACAACCCTATCCATAATTGAATGTATCGAGATTCAACGGCTAGGTCTTTTATATCTAAGTTTTAATTAAATATTATTTTTATCGACTTTTTTTTATATTTAACCATGTATGGTCTGAAAATTCAGTTTTTGTAGCGGACATTTTCGGGGCTCATTTTTATCCTTACCAATACGCATGATTTTGATCAAAAAACAAAAAAATCGATTTTTGATACCAAAATTAACGTTTAAATATACTACATTGTGAGAAAAAATTGTAGCCATAACTAATACACATTTTATAAAAGCTTAATATTAGATGTTAAGTAATAAAATTTGCACTTTTGACCCAAAAACAGTTTTTTGATTAAAGGATTTTCATGTAATATTTTGCAATAAAAATGTTTGTTATGTTTTATTGAACAAATAGAGCGTCAAATGTTGTATATGGACGTATTTTTTTATTTTTATAATTGGTAGTATAATTAACTCTAAATATGCAAAATCAGAAAAAAAAATCGGAAAGTGTCAAAATTGATGATCTGGACAAGGATAATTTTTAAAATTAATATTCCATTTATAAGCCTCGCAAGTCTTAAAAATAAGAGATTTTACGATATTTGAAAACTTCTTCAAGAATCCACGATGCTGTACCTACTCAATTCAAGTTTATTATTGTAGATATTTACTCTTTTTAATACTGTGTAATAATTTATCTGATGATAATAAATCTTTAATTTCTAATTATCGCGCTAGAGCTGATTTATATTAATTTTTCGTCTTACCTCTATATATCCAATGTCATAAACATAAACATGGCCATCACTGGAGACAATAATTAAACGTAACAAGGTAGAGCTACCAATCATATGATACATTCATTAAAAAAATGGAAAAGCGAGCTCCTAGGACGATGCCGTAATTGAGCGTAGCAAGATCGAACGGCTAGTATGAAATAAGGCTAATAAGAATATTTTGCTGCCAAAAAAAGTTTTCAAAAATCTTAGCCTTATATAGCGCGACTACTGTATTGATACAAATCTGTTGAAGGTTTCAAAATATAGACTCCAAAGTGTATTTACATACCCCTAATATTAAAAAAATGCGATAAAAACGTTTCAATACAAACAAATAAATACGTCAAATTACTACTGATATTTTTTGTTTTGGGAAACCTGCTTATAATAATGTTATTTGATTTTCAAGGGAAAAATGGTATATCAGACAGGCGATCTCAGATTCGAAATTCCAACTTGATCTGTACGACATTAGTGGCACGCATTTTCCAAAAAGTGGTGGTACACACACTCACACACTCAAAAATGCGCACACTCACACACAAGATATTGTCACTTTAGCTGTTACCTGATCAACCTTAAGTGATCATGATAAGGTTCGAATGTGTATGAAGTGATCGGAGCCAATATAACTTTTTTGTCAATTAGAAGCAATCTAGATTTTTGTTTGTCATTTATAAGATAGACAACAAACTGCTTAATTTACTGCTATTAGGTTACCTCAAAATCAAGGCAACAACAACAACAACAACAACAACAAACAAAGCTGTATATTGATTGGACAAATATCTTAATAAGAGTAGTAAGGATCAAATGATGGTATATAGAATCAAATCCGGATTTACGGGGTAAGTATCCGTTGTATTATGTGTATTTATATTTAAAAAAGGCGTCTCTTTGCTCCTTTCTGATTGCGTATCATGTGTTGTGACATACTGTCATTACCTTGTACAAAATATTTCTTGTACTTTGTGGAATTATTCACATATATAAAGCAGCATACCAATATATAACAAAGAACCATAGAGAGAAAATTCAAGGAGGCTATGTATACATCGTACATTAGCATTTATTTATCATCGGTTGTAATTGAAAAGTTAATTTATGTATGGTTTAATAGCATGATATTGAGTGAAACCAGCATGATAAAGTAAGCTTTCATTTTGTGTAATTCTCTCCAAGTGCGCACATTTTTTTATTTGGTTTAATTATTTGATTTTTGTGATCAATTCCCACTCTGCATGTTTTCGATCACTTTTGTTGGTCTGAGCCCAGCCTTCTGTATTTATGCTTGTAGACAAACAACATGAGTGATGAAAGATGGTGATGCATTTATTATGCACACTTACACACATCTACATATCCAAGTTTATTACTAATTTCAAACAAAACAAATGTATCGATCTCGTTTGATAAAGGTTCTTTTTTTGCTATAAAAATGTGACACCCGAGAAACTTTATGCGCTATGTTTGCCATAATTAGTTTTTCTAGAGTCCAATAACAAAAAGATTAGTAAAACAAGTCTAAATGACAATTGAGCATGTGTTGAAAGATCAAATTAAGAATAATACACTGTATGTTTCGAAATTTTGGTTTTTCATTTCGGTTTTTCTTTTTTTTTTTTTTTTTAATATTTCCTTTACAATCTTCTAGAGCATACATAATTTTATATTTTTCTAAAATGAATATATATAGACATAGATTTAATTTCTCTTTTACATTACATGGTTACCCCTTATCACTTTATAAAAGAGTAACTAGCAAGGTTTCATTCTAATTTCTGCAAGTGGCATTTTATACAAGGTCCGCTTACCCGATGCGATTTATAGACATTTGTTTTGATTCCCTTAAACGATAAAAAATCGAGCCAAACAGTAATCGTAATATAGATAAAGGCGGGCAGAACAAGAGAGAAAAAAAAAAGAGCGGGATGATTGACAACAAATTCTCTTTATTTTTTGCCGAGAAATAATGTGATACAAGTGAAATGTCTTTTTATAGTATTCCCGGTAAAGATTAATGGATTAATAAGAAAACGCTTTGACCAGACCATTATTTATTTATCAAAAAAATATGTGGTTAAGGAGCAATGTATATATATATATATAAAATATAAACAAATGCGCACATTCATTTTTCAGGGCAAAACATGTCAGTACCGTGTTTTCTTGTATTCAAGTGGGGTCATTTTAAAATTTTAAATAAAGAAATGAAGCACTTTTAATGAACGTTTTTACATACAGTGACAACGGAACAAAATATCCCTTTTTTTCGACTATATAAAAAGGCATTAAAAATTGATCAATTTCCATCACATTTTCCTCTGTTTCTAGTTTCTTGCTTTCCACTACTCTTGGCTTTATACCCTTTATTTTAAAATGAATTACTTCAACATGTCTGATTATTGCTTTCGACCAACCAAGTCATTTCCAATTATACAAGAAAATCAACAAAATCAACAACCACAGCATCCACAACAAAAGAAACCAAATGAATTGAAATTTAAGATCGAGTCTGTTGGAATTCATCCCGAAGATGATGATGATTTAGACATGTGTCCTGCAAGAACAAGACCTTCATGGCCCAAGCAAATCATTCCGTGGTGGGTTGCTTCTCAACCAAATGAGAAGCCTCCTTATTCATATGCTACATTAATCGCTCATGCCATTTTAGCTAGCAAAGATGGTAGATTAACATTAAATGATATTTACACTTGGATTTCAAAAAACTATCCTACATTTTCTGTTGGGAATGGAGGTTGGCAGGTATAAATTAGAAAATTGCATAATAATTAACAATGCCTAACATTATGAAACAGAACTCAATTCGTCATAATCTATCGTTAAACAAGAAATGGTTTTATAAGATTGATAGAAGGCCTACTCAAGCAAATCCAGGAAAAGGCTGTTATTGGACTTTGCTCGCTGGTACTGAACAAATATTTATTGATAATCTAACACAAGAAGGAGGACATAGCCGAAAACATCATGATATTGGTCTTACTGCTGAGCTTTCCATTGGCCAACGTCGGGGTGCATGCTTTTATAATCATAACAATCCAGTTACACCAACCACACCTACCACTCCAACTCCATTATTAACTCCTCATACAACAATTAATTTGGATACACCACCACCTACTCCAACAAAACCATTGCTTTCTCCATTATATACAACATTCCGTATGGTTAATATGGCACCAAAATCAGATGAAACTATTGCTATTACTGCTGCTGCATTGGATGATTCAGATAATGATTCTGGTGTGGATGTTGGTAATGAGTATGTAGATAGAAAGCATTTTAGAAAGCGTCGTCGTACAAATACTACCACAGCCACTACTATTAGTGCTTCAAGTGCAACAGCAGCAACCACGCCCATTATGACATTAGGCATGGATCAATTACATGTGAATCATCATCATCAACAAAGCATGATTTATGATACACCAACATCAACTTGTATTCCCCCTTTTGGAGAGATCAATTATGAAGTCAATGATTGGGTGGAGCATTCATTAGTCTACACCGATCAACAGAGAAAGCCACCACCACCATCACCACCACCACCATCACAACAACAGCAACAACAACAACAACAACAATGGATTACACCTATTCAACAATCCAACACTACATGGAAAAGACAACAACCTATTACAATTCACTTAAATGATGAAGAAGTAACCCGAAAATACCTTCATTTTGAAGAAGATGAAGATGGAAATAATATCGATAATAATAATAGCCTTATGCTCACTACACCAGTTAATTCAAATGATTTATCATTCACTAATTTATACCCATCACAATCCCTACAAATAACACCCTATATGCCAATACAGCCACAATATCAATTATCGCAATTTGTATCTATGCAAGATATCCTTTACTCTTAAAAAATCATTAATAAAGATAAATGTCTATTTATGTTCATTGTTATCACTTTATTTTTAAAATCATATGGTCGTATTTCACAGCCAAAATTAAATAAATGCAATAATTTAAATAAAAAAAGACAACGCACACCCAAACAAAGAAGATGAAGAAGAAAGAGGAGGAGGAGGGCAATAGAATGAAAGAAGAGGAGAACAAAGATATACAAAAAAAGCGATACAATTATTTTAGTAACTTGTCTTTGCATTATCCTTAATTTGTTCTAACTATTGGTACAGTACGATGAAAAGCTTCTTGCAAGTAAAACAGGTCTACGGCAGCACGAGCCGTACACCGCATAGCGGCGTTGACCAGCATCTTATAGTTTCAGATTGAAGCATAACCTTTCTTTCCATTCACTCGTGTTTATTTGAAATAGTTTCAGATCTAATTAAAGCGTCAAGGCACGTGAATTGAATTCTGTCGTCAAAATCACTGTGTGTATAGCCCAATGAATATGAATGATTGCAATGACGTACATTTTCATTGAGAGGACGAGTATTTCATTAGAAAAATATTTTATTAATATCTATTTTATCAATTTAAACCAAATGGATAGATATTCAAGAGGATACGACGAAAGATATAGAGGATATTACGACCGTCCACGATCAGATACCTATCGCCCAGGCGAAAACTATCGTTCAGATAGAGATTATAGAGATACTGCTGGTGGCGGTGGTAGTGGTGGTGGTGGTAATGGAGGCAGTAGTAGAAATTATTCCCCTAATTATCCATCTTCTCGCTCCCCAACAAGTGGTGGAGGATCTGGATCAAGATACAGCAGCAGCTACTCAGATTCGAGACCGGGCTATTATAGCTCAAGAGGTCCATCTCCTCCATCTCGCTCTTCTTCAAGATCTCCTCGAAGACCATCTTATGGATATTATCGCTCATCAGGAGGGTCATCATATCCTTATAGCAGAAGGTCTCCATCTCCTCCTCCTGTAGGCGGTCGTAGCGGAAGTAGTTCCAGCAGTAGAAGAGACTCTTATGATCACCATAGACCTTATCATGGTTCTCCATCTTACTCTCAATATCCTCCCCCACCATCATCTTATAGAGGCGGAAGAGGAGACAGTGAAAGAGGTCCATACCCACCCTATTCATCTCGTAGACATTACTCTGGACCACCATCCTCTTACGCCCCTCCTTCATCATCAGGATATGGACCCCCTCCTTCTCATCCTTCGCCAAGTAGTGGATATCATAATAGAGAAACTTCAGTACCTCTTCAAAGATCGATACATTCAACTCCAACATCAACAGCTCCTAATTCACCCAGACATTTTGCACAAGAACCTAATAGCATGTTGCCAAATAGCAACACGCCTGCTTCTTCTTCTGTAGCTGCAACCGCCGTAGCTACTTCCTCGGTTGTTGCCTCGAATTCTACATCTTCTCCATCACAACAACAGCAATCTGCCCCTCCTTCTCAACCATCAAATATAGAAAGCAATGCGCCGGCAGCATTGGCTTCTTCGTCTTCAGTTTCTAATATTGCTTCCAATGTTGCTCCCTCATCATCCTCCGCCCCCACCACCAATACTAATACTACTATTAATAATACGACAACTAATAATCAACCACAACATGCGCAGCCCCCACCTTCTCTTTCCCTTAATACAAACTATCCTCAACCCTCTTCTTCTTCTTATCCATATTCTTCATCCGCATCATCTTCACCTTACACTAACAGCGGTGGAGGAGGAGGCCCGAGTACTCCACGAGGAGGTCTTCCACCTTCTCATCACCACAGCAGTAATAGCAACAGCGGATATCATCATCACTACAATAGCCATTACAATTCCCCTTCTACAACTATGCCGCCTATCCGTCAAAGAATCTCATGGGCTCCAGATCAGGAAAAAGAGGTTTGTTTGTTGAACAGAAATTATGAAACACATACTAATATAGCTTTAAATATAGATGGATAGATATCATATAGAACAAAGAAAGTTGTGTGACGAAGAAATCCGAATTTTGACAAGCTCTCGTAAAAGTAGATTCGAATTAGAACTTGCGCATTGGGAAGTAAAAAAATTAGATCATCAATTGGAACTTGTACAAAAGCAATGGGAAGAGAATGGGATGGAGGATTTGGTTCGAGAGGAATCTTTGAAATTTAATAACAACAGTAATAACAAATCAACATCCAATGTCGCCTCTTCAAGCACCAATGTAGCCACAAAGTTGGCAATTATGTAAAGAAACAAAAATAAAATGTATATATCTTCTTTTTAATTTTGCATAATGTGTTTGTCCAGTGTAGTAATACTTTTAAAGAAGTTTTAATGGATTAGTGCGACATGGTTTACCTTGTTTTTCTTATTTCGAATTATTATTGTTAAATCAAAATTTATTTATACAATTCGCTTTTTCATTGCGGTGCGTGTATCTCCACGGTATGCACTGTATATATAGTATATCATGATTGATAAATGCTAATTGGATTCAGGTAAGTCAAGGAATATTTTCAACAGGGTAATAACATAACATAATATAATTATTAAAAGCCATAATTTTTCATTGTTGTATCATCATGGAAACATATCCAGCTCGAAAGTTTTTAAAGGATTGATATTTTGATATCGTACCTCATCTTGAAAAGTACACCTTTTGCCAAAATGATGTCGCAAAAAAAAAAGAGTGTCGTGCTTTATAAAAAAGATGTCCATACAAATATCATAAAACATATCAAAATAAAAATTTGAAAGTTTTTAAATGAGAAAAACTTTATGGCCAATTTGAGCTTTCTTTATAAGATACGGATACGATACGGATACGGTTACAGATGCAGTTACAGATGCAGTTACAGATACGGATACGATACGGTTCTTCTGATTTTTCTTAAATTTTAGGAATTAAGCTTGACTATTTTAATATTGACAAAGGTAAGCGAACATACTATAGAAATATAAATACTCTCTTACGACACTGATCGCATCCTTCCTTACAACTACAGACGAGAAACTGATCCATATGTATAAGAGAGAGAATATTTACATTTCTAAAGTATATCCTGTTTATATATATACTTAAGATAACCAGCTAAAGTACAATAGAACTAGATATATTTATTTAAGTATATTTATAATTAAAAAAGGATGAGTATAAAGATCAGGTATTTATATGTTTTAGGAGCGCGGATATAGGGTATAACATTCGATAGTTAAATCTTGATTTCATAAGTTGGAAGACCAGTTGTAGGAGGTTTTGATGGGAATAGATTGACCAGAACCAGTTCCAATGTGAATCGCAGGTAGCGTTGAGTTTTTCAGTCTCCTGAAACTCGAGAGCTCGAGGAAAGCTTGAACAAAACTCGAGAATTCGAGAAAAACTCGACAACTCGAACAGCTCGATTAGCAGCTCGACTCGACTCGACTCGAGGCTTGCGAGCTTTGTTTATGCAATCTCGAGTTGGCTTGTAGGCTCGAATGAAACACGACTCGACTCGACTCCAATACTAATTCAAACAATAAGAGATGTATTTTGTTTTCATTAAAAGGACTATCCATTATAAAGACTATCATAGCATTTCAAGTTGCTTCTGCCACCTTAGACACTGCTTAACAGATATGAATTGGTCGCATTATAATGCATGTTCCTAAATTTATTTTACATCTCACTAAAGACTCAAAAACACGTAAAATTCACTGCTTCTCCCTCGAAAACTAAGTCGCAATTTTCACTCCTGTTCTATTTTTTTTTTCACTAAATAATACCAAGGTAAAATTATATGCCAATGTACCTGAGATGTTCACCTTTAATCCAAAAACAAGTATCCGGAAATATCCTATTTTTTACAGTTGGTATTAATTTTTCAGTGCTAAGGTTTCAGATTTTTTACGCGTATTTCACTGCTAATGGATTGAAAACTTTGAGGCTTCATATCTCTAGAAAACATTAAGCTATACTAACACTTTTTAATAATAAAACTTACTTGTTTTAACGTGCTCTATAACATATTTGAATATAAAAAAATTCTGAGCACTTTTATTTTTTTTTTTCATTTTTTTGACATTTTTGCAGTAAATTCCAAAATATTGGTTAAATTGAACAGCATTTTTTTTAGATTCATGTCATTAAGCTCGTTAAGCTCTCTCGGATTCAATTTCAAAAAAATTGATTTTTCGTGGAAATATCCTCAAAAATGTGTGCAAAAAGATTCCTTCGCTTCTACCTCCCAATTTTTCCTTGTATACCCTCATCCCAAATTCAGAATTTGAAAAAAAAATTGACAAAATTTTTGTTTTCTCTACGACAAATGCAGCTAGAAGGTTCATCAATGACTCGATCGATAGATGATTTTGTTGCCCATTGTTTCCAAAATCTATTTTGAAGCATGTTTATAAGAAATCATGTGTATATTCAGAAAACATTCAAAATTTCAATGACATTTTGTGCAAAATTTAATGCGACACATTTGTTTGAATTTTGTTTAACTGGATGCAGAATTTAAAACTGTACAAAAATTATTTAATAAGCTATTTTAACTTACTTCGCAGTTCATGAGCCATTAAGCAATTTTGTTTTTTGATCATTTTCTGATTGATTTGTCGGATCAATTTTGAAATCCAGTTACTATAGGGTTAAGCCGTAATATGACCTATTATTTTGATTATATCGACGAAAAACCAATATTTTTCGCTGAAATAAAAAATGCAAAGTAGCTTAGAGTTGGATCTATCTTGTGGATATAAAAAATTAAAGTATTAATTTTTGTGCTCATTTTTTTATAATTAATTTTAGGTAAACCTTGGTCAATTTTGGTCAATTTTGGTCAATATTTGGTCAGTTCACCAATATTCTAGAGTTAATATTTCTATTTCCCAAGAGATATTAATGGCCTATAAAGCTAAGGTACATCTTCTTGGAAGATTTTACGTGATTCAACTGAATATTAAGCAAAAACATTAGAAATTCATTTAAACTCCATTTGAAACATACTTTCGTATAGCCGTAAAACCCGATAACAAAGCCTCATCTCAATGAATTTCAATCCTATGAACTTTCAACTTTACATGAGGGTAGGTACACATGTTGAACGAGTTGATCTCAAAGCCCAACTTCCACAATCTACTGCGTGTCGAGAGAATTAATACCAAAGTATACCTATACTTTACTGCGCCCTTTTAATGAAAACAATTAAAAATACGATCTTATAAATAATAATCGAAGTAAGCTGCCGCTCTACATGAGTATAGGTATGGGTAAAGATACTCCAAGTATATCCAATATCAGGGTTATATCAGAATCTAGATATAGCGCTACAGTAGTCGTATTATCAGGATATTGTTATTGTTACACTATTAATAGCTGTTGTATCACTTGATAATATCTTCTATATATAAACTCATTCTCTACATTGAATAAAACTACATCTTTTACTCTTTTCTAACTCTTATTATTAGTTTTGGTAAAACAATCAGCTTGCATAAATCATTGTGCATTCGGTAAATTTGAACAAAAAGTTGATTACCTACTGTTCACACCCACTAAAGTTAGTAATGAGCTCACCAGTTCTCGCCAAATATGGATCCATCACTACGACCGACCTGTGCTGCACAAGATAATTTCGTTGTGCCTAGGTGGGCTGCACACTATATCCTGTCCGAGCTGTTGTGCCCACTGAATATGGCTAAAAAGATAACAAGATGCACGTGGGCACAACAAAAGAAACTGCACACGAGCACAACGCTAAGCCTGTATGTGCAGAATTATAGATTCTGTCCATGTGCATGACATTAATCCCATATGTAAATAATAGTAGAATTGCCCATAAGCATATCATTAATCCCTATTTGTGCATAATAATAAAATCTGACTGTTACGCCAGGAGATTATTGTCGGTTTTCGAGGATATTAAACAGCCAATTTTGAAGCCAATTCCATTTCTAACTCACATTGAAATGTAATTCTTATAAATAGTCTTTTAAACCAAGACCTAGAAACTCTTGGTTCTTTCTTTTACCATTAGTTTTTCTAGTAATAAAGCCTACGTTCTCCATGATAAATGTTGCTACTAGTCTTTATTATTATTCTTTCTATAAATAAGATTGTATGTATCCATAAACTCTCAATTATATCAATCTCAAAGCTAAAATATGTAATAAATCATTTAATAAAAATAAAGGAAAACTGTTATAAAATGAAAGAGCATGCAGTAAATTACGATGTTAATTTACTAAAATAAAAAAAATATAAAAATAAAAGCAGTAGAAATACAATTATAATCAGCTAAAGTTTTTATTACAAAAGATTTCTGAAGAGTTAAAATAATTGAAAAGTATGAGGGTATTTATAGTGATTTGAAGAACTTGGATACCATCAGACTTGAATGGATGTATATTTAGTAATCTTCCAGTTTTGAGTACATTGTTATTGATTTGATATTTTAAGGGGTAAATTGTATAGAGCATTGACCATAAGGGATTGTATGTCAAGTGTGACAATATCGACCTTTTGGGAAATGGTTGTTTTTGTTTATTTCTGTTATATCTATTTTATGTAACCTTGATTTTTAAGGGGTAGTTTTTATATGCTTGAATCTTATTTATATTGATAGTGCAACTACGATATAGATGAGTAGTTGACTAAATTGATATCTTTGTTTATTAACATTATTGATTTGGATAGAATCCTGTTTTGATATATATGTCATTTGTGTAATTGATTGCGCCGTGATCAAGGGTGCTATCATCTACACGACATGTATGGTTCAAAAAGGGTATTTCATATTTTTAGCATGCGTTTGTTATTGTGTTCAATTGAAGCGTTTGTTTATTATCGTTGTTCACATTTCAAGTGGCATCATATTTTATGAGCGACACTTGAAATTTAGGTTGTTTTTATTTTATCAAGCGTTTTTAGTATGTAATTCCACTGCAGAGCACACTAAAACTAAAGACCTTTATTATAAGGTCGAAACATCATCTTTTATATTTACATTCTCTAATTATATGACCTGTTTAAATGAGTCTATTTATATATATACATATATCCAATCAAGTCTAGGTGACACACACTAGTTCCACATTCCTGTATAAACGGAGCTTCATAACATAATACACAGCAATGTAGAACTTAACATATCAAACTGTGTCGTAATCTTAACCAAGGAATGCCCCCATATCTGTGGATGCAACACTGACCATGAGCATAATGAGCTGATCGCATGGGCACAAATTGGCTTGTACATGAGCATCGTGCCGTTCTCAAAATTACATTGCATTTTTTACTGGAATTGGGCTTTGAATTACATTTGTTGTTATTAACATAGATTATAGACAATACAATTCAATAAGTTGTTGATGTAAAACAATATTATCATGCAAGAGCTAATATATTTACGATTAACATCATTTGTATATATGTTTATAGCTGTAATAATGCTTACAGCAACAATGGTTTTTGCTCGAGCATAAACTTAAATAACACTTACTGCTTAAATTTATATGCAAAACAAATCTAAGATTATATATGTTACATTATCGCACATAAAATTTAAACAAATTAACCTTCTTTAAACTTATTATTTTAGTTTACGATTGTCAGCTGTAAAAATATTTGTTTTCCAACATAGCTACAATTAAAACTATGGTTATTAGGCAAGACATCAGATTATTCTTTTTTTTTGTTTCTACATCATTTGAAAATTTGTCATTTTTCTGGAACATTTCGTGAGTTTGTAGCCAGTTTTAGCTTTTTATTGAATAGATATAAATATTATAGCCTTCGATTTGATTTGGTAATGAAGAAATACGTCCAATAATACAGCAGTAAATAATGATATTTGATCTTAGAATGCGGTTAAATGAAAATAATATCAGTCTATAATAATATAGACTGCTACCAATATTAAAAACATTAGTCCCTTATGTTAGCATGATGCGTATTCAAATAAAAGAAAAGAATGCCAGCTTGATAGTCTGATATGCCTTATCAAACGGTAAATATATCCTTGAAATATGAAAACAACAAAAAGAAAGAAACAACACACGTAGAAAAGAATTTTAAAGGCTTTACATTATTTAGCTCAATTAAAACCCTGCTAAATTGCTCATTTCAGCCAATGTAAAAACAGCATTACAGCGCATCAACCTATAAACCAATAAACAAAAGAGGCAGCATCTGTTATCATAGAAACATACATCTTTTTTATCAGAAAAACCGTCTATCATATCATACATTCAATAAAAAATTGCAAGAGCGAGCTCGTAGAACGACGCCGTAATTGAGCATAGCAAGATTGAACGGCTGCTAAGTCTCTTATACTATCGTATATCTAAGTTTTAAATAAAAAAGCGTTTTTTTTTTACTTTTATTATATTTAACCACGTACTGTCTGAAAACTCAGACTTTGTAGCGGACATTTTCGGGGCTCATTTTACCCTTACCAACACTCATGATTTTGATCAAAAAATAGAAAAATCAAATTTTGATACCAAAATCAACGTTTAAATATACTACATTGTGAGAGAAAATTGTAGCCATAGCTAATACGCATTTTATAAAAGCTTAATATTAAATGTTAAGTAATGAAACTTTGCACTTTTGGCCCAAAAACGGTTTTTTGGTTAAGGGATTTTCATGTAGTATTTTGCAATAAAAATGTTTGTTATTTTTTATTGAGCAAATAGAGCGCTAAATTCAGTACATGTGTATATTTTTTTGTTTTTATAATTGGTAGCATAATTAACTCTAGATTTGCAAAATCAGAAAAAAAAATTTAAAAAATGCCAAAATTGATGATCTGGGACAAGAATAATTTTTGAAATTAATATTCCGCTTATAAGCCTTGTAAGTCTTAAAAATAAGAGATTTTATAATACTTGTGAGCTTCTTCAAGGATTAATGATGCTGTACCCACTTGATTCAAGCTTATTACTGTAAACTTTTTTTATACATGTTAATATGGTGTGGTAGTTTATTTGATAATAATATAGTCTTACTTGATAACTAATGCGCTAGAGGTAATAATTTACATTGAGCTTTAGTCTAACCTCTCCAATATCATAAACATAAACATAAACATGGCCATCACTGGAACCTATTGCCATCTTTTTACTCTCTTTGTCCCAAGCCAATTTATTCACTGCCATGCTTCACCAGAACCAACTTAAGTACCTACAAATGGTTCCTCGGCATTTGCATTCAAATCAGATAAATCAAATTGACTGATTCCATTTACAACAGTATCAAGCGTACCATCATCACCCCGCCTTATTATGATAAATGTCAACTACGATCAGAAACATCCCGTTGTCATTGTTATAAGCTATGAAAAGCTTGATTTTTAACAATACAGCAATTAAATAAAAACAAGATGATACTAATGGTATATAATAAGTATTTAACATCTAAGTAAGTTTGATGAATTATGCTTCTAAACCCCTTTAAAAATCCTGAGGCAAATACAGCAGCTTGGTCCTGTAATTTCTATCCATCAAAATATTGCGATTTACACCTCTACATAATAAATGCATTTTTTATCTATCTTGGCCTCAATGTACTGTACATTGAGTATCAGTTTTTTACCTGTTGTATTTTCTCTGATTCATTAATATTCAGTCATATTGAATGATGATTTGTAGCATTGCCCAAAAAAAAAGAATAAATGCTTTAAGAGTTTTCTGCATATCAAATTATGCAATTTAGTAACAATTGCAGTAAAAAGGAGTAAAATTTTATAAAAAAAGCTTTAAAAGAGATACTGTTTAAATCCTTCTTTATTTAATTATGGATAATCTACAATAAAATACTATTTCTACTTCTCTATTTATATTATTTGGTTATTGATATTTGTCTGGCAGTTGTTCTGTCGACTTTCAGTTATTCCGCAATTTTGAATATATTGTTGGGTTGTTGAGTCCTTGATTTACTTGATCGAGGGCGGCTCTTAAATTGGTTTTTGACAACCTCAGTTGTCAATCATGCGTTCAGAACAGCCCTTACTTGTTCTATTTGATTCGCATGAAATTTTTAGGTTTTTTTTATTTATAATACAACACATTATGAATACCCTTGGTATCTTTGATACATTAGAATATCCTTGGTTATTTATGGTTTATATTCATAATCTCTTATTTGAATTGCATGGCATGGTTTCAAATGAGATGACTTTTAATTTATTATGTGGAGAAATACTACCTAGTTCAGCACAGCAATGATTGCACTTAACTATGCTTTTTGAACCTATTGATGTTAATCAGAATAATTAGTATTTTCATTCACAAGTAAGCTGCGTTGCTTTATACGATACATTTACATTCACCCATTCAATAAATGACATTGCGTTTATTATCCGTTATATCAATCAACTAATGTCATCTTGATTTGATACGTTTGACAATTAAATCCCTAAATTACACTTGAGCCACCAATTATGGCTTGAAAAACAAATCTCGTACAGATCGACGAAGCATGACAGTTGGGATAATTTTTTTGTGTTCATAGATCTCTGCATGATGAACCATAATATGTCTATCTGTTCAATTTAACTAAGTACATTGAACCCCAACATCGTACTTAATAAAACGCCTTACTTTATTACGAATCGACACAACTAATTTGATGCTGTTTTATCATCAGCAGTTGAATCAGATAAATTTGAGATTAGACGACCCCTTTTAATAGTTTTGCATACCATGAGCTAATAAAGCAACGAAATTTAGGTATTACATGTCTCTTTGAGATACAACTTCATGGTGGTTCAATATTGATTAAATTGTACTGAGAGCTTGATTTTTTCGTTTCCAGATATTCATTGATTTATACCTAAACATCACAAATGAATTAATGAGCATGACCTTCAAACTCGATCCGCTTCCAACTTTTGGCAATTTCCCCAACTGAGACAACTCTTTCAAGCCCCAAATTTCAAATTGATATATCTCGTCAATAAAGTAATTCTGTTAAATCAGAGTAACTCACATCTGCTTTAAACCGTTCAAATTTTTTATTCTGCCCATATGTGCAGATCATTATGCCCATGGGAAGCATAGTTCAGCCGTAGTGCCATATAAACTCCCATTGCAATGGTAAGTACGTCTAGTGCTAATCCACAGAATTGCAAAAGGTTCAGACTCCCCGAGTTGCTGTGGAAATGGAGAGATCAAAACTCGTACTTACTTAAACAATTTTGTATGGGCTGTTTCAGATATTCTGAGCATTTTTATAAAATCAAATAATGGTTCCAATTTGAATTTTGAGGTTGTACTTAATACTTAGTGGATATACGAATAACATACCTTGATTTCATTAGCCAAAAGCTGTTTTGGAAGGATCTTTGGATACGTTTTTGAAAAAAAAATTCTTTTCTTCTGCTTGAAAGAAATTTAATAATTGGAAAAATGCTTACAATCAATGAATATTGACCCAAATGGGCTCTAATTTTCAAAATATATACTACAGCTATAGCAGTATTCAGAGTTATGATTTTAGCATACCATTGATTTTCTGGTTAAATCGTAAGAAGCAAGCATCCACTTTTTCCAAGTTAATTTTATGGCTCAGTTGGCCATTTAAAATTAGAAATAGCGCTAATCAACCTAAATCAACCTAAATCAGCATATATGGGAATGACAATTACAGAAATTAATAAATATACGTCCTTTTTATGCATAATAAAAGTTGTGTTGTTGTGATAAGATATATATCCAAAACAGAATAACTAAAATGCTACATAATAACCAGCGTTGCTGTCGAGTCAGGGTTTACCAGCCAAATTCACTAGTACAAGCTCGGATAGAGAACATCCCTAAGGACCCTGTGTTATTGACATTGAGATACCAAATCTATGGATTTCGCAAGTACATTTGAGAAGTCTCCATATCAAATTCAATGATTTACCGAGAAATAAAATCAATCAGTAGACTAATATAAGATCATGCATGCAGTGCGATAGAAGACATATATGTAATGCTCAATAAAGTGCACGTAATTTATTTAATTTTCATGCTTCTTCATGACAGCCCCATTTTTATTATTGATTAATGATGAAGGCCTAGTAACTATTGATAACCATTAATTTAAACTCAAACTTAATGTATTATAAGTATCAAACACAATACACTTACAACAAATTTGCTACTTGTCATTAGGATTCTAGGCTTTTGTTAAAAGCATGTTCGAATAGCATTCTAACCAAACATTAGATTCGTATCAAATTACGAGACTGAGACTCGGTAAATAGAGTGAAAAAAAGAAGAAAAACATAATTTTCTTCGGTGCAAATAGATTCAGGAGTATTTACTTCAGTCGATCAATAAGAAATTAGTCAACGGAATTGTATTGATGTTATAAAAAGGCATCCAATTAATCAGAATATTGCCTCATAAAACATCTTTTATAACCATGACTGATGCTAATATAAACACCATTCCAGGAAAAGTAGAGGTCAAAGACGATCAAGTAATTGGAAGCGCTAAGTAGTCCGTTGGTAATGCAGTAGAAAAAAACGGTCTTAAAGACGAAGGATTTCAACAAAGTGCTGCTGGAAACGGCAAGAAAACCGTCAAAAATATAGCTGATTTCTTCCAAAAGGTTACTAATGAAGCTGAAGGTACTTTTAAAGGCACTTTCTGGAAATAATAAAAAATAATATAGGACGTTGGATGTTGCACAATATATTTATTTTATATTGGCTAACCGCAATAAGATTTGCTTCATTTGGGAAAGCAAAACCTGCTGCTTTTTTCGTATATTGTAAATTTTTCTTTTTTTCCATTCTATAAACATAAATGTCTGATATTGCTGTTAAGCAACCAACAAAAAGTATATTAAAGCAAGTTAATACACAGCCAGTGAATAATACATCTTCATGGTTTACTACTCAACAACCTCGTATCAATAACTTGTTTGGTAGTTTTCGAAAAAACCAAGAACAACAACAGCAGCAGACACAAGCACAAAGTCAGGATGAAATTAATACACTAAATGCAGAGCTTGAACCGAGAGAAATTAGAAGAGTTAGATTTCCTGTTACTGAAATGACAGTTGAATATCTCTTTACTAAAGAAGAATTAGTAACTGAACGTAAAAAGCAATTACCTATAGAACCTATGAGTATTCAGACTTCCAGTCAATTATTGTCTTTATACGAACTTGTTTGTAGAAATAAACAAGAGCCAACGATTGATTTACTTATTTCAACCTTAATTTCTCAACCCCAAGCTACGTTTTTGACTCGAATTGATTTGACAAATCAACCGATTGATAAATATAACATTTCTCCACTTGCTGATATTATGTGCGTTGATTTTGGGATTAGAGAACTTGTTTTAAATAACTGTGGACTCGAAGACGAAGTAAAATAATGATAATTGGTATTCATAGATTGATACATGAATAACTAATATATTGATACAAAAATAGGCTGTGAAAATCATTATGAGCAGTTTATTAGAAAATGATAAAATCAAGCATCTCAGTTTAGCAAACAATCCCAAATTGACAAGCTTGGCTTTCAAATACATTGCCATCTACATTAAAGGAGTAATTATTATTACATAACATGCTGGAAACTTTACTAAAAATCATACTGCAGGCTTCTCAATTAGTGAGTTTGGATCTTTCATTTACACAACCCGATAAAAAGACTATTCAGTATCTTACAACCGCAACATTAAAACATGATCTTTCACAGTCTATACCCTCATTATCGAGTTTACTATTAAATGGGTGTAATTTGCGTGCACCTCATTTAGAAGTACTTGCAACGACTATTCGAAAAACCAGCACCTCATTGCAACATTTATCTATTCGGGGTAATCGCATTGGAACACAGGGGGCTTTAGCTATTGGAGTCATGCTGCGTGATTACGATAATACAGATACTTTTCAACAAGGGATTGAGCGCTTATTTTTGGACAACAATGACTTGAGTCAGGGCGGTATCCAATACATTGCACAAGCTTTACGTAGAAATCAAAGTCTTCGATATTTGTCAATGTGTGAATGTAAAATTGATGCCAAGGATTGCATTTTAATGGGCGAAGCGTTGAAATATAATCAACATTTAGAGAGGTTTGATATAGGTTATAATCCACTAATGACTCCTAATATGGATGGTGTATGTATATGATTTTTTAATTACGTTTAAAAGACTAATGTTTCTCGTTAGATCACATCCATTAGACAAGCTCTAAATGTTAATAGATCACTAAAGGATCTTTGTTTGGCAGACACTGGTTTAAATACTGAAGCTGCCATTGCTCTGGCAGAATGTCTTCCCGAAAACAACTCACTCGTACGTCTTGATTTATCTAGAAACCCTCAAATCCAAATTGCTGGTCTATTGGCATTATCAGTTTCTATTAAAATGAATCATACTATAACATTTATTGACATTAATATTCCTGTAAGTATACATGAAATGTCCCTGAAATCGTAATTAAATTTGTGGCATATAGAAAGAGGATAAGGATATGGTTGAGATCCATAATGGGATATTAGCCGCATGTACAAAGAATGCTCAATCAAAGAAAAACAAAGTGGTTGCACAAGAAGAAAAATCAGATAACCCCATGGTAACCACCGCTCAGGCAACTGCGCGTTTGACACTTCAGGAGCGTTTAGCCGCTGTTACAAAAGGAAAACCAAAGCACAGTGTTCCAACGTCATCTCTGGAAATCAATGCAAATCAACCTCCAGCACTACCAAAACGAAGATCTGAAAATAAGGATTCACTTTTGATTCAACAGGCTTTCGACGATGTAGCTGCTTTAGAGGATTTATTGAGTGGCAGACAAGAAGAAAAGGATAAATCAGATACGTTAGCTGTTGCAGATAGATGTAGAGAAGAACACTCAAAGATTTGTTTGAGGATACCTGAGGTTTCTAACCCATCTCATTTGGGTAAATTATAAAAGTATTTTTTCTAAAAATGAGATGAAAATACTAACATTAAACTTATAGAACTTTTACTAGCAATTAATGACAGATTGACTGTTGCTATTCAATCATTTGAGGAAAAACAAACTAAAGAAGCCGAAGCTATTGAAGCTGCAATCAAGGAACAACAACTACAACAGCAATTACAACAAAATCAACAAGAAGAAGAGCAAAAGATACAAAAGGAACAAGAGAAATTATCATCTTCATTTGAAATAGGTGATGATGATGACGATGATGATGAAGAAGATGAAAGCTTAATAGATGATGAAGAGGATGAGGCCAATGAAACGTCTCTACAAGAACTGAGAAGTGAAATTGAAGCAGAAGAAAGTGCTGCATTTTTAAATGCAAAAAAGGATGAACTTGAGTCAAATTCAAAGAAGGAAGAGCTCGACTTGAGTGCAAAGAAAGAAGAAACTGAG
Organism: Mucor racemosus; assembly: GCA_027405735.1. Classification (NCBI taxonomy): domain Eukaryota; kingdom Fungi; phylum Mucoromycota; class Mucoromycetes; order Mucorales; family Mucoraceae; genus Mucor; species Mucor racemosus. Next base: position 981,775 of record JAPEHQ010000013.1, on the reverse strand, counting down.
GTGGAGGCAAAGGAGGAGGAGAAACCCGAACCAAGTACGAAGATGGATGAATCAGATAAGGATATTTCTGAGGCTAAATAAAGAGACACAATGTACATAATACATACCGTATATATCTAATTTAAATCATATTGTCTTCTTTTCTAATGCATAAAAATATGGCCATTATTGGTGTTGAGATACCAGCTGTTTCCAGTAATCGCTTTATTCTTCAGTTTTTGCAAAATATAAATGAAAATATACATTTTAAGCATACTAAAGCAGTTTTGCATCTTTAAATCAACTGAAATATGTTTACAAACTATTCTAAAACTTTGTAAAAGCGTACAAAAAAGTCAAGATTTTGATATAATGTTCAATTATATCCAAGGAAAACGTATTTGCATCTAATTTAGAGTTGGATCAAAGTAATAATAGCAAGTAATGGATAAAACATTGTTCATCTCCTGCTTAAATTACGACCAATGCCCCCTTTTTCATTGGGAAGGAGGGGACATTCAAATGCAACAAAATTACATCACTGTAGTAAAAGTCGATGGCCATTTCCTTCTTTCTTCGTTTACCTTTATAACAATGAGTCTCAAGATACCCGAAGAGATAAAATACATCACACCTTACGTTCAACGTGGACAAGAAGTTGTAGCAAGAGATCCAGTTGTTTCATATTATGGTAAGATTATTATTCAACACGCTTTGATATATTAACATCATGTTCTATTGTAAATAGCTCAATATTATGCTGCTAAACTTGCTATCGCTCGAGGACCAAGAACTAAAGAAACTACAGATTATTTATCTCATTTACTTGACGCTTTAGAAACAGTAAGAATAACCGAATTCCTAATACAAATATTTTTATTAATTGTTGTCATAATAGCAAAAGCAGGCCATTGGAGCCAATGAAGCTATCACAGACGATTTAGTTGGATATGCTCACGTCGAGAATTTTGCTCTCAAGATCTTTATTAACGCAGATAATGAAGATCGTGCTGGTAAATCAAGCAAGTAAGGATCGCCCTGATGATATGTAGTAACATTTACTAAATGTTTCTAATAGAAAAACAGCCAAAACTTTTCTTGCTGCTTCCATCTTTTTAGAACTCTTGAAGACATTTGGGGATTTGGATGCAGAAACAGAAGCAAAAATTAAATATTCTAAATGGAAAGCTGCAGATATTATGAAAGCTTTGCGCGAAGGACGTGTGCCAACACCAGGACCACCTGGAGGGATTGAACAAGAAGAAGAAGAGGAAGAGCAGGAAATTCAACAACAACAACAACAACAAGATGAACAACAACAAGATGAACAGCAATCATTTGATCAACAAGAAGATGTACCACCACCTTCAATTTCTGAATTTCCTAGCCCACCTTCTAACTTTACTGCACCTCTTCCTCAAACACCCCAAATTCCTAAAGCTGATACAACAAGTGATACATCACCTGTAATGCCTGTTAGCAGTAGACCACCGGTAGTTGTAGTTCAACAGCAACCAGTGCCAGTAGCTGCTATTCCACAAATCTCTACACCAGCTAATACAGTTAGTCCTACTAGCATCGCTACAGCACAAAAAAATGCCAAGTGGGCGATTAGTGCATTAGATTACGATGATATTAAAACTGCACGACTTCAGTTATTATCAGCATTAAATGAAATTGGATTTAACCAAAATAATAACTTTGGCTTTTGATTAAACGATAAATAAAAGCTTTATTAAAATGTTCATGTAGCTTTTCCAATAACTGTTTTACATAATTTTGATACATTACTGGACCATGCATCTAATGCTTCGTATTTGAAATCATCTGTAGATCTTCTGTCTAGTACTAAACGACGATTTACTTGATCGATTCTGCCTGAAATTCTACTATCAAGAATTAAACTGACTAAAAGATCCTCCACATCATCAGCAGGTATATTTAATTGCTATCAAAATAAAATGTTGGTTTATAACACTAAATGCAAACATAAAAATATACTTTACTTTGGAAATAAATGTAATTTCAATGCTAGTGTATGGTTTGATCAATTTAATCAATACTTGTGTTCGAATATTTCGTAAAACATCATCAATGTAAGCACGGATGAACGCATCGCCCATGATTGATTTTTGATTGACTGGATAAATTTCATTAATAAATCATTATTTTGTGGCAACAGTTATTGAAGGTTACCTTTCAAAATATGTTCAAATTCATTGATTTCCTTCTTTTGATATGCACTCACTAAATTTGTCATTGCTTCTATCTCTTTATCGTTTTTGTAAGGTTTTGTTTCTTGTGAATCAAAAGGATTGATTTGCGATTCAGTTAGCATATTTGCCAATACAAGGTACCTATAATTATTGTTAACATTAATGCTTATAATCCTATGTTTTCTTCTTACTTTAATACTTGAATACGTTGTGGACTACCGGCTTCGTCATAATTCTTGAATGATTCAAAGAAATCTGTTTGTGCATCATCCCATTTCTCTATATCCCTGGTTAAATCATATTATTGAATTAAGCAAAAGAAAAAACTTACTTTCACTCATGTGCATTTTACCACCACATTCACGAATGACGCCCATAATACGAGGATGAGGTATAGCAGATTTAACAGACAAACACTGTTGATACAATTCTTTGAGTTTCTTGTTGTTTTTGGTTTCTGTATACATCTGAATTTCTAGTGCCAACACCTCCAAGAGATGAGTACCCTTTCGTTGATCATCTGTACCATCATCCTTCTGACAGGCAGCATGTAATTGCTTGAGAATCTTATTCAAACGACCATATTCCTTTCTATCCAGCCAGAGTTTAGCCAATTTGAGATTAGTCTTCACCCACAATCGTTCATTTTTGTTTTCTACCAAGGATTCCAATGTAATTTCATAGAATTGCTCCATAAATGCCATATTGTCAGCAGAAGAAACGTAATCCAAAATGTTGTTGATACTCTTTTCACTGTAGTTTCTGGTTACAGCAGATTTAATGTATGTCAATAATTCGCGATAATATTTCAAAGTCTACAAATATCCAAGTTCTAGGTTAGCATTGATAAATTGATTTATATGATGAAAACGGACATACATTATCAAAATTATTATGTTGGAATGAGATTTTGATCATTTGCTTGAGAGCCTTGAAACCCCTGAATTGATGTGGTTATTAGTTGCTTCATTATAGTATCCCTCGCGTATTCCAATTACCAATCACCCTTCTCTTCCTCTGTATCGATTACGCTTTGGAATTCCACCAAAGCTTCTTTTGGATCGTCCTCTTTTCTCGCTGTACAAATCGGTCAATATTATAAAAATCTAGCATATAATGAAAAAGCCATAATCACCTTTAGCGTTGTAATATTTGTTTTCGAGGTCTACGTCAGGTTCCTCTTCTTCGTCATCCTCATAATCAAAATCATAATCCTGTTATATTGTATGTTTATCAGTCAATGAGAAGCAATATCTCGCGTAATTAATAGAGTTATACCTCCTCTTCATCCTCAAGCATGAAATCGTCGTCGTCACTCATTTTTTCCTAAATAAAGATGTTGCTATAAGCAAAAGAAGTTTATTATTGCATTGTTTATCTTGCTTGTTAAAGCGGGTTCCGTTTGAATATTACAAAACGTCACGCAAATTTATCACATTTGACATGCGGACAAAAATGTTTACTGTACAGTTAGTACTTCTGGATTGTATAAAAGCTCAAAAAGTTACTGGAATATGAAAGATGTTCAAGAATAGGACATAACAAAGCATACACATACATATTATAAAATAGGCTTGATAAAGTCCTTTAAAGATGATGTTTACAGAATTGATCAGATTTTTGAGTGTGATTCCACAGACGCAATTTCCATTTCAAGTAGACACCTTGGCGCAGTTGGCATAATCATGCCTATTGTTTGCATTTTGTAAATTAAAGGACTTGGCGTGAGACTTTTTAATTAAAGTTACACTCGATAATTTAAAACGAATTTTGGTTTTTTTGCAGATATCTGCAGCAGCAAAATTTGAATTTTCAAACAATTGAATTTTCAATCTTCAAAATCGGGGAGTGCCCTCTTGTCTATAATTAACCTCATACTAATCACTTTTTAAAATATACCTTAGACATTGCTATATAAACAGATATGAATTGATCGCATTATGCTACCTATCCCTAAATTTATTTTATATCTCACAAAGGACTCAAAAACGCGTAAAATTCACTGCTTTTCCCTCGAAAACTGGGTCTCATTTTTCATCCCTGCTCTACTTTTTATTTTCACTAAATAACACCAAGAAAAAATTATATGCCAATGTACCTGAGATGTTCAGCTTTAATTCAAAAATGAGTATCCGGAAATATCCTATTTTTTGCAGTTGGTATTAATTTTTCAGTGCTAAGGTTTCAGATTTTTTACGCGTATTTCACTGCTAAAGGATTGAAAACTTTGAGGCTTCATATCTCCAGAAAAAAATAAGCTATACTAACTTTTTTTAATAATGGAACTTACTTGTTTTGAGGTGCTCTATAACATATTTTAATATAAAAAAATTCTGAGCATTTTTATTTTTTTTTTTATTTTTTTTTTGACATTTTTATAGTAGGTTTCCAAATACTGGCTAAATTGAGCAACATTTTTTTTTATTCATGTCATCAAGCTCATTGGGCTCTCTTGGATCCAATTTAGTTTTTTTTAAAATATTGATTTTTCGTGGAGATATCCTCAAAAATATGTACAAAAAGGTACCTGTATTTCTAGCTTCCATTTTCCCCTTGTATACCCTCATCCCAAATCCTGGATTTGAAAAAAAAAATTCACAAAAATCTCGTTTTCTCTACGAAAAATGCAGCTAGAAGATTGAGCAATAGTTCGATCGATAGATAATTTTGTTGTACATTATTTGTATTACTTATATTTAAAATAGGCTTTTAAAAAGTGATATGTATCTTCAAAAAACCTTCAAAATTTCAATTGAATTTTACGCAAAGTTTAATGTGACACATTTGTTTGGATTTTGTTTAGCTGGATGCAGAATTTAAAACTCTACGAAAAGCATTTAATTCCCTTGATCGACTTATTTTACAGTTCATGAGCCATTGAACGATTTTGTTTTTTACATTATTTTTCAATCGTTTTTTTTAAATCATTTTGGAACCCCGTTATTATAGGTTTTAAGCTGTGATAAGAGCGATTATTTTGATTGTGTGATCTAATATATCTGTTACAGACCCACAAGCCTCTATTCATAACCTCCTCAATTTTGAGAAAATTCTTATCTGGCCTTCTTGCCCCCATGAACCGGCGGTTATTCCCATCATTGCCATCTTAGAGTTATGGAAAGCTCGTTGGCGTTTTATAATCAATAAAACTTTGTTCCTATCTGTCAATGTTGTTGCTGCTACTTCCTCTGCCCTCCAAAAACGGGACGCCGAGGATCATCATCTTTCGGATCTGCATTAATTTCTCCTTTTGTTATTATTTCGTTTCGTACCTTAGACTTTTTTTTTTCTTTTTACCTTTGTATTACTATTTTTTTTTGTCACAATTTTCTCAATCCTTATTGAGCACCATTTTATTTTTAGTTTACGCCTTAGATATAAGTGCAACAAATAAAACCCATTTAACAAAAAAAAATATTTTGATTACTATCTCGACGAAAAATTTTAATTTTTTTCTGAAACAAAAAATAAGGAGTAGCGTTCAGTTATATCTATCTTTTGAATACAGAAAGCTGATACTGTACCTGAATTTTGATCCTTGTGCTATATCAGAATAATCTAGATATAGCGCTACAGTTGATCTATTAGAATTACAACTTTCCATATATAGAAAATCCTTGACAGATATAACAAGTCTTATCTGTTCAGTAACTGGTTTCTGTCATCTATGAACTAATAATTAAATATAACTTATAGCAATATTACCACCGAAACATAATAACATATTATATCCATGCACATTAATAATAATTTCTATTGTCACATCTAATGTATCCCTGTCCATTAGATCTTATCACACAATACCAATAACTATATAAACCCATATTTAATTCATTCTAATAAACGGCACCTTTTACATTGATTCTAATTTACAAAGTCTCGATAAATCAACAGTATTTATATTATTGGGATATTGTTATTGTTACACCATTAATAGCTATTATATTATCTGATAATATCTTCTATATATAATCTCATTCTCTACATTGAATAAGACCTCACCTTTTACTCTTGTCTAATTCTTATTCGTTTTGGTAAAACAACAATATACGCCTATAACAATCTTTAAATTTCATTATAAAGTTTTGAACACATAATAAACGTTGTTGAACAATTTATTCCACACATTTTGATATACAATTCTAAACGTCAAATTTAGTTTCAACAATTTTAGAGGGACAAGACCAGCCAAAAAGCGTGAATATTTGTACTGGTAATCAATTTTAGCAGAAACTTGTTTTCAAAAACAGTATCCATCCATTCCAGATTGTCCCAGCTACAAAATTTATTAATTGAAGCAAGGGTGGTTACTATAGTGATTGTTTCATAAATTTGAATGATGCAGAAATGGCCAACTTAAAATTGAGAAAGCGCATTTGGAATCAAAATAAATCGAGAAAATACTAAGGTATTGCAATAATGGGTATTAAGTAAAGTCTAAATTATTTTTCATTCTCTACCAGGATATTTAGTTTTTAGATTGCTGTGAAGACTTTTTTATTCTTTTATAAATTTTGTGAGAGCTCTTTTTGTGATATAGAAATCCATGAAGGGACGACTGATATGCAAAGCTAAAACCATAGTATACTACTCATTAGCGTCTATCCAACGAATTTTACCTCGTCAAAAAATATTGATTTTTGGTTGAGAAAATTGAGATTAAATGATTGATTTTTGGTGATACAAAAAAGGATCCATTTTGGACGAGGATATACAAGGATAAATTTTTGGTTTTACAAAAAAAAATTCAAAAAAATGTATATCTCCACAAAAAATAGGGTTACAGCTACGTATAAATACTCATTCTGTAGATAATTTTGTTGCGCATAATGTCAAAATAAGCTATGTTAGGTTACATTTGAATAAAGGGTACTTTTTGATCAAAAACCGTTAAAATTTGACATTAAATTTACTGGAGATTTTATGAGAAAAATATTTTTAAAATGTACACAGATCAATTTCGAATTTAAAACTGAACCTAAAACATTTAATACGCTAGTCCAACTTGCTATGCATTTTTGTGAGTAATTAAACATACAAGATTTTTTTTGGATTTTTTTGGATTTTTTTTTCCATTTGAACACTTTTTGGATTCAAGCTCAGTTGCATGTGCACATCTGATTATACAATTTTATATGGTGATATTCAAAATTGGAGCGTGCCCCCATTTCAATAGATAATCAAGAAATATAAAATGTAGAGCTGTACTTGATATGCTACAGAATATTGACAAAAGACTTATTTCTATTCATGTTGATTTCTCAACGAGTATAAAGACTTCAAATGTGAAACACTTGCTTTTACCTAGTGATATTAAACGAGCCGAGCCTTTTTTATGCAGCCGAGCTTTTCTCAAGGCTCGTTAAAGTTAGACGAGCTTACAAAAAAGCTCGTTCAACCTCGACGAGCTTTTTTTTGCGCGTGACTAGAGCTCGTTTACCCCAAACGAGCTTTTTTATGCAGCGACTAAAACTCATCATCTCAATGCGAGCTTTATTTTACCTTTCTAGTGACAAATATCTAAAGTAAAGCAAACTTATGAATGTCAATTGACAATTATCTAAAGTAATAATGTCATAGCATTTACTAATTATTATTTAAATTTGAACTTTTTGAAAAGAAGTCAAAAGCTCGTCTTTCTCAAACGAGCTTTTTAAAAAAAAGTCAAAAACTCGTCTTTGTCAAACGAGCTTTTATTAAAGCTCGGCTCGAGCTCGAGTGATACAAAGCTCGGCTCGTTGTGGCGAGCTTTGGTCAAGCTCGTCCTAGGCTTGGCTCGTCTTTTATACTTACTTTTACCCCGCTTAAGAAATCTATCTAAGATGTCAAATATGATGGTATACAATGAAAAAGTTGAAGCTAGAAACGAAGGTATCTTTTTGTGCACATTTTTGAGAAAGATATCTCCACGAAATATCAGTATTTTGAAAAAAAAAAAAAAACCGGATTGGGTCTGAGAGAGCTTAACGAGGTCGATGACATGGATGTAAAAAAAAAATGTCAAAAAACTGTCAGAAAAATAAAAGTGCTCAAAAAATATGTATACTATCATATCTGTTATGGAGCGTTTCAAAACAAGTTTTATTATTATTAGAAAGTGTCAGTAAAGCTTACCCTTTTGCAAAAATTGGAAGCCTCAAAGTAGTGGAACTTTTTAATCTAAGGAAAGCAGGTTTCTTTTTGATAGCCGTGCCTTGATCATTCAAAAGTAATTTTTAATCAATGAGATCAAGATTGTATGTTATTCATAGGCTCACTGTGCATTAAGTCTAATTTCAAAATTTAATTTTGAATTATTGTTTGATTTTATAAACAATTTCAAGGAATATCTGGAACAATTGATACAGAATAGTTTGAAATTTGAACACCTATGAGTTGTTATTTCTCCATTTTCACAGCAACTCAGGCGGCTAAACCTTTTGCAATTCTGTTGACCAACATTAAAAGTACCTGCTATTACAACGGGAGGTCATTTTTTGAATCCATATCCGTCGAGAACGAGTGAGCTTACTGACCTTCATACAAGGCATAAATAGAAGGTAACCAACTTGTTGTTCAAACCTATCAAATGCACAATACCTCATGGAAGCTGATACTGTATCTAAAATGCTTTTAATAAATATTCATATCTATGTCCATGTGGAGCCGCAGCTTACTTGGATCAGTATTTATAGATGCCTTATTTAAATTGTTTTCAATAAAAGTGTGCAACAAAATATAGGTGCACTTTGGCGATTATTTTCTCAACACATAGTAGGTTGTGGAATTTGCCATTCAACAACATCATTATGTGGAAGATAATGCGTACCAAACTCTCGTGCAAATTTGGAGGTTACTTGGATCGAAGTTCCTCAAGATACGGTTTTGTTGCCACTTGAATTTTGGATGGTTTCAAATGGTTCTCGGATAATTTTCAAAATTTTTCGCCCAACATTGAGTCAAATTCAGTTAAATTCTCAAAATAGATGTATCTTGTCTCTATAGGCCATTAATTTCTCTCTCAAAATAAAATTGCTAATATATACCGCTCTCTAAAGCAATGATTTCTATAACACAGATGATTGTATTTACAGTGTGGTTCAAGTTTATAAACCGCATTTCAATCAAATTACACAAAAATTTGAAGACGTCATCAATGGAGCTCAAATTTTAGGGTTTATTCAAAAATCACGATGGCCCCCTGTTTTTTTTTGTTTTTTTTGACAACCAGGTAAATTTGATGAAGCAAAACCTTATGGTTTGGTGGAATCACTAGTCTATCTTGTACGTGCCTTATCCGTTGGCTAAGGTCTACTATAGTATCTCGCAAGATAAAGTTTCATACGTAGCTGCTGAAGGTTTGGTGGGAGTTTTGACGTTAAAGTAACGTCTGGTGCGTGAAATTTTAACGAAGCTTCTATCATAAACTTTCCTAGTATTCTAGGTTTGAGTAAAAGAAAAACAAGTAAACTGCTCTTGTTTAACTTTCTTTTAGCTCATCCTGGTACAGGGTTTATTCTATCTGCGTTTAGTTCTTTGGATTGTTTACCTGCGGTTATCAGCTGTTTATTATCTGATTTTTGACACACCCTTGACCAGGGTTTAAGAGTCAAAATGATTTGAACGAACAGTTGGTAGCTATTGAGCTATCAGCTATTGGCTATCTCATTTTGGCACACCCTTGGCTAGGGTTTAAGAGTCGAAATGATTTGAGCTAACAGTTGGTAGCTATTGAGCTATCAGCTTTTGGCTATTTTATTTTGGCACACCCTTGGCCAGGGTTTAAGAGTCAAAATGATTTAAGCTAAAAGTTGGTAGTTATTGAGCTATCGGCTATTAGCTATCTGATTTTTGGCACACCCTTGGCTAGGGTTTAAGAGTCGAAATGATTTGAGCTAACAGTTGGTAGCTATTGAGCTATCAGCTATTGGCTATTTCATTTTGGCACACCCTTGGCCAGGGTTTAAGAGTCAAAATAATTGGAATTAATAGCTGATGCCTCAATTCTGCTATCGCATCTCTTTTTTCTTTAACGTCTGTTCTCTTTTTTGCAAGGTCTGATCTTTCTGGTATGTTTCTAAAACGTAATATATTCTACTTTTTTCTAACCTAATTTTTTTTTGGATATATTCAATAATCGTTTTTCTGCAATATCTACCTCGCTTCTCAAAGATCCAGCACCTTTTTTTTAGCATATCTGGTCTCATTTCTGCAACATTTGTTATCGTTACTGAGCAATTTGGTCTATCATACGCAAACCTGGTCTCTTTCTGTAATATATGGTCATCCTCTTTCAACACCTGGTAACTTTATGTTAACATTGGCTTTTTATTTAGGTTTGGTTTGCCTTTTATTCTATCTGTCTGTCCTACTATGGCTTTTCTGGCATCTGGTTTCTCTATATATGCTATTATCTCGTTTCTTGGTTTTTAATGCTGCTGTCTCACTATGTTCATTCACCTCGTCCGTTTCAGCCACATCTGGTTTTTACATATCCTGTTGTATCAAGTTTTGGCCTACTCCATGTGGTTCTATCTGACATCGTGCTTTATCTATCTGGTTTCTGTTTGTCTTACATGATCCTTGATTCTCCATTCACACTGCTGCCCTAAATCTTTTAAATGCGTGGTGCCTTTTTGTGTATGTCTCGTCGTGGTTCTTCACTATATCTGGTAGTATTCTGGATATTGTATGTCATTTAAGCAATATCTGGTTTCGATTAATTTACTTCTGGCCTCAACTCAGGTTTATATGGTCTCATTTTATGCTCATCAGATCTCCATGCATGTACTTTCAGTCTCAATTTACCAATGTTTGGTCCTTCTTCAAGAATTTTTGGTTTTACGCCATGTTTATCTGGTCTCAATACATGCTCTTCTGGTTTCAACTCGTGTTTATCTGGTTTTAACTCATGCTTATTTGGTTTCAATTTAATGCTTATATGGTTTCAATTCATAGGTATCTGCTTTAGGGTTTTTATGCACATCTGGGTTTCTTTCATGCGCTCCTCATTTGAGTTAATGCGCATCTTGTATCGTATCATTAGCATATCGTCTTTCTGGTTTCATCTGGTCTCATTACATGCTTACCTGGTTTCAATGTATGCACATCTGGTATCATTTTTTAGCATCTGGTTTTCATTTATGCACTGTTGGTCTCAATTTATGTTTATATGGTATAGGCTTATCAATATCTGGTTTTTATTTATGCACTTCTGGTCTCACTTAATGCACATCCGCTCTGTCTTTGCCAACGTATAGTCTTTATTTTCATGCACATCTGGTCTGTATTCATGCACTTCTGGTTCCATTTCATCAATATATTATCTCATTTTATTCTTATCTCGTCTTTAGTTTTGCTCGTCTGGCCTCCATTCATGTTTATCTGTTCTCCATTATTTATGCTCGTCTCAACCCCATTAATTTTTCTCTGGTATCAAGTGGTTTACATCTGGTCTATTTTAATTCTTGTTCATCTGATTTCTATATATTCACAGTTAATCTTGGTTCATTCAAGTCTGTTATCAATTTATTTTTACCTGGATTCAATTTATTCTGGTTTGGTCTCCATTCTCCATCCATTTGTATCTGGTCTCAATGTATACTCATCTGTTTTCAAGTTATCCTGATGTGGTCAAAATTCATGTTTATCTGGTCTTATTTTATCTTTAACTGGTATCAATCTATGCTCTTTTGGTATAAAGGTATGCTCTTTTATGTTCATCAGTTTTCAATTAATGCTCATCTGGTCTTACTTCATATTTATCTAGTCTCAATTCATCCCCATTGGGTCTCAATTTGTGTGCTTCTTGTCTCTTCTCTTTAACTTGTAGTTTCAATTTATGAAAAAAGGTATATTATTTAAAACTTAAAAAGTATCGTCAACGTCTAATCCTAATTTGGTATATTTTTTATAATTTGAAGGTTTCTTTTGATATAACGTCTCCAATCTAATGTCTCTGGTCTTGTCTCTCTGGTCGTATCATCTCTCTGGTCTTGTCTTCTTTGTTTTTACTTTGCTCTATCTAGAAGTTAAAGCAACTTTTTGTTATCTGATTTTTGGTACACCTTACGTAGGTTTAAGAATCAAAATGATTTGATCGAAAAAAAGCGATAACTTTTACCACCTTTATTGGGATAGTATTTGTTCTGATGCTATCTTAGTAAATTCGGTTATTATACTCAGTTGTTTGTTTTTGTACAATCGGTAATCCTGAGTCAATTTAACCTGGTTGCTCTCCATTCGTGGACTTGCGACCTCTCCCCCTTTTAGGGTCTTATAGTCTTCTTTCACGGTAACCGGCTGGAAACTATAGTCCTTTCTGGCGATCGGAGTCGTATTGATTTCATAGCATTTGCTTGATTTCAGTATCACTTTATAGTATGGTGGTATACAAACTATAAAGTCAAATGGCAACATGTAGATAGACCTCCTCGTGGTGTTGCTGGAAACGTTATTTTGAACGGCTAACTATCTACTCCATTAAACCAATTATATCAAAAGTTACTTTTCCTCCATCTTGGAGCATTTCATTGTTTATAATGTCGATCCATAATCCTTTACTTGATCTGTTTTTTCTTGGATTCTTTATATTGCATAATAAAAATTACAAGATTGAAATTAATTGTTTTATCCATCTATTTATTATTTCCTATTTTTTGTTCTGATACAAAGTATTAAATAATACAACTAAGCACTTGTAAAACCATTGACAGTATTAAAAAAAACGTAGACTACTGCACAGAATATATATGCATTGATGTATTTTCTATACACCCACCATGAAGTTTTATAAAAAAAATTACGCAAATTTGCTTGATTGTTATATATATACAAGAAAACTACTTACCAACAGTATACGTATACTGTATATATATGTATATCCGAGGGCGCTTTGATTTTACGCCAGGAGATTATATCAATTTAGAAGCTAAAACACGTACTAAATTATTTATTAAAAATAAAGAAACATTGCTATCAAATGAAAGAGCACATTAAAACTAAAAAACTTTATTATAAGATCAAACATCTTCTTTTATATTCATACTATGAAGAAAAAAGCCCTTAATTCTCTTAATTATGCCACATTAAGGAAAATAAGACAAAATTTAAAAGAAATAAGCAGTGAAAAGTTTCTTATTTTCCTTAATGTGGCACAATTAAGAGAATTGAGAGATTTTTTCTTCACAGTGTCATATTCTCTAATTATATGACTAGTCTAAAATGAGCCTATTTAAATACATATATATCTCCAATCAAGTCTAGATGACACACACCAGTTTCACATTCCTCAATACGTACAGTATAAACTGAGCTTTATAAAATAATACACAGCAATGTAGAACTTATCACATCAATCTTTGTCGTAATCGTAACCAAAGAATGTACACAGACTTGTGGACGCAACAATCTAGTTTTAACATTGCTGTATATTTTTAAGTTTGATAAATAATACTTAAAATAGAATACAATTAAAAGAAAATGAGTAATGAATCAGTTCTTCAACTATATAATAAGAATAAAATATTGTTTATTTAGATATACAGTAAAAATATGGCCAATTATATTGACCTGACATTGAGATTCTGAAATGTAATTTAAGACAATATTGAACCATTAGATCTGGTTGATAGTAATTGATGGATTGAAATGGATCAATTATAATTTAACCGTGCTTGCAAAGCTTGTGAGTTGCCTTTTTCAATGCTGCGCTGAATGTGTCTGAATGTTGATTTGATAGCTACTTGATTGATTAACTGCTGGTATAAAATAACATGGTGCCATAATTAAGGTCCAAGCGTTTTTGATAATTATTGTATTAAACTTTATACACTAAGTGTTTCTTATATCCTATATCAAGACTTTGCACTTTAATACATGTAGTACTCAGTAGATTATAAGATGCATTGATACTGTAGAAGGCGATAACATGTGATACTAGGTGGCATACAACACACATGGACACAACAAAAGAAACTGCACACGAGCACAACAAAAAGCCTGTATGTGCAGGATTAAAGATTCTGTCCGTGTGCATGATGACATTAATCCCATGATAGTAGAATTGCCCATAAGCATATCATTATCCCTATTTGTGCATCATAATAAAACCTGACCATGGGCATAATGAGCTGATCGTATGGGCACAAATTGGTTTATACATGAGCATTATGCCGTACTCAAAATTTCATTGCATTTTTTACTAGAAAGTGGTTTTAAATTACATTTGCTTTCATTAATATACATTACAGATAATACAATTCAATACATTGTTGCTGTAGAACAATAAATGCAACTGCCAATATATTTACAATTATTATTATCATTTGTAAATGTGTTTATAGCTATAATGTTTGTAGCAACAATGGTTTTTCTTTGCTCGAGCATAAACTTAAATAACACTTTCTGCTTAAATTATATGCAAACCAAACCTAAGGTTATAAATGTTACTTTATCACACATAAAACTTAAACAAATTAACGATTTTTAAACTTACTATCTTAGTTTACGATTGTCAGCTGTAAGAAGATTGGTTTCCAGCATAGCTACGATCAAAACTATGGCTATTATTAGCCAAGACATCAGATTATTCTTTTTTTGTGTTTCTATACCGTTTGAAATTGTATCACTTTTCTGGAACATTTTCTGGATCTGTAGCCAGTTCTAGCTTTGCATTGAGCAGATATAAATATGATTGCCTTCGATTTGATCTTGTAATCACAAAATACGTCTAATAATACTGTAGTAAATAATGATATTTGATCTTAGAATGCGGTTAAATGAAAATTTAAGTCTCTAATATAGATTGATACCTGTGGAACAGATAGAGATATTCACGGAAAAAAAGCATAAAAAAACAATAAGAATTCGACTAGATAACATTAGGGTTTTATTATCAAGTTAAATTCTACTTGAGGACTTTTGTAATAAATAAATGTCCTCTTTATATAGTTTTCATCAGAGAGATTAGGTAAACATTCCTAAGTCCATACATAGCCAATAATACCCCTTGTCAGACATAAATCTTGATAGTAACCAATCGATGTATTCATAGAGTTTATGGGTCCTTGATCATAATGGTATGATTAAATCCATATTATTTTGATTGCTCTTTAATTATAAGTTGCTAGGATAGAAGCTTGGTAGAAAATTTATATTAGTATGAATCAGCATATAGTATCATTCAGTAGTGTAATGTTTATTTATGCCAGCTCTACTTTAATTGAGAATCAGATGAAATGGAGATCAATATAGTGGATAAATGTGTACATATTCCACATTACCTATATTAAAAACATTAGTCCCTTATGTTAGCACGCTTATTTAGATAAAAGAAAAGGATACCAGCTTAATAATAGTCTGATATACCTTATCAAATAGCGAATATATTCTTAGAATACTATGAAAACAAAAAGAGAGAAACAACACACGTAGAAAAGGGTTTTCAAGGCTTTACATTATTTAGTGCAATTAAAACCCTGCTAAATTGCACATTTCAGCCAATGTCAAAAGCAGCATTACGGCGCATGAACCATAAACTAAACAACATAATAGGCAATATCTGTTATCATAAAAACATGCATTTTCTACCAAAAAAACCGTCTGTCATATCATAGATTCATTAAAAAATTGCAATAGCGAGTCCGTAGAGCAACGCCGTAATTGAGCATAGCAAGATTGAACAACTAAATCTTTTATGCTATGGTACAGTATATCTAAATTTTAAATAAAAAGGTGCTTTTTTTAACTTTTCTTATATTTAACCACGTGCAATCTGAAAATTCAGTTTTTGTAGCGGACATTTTCGGGACTCATTTTATCCTTACCAACGCTCATGATTTTGATCAAAAAACAGAAAAATCAATTTTTGATACCAAAATCAACGTTTAAATATACTACATTATGAGAGAAAATTGTAGCCATAATTAGTACACATTTTATAAAAGCTTAATATTAAATGTTAAGTAATCAAAATTAGCATTTTTGGCCCAAAAACGGTTTTTTGATTAAAGGATTTTCATGTAATATTTTGCAATAAAAACGTTTATTATTTTTTATTGAGCAAATAGAGCGCTAAATTCTGTATATGTTTATATTTTTTGTTTTTATAATTGGTAGTATAATTAACTCTAGATTTGCAAAACCAAAAAAAAAAATTAAAAAATGTCAAAATTGATGATCTGGACAAGAATAATTTTTTAAATTAATATTCCGCTTATAAGCCCTGTAAGTCTTAAAAATAAGGGAAATTACGATATTTAAAAACTTCTTCAAGAACCTACGATGCTGTACCCACTCGATTCAAGTTTATTACAATAAATCTTTGCAATTTTTAATACTGTGCAATAGTTTATTTGATGACAATAAATCTTTACTTTTTAGTTATTGCGCTAGAGTTGATTTACATTCAAGTTTTTGTCTTACCTCTATATCTCTAGTGTCATAAATATAACATGATGGTTATCAATGAAGTCAATAA
Organism: Mucor racemosus; assembly: GCA_027405735.1. Classification (NCBI taxonomy): domain Eukaryota; kingdom Fungi; phylum Mucoromycota; class Mucoromycetes; order Mucorales; family Mucoraceae; genus Mucor; species Mucor racemosus. The sequence goes on along the minus strand of JAPEHQ010000013.1, from coordinate 965,122 downwards.
TCAAGCGTAACAAGGTAGAACTGCCAATCATATAATACATAGATTTACGTAATGATTTTGGAAAATAATATGAGACAGAGTGTCGAGATATTTCCAAAATGGCATTTTTTGGGTCTGGAGGCACTATGCTTATATTTGGAACTGATGCTTTTAAAATGTAATAGTTTTTACAAGTAGTTTACAAATAAATAAATAATACAAATATGCGAATAAAAAAGTATGCACATAATTTAAAAATAACTTTCAACGTATTATAATTTTAAAAAAAAAGTATTAAACTGTTCCCTAATTATTGAGTAAAAATTCCTTGAATTCATGAGTATGCTAAAAATATAAATAAATATACAAAGAATTCTTCATAGAGTGTATATAATCAATTGAGAAGTTTTATATCATGCAAATACTCAAGCATAGGGCTATATAAAGCAGTATAATTACTGGAAGCCAATAACCAGTTTTAAAATCTTGTTTTGTCAATTAATCCATCAAAAGCTGCATTTCTTGAGTATTTAAAAGGTATTCCGTAGATAAAGCTGTCTATCATTTGCTTTAGTATTAACTTCTGACCATCTAATAAAGTAACCCATTCAAGAAATAAAGGTTTAAAGTTTTCTGTTAGTTTTTTTCCGGCATTTATCTGCTAACTGTTACGCCAGGATATTATGTCAATCTCGAAGCTAAAATATGTACTAGATCATTTAATAAAAATAAAGGAAAACATTTATAAAATGAAAGAGCACACTAAAACTAAAGAACTTTGTTATAAGATCGAAACATCTTCTTTTATATTCACATTATTCTCTAATTATATGACTAGTCTCAAATGAGTCTATTTATATATATATATATATATATCCAGTCAAGTCTAGATGACTTACACTAGCTCCACATTCCTGTATAAACGGAGCTTCATAACATAATACACAACGATGTAGAACTTAAAATACCAAACTGTGTCGTAATCTTAACCAAGGAATGCACTCAGATCTGTGGATGCAACACTTACAGTTATTTGGATCAATATTTGAAATTCGGTAGTTTTGTTTAAAAAAAAAAAGTTGTAGAACACATTGACTACACAGTTTTGATTTTACACAAAGAGGACTTTTATATACTTCTTAATTTTGGTAGTTGGTATTGTCATATATGTTGGCTTTGGCTGATTTACCGCTATTTCTAATTTAAACCGTTATGCTGAACCATAAAACCCGCTTGGGAAAAGTGAACCTTTGATTCCTATGGTTTAACAATAATTTAACCAGCAGATCAATTGGAAGTTAAATTAGGATACTGCTAAATAATGTATATTGTTACATTTTTAATATATATTTTAAAATTTTCAGCCCATTTGGATTAATACTCATTGATTTGCAAATAGTCGCTTTCCTAGATGATCTGCTTTATTTAAGCAGAGGAAGAGTGGTTTCTGTTAAAAAGGTGCTCTCTACTCTTTCAAAAGCAGCTGTTAACTAATGAAATCAAGATATGTTATTAATACGTTCACTGCGCATTAAGTGCAACTTCAAAATCTAATCTTGGACCATTACTTGATTTTATAAAAATTTTCAAAGAATACCTGAAACAACCCAAACAAAATAGTTTAAAAACTACGTGTCTTTATTTCCTCACTTTCATAGCAACTCGAGGAGTACAACTTTGCAACTCTGTGGATCAACACCAAGCTTACCTGTCATTGGAACAGGAGCTAATTTTGGTCCATATTTGGGGAGAACTGGCGAGAACTGGCGAGAACTGGCGAGCTTATTAACCTTATTAGTAGATGTAAATAGCAGGTAATCAACTTGTTCTTCAAACTTACCAAATACAGCACAATGACCCATGATGGAAGCTGATACTGTATACGTAATATTTATAATAATTTTTATACTTATATCCATGTAAAGTGGCAGCTTCCTTGAATCAGTATTCATAGAGATCATATTTAAATTGCTTTCAATAAAAGTGCGCAGCAGTAAGCTATAGGTGCACTTTGGCGATGGTTTTCTCGACACACAGTAGATTGACGAAGTTGCCCTTTGAGATCGGCGTGTAAGAAATATGTCCCTACTCCCATGTAAAGTTGGAAGTTATTAAGATCGAAATTCGCTAAGAGAGGGTTTTCGTTGTCCATTTTTTACGGTGGTAAAAAGTAGGTTTCAAATGGATTTCAAACGGTTTTCGAATGTTTTTGCCCAATATTGAGTCGAATTACGTAAAATCTTTAAAGAAAATATACCTTTACTCTATGGTACTGGCTATTGATATCCCTCTGAAAATAAAAATATTAATACCAAAACATAAGTATGTACTGGCCAAACACTGACCAAGATTGACCTAAAATTGGTTGTAAAAAATTGAGCACCCAAATTGAGATATTATTTTTTTGTATTCACAATATCGATCTAACTCTAAGCTACTCTGCATTTTTTGTTTCAGCGAAAAATATTGATTTTTCATAGAGATAATCAAAATAATAATCGATATCACATCTTACAGCTTATGATAACTGGGCTCCAAAATTTATTTTAAAAAATGGACGAAAAATGATGAAAAAAAACAAAATCGTTTAATTGATCATGAACTGCAAAGTAAGTCGACCTAGTATACTAAATAGCTTTTGTACAGTTTTAAATTCTGCATCTATCTAAATAAAATTTAAACAAACATTGTGCATTAAATTTTGCGTAAAATACAATTGAAATTTTGGAGGTTTTTTGAAGATACACATTAACTTTTATAAACAAATTTAAAATATAAGTAGTTGGAATAATGCGCAAAAAAATTATCTATCGATTGAGCTATTGTAGAACCTTTTAGCTACATTTGTTTTTAGAGAAAACGAGGTTTTTGTCCAAATTTTTTCAGATTCAGAATTTGGGATGAGGGTATATAAGGGAAAAATGAAAGCCAGAAATGAAGGTACCTTTTTGTACACATTTTTGAGAATATCTCCACGAAAAATTAATATTTTGAAAGACTCTAAATTGGGTCTGAGAGAGCTCAATGAGCTTGATGACATGAATGCAAAAAAAAATGCTGCTCAATATAGCAAATATTTTGAAATCTACTATAGAAATGCCAAAAAAATGAAAAAAAATAAAAGTGCTTAGAATTTTGTTATACTTAAATATGTTATAAAGCGCTTTAAAACAAGTAAGTTTTATTATTAAAAAGTGCTAGTATAGCTTAATGTTTTCTAGAGATATGAAGCCTCAAAGTTTTCAATCCTTTAGCAGTGAAATACGCGTAAAAAATCTGAAACCTTAGCACTGAAAAATTAATACCAACTGCAAAAAACAGGATATTTTTGGATACTTATTTTGTATTAAAGCTGAACATCTCAGGTACATTGTCATATAATTTTTCCTTGGTGTTATTTAATGAAAACAAAAAGTAGAGCAGGGATGAAAAATGAGACGTAGTTTTCAAGGGAAAAGCAGTGAATTTTACGCGTTTTTGAGTCTTTCATGAGATATAAAATAAATTCAGGAATAGGTAGCATAATGCAACCAATTCATGTCTGTTTAGTAATGTCTAAAGTATATTTTAAAAATGTTTATTATAAGGTTAGTTATAGAAAGAAGACATACTCCAATTTTGAAGATTAAAAACTATGAAAATTCAATTTTTTGAAAATTTTAAATTTTGCTCGACCAAATACCTACAATAAAAAAAAAACACAAAATACATTTTTTACATATAAAGTGTAACTTTCTTTGAGTATATAACAAATATAGTAATTCTATTGGAGAGTTTTACGCCAGATTTCAGAATTATGCTAATCTCAAATCGAAAAGTTCATCGACGTACGGTACGGTATATCATGCATATTTAAAATGACGCTTATGAAAGTGAGCTTCTGTCTAATTGATAAAGTGAAGAAAAATAAAAGATTGCAATATATATGTTACGCATTAAACTTGTGAAGACAAAAGATAGATTGATTGATTTGAAGGCTAGATAAAAATCTTAAAGCAGTTCTATACGATGGGCTCTGAATCGAAAATCTGCATAATCGCGACATTTCCATAGTCTATAAGGTAGCAATAAGTAAATATACGTAATGACCTTCTCATTAGCTAGACTTTTCTGAGGCATTTTTATTACTATATACGAACTAAATTTCAGTGTAACTAGCGTATATGAAAGCACGGGTTTTTATTATTATTACTAAATTATGCTACAGAAACTAAATATTTGCGAGATGGTGATTATATTCTTGAGGATTATACTGTGTAGGTGCCTGTTGGTACATTTGAGATGATGATTGTTGTTGGTGGCTCAAGGGGTTAGGTGCTACTGTTTGGCAAATAGTAGGCGATGCTGTAGTTTGCTGATACAGTGGACTTGAACGGTATGCTTGAGGTTGAGGAGTGGTGGTGGTGGAAATTGGGTATGGTGAAGTGATGGTGGTATTAGGAACAGCAGCATTGTATTGAATGGGTGGAGTTTGTTGATGATAACTATAAGGCGAACCATAATCAGCTTGTGCTTGGTATGGGCTATATGATTGCTGTTGTTGGGGTGAATATGTATTGGTAGTCGAGTAGGGAGAACCCGCATATCCAACAGAAGTCATTACATTTGATTGAGGACTATAAGGAGTAGACATTGGGGAATAAGTATTACCAGTAGCAGGAGGTGAGTAAGGTGAGGCAAAGTCATTGCCAGTAGCAGTGATGGAAGAAGCCATTGGAGCAGGAGAAGGCAAGTAAGATCCTGAGCTGCTTGTTTCTTGCATTTGCGGGGAGATGCTTGGAGAAATACCACTTACAGAATCGTCATAATTTGCTACAGGTTGCTTATCTTCTTCAGAGTATTTCATATTAACAATTGTACGGGCGTCATCATCAAATGTTGTTGAAGATGAGTCGCTATTTTTGTTATTATCAGTTGTAGCAGTAGCAGTAATTTGATTGTTTAATTCTGCATATCTCAATTTCTTTTCATGCCACAAAAGAATAGCACTGCATACTACAGTAGCAACCCCGACAATGAATGAAATCCAACAGAAAGCGGCTGAAGCCTTGGCACAGTTACACTAATAAGATCATCGTTCATTTATTATTAGCATATGTACATATTATGTTTTTGTTTACAAGTTACCTGTTTTGACCAAGCACTAGTATAACTTTCATCGTCTTTTAAATCATCATCGAAAGCGCAATTCGATGCATTTTTGGAATGTACAGTCATGGAAATCATGGCAGCAAACCATCCCATTGTCATAAAACAAGTAAAAATGACTGTGGTACGTGGTCTCAAGAAGAAATTTCTAATAGAAACAAAGCCTTTCTTACTCATCATAGTCCAAGGAAAGATTGTTAATGGACATGAAACGAATAATGTGATAAGAGTTACTGCCAATGTATAATTTGGAGCTGCTTGACTTGATCCCTATATTAGTTTGTTTTTGAGTTAGATTTTCAAATTAAAAGAGCTGCTTGTACAGGGTCTACTTACAGTGTATGCATTTTCTGCTGATATAATGGGTGCTGTGACACATAATGTGATGAATGCAAGAAACATTTGAATTAGATGAAGGCCAACTTTATGAACCCCGAGTCTTGGTAAGCTTGAAGGTGTATCAAAATCTAATTTATCAACGAGATCATTCAATTCAATGTTTTTCATGATAGGATATGTATGTATAGAGAAATAAAAAGAGAACAAGAAAGAGAAAGAATGGTATGCGAGATGTTGACATGGGATATTTAAGTAAATGTTTTGATATATAGATTGTTTTGATTCAATATCATCACAGAAGCCTTATTAGGAAACTCAAAGGTTTAAGCAGTGTTTTTGTACATTCTATTTTAGCTTGCTGTTGTTATTGTGGTTGAGCCGCCTTCAAGTAGGATGCCGTTTTTTGCTTTTTTTCTTTCTTACAGACACCAACAAAATTGTCGATTTCAATGTATAATGTATTATGACATGCAGTTTGTAGTGTGGCTTGAGGCGTACTGACGTGCTTTCTTGATCAAGGAAAGCATGAACACATCTGTAGTACTGTAGTACAGCAATTTGATTGAATTGCGCTAATACAGTATTTCCACTTGAAATTCAGACATTTCAGGAAAATATTTAGACGATTTCCAATTGAATTCTGAACGATTGCAGTTATATATTGAGACAGAGTAAAAATGAAGTCTAGACAAAGCGAGAATGCAAATTCGTAAAAATTGTGAGTAATTTTTGAACGAATAAAGTATTGTTTCTAGATGCTAGTTGTTTATTATGATAAATATTTAAATTGAGCGTATGTCCAAAATAATAAAACTGAAAAAGTACAAGAGAACCTTTACTCATTAAAAGGTACAATATTACTCAAGCATTCTGTATTGCTATTCAAGGACTACAAATCTTCTCTCTCTCTCTGTCTGTCTGTCTCTACCTGTCTTTACTCGAGTATTGTTTTTAAAGCTCTCGTGGTTACTGCGTTTCAAGGTTTGCTATTATGATGGTGTATCTACTGCTTCTGCGTGATCATAAGGTTTTTTCCCCTCTACTATCTTTTGGAGAAGGTTTTTTTAAGCCTGTGGTCTTTCCTTTTGGCTCCATACTGATGCTTTTTTCAAGACTGGTGTTATTTACTCAAGATCTAAAGGTTTTTTCCCTCAAGGGCTGGTGCATTTGAAAGGTATTCTGAGGACTTGTTCTAAACTAAGGACGATTTAATTTGCATGCTTTAAAGAGCTTGTCTGGAATGCTTTATGAACCTGTAAGTGATTTCTTATAATAACATATTTATTATCACTGATATATTTTTTTCATTAGAGTTAACAAATGAAGGTGTGTTGCGGGGGTAAAATTGTCGAGTTATTTTTGATTAGATTTATGTAATTGAGCGACTGAAAGTTTTTATTAAAGTTAAGCTAAGATTTGACCTGTTCAATGTTATATTGCAACTGCAGAATTGAATTATTATTATATATTTTAGAACAGATAAAGAAAAAAAAATTACGAATGTGAATTTGGCTATTTATATTAAATTTATTTGTTATTGTTATGCTACTTTTTGTTATCTTTGGTTTTCATTTCATCACAAACCTCAAATACAGGCTTTACACTTGAAATTTAGACGTTTTTATTATTTTTTTGAACGAAACAGAAATAAAATTTAGACAAAATAGAGATAAAAATTTGTATGAAATGAGAATGAGATTGTAGATAAAGTCGGTGTCAATTCACACTAAAATGAATTTGATTTAAGATAAATATGTAGATTCAATCAAGCAATGTATTTCTGGATTATCATCATCTTCTTCTTTATTTAAACTCCGACAATTGGTGATGATAAAAATTGCAACAGATGGAAACAAATGCTAGCAATTACATAAAACCAGTACATAGTTGTAAGGTGTTTATCATATATTGACTGCTTGGATACCCGGTAAGTACCGATTGATGTATTAAAACCTCATATTGTAGAATATTTTTAGTTGTGGATGGTTAGATGATGACTCATTGTCCACGCTGGGAAATGTACTCTGAAGTTTATCACTTTTGTCTTTTAGCACCTCTCCTTTGGTTCTTTTTCAGTAATTGGCAATACTTTGTGGATCAGTTAGCATTCTGTGGTAATCAATTATTATGCTATGGGAAGTAATTTTTCCTTATCCTGAAAGACATGTGCAGTTCTTATGGACCATGTGTTTATATAAACATGATTGTTAGCAGGTGTGGGAGGTATAACCTCTTTTGAAGAGTGATTATTATCGTTGGTGGGGCTGTACCATGTACCTGTCGTTTGTTTTTTTGATAATAATATGGAAGCAATTGATGAAGATGTCAACATCCCGTATTGCATATTGCCGTGGTTGTATACAACGGGGACCCATCGGCCCAACTTGGCCAGCATCATCTTATCCCCTTGGGTCGCTTTATCGGCAGTGTGAGAGTTCGTGGTTGTCAAGATCACATCGCGATGTGTGAGATGAGATAGCTTTGTTGCTGGCTGTACCGCCAATAATAATGACGACGGTGGAAGCTGCGCGAAACCATTTTTGCATGTCATTTCATCATCTACTACTTCCTCGCCAGCCGGATGCTGATATGTGTCTTCATCTGCCTCTTCTTCGCCCACACAATGTTCATCAACAGAATCCAATTTGTCGAGTTTTCTCTTCTTCATAAGGGACAAATCTAAGCCGTGATTTTTGAGATGGGTGATGAATGATCATGTTGTTTTGTTATTTTTAAGGCATATTGGGCAAGCGAAGCTTTTTTCGTTCTTAGTGATGGGTATCAAACCTACAAAAAATAATGATGTTAAGAGTGTGGAAACCCCCCCCCCCTCCCCAAAAACAAAATACCATACTTTCTCCATAGCACTATGAACAAAAAATCTCTTAATTGTGCCACATTAAGGAAAATAAGAAAATTTTCACTGCTTATTTTTTTAATGTGGCATAATTAAGAGAATTAAGGGATTTTTTCTTCATAGTGTAGTACACAGTGGCTACGTGGTAATCACGATTGTGGGTTTTTAAGTTTTCAGGATTAGCAGAAAAATAATCGCACTGATCGCATTTTTGCATTTTGCCTAAACGCAAACACAAAGTGAGGGTTGAGGGAAAAAAAAAGAACGACCCTTAGGAAAAGAATGATAAAAGCTCAAAAGCAGCCGCATGACCTCAATTTAAATAAAAAAAGAGAGAAAAAAAGGCATAACATCCCACCATACTGTTAAATCGGATCAAGGTGCCATAGATGCACTTGATAAACAGGGTACAAATGGGGTTTATATCGCCATGGATAATTGTAAGAACCATCATACTGCCTTTATAGTTGATGCCATAAATGATAGAGGATGCCATCTTATTCCTCTTTTTAAACTCAGCTGGAGAGCGTTGGTTAGAGATCGTTGGTAATCCGGCCAGATGTCATCGTATAAATAATCTTTAGAACAATGGTTGATCATATAGAATATGTGATATCACCTTTATCTGTAAATGATCAACCTACTTGTCTTTATTTGACAGATTGTAAATTAATATAAATATGCACATTTTATTCTATTATAATAAAGATATCTAAGAACCGTCTCAAAATACTCAATAAGTTTTACTTGTATTTTATGTACCTGAGACACAACAGTTCAAAAGCAACATCAAGTGAGCTACCTTCGAATGAAAATTCCACTCTTACGCCCCTCATATTTTACAGGTGTGTCAAACAGTTACTATTGATAATTGCTTGGGTTTGGATTCGACGCCCTGAAAGCTATTGGGATCACTGTATTGACAAAGAATTGAGTCTTGTATAAAAAATGCGACTTATCCCGGAGGTCAACTGTCCTCTCATCTTGTACAGGTGGAGGTAGCGAGAATACATGTAACCAAAAACGACGAGGGGGAAAAAACCAAAAACCAGTTTGTAGAAAGAAACAAAATTGTGGCCAAACTGTAGCAAAACTGGCCTAAGCACCAACCAGTTTAATGAAGAAGACCTTTTTATTCATCTCATAAAGAATTAATATATCCATCTGTCCCCGTTTAATGTGGGTGCATGTATAAAAATAAGTTTTTAGTGGTAAAAAATATTCACACAAGGATATGACAATCCAAATATAAACTAGGTAGGCGTGCAATTTAGCTTGGTCATCCCGCGGAACAAGACTTCAATCCGAGGTACTGTTGATAAGTTTTTTATAAATAAACTTATCATTAAAACATCCTTTTCTTTCTTTTCATTTTTACAACAACTTCAACCAAAAAGATGAGCAATTCTACTGAATCATCATTATATAACTTTGCTCACCCCACACCACCATCTCCACCTCCAGAGCCAGAAACATTTGGTGAAAAACCTGTTACACAGCAACAACAAATTACAAAACGTTTAATAGCAACTCGACCACTGATAACAAGATGGGCAAATGTTATCCAAAAACTATTGAAAGAGTTAGATGGCCGTGATAAATTGATGAAAATCATCCAATATTTTATCAAAATTTTATTGCATTACAAACTAGTGAAAGCAAAGCATTGGTCTACAATCACTAGCAACTTCTCAATGACTCGTAAATTATTGAGATTAGGTACAGCTATTGGCCCTATTAGAGAATTATCACCCCTTAAAAATTCCATTCCATCGACACTCATCACACTCAATGCATTGGTAAACAACATCTCGGATGATGTATTCTGTTTATATAAATTGGGTGTATTTGGCTCTTACTTGGGAGAAAAATCTGAAAGACTATCGGCTTATTGTTGGTTTGCTGGTATCTTGATTGATTTACGAGAAGGTGCTATCAATATGTCTAAATTACAAGCCAAATCATCAAAAGATAACGATGAAAAGAGTACTGAATTAAAGCAAAAAATCTATGTTGCTGAAATCTCAATTATTAAATTACTCATGGATGCCATATTTTGTGGTAAGTTTTATTTTTCTAACAAATGTATCGATACTAATTATCAATTGAATTAAATAGCGTGTGATATATGGCCACCTAGACAAGCTGCTAGTATTCAAGCATGGTCTGGTTTCTTCAGTGGTGCCTTGGCAGGATATAAACTATGGATCAAATTTTCAGTTTAATTGAGAGTTTGCAATTATTTTAGAAGTCTTTTTCATATCCTATACATACTTATTATTTATTATATCGATACATCGCTACATATGATATTTGTATTTGCATTATTAATTATATACACACACACGCACAAACACACACACGCATAAACACACACACATATATATATATATATATAACAACATACCATTATTATCTATTTATTAAATTGGGTTGACCTTGCCATGTTGAGGTTTCTCCAACATTGACATTTTTAATCTTGAAGCATTATCTAATACCTAAATAATTGAATTATTACATGATTTGATTGCATTCAGAAGAAATGAACTTACATTTTCATTCCTTGTTGGACGCTCCAAATCTAATCCTTCAGCTGAATATTCTTTCCAGTTTTGCCAATTCTCGTTTGTTGGTTTAGGGATAGGTGTAGTAGGAATAAATGATAATATGATATATATATTACCAAATACCAAATGCAAGATACCCGCAGCCAACAAAAATGGATGTGTGTTGCTACTTAAAATGATGCTACCCAATCTATTTTAAAAGTAAATCATGAATATACAAATTAAATGTAAATGCAAACATAATTTCATACAATATCAATAGGGAAGCGCGACCACGATAAAGAGTAAGAAACCTACAATAGTAAGATATTGTATCAAATGATATTAATTCCATCACAATTAGCGCCAAAGATAAAACACTGGTTGAATGTGTAAGGATGAGAGCATTTAACAACAGTGTTATCAACTTACAGAGCATATACACATGTCAAAACTTGTGACACATCAGAATGCTCCACAATCGCTTTCATCATTGAGGCCACTGCAGCCAATATATAAAGACTCAGATTGATAAGATTGAATACAAGGCCATATATGTTTTCTAATTTTGTTCTCGAGACCATATTGTATTGTGCGTATGTAGTACAGAAAGAGAAGAAGCAATTTAAACAAAACGTTTATTATATTACATTTTCAATTTAAAAATTAGAACATGTGTGTAATTGCTTTTTGTTGCTTTGTTACCATTTTCGGTAATATTGCATACTGTATTCTTACTTTATCAACCATGTCGAATGTTTATATTATATATTGGAAAATTTATAACAAGTTATACATTTGATGTCCTGATCAATTGATGTCTAGACGGTTTTACAGAAATATAATCTATAATTTGAAAAAAAAAAAACATAATCCTTGATATTTCTGTATATGAAGGAAGTTTCATGCATGGAATTCATAAATTTACAGACAACGAATCTATTTTATAGCACCTCATGTTGTCATAAATACTTTTTTTTGCAGTAGATGGGGCAAAGATCCTTCAAAACTTTACATCAATTTACAAAAATCTGTTTCAGGAATAGCGTAATGGTCACGATATGATTTGTAAAAGTCAATGATAGAAATCGAAGGAAATATCGTTTAATTTGTAAATAAACTTTTAAAAAAAAAGTTTGTAAATATATTTGACATGTCATACAATGTTATCAACGCATTTATTTATATATACTATTAGTCATGGACTGAAATAAACTCTTCAAAAATAGGAATATTAATTCTGTGTCATAATTTCGTGCCATTCAATAAACGTCATCTCAAAAGTTAATAAGCAACTATAAGTTTTGTAATTATAAGACTCCATTTAATTTTTAATTTTCTGTAATATATTTCAGTTTCAAAAGGAGGGGGGGGGGGGTTTACTTATTTTTCGTACATTTTAGCTCGATTTTCCGGTATTAAAAGATTGAAAACATATTTTCATTGGAGAATCATATACAGTACTTGTAAAATAGTAACAATTGAGCCCTATTTAATGCATTTTTCACCTTGAAAAAATACTAATTTTTGATAGAGAAACATCAATCTGATTATTCCATCAAAGTCAACCATGATTTTTGGATTTCATCCTTGTATATGGTCGCCAAGAAAACCTTGGATTCACAAAAAAACAAGGAAAAATGCATTTTTCTCGGCAGAAAATATATCTAGTGATACAAACATTGTCTTGCTATGTAGCTACTAGTGAAGGTCATATTTTGAACAGGCCAAATCTTTATATTTCACAAAAAAGCATGACTTTTAGTCCAAAAATACTCAAAATTTCACTTCACATTTACCGAAAATTTAATAATATTTTTTATGCAGAATTATAATATCTATATAAAATATTGAATGCACAAATTTGATTTACTATACATTTTGCTCCGTTATAATGCTTTTTAGATTTTTGATTGATTTTTGGACAGTTTGGTAAAAATGCGGTTCAAACACTGCCGATTTCTATTTTCAAATACCTGTTCTAGAATTGGCCAGGTTTCTACTTTCTGATGATAGGATTCTCCTTAACATAAAAGAGGAGCATACTTTGACCAATTTCAAGTTCTAAAATTAACCTATTTCGTAATTTCAAGGCTGGGAAAATTCTTTAAACAAAGTTAGTGCTGTTGTCATTGAGGATGTTTTTTGTAAATATAACGGGCCGATGCTAATGTAGAGCATTCATTGGCCTCAAATTTAGTACTTTCTTGTCTCAAATACCATGTGATCAAATAGCCCATATTTGTGGTAGCCGCAGTGCATTATGTTTGTATCATATGTAAAAGAAAACGTTGTGGTTAATTTGGTAATATACATGCATGCATACACGGTGAATTACCCTTAATTGTAAATTCGTATTCATTCCTTGCAATTCTCGTAATATATTATCAAACCTTTCATCCGATATTATATCTATATTATCCAATAATCTATTGAATTTAAATTGATAGATAGAATGCTTTGATTTTGCCATGATTTTTTTTAAAAAAGGTACGATAATTCGACGGAAATGATGAAATCAACCAATAAGATGACAATCCAGGAATTAAACACCGTTACTATTGGTCAATAAACAAAGATGGAAAACACTGTGGTGTGGATCAATAAGCAACATCAAATACAGCATATTATATCAATGATTCGACTAAAATAAACCTACCAACATATTTTTGCATTAATAATGTTTCATCCTGTAATCATATTCCCAATATAAGATGCAGACACGAAGAATTGTCTTTTTTTTGCGTTTCTGTTCCGTAAAAGCTATTAATAATTGTATACTATAATGACGATATCATATCTAAAAATACTCGAAGATTTGTCACACGATCAGAATACATAGTTGCTTGAATGCATATTTTTATTCGAACAAATGATCAAGTAATATAGAATCGTCTACATTTATTAATTGATATTGAACATCTGTAATTGAAATATCCATAGAAGAAGGATTTATTTGAGCTTGAATAAGCAATAGAATAGGAAAATATTGACATTTTAATACAGAAAAAAAACAGTGTTTATATTATACAATTGGGCAAATAATGCATTAGGGAAACTTTAATCTTCTCCACAAACATTTCACACAGTAAACTGCCGACTGGACTTTAACTGTACTAGATTTTATAATTATTCGTTTTGATGTTACACTTTTTACTAAATCAGTTTATCTAACAACGTGAACCTGGTCAAAACTCTTTTTTTTTTTTTTACAGCGGGTGTTCGGCAAACTAAATATTTTGGGTAATAATAGAGAAAAAGAAGCATTTTTTATTACAAAAGAAGAGATAAATATACAGTTTATATATATAGAATAAATAGTTTAACGATGAGATAATGGATCAAGGGGGGACATGTATGAAGAATAAGAGTTTTGATTATTTGTTGTTGTTGCTGTTGTTGTTGTTGTTGTATGATGTCTAGGTGTGTGAGGTGAATTTGGAGAATATAGTGAGCTTGCATTATCCAGTTCATCATCAGAAACTAGCATACTGGGGCTTGGGCTAGGCGGTAATTGGTTTCCATAAGGTCCTAATGACATTCGGTTGCTGTTTGATAAGTTTTGTGTTTGTACAGTCAATGGAGAACGAGACACTCCAAACATATCATCTAATACATTGTTATTTGAGGGATCATGAGAAGTGACAAAGATAGATGGAGGTTTTTCTTGTTGTTTATATTCATATTGGTCTATTTGATGATGTTGTAATTCGGGTGGCAACTGTCCCCCGTTTTGTTGTGAGATATAATTCATCATAGTCTTCATAAATTGTTGTTGATTTTCTTGTTTTTGCTTTGTTTCCTCCAACTCCTTTATGACTTGAGTAAAGTTTTCATACAAATTTTGAATTTGCTGAATCATCTCGGACTGAGATGTCTGTAACATGGCCACATGTCCTTGAAGGTCGCCGTTATCTCGTCTAGCATTATCTGTTTCCATTGATTTACGTTTGATTTCATCCAAGAGATCAGGTCGATTTCTCAGGAATTTAGGATGAGAGAATTCCCAAATTTGATTTTCTGCCAATGTGCGATGGCCCCTTGGTGATTTATTTACTTTGTGAAAGCCATACATGTTGAGCTGTCTAACAAAGCTACTGAAATTGTTATGTTTGAAATGCTTTGGCAACACATCTCGAGAAAATTCCATAATATTACAAACAATAAACGATGAACCGGTGTAAGCCCAAGAAATCAAATGTTGATAATGGACATCTACAACCATACTAAAATACGAGGTTAATATAAAATGCAATTGAAGCTAGATTTCCAAGGGCTTACTTGTATAATTTATGAACAAATGTGTTTGTATGTGCTGGTTTTTGAGTTGTGTTTGGCGGAGGAGGAGGTAATTGAGATGACACTTGAGTTGGGTTGGCATTTGCATAGAATTGAGGTGAGGAGTTGATAGAAGAGAACGAACCACGATGGTCAATACTAGTGCTTGTATCAAGATGATAGTCTGAAGATATTGATCTACGATGCATTTTTTTTTTTTTTTTTTTTGTAGTCAAAAGTGAAGTAAAGAAGAAGAGAGAAAGAGGAGAGACAGCGAGAGCCTTTTAAGCGAACCTGATCAAAATATGATTATTAAATATTGAAACAGCGTTTCGAAATAGAATGTTGAGAAGAAAAAAGTGCCATTTTAAGTTTTAGCTCTAAAAGGCATGTTTTTATTTTATATCATAAATAATCATTTATCATTTGGGATTTATAATGGGCTCAATGTATGGATGTCAATAAAGATAAATAGAAAAGTCTATTTATTGACAAAGTCTATTGTTTCAAATCCAATCAAGTAAGTTTCTGCTGTTATTTTAGTTGGTTACATTCAAATGCGGAGCAATCCTTGTCCAATCAAACCGCAAACGTGGTATCTTTTGATATTTTCACTTTCTATTATGCAAAAATGAGCAATCATGTAATCATATTAATGAATAAAGAGAAAAAAAGAAGAGATCTGCACCGAATAGTTTTAATATATAACTGTAAATATAGTAAAAAGAGTTCTGGAAAGGGGAAGGTACGTTTAATTGATAGATTCAATATTGGGCTGTCAAATAAGAGATTTCAAATGTCGTCATGATGTCTGCACAATATAAAAGATAAATAGGAGTAATATTGGCCTAGTTTATCCTTGTTGTTGCAATATGAAACACTCGCAAAATAGGATTTTGACACTATTTGGTAAATACTCATATGAATTATGCAATATGCGTCTGTGATGAAACATTACCCACACATGGTTGTAAAATCTGATAAAATAGCCCCTTGATTCCATGTTTTCATGTGCATTGTACATTTGATAGAAGAGCTAAGCAACAACAACAAAAGGTTTATAATTAGCAACAATTAAACAGCTATGTTTCACTTATGGGCGGATCAAAAACTGACACTCCTGTACATCATCCTCCTTTCCACTCTGTATTAATGAAATTCCAGCATAAAGTGCTCGTATCAGAAACATCTATTACATCTCGCTCCAAACAATTTTAATAAAAACGAGAGGTATATAATATAATATAATATAATATAATATAGTGTAATGGCTGACAAAAATAGATTATATTTGTACATGTATATAAATATACACTTGCATTTTGTGTCTGTAAATACCATTACGGACTCTGTGTGGCAAGCAATTGTGTATAGTTGCAGTATGCTGCAAGACACCCAAGTAGATGTCACCCTATTTGCATTTTGTGGGACATAATGCTGTAGGACAAATAGTGTCACAAACTGCTATATTTTTGTCATAAGATGAAAATAAAATCTTGATTTGAAACACAAGGGAAGACTTGGCCATACTCATAGCATATAGTAATCAAAAGTATATTTATTTACCTAACGATCGGTTCAGTACCCTGTTAGTTTTGAAATCGGATCATGCAGTACTACTAAATAATCAGCTGGAATAAAATCAGTTTATCATGTATATATGTATGTGGCTTAATACAAAAGAGAATATGAAGGAATACTTGAAATTTCACCACAGTTATACGTATTCCCACAGCTTAAACAGAAAGATTTTGCTTTATACATCAATATATCGGCTAAAAATTAGGACGTAGGATTGATTCTTTAGTAAAATTGTTTTGCCATGATATTTGATATATTGAGCATCAAAAGAACCAGAACCTTTTCTTTTTTTAAGTTTATTTCGCAGATTCACACATATCTTTAATATTGACTATCACGTTCCAATGTTCGTGTTTTTGTGCTGACTGTATTGAGTCAAACATTTCATTTTTATTCATGCAAAACCTTGCCTCACTCCCTTTATAGATACTACAAGGAAATCATTGCATGATCCTTTACAGATTTATCTGTCTTGCTACTCTTACTTTTGCTTTTATTTATTTACTAATGAATATCTAATCCTACAAATAAGAACACCAACCTCCATCAATCCAGTGATCATTAATTTATAATAATAACAATGATATCTGTAAGTATATTATCTACCTACTACCTGAAGTATGGATGAACTTTTAATGTAGAAAATTATGCAAAAAAATTTCATAAAATTCAATACAAAATCAAATCAAAAAAATATAAATATCCAGAAAATCCCTAAAAATTACAATGCTTTCTTCTTTCACTTTATTTTTATTTTTACTTTATTTTATCTCACTTTACTTAACTAACTTTGATGATGGAGAAAATAAAAAATAAAAATTTCGGTGATCGTTTCATTTAGGCAATTTTTTATAAACATTTAGGGGTCATGATTTTGAGATGGCAAAAAAAAATCCTAATCCTCCACAGAAAATGCAGTTATAGTTGCAAGTGATACCTTGATTTATTAATAATATTGCAAATCATTACTCGGAAAAGGTAGACTCCAAGTTTTTTTTTCGATTAAAATTCAACAGAAAAGACAATTTCGTCCAGATAATCAAAATAATAGTTCACATTAGAGCTTAAAACTGATGATAACTGGGTTCCAAAATTTATTTTAAAAAATGGACGAAAAATCATGAAAAAAACAAAATCGTTTAATTGCTCATGAACTGCAAAGTAAGTCGACCTAGCGTATTAAATAGTTTTTGTACAGTTTTAAATTCTGCATCCATCGAAATAAAATTTAGAAAAACATTTTACATTAAATTTTGCGAAAATTGCAATTAAAATTTTGGAGGTTTTTTGAAGATACACATTAATTTTGATAAACAAATTTAACATATAAGTAGTTGGAATAATGAGCAAACACATTACCTATCGATCGAGCTATTGCAGAATCTTATAGCTAAATTTTTCGTAGAGGAAACGAGATTTTAGTCCAAATTTTTTCAGATTCAGAATTTGGGATGAGGGTATATAAGGGAAAAATGGAAGCTAGAAATGGAGGTACCTTTTTGTACACATTTTTGAGATTATCTCCACGAAAAATTAATATTTTGAAAAACGCTAAATTGGATCCGAGAGAGCTCAACGAGCTTGATGACATGAGTAAAAAAAAACTGCTACTCAATTTAGCCAATATTTTGAAATCTACTATAGAAATGTCAAAAAAAATGAAAAAAAATAAAAGTGCTCAGAATTCTTTTATATTGAAATATGTTATAGAGCAGTTTAAAACAAGTAAATTTCATTATTGGAAGCTGGTAGTATAGCTTAATTTTTTCGGGAGATATGAAGCCTCAAAGTTTTCAATCCTTTAGCAGTGAAATACGCGTAAAAAATCTGAAACATTAGCACTGAAAAATTAATACCAACTGCAAAAAATAGGATATTTCCGGATACTTATTTTTGGATTAAAGCTGCACATCTCAGGTATATTGGCATATAATTTTTTCTTGGTATTATTTAGTAAAAACAAAAAGTAGAGCAGGGATGAAAAATGAGACTTAGTTTTCAAGGGAAAAGCAGTGAATTTTACGCATTTTTGAGTCTTTCGTGGGATATAAAATAAATTTAGGGATAGGTAGCATGATGCAATCAATTTATTTCTATTTAGTAGTGTCTTGGGTATATCTTAAAAAATATTTATTATGAGGTTAGCTATAGAAAGAAGGCATACTCCAATTTTGAAGATTGAAACTATCAATTTTTTTTTGAAAATTCAAATTTAATGTTAGAATTCATTTCAGCTTATCGGGTGTAGTTTTTTTTTTGTGCACTACAGCAAGTCAAAATAGGTCGTGAAGGACAGAAAGAACAAAGTAAATTGTAATTTTTTAATTGTTTAATTAATGAGGAAAATAATTACATAAATATCATAGAGTGTGATTGTTTAGCTTTTACATAAAAAAAAATCTAAAAATTATTTTTTTATTATATATATTGTATTAACAGATATTGTTTTCCTGTGGAGATCGGACGAGATCTGGTATTTTTAGCATTGATGACTGTAACTTTTATAGATTATAAACTTTTGTTGTTATATAATATATATATACACACGTTTTATCTACTCCTAAATTTTTGAATATATACGTAGCGCTATTCTGTATCTATTGATTATATGCTCACTGAAAACTTCAGTTATATTTTCTAGTAAAATAAAGTCAGCTTTGCAATATTGTACCTAGCATAATTACATGATATAGGGCAAGAAGAATGATAAGTTTTTCTTTATATTTGTTGTATTCCACCTACTAGTATCATACGTTATCATTTTTTACAGTATCAATACACCTTACAATCTATTGACTACGACATGTATTGAAGTGCAAGTCTTGATATCGGATATAAGAAACTCCTAGCGTACCAAGTTTAATCCAGTAATTACCAAAGACGCTTGGACCTCAATTATAACACCATACTATTTCATCCCAGCGGTTAATCAATCAAGTAGCTATAAAATCAACATCCAAGCACATTTAGCGTAGCATTAAAACAAGACAACTTACAAGCTCTGCAAGAACGGTTAAATTAATATTGATTCATTTCAATTCATAGATTACTATCAAACAGATCTAATGGTTCAATAGTGCCTTAAATTACATCTCAGGATCTCAATGTCAAATCAATATAAAATGTCATACTTTTATATCTACTGTAAATAAACGATATCTTGTTTTTATTATACAGTTAAAGAACTGATTCATTACTCATTCTTTTTTAATTGTATTCTTTTTTAAGTATTATTTATCAATCCTGAAAATATACGACAATTAACATCATTTGTAAATATGTTTATAGCTGTAATAATGTTTACAGCAACAATGATTTTTGCTCGAGCATAAACTTAAATATCACTCACTGCTTAAATTTATATGCAAGCCAAATCTAAGATTATAGATGTTACTTTATCACTCATAAAATGTAAACAAATTAACCTTCTTTAAACTTACTACATATTTTAGTTTACGATTGCCAGCTGTAGAATGATTTGTTTTCAAATATAGTTACAATTAAAACTATGGCTATTAGGCAAGACATCAGATTATTCCTTTTTTTGTTTCTATATCATCTGATATTTTATCACTTTTCTGGGACATTTCGTGGGTTTGTAGCCAGGTCTAGCTTTTAATTGAGTAGATATAAATGTCATTGCCTTTGATTTGATCTTGTAACCAAGAAATATGTCCAACAATACAGTAGTACATAAATAATGATATTTGATCTTAGAATGCGATTAAATAAAAATATCAGTCTCTAATATAACAAATGCTATCTATATTAAAATATTAGTCTCTTATTTTAGCATGCGTCGTATTCAAAAAGAAGAAAAGAATAATGCCAGCTTCTTGATAGTCTGATATGCCTTATCAAACGGTGAATATATCCTTGGAATATGAAAACAAAAAAATGGAAAACAACATACGTCGAAAAGGATTTTCAAGGCTTTACATCATTATTTAGCGCAACTAAAACCCTGTTAAATTGCTCATTTCAGCCAATGTAAAAGCAGCATCACAGCGTATGAACCATAAATTAAGCAAAATACACAATATCTGTTATCATAGAAACATACATTTTTTTTACCAGAAAAACCGTCTATCATATCATACATTCATTAAAAAATTGCAAAAGCGAGCTCGTAGAGCGACGCCGTAATTGAGTATAGCAAGATTGAATTGCTAAGTCTCTTATACTATGGTATATCTAAGTTTTAAATAAAAAAGCGTTTTTTTAAAAACTTTTATTATATTTAACCACGTACTGTCTGAAAATTCAGACTTTCTAGCGGACATTTTTGGGGCTCATTTTATCCTTACTAACACTCATGATTTTGATCAAAAAATAGAAAAATCAATTTTTGATACCAAAATCAACGTTTAAATATATTACATTGTGAGAGAAAATTGTAGCGATAGCTAATACACATTTTATAAAAGCTTAATATTAAATGTTAAGTAATAAAAATTTGTACTTTTGACCCAAAAATGATTTTTTGGTTTAAAGATTTTCATGTAATATTTTGCAATAAAAATGTTTGTTATTTTTTCTTGAGCAAATAGAGTGCTAAATTCTGCATATGTGTATATTTTTTGTTTTTATAAATGGTAGTGTAATTAACTCTAGATTTGCAAAACCAGAAAAAAAAATTAAAAAATGTCAAAATTGATGATCTGGACAAAATTAATTTTCAAAATTAATAATCCGCTTATAAGCCTTGTAAGTCTTAAAAATAAGAGGTTTTATAATACTGGAGAACTTTTTCAAAATTTACGATGTTCACCCACTTGATTCAAGTTTATTATTGTAAATCTTTATACATGTTGATATTGTGTGGTAGTTTATTTGATGGTAATATAGTCTTACTTTATAGTTCTTGCACTAGAGGTAATTTACATCAAATTTTAGTCTAACATCTCCAATATCATAAAAATAAACGTAACCATCATGACCATCACTGGAACCTATTATTGCCATTTTTTTGCGCTCTTTGTCCCAAGCCAATTTATTATTAAATGCTTTACCATAATCAACTTAAGTACTTACAATGGGTCCTCGGTATTTGCATTCAAATCAGATGAATTAAATTGACTGTTTCTATCTACAATAGTATCAAACGTATCATCATCCCATCTTATTATGATAAATGTCAACTAAGATCAGAGACATCCCGTTGTCATTGTTATAAGCTATGAAAAGCTTGATTTTTAACAATACAGCAATTACATAAAAAACAAGATGATATTAATAGCATTTAATGAGTATTTAACATCTAAGTAAGTTTGATAAATTATGTTTCTAAACCCTTTTAAAAATCCTGAGGCAAATACAGCATCTTGGTCCTGTAATTTCTATCCATGAAAATATTGCGATTTTTACCTCTACATAATGAATGCATTTTTCATCTATCTTGGCCTCAATGTACATTGAGTATTGAGTATCAGTTTTTTACCTGTTGTATTTTCTCTGATTCATTAATATTCAGTCATATTGAATAATGATTTGTAGCATTGCCCAAAAAAAAAAGAATAAATGCTTCAAGAGTTTTCTGCATATCAAATTATGCAATTTAGTAGCAATGATTGCACTTAACTATGCTTTTTGAACCTATTGATGTTAATCAGAATAATTAGTATTTACATTTACAAGTAAGCTGCGTTGCTTTATACGATACATTTACATTCACCCATTCTTCAATAAATGACATTGCGTTTATTATCCGTTATATCAATTAACCAACTTCATCTTCTTGATTCGATACGTTTGACAATTAAATCCCTAAATTACACTTGAGCCACCAAGTATCGCTTCAAAAAAAAATTTCGTACAAATCGACGAAGAATGACTGTTTGGGTCGCTTTTTTGTGTTCATAGATCTCTGCATGAGCCATAATAATATGCCTATCTGTTCAATTTAACTAAATACATTGAACGACAACATAGTACTTGATAAAACGCCTTACTTTATTACAAATCGACACAACTAATTTGATGCTAGTTTAGCATCAGCAGTCGAATCAGATAAATTTGATTTATATCTGACAAGGGGTATTATTGAGTATGTATAAACCTAGGAATGCTCACCTAATCTCTCTGATGAAAACTATATAAAGAGGACATTTATTTACTACAAAAGTCCTCCAGTAGAATTTAACTTGATAATAAAACCCTAATGTTATCCAGTCGAATTCCTATTGTTTTTTTATACTTTTTTTCCTTGAATATCTCTATCTATTCTACATGGTGTCATACTGTACGTGAGGTCCAAGCGTTTTTGGTAATTACTGGATTAAACTTGGTACGCTAGGAGTTTCTTATATCCGATATCAAGACTTGCACTTCAATACATGTCGTAATCAATAGATTGTAAGATGTATTGATACTGTAGAAGGTGATAATGTATGATACTAGTAGGTGGAATACAACAAACCAGTTCAAAGAAACCCAATACGATTGTTGGTAAAAACCCCGAACACCTAGGAGCAGTGTCATTCTTTGACTGTACAGTCTGTTCTAGCATTCGCAAAATGACCCAGCTCAAGTGAGCACAAGCAGTTTCAACAAGCATTGGCCGAGTCTAAAATATTTAAAAATTACTCAAGCAAGCCTGAGCCTAACCAACGGCTCATCGAGCAGTTGTATGTCGAGCATTTTCAGTTTTGAAAGCAAGCAACCAAGCATAATTAAATCAAGCATTCCGTAATTTTTCAAAATTCAAGCAAGTCGAGCAAGAGCATATAAACAAGCAAGCAAATCCGAGTGCAAGTGCAAGCATTATGCTATACATTTTCAGCCTGATATTGGTTCAAAACGTGATGCATTTTGACATTTTTAAAGTTAAAATTGCGTAAATTAAATAATTTTTTCCTGTGTTGCATGCGTGCTTACTTGATTTAAAAGCAGGCAAACAAACAGATTTACATGCAAACAAGCTTATTTCAACTTAAAGCGCTTTGAGCAAGCATGTAAGCAAGCTTTCAATGTTTTCATCGAGGACCAAGCAGGACATTGCTAAAAAAAAATTAATCAAGCAAGCCAAAGCAAGTAATACCCTAAAAAATGCGCAATTCAAGCAAGCCCAAGTATAAGGCTCACTCACTTGCTTATGCTCACACTGCTCGATTGCGATTACTAGGATTTGGGCAGTAAAATTACGAAAAAAAAACGAGAGATTTCAAAGTTTCCTCTAAATCGAAAATCCCTTATTTTTGAGTCCACCAAATCGAAGCACAGCTGTACTTAATTCAGTTGCTCAAACATGAAAAGCCTTTATCAACAGTGTTATTTTACATTATAAACTAGTATTGCCTTTTTATTCTCATTTTTTAACCCAATTTTACGGAAAATAATTTATTTGATTTGGTGGAAAATAAAATGTCAAAAGAGTCTATATAAATAATCTTGCCAGAATACTACACTTTTATTAACAATACATTCTTTGGATGTATTTATATACTACATTAATTATAACTATTACTAGGGTTTTACTATCTAAGAATATGATGTAAGTCAATGATTCACATTGATTTACTGTAATACTAATTATAGACTGTGACCTTGGATGTGAGACCTATGATGAGTATTGACATAACAGAAAACTCGATTTAATGGACATTCTTCTCCCTCCCAACAATTTCACTAAATCGAATCACGGCTGTATTTATAATATCTATAAACTATAACAATATAAAATTGCAGCTTACTTGGATCAGTATTCATTATAATAGTCGGTGTTGTGTTAATATTATATCTTAGGTCGCACATCCAAGCATCCAAGATCTAGGTCTATAATCGGTGCTATAGTAAAATAAATCAACAACATACATTCACATTGATTTACATCATGCCCTTAGATAGTCAATATATGTAATAATTATATTGAATACGTATAAATACATCCCTTGGATACATCGTTAATAAAAGTGTGATATTTTAACAAAAGTATTTCTATTGACCGCTTTAACATTTCAGTAGGTACGTCTAAAGTGTATGCACATACTTTTAAAGTTTTAACCTCCCCGAGTTGCCGTTGCTGTGAAAATGGGGAATCAAAAATGCGCACTTTTTTCAACTACTGCATTTTGTATGGATTGTTTCAGATGTTTTTCGAAAATCTTTATAAAATCAAGTAATGTTTCGAAACTGAATTTTGAAATTGCACTTAATGCATAATAAATATATAAATAACATATCTTGATTTCATTAGTTCAAAGCTGTTTTTGAAAGGTTTCAGTGCTCATTTTAAAAAGAAACCTCTTTCCCTCTGCTTAAAAAAAATCAAACAACTGGAAAAATGCTCGTAATCAATGAATATTTATCCAAATGGGCTGAAAGTTTTAAAGTATATACTGCATTAGTGTGCAGTATCAAAGGTTAAATTTCAGTATGTATTGGTTTTCTGGTCAAATCATAAGGATATAATGCCCACTTTTTTTTGTACGAAAGATCCGTGCCACCCTTTACAACCTGGTAAACCCAATTAACAATGTGGGACTCAATGCCATAATCAAAAGATATTCGATACGATTAAAATGGGTTGAGATTTTGCTCATCAGTAGGATATCTTTGTGGATACAATACAATGTATCATTATTACTGCATCCAAAACGCAGTTAAAATCAGTTTATTGTAGTATTATGATCTCAGAAATCTTCAAAATTGATAGAAATATGAATGATTAAAAAGCGGAATGTCTGTATTTTTTCAACGGAAAAATGTGCGGAAAGCATTGTTTGGGCAACATTATTATTCCAGATAAGTATTCAAAGCTATTTGGCGATTGATTGCATTAAACTTATGAAATATCTGTTATCATAGTGTACATCGGATGTGTATTTTTGCACAAAATTGGCCATGTTATACAAAAGATAATTAATATATAGATTAATCCATAAACGGTCTAATAATGCTTGAAGAGACATTTATTCAAAAACACATTAATTAAGACGTGTCAAAATATCGAGCAACTGTTCAAACTAATAATTTTAAGCAATTTGAAGCTATTGCAAGGCTATTTTTCGTTTAATTTCTAGCTGAAAAAAACTGCACGATCTACTTTAGTAAAGCATTAATCTCATTTTATCATTATATGAGCGAGAAAAAAACTGGATAATAAGATTGAGGCCCTTTGAAGTTATAAAAATAGCAAGGTGCATACCTGTACATGATTTGAACACAAGTAAAAGCTCCTTAAAATGGAATTTTGTTTAAATCATTGTATAGTTTATCGTATAATGCGATGCAATAAATGTGCATGTACAATTTTATGTCGCATATCCTCATTCAATAATAAGCTCATCAGGTAAAACTGTAGTAACAAAATGCGGGCATCTCAGTAGTATCTATAGCCTCAAAGGTACATGATTTTTACAAATATATTTATCAACTGTAATACTGTGCTTCTGAGAACAACATTGTATTCTTGCATTCTGCAATTATTGACACAATCTAGCTTTTAAGCTTCTTAGAAACTTGAAATTACATTTAACAAGCATTGAATGGCTGAATAAGACAGCATAATTTTTTAGTCTACATATTTGGTCTAGATACCTCCTTAATATACTTGATTAGATTCAATAGAAATCAATGTAGTGTTTTATATATTATTTTTTTGCGTACTTTTTTCGAAATTTACATAAATAGTCTCGATTATGTAAACATTTGATTAATTCAGCCATTGGCATTGATTCATCCAAGGCTAGCAAAATATTATTTCCGACAATTCTTCAATCCTGAATCACTGAATCAAACATCTAAACTGTCAATTATCCGCAAAACAAAAGTTATTCAGGGATATAATTGGCATTGTTTTCTTATATCGCTCCATTTTGCATGCTTCGTGAGAAGATGGCTTTAGACATTTGGATTAAAAAGCCTCGAAAGGATATACCGGTGACTGTTTTGCATGTATTGCAAATCTATTCATCAGACAATATCCAACATTTGGAAGCCACCCAAACAATTTGTAACGAATTGCCAAGTTTTTTATTTACAATCCAGAGATAAACCATCAAGTCATGGTACCTATTTGGTGTCATACGACCACAAGGAAAAAACGTAATTGAATACAGATGTGCTAGCCAGCATAATGATGAAAAAAAAAAAGAACGTGCTATATTTTTCAGTGATTCCGTTGAAACACCGTCCGAAGTAGAGAGTTGCTGCTCAAAATTTTCATGTCAAACAAAAATTCTTTTTTTTTTCCCTCTGTTGGCTCTTGTATAGTTCCATTATACTTTTTTTGAATATGTGTAAAGTTGAATAAATAGTAAATCTTGGTATATCTTTTGTTAATTTATTATATTGTAGCTGGAAAGAAGAAAGCACAAAAGATGTCATTGTCTGACTTTTTAGCTGACGATAGTGAGTGGAAATTGCTTTTTTATATATATAATTATTAGTTATTTACATGCTTTTTTTTTGCTACTAGCCACTGGTAATTCGTCTTGGGCTGATGATGTTGCTGATCTCCCCTCTGCTCGTAAGTTTTTATTAGATGGATATCATTTCTTTTTTCTTTTTAGAGTAGAAACTTGCTCTACAGTCTAAGATATGATTTATCCAATGAGAGGATTTCTTACTAATATATTTGTACCATCTTTAATTTTATTTTATTGATACTGTTAGCTGCTGGTAAGAAAAAATGTTTATTTTTAAGCAATTGGTTCATTGTTTTAATTGTTTTTTATTTATTTAATCAGGCAAGGAAGACAGATCTGATTCCTACGCTTCTCGTGGATTCGGTGGTGATCGTGGTAGCGATCGCGGCTTTGGTGGTAATGACCGTAGCTTTGGTGGTGATCGCAGCTACGGCGGCGGTGATCGCAGCTTCGGTGGTGATCGTGGTAACGACCGTTATGGTAAATAATTACTCAAGTTTATGCGCATTGATAGCGAAAAAAAAAATAGACATTTGGGTCTGACATATAATATTTTTAGAGCGTAGTGATCGTGGTGGTGAGCGTGGTGGTTTCGAACAACGTGAGCGTTCTTTCGCTCCCCGTGCTCCCGTTGATCTTCCTACTCAACCCCCTTATACTGCACATGTTGCCAACTTATCATTCGATGCTACTGATGATGATTTAAGTGATTTATTCAATAACTTGAAGATCTCCAAGATTCGTCTTGTTAAGGATCGTGAAACCGAAAGATCCAAGGGTTTCGGTTATGTCGAGTTTGAGGATATTGAATCCCTTAAGGGAGCTTTGGAATTGTCTGGTGAGAGTGTCCAAGGCCGTAGTATCCGTGTCAACATTGCTGAACCTCGTAAGTAAAAGTAATGTTTGTAAATGTGAACAAAATAGTAACCGAGCATTTTGTTGAATTATAGCTCGTGATGGTGAGCGTGTTCGTCAACCCGATCGTACTGATGTTGATTCATGGCGTCGTACTGGTCCCATTGATCTCCCCGAAGCTCCTCGTCGTGAATTTAGAGAAGGTGGTCGTGGTGGATTCGGTGGTCGTGGTGGTCGTGGTGATTCATCTTGGGGTCATAGTGACCGTGATAGTTTCGGTAGCCGTGGTAAGTTTTTAACATTCAAGTGGTAATAGTGTGACAAATGTTGATAACATATGAATTCTCATTTTAGATCGTCCTTCCGAACGTCCTCGTCTCAACTTGAAGCCTCGTACTGTTGATGCTGCTGCTTCTTCTGCTCCTAAATCTGCTGGTAGCAAGCCCGATCCTTTCGGTGGAGCTAAGCCCGTTGATACTGATAAGGCTTTGCATGATTTGGAAAAGAAGCATGAATCCGAAGAACCCAAGAAGGATGAAGAGTAAAAATCATAACAAAAATAAAATGAGGGATACGATCCATTAGATCAACAATTCAGCGGCATCTAAAAGCACCATAAGAATCATTTCTTTCATAATATATTTTTTTTTTTTTTAGTTTAAAAAATAATAGATAAATATAACATTTTTCAATTGATTTTGATACCACGTTTTTCTTTGTTTACGGTTGATTGTAATCTGAATACAAAAAGAGGGCTAAATTAGTGTGCGGATATTCAAACATGCGTTTACAGTGCAGAAAATATCATTGATTATCATCGCAATTCTCGTTCCTGTCCTTGGCTTTGAAAATTAAATCAAACTAAAAAGTTTAAATGGGTTACCTGTGATTGCTCGGCACCTGAATTGATCAGAGGATGACGCTTTTAGAGTTGTAAATTGAATAGAGAATCGGGAGTCATTGATAGATAAAGGAATGTAATTAATTGCATATTAAATGTGATTAGCGAGTAGAGGTCATGTACGAGATATGCGAGCCATTTTATCCTATTTATCAGTAGATCAAATCAGTAAATTAAAACTAGTTGCTATAGCAACCAAAAACGTCAAAATGTATAGGGTGAGAAAAATATGTTGAAAAAACATTGATATATATGCAATATATATAACGCGAAATGTATTGTCTACTGGTAACCAACACTAAATGGTATAGAAGTCTTTTACGGCGTCGAATTTTATAAAGGCCGAAATCTTCCTTTTGCCTTGATATGTAAATACGATAAGAGATGATGTCAAGTTGCCAAAGCGTATCACGGTCCCCCTTTCAAACTTACCCCTTTTTGACTTATTTAACAACCGCATGCACCCGATGTAACAAACGTCATATATATATTTTATAGCATATAGATTAGATGTCAAACATTATTACAAATGTCATGAGAAATAGACCAAATGAAGAAAAATGAGTGATAAATAGTAATAATTTCATGTTATTCAAAAAGGATTATAGCTTAATCTAAGTTTCGGATTAATAAGTTTCTGGGGAAGGGAAGTTATTAGTTTATCGATCCTGACACTCTGATTTGACCCCGCAGACGGAGTCTTTGGGATGATAATTAAGGCAACAGTATAAATAGAGGAAACAATTCGATTCAAAAATTTGTTTCCCCCCATATAAACTTATTTTACAACACACAAACAAACACATTATACAACATGCCTTCTCTCGAAAAAGTCGCTATTATTGGTTCCGGTAACTGGGGTTCTGCTATTGCCAAGATTGTTGGTACAAACACTGCTCGTCACACTGATTTATTCGAACTTACTGTTCGTCAATGGGTATTCGAAGAACAAGTTGATGGCAAGAACTTGACAGAAATCATCAATGAACAACATGAGAACATCAAGTATTTGAAGGGCGTTGCTCTTCCTCATAACGTCATTGCTGTTCCTGATGTCGTAAAGGCATGTGAAGGTGCTTCTTTGGTTGTCTTTGTTGTTCCTCATCAATTCATTCACGGTATTTGTGAAAAGATGAAGGGTCATTTGGCTCCCAATGCCCGTGCTATCTCTCTCATCAAGGGTCTTGAAATTACCGCCGATGGTACCCGCCTCTTTTCCGAAGAAATCTCCCGTATTTTAGATATTCCTTGTGCAGCTTTAAGTGGCGCTAACATTGCCAACGAAGTTGCTTTGGAGAAATTCTGTGAATCTACTATCGGTTGTCCTAATATTGAAGATGGTTTGACCTTCAAGAAATTATTCGATACTCCTTATTTCCGTATCAATGTTATTCAAGATCACGTTGGTGTTCAACTTTGCGGTGCTCTCAAGAATGTTGTTGCCGTAGGAGCTGGTTTCTCTGACGGTCTTGGTTATGGTAGTAACACAAAGGCCGCAATTATTCGTTTGGGTCTTATGGAAATGCGTAAGTTTGGTCAAACTTTCTTTGGTGATGCTGTTCAAACTGAAACCTTCTTTGAATCTTGTGGTGCTGCTGATTTAATTACTACATGTAATGGTGGTCGTAACAGAAAGGTTGCTGAAGCATTTGTGTTGACTGGTAAACCAATTGCACAATTAGAAACTGAGTTATTGAACGGTCAAAAACTCCAAGGTACCTTAACAGCACAAGAAGTAAATGAATTTTTACAAGCCAGAAATATGCAACACGAATTCCCTCTCTTCAACACTGTTTACCGTATTGTGTATGAAGGTGCTTCTCCTGAACTTATCACTATTGATATTTAAAGTCAAAATTGAATGAATTCAGATACCTTTTTGTAAATAATTAGAATAATTTTAAGATTTTAGACACTTTTTAGACAATAAAAATAGCCCTATATTTATTTATTTAATCCTAAATTTGAACTGCCTGATCATATATTTTTAAGAAAAAAGTGAAAAAATACACGTCATTTGTCACTGTTTGATTTTAGTAGTTTTGACCGTTTGCTTACGTGCTTTCAGGGTAGCAAAAGATCGTTAAAAGTAAAGGGTCCACATATTTCTGTTACCAGATTTGGAAATATTTGACATTCAATCGCCGCTCAGGGGTAATTAATATTTAAACCCCGACAATCTGCACTGAATTTTGTAGATTTAGATCTCTGTTTTACATAGAACACTGCCTTTTACTCTAATATAAAGAGTATCATGCTAAAACATGTCATATGAAATATCAATTTAGTTTTATTTTACAATATTCTATGCTATGAAAAGCCAAATATTACATCCATTCAAAAAGATATATGATTAGGGCCAAAGAGTGCGTTTGAAGTAAAATAAAAAAAATTTTTGGTGACACTTTATATGTCAAAGAATAGCCCGATAATTAGTTTTATTTAATTGCATATAGTTTTAAAAATACTTCAGATATATAAGAAATAGGATCGGGTATTAAATATAGCCGATTATTTTCGTTCTTTGTCTCTCCGATCACTGTCCGTTTTATAGGACTAATCTATTCAATGGATATCCTTTTAATGGGAAATTTAAATCTATATTCCATGTCTCTTAGGCTAAGCTAGCGTCTGGTTGATAATATATATGTCTTAGTTTTCGTCCTTCAAAAAACATAACAAAGTATACAAGCGAAAATAACGGACATCAAATTCTTCAAACCTTATGGGGTCCAAAAAGAATTCCTAATCTTGAACTAAATAAGTCACTCTTTCGTCCACTCTCAAAATAATGGATATATTCGAATGCAATGACACACAATTTGATATGAAAGCCACTCGTTCAAAGTTCATTTATTCCAAGAATAATGATATAGAACCTATACAAATCCATCGCATAGATACAGAAAATTTCGAAATCAGAAATATTGACAATAATAGCATTGCTTTCGAATTGAATTATAAGGACATTGATCACGATATTCGTTTCCAATATGCAAGCCATTTTTATTTGAAAGATATCTTGTATTTTTATATTGCCGCACAGTCGATTGACGGATTGGACTCCTATATTTACCTTGTAAATCCTTTGAAGAAAAAGAGTTTCCATCGACTTGAATTCAATAGACAGATAAAAGGAACTGTTACTAATATATTTGTATCGAACGCTCTCAAGGTGTGTTTTTATATTATCCATATTATTCATAAATACACCGCTCAAATCAAATGACTAGAATGACAGCAAAGACGAACATCATATCGTTACAATAGGAACATTGGACTCTGCCATTTATGTTTTTAAAATAACCGCTAAAATGACCCTTGAAAAGCAACGTTTAACATGCGCATTATTAAGATCAGACGCTAGAAATTCGATAACCCAGCAATTGATCATTCCTGACACTCAATCAACATTACCATCAAATGTGTATATTGTGTCTGGAGGATCAAATGGCATCATTGACATTTTTCAAATGAAAGATGATAGCGACATAGAAAATGAACCCAGTATTGAATTTGTGAACCACCAACTTGTTAAATTACCATCTAATTGTAGATATTAATTTGAACTCATGTCAAAGCTACAAAATAACTAAAAATTAGTTAATTTTAGTGCCAATTATATCCATTCAATGTCATAAGGTTACCGATCAAGAAGTTTTATTAGCTATTAGTCAAGAACTATCCAATCCAATTCGGATTAGTCGATCCATTGAGCCATCTGTATCTATTGTAAAGTTTAATACACAAACATTAACAGGTAAAAATATCAAATCAATGAAATTCAAGAATGGAACACACATTGTTTGTAAGGACACAATGGCAAAAGGTATCAGTCTATTATTTACATGATATAATGAGTCAACTCTAAATGTGAATTAGAGCCTTTTCAAGTATGGACCTGCTATTCTGATAAAGATAATCGTCAATTCATGTTGACTCTGTGCGAATTTGACACAACCAAGTTTGAATTTGGGGATAAAACAAACAATTTTCTAGATCAAAAAGAAGCAAAAATCCAAGATTTTCAAGAGGTTTCAATCATTGATAAAGATACATGCTGGGTTTTGGGTAAACAAGCCTTGCATAAACTAAAGGCAACGAATACACGACCTAAAGGGCACAAAAGGCAACACTCGACATGAAAACATGTGTCTCATTGAATCTAATGTCCGTATATATTTTTAGGAAAAAAAAAAAAAAAAACTCTAAAATAAAATGTATTATTTATAATAGTAAAATAAGATATAGTGATACTAAAGGATGGGCAGGGGAGTTGCAGAATTAAAAATAGCAGAGAATTATGAGGAATTGTTCCAATTATTCATCGATTGGAAACTTGATAGTATTAGGCGGAATTGTGTTGATTAACAGGAGATTACAATGAGTATTATCGAGAATGGATAGCCCCAGTAGTAACAAAGAAAGATTTTAAGAATTATTGATATGGTAAATCAGGTACGCTGGGAGTCCGTAGACACCAAAACCCATTGCTTTAGCCATTTTTGCGAAGCCTTCAGTCTCCACTTGATGTTGATACGCATAAGCTGGGAAATTAGCACCTTCTCTATGAACATTTGCTTTTACCAAAGTAAAAGTAGCACCCTATAAAGTAGTGATTAATTTAATGATTGCTATAACAACATAATTCTTGATATTTACCACGCCATCCAAAGGCACCTTATCTAATCTGTCACCATGTGTAGGCATATCTACCATTACATATCTTCCGGTTAAAAATTCGAAATATCCTAAAAACCAGATTAATAACTGTGTGCAACATCTAATATAAACTTGGTATTACCTTCAAGTAATACATATTCCTAACACAAAGCAAACAAAAAATAAATAATCGAGTTGTATTAGAGCAAATCACATAAAACTTACAGGATCCAATTGTGCTTGAATAGCTCTAGATTGTTCAGTTTCTTGCCAGTTATTTTTATCATAACCCCAGAAGGAATTGTCGTCTGTTTCTCGAAGACAGTTTGGTACCACGACATCTACATCTACACTTTGAAGATCTTCTATAATGGAATCAGGATAGTCGACTACATCAACATCTAACCACAAGACCCAAGCATGATCTTGACGCAATGCTGCTGTTAATAGATAATTACGAGATCTAGCCATATATGAACGACGTAAAGGCTGCAATTCGAAATCATGGCGCCTATCTTCAGGCAATTCAAATTTGAAATCTTTTTCGTAAATGGTAACTGAATCGTAACTATTTTTATCTCGATTTAAAAAATCATTTGCTGTTGTTTTTAATATATCGACAGTATCATCTGTGGTATCAGAAACTAAGAATGCAATGCTGATGAGATGCTTTGGATACTTCATATTATCAATTAGCTCAAAATAGCGAGGAAGATATTTAGCTGCATTTTTGAGAGGTGTAAGGATCAGAACTTTTTCTTGTCTCGAAATGGATTGTGAAGTAGCTTGTAACTGGTTTAAATCAACAAATGTGGCCCTGCCAGCACCTCTTTCTTCGTTACCAAATGCTACTTGATCTGTGGAAAGCGCAATTGCTTCACTTAATGATCTAAGTTTGCCTCTAGAACAAGGATTATTGAACCTAGTGCGAGAAAATGTTACAAATCCTAAACTAAAGCTAGATAATAAAAATAATCCAATAAGAATAATACGTTTATTTGGTCGACCAAAGCCGCCTAATAAGTTACTGTTCTTGAATGATGACTTTTCCATTCTCTGTTTAATTTTGTTGTAGATAAAAAAAAGGGATATAGAAAAAGTAAAGAAAAAGTGGAAAGAAGAGGGGGAGAGAGGGGAGTGGATTTATATATAATGTCGAGAAAATGGAATCAGTTTTTTTTTTTTCATTTTTCCATTCAGGTTCAAATGTTTGAAAGGCAGCTTTAACCAACCAAGATGGGAGAATCATGTTGCATTTGTTCTTCAGCTTGTGCTTTAAATAATTGAGCCTTTGGCTCTGGTATAATGGCTACATCTTCATCATTAATCTTGACTTCCATACCTCTTTCTGGCGTATAAAATTTATCTTTTATAGGTTGTAATAATACATTTAGTTTAGGAGTAACAACTAAAATGTTGTTGGTAGGAATTGTGAGCCAATCAGCCTTTTCAAATGTCAACGGTTCTAAACAACAGGGTGATTTAATAATGAAACCAGCATGTTAAACATTTTCTATTTTACCTGAAGCAACTACAACAATATCTTCTCTTCTGTCAGCTTTGACCATTCGATAATGACCAGGTCTATAACATTCAAATCTTGTGCCTGACGAAAAGTAAAGCGATGCTGCTTCCTCAGTTCTGCTGCTGATATAACGAAGACAAACAACTGTTTGACCATCTGTCACTGCAAAGTTTAATAATGAAGGCTGATTTCACGTTAATATGACAATTTGGTAAACTTTGATATTCAACTCTTTTACCTCGGTAATATTGTATTCCTCAGCATAAGCATTCAATTGAGCAACAGTTTTAAGCATTGCTTCTTTTAATTCTTGATGTTCAAATGAATTGGCATTTGGATTTTTCAACTAATAAAGTATTAACGACTAAATGAATATCTAATTATAAATCTCCAACTTACAAAACTTAAAAATAAAGCAAACGCCCATTCTGAATCAGTACTGCCTTGAACAAATAAGAACAATTCATCCGGCAAAGAGTTTTGTAATTTACGTTTGAATTTATCGAATTCTGCAATACCACCGTTATGCATCCACATTAACCGTCCAAAACTATACAACATGTCAATATCTTTTTAATTGTTGGTTTTCATGTAATTTACTTACGACCAGGGATGACAGTTTGTTTCAGAAACAGCACCAGATGTGCTTGCACGAACATGAGCAAACACAAGTGGGCTTCTAACCTTTTCAGCAAGTCTCACCAGGTTGACATTATTCCATGCTGGTGTCACTGAAGTAAAAATACAGGGTGTAATGGGGTCTTGTTCTGTCTCTGGTGTTTCATTATCATACCAGCCTACACCAAATCCATCGCCTAAAATTATGATGTCAGATGTCTTTGTTTTTCTATTTTATAGTTAATATTACCGTTAAGAGGTCTTCTAGTATCTAAACGTAATCTTGAATCAAACGATTGATTTACAATTGAATGCTTTGGTCGTGTAATAAGCTAAAGTAAATATAAATTAGATTTCATTTTGAATATTAAAAGCTAAAAATAACTCACATGAGCAAGCAAAATGGGTTGGTTTCCCTTGTATAATAAAAATCTACACATGGTATGGGTTATTGAAAGAAAGAATGAATATGAATAAACAGAGAAAAACATCTATTTTAACAATTAAGCAGGTATTTGATTGGTTTATGTACGAATGCTGTCATTTTCATCAATTCGTCCGACATTTCACGGATCGTTCTTTCCTTTTGATCTCAAACACAAAAACACTGTTTCATGTACATAAATACCTAGTTTTATCAACTGATTTAGTCCTCACGATATGCTTCAATTGTAAACCAAAGGCTTACTGGTTTAAAACTTGATTTTAGCCACTCTGTTGCGAAGGAAAACATTAATTTTCACCATCTACACTAGAATGAAATCCCGCTGGGGACCAACGACTATGATGATTGATTTTTAAACTTTTTTTACTTGTGAAAGTAACAAATAAAAAATATAGAAATACACATATGTTATAGTACAGCTTATGGAGATTTAGTTTTCAGATGTGATCAATCTCATGCCTCTGAAAAAATCCCTGAGAGACTGCAAAAGTTAAATTTCTCTTCTTTCAAACATTCAATCTTTCAATACATGCTTTGGATTCGTAACTAAGCTAAAATGCAAAAAGCTGTGCTACATGTTGCAATAGAAATAGCTTCATTCTTGTACATACATATTTCCTGAATATATGCTGAATTCGTTGAAACGTACAACGAAACGTCGTTGTTTCATCAGAAAATTGCCTATTTCAGCACTTTAAAGGACGCATTTTGATGGTTTATGGGCGTTACAGATGCTCATAAGTGTACCAAACAATTCCCCTAATTTAATAGATGTGTTTTACTAAACTCTTGCAGTTTTTCTTTGATCATCATTTTTCTTCAAATTTTCATGAGGTATACCTCATGAAAAATATCGATTTTGACAAAATTTAATTTTTGAACCCAAAAAAGGCATTTTTCATCAAGGTATGTATAAGTCAAAATGACCGCAAAAACTTCCTCTTTCGGCTCAAAATAAGTGCATACAAAGTAGCTACTCAAATTCGAGACTTTTCCCCAAAAAACCAATTTTTCTATTATTCAATTTTGTGAAGTATTTTACCAGAAAACTTTTGCTGTTCTCAACATCATTAGATGCAAAATAAAATTTACTATAAATTTCAGTTAATTTTTTATTTAGGTTAGCATAATAATTATTTCGGGAATCTTTGAAAAACGATTTTTTTTTTTTAAATTTTCAAAAAATTAACATTTCTGGAATCAACAGCGTTTTAATATTTTAAACATCGAATTCGTATCCCCTCAAGCCTTGCGAGTATAATGTATTTTACACACTAAACTTAGGGGGGCAATCCATATTACAATGCAATGTTAGCATGCTATAGCTCCTACACGAATCTAATATATTACTTTTCTTAACCCAATTGATAACATTTATAATATAGATAAATTTAATTTGACACAGACAATTGTACTTAAACTCAATTTCAATTTATGTACAAATTGACTAAGCTGTATGGCATTTACTAACATGGTAATTATAATACTCGCATGGTTCAATTTTTCGGTAATCTTTCAATCGTCTGGCTACTACCAATGGATTATTTCAAGTGGGAAAATATCAGAGGGTATGTATTATATAAAACAAAGCGGTAAATGTACATTCCTTGGTGGATTGAAGCTCAAATTACCATTTTAACTTCCTTGGGCCGCCTAGGGACAAACCTAAAAGTTTAATTCTAACGATGTAACAGTAGCTATATCTGATCATGACCATGGCTATCATCATGGTAAAGGCAAAAACAAAGGTCATGGAAATTATGGAAAAGATGATGATAAAGATGGTGATGATGAAGGCGACGAAGATGAATGGGACAAAGACGATAAAGATGATGGTGAAGACGGTGACAAGGACAAGAAAAATGGCATAATGATGAAGAAGATGAAGATAAAGGCGATAAGTATTGGGAAGGCAAGAAAGATAAAAACTATTAGATTTCATATATTTTTATATAATGAACATTATTCCATTGCAAATGTTTTGTTAATAACTCTACTCAACCCAAACTTCTTCGATCTATATTGAGCTGGACAATGAATAAAGCCTTGAATAAAATGCCTAAATCTATGGGCTCTAAAGCTTTTTTACTAAATAAAAAATACTGCGAAACTTTTGACATACTAAGCAAGTGATTCAATGCTTTTAAAGCTGTCTAATATTTTATTTATAAATGAAAAAATCCTTCATGAACTTATTTATGAAAGCAACATTTGCACAAATTCACACCAAAGCATTGAAAGCCAGTAAAGTGAACTTGTATCACCTTAAACATCCAGACTGACGTACATAAATATCTCGTATACTTTTTTTATTAATTTTCCTTTTTTTTTGTTACCTAAAACAAGCAAAATATGGAGGGTGAGGGAACTTATCTTAAGCGCCAGTCGTATAGTTCGACACCAACGAAAAACTATAATAACTATACAACTACTCCCTCCCAAAAAAGTCAATATAGATACTCTTCCCCTGTACAAGAATATCCAAAGACAAGCTCAAGAATATCTAGAAGATATGCGACTCCCGATGAAAGCGATGCAGTGGTTCCGATATTTAATACACCAACTAATATGTATTTAAAAAAAGAACTGAATCCTCAGCAAAGATATGTCCCTACATCACAACAGCCATCATATAGCCCTTCTACTCCTAAATATTACAGTAAACCATCTTATAATGGTAGCTCTTTTGATCCATTATCGAGTAAATCATCTGCAGCCTCCCCAGTTTCGTAAGTATGAAGTATTGTATTTATAATGTAAACTAATATACTTTTGTATAAAAGTGGAACATCTTCTTATCAAAATGAACGCCAAGAGGTAAGGCTAAATATCTGGAAAGAAACAGAACAAATCCTTACAGTAATACATACGTAGCCATCACCCATTAGACCTACTATGAATAATTTGAATACACATAGTCAAGATGATCGAAATAATTACTCCAACGTATAGTTATACAGAAATATAATTATAATTACATATCATGTAACCCGACATTTTCTTGTATTATAGACACCAAATGGAACATCTTCATTTTCAAGCACATCCTCTGCCTCATCTACAAAGGATATGTTATTAGCACAATTAGTAGATATGGGGTTTAGTTTAGAGGCATCAAAAGTGGCCATTGCAGCTAGTGGTAGTACTAATTTACAAGATGTTTTAGATGTTCTTGTTCAAAATGAAAAGGCCGAAAAGAATGCTACTGCAAATCAAAATAGGGATTCATCTTCAGATGAGGAAGATCCTCAATCACAAAAACGGAATGAAGAGATTTGGAAGAGACAACAAGAAGAACGTAGACGAGAATATCTTGAACAATTAAAGAGAAACAAACCTACACCACCAAAACCCACATTTAGCAGTAGTACCAGTTACAATAGCCAAAATGAACAAAATGGAACATCATTTAAATCCACATCTCCAACATCCTCCCATATACCAAAGGGATCTTCTCAGGTACCATCTCAGTCTCCCCCAGTTCCACCTCCTCATGAACCTCCTAGACCACCTCAACATGCAGCAGCTCCATCTCCAAAAGTTAATACTCCAACAGCTGCCTCTCAACCTGACCCAGCAACAACTTACGCCGATAAAGAGAGAAAACAGGGTAATTATTATTTCAATAAAGGTCAATTTGCAGATTCCGAATCTGCTTATACACTTGCAATCAAATCTTTGCCTGCGGGACATGGAGATGTCGTATTACTCAGCAACAACAGAGCTGCTGCTCGATTAAAGCAAGGCAAATA
This sequence comes from Mucor racemosus, assembly GCA_027405735.1. Classification (NCBI taxonomy): domain Eukaryota; kingdom Fungi; phylum Mucoromycota; class Mucoromycetes; order Mucorales; family Mucoraceae; genus Mucor; species Mucor racemosus. The sequence continues at coordinate 925,269 of JAPEHQ010000013.1, read as the reverse complement.
TCAAGATTGTTTAGCAGATTGCTCAATGGCAATTGATATCGCTCGTAAGCATATGCAGAACGATACACCCATTTCACCCATCATGAGTGCTACTTCTACCAATATGAAAGCTCAGTTGATTAAAGCATTGCATCGAAAGGCTTGTGCGTTAGAAGGTTTACGTTTATTTGAAGCAGCTATTCAAGTATACGAAGAATATGTTCGATTAGATGGCTCTCGAAGCGCACAAGTTACTCAAGGTATTATGCGATGTCAACAAGCTTTATTAGATAGCAAGAAAAAGCAACAGCAATGGAAGCCTGCTTCATCAGCAAACGATGCAACTACCGCATTTCCTGATATTGATTTCAATATGTTTATCCCAAAAAATGATCACAAAACTCAAGCTCAATTAAATGAAATCAATAATAGTAAGGCTGTCAAAGAGATGCGTGATCGAGAGAAAAAGAAGGAAGCAGAAGATGCTGAAAGATTAGAGAATGAAGACAAGGTAAATGCTCAAATATCGGTTTGGAAAACCGGTAAAGATAAAAATTTGAGAGCCCTTTTGGGATCGCTTGAGTTGATATTGTGGCCTGGTGTCCAATGGAAAGGTGTGATGATGAGTGAATTATTAGATGCTAGAAAATGCAAATTGACTTACATGAAGGCTATTGCAAAAGTTCATCCTGACAAGGTAATATTTATAACTTCATATGATGATTTTCATGGTAACTTACTGATAATTTATATACTAAAGCTTCCATCAAATGCAACTGTTGAGCAACGGATGTTGGCCAGCGGCATTTTTACTACATTAAACCAAGCTTGGGATGTATTTAAGACAGAAAATAACTTGTAGTTTTACATATATACCCATTTAAATAAAATCTTGACCATGAACCATTAAAAGTCCGTGTAAAATTAATGTTCAACTAGTTTACAGTTTCTTTCTTGAACATATCTCTTCTTTACTTGTAAATAATGTCCTCTGTTATTATAGATACAAACGAGTTTTCTGATCCTAATTTCAACCCTAAAAAATGGATAAACTCTGTACTGAAACCATCTACAACAGAATCACAAAAAGAAGAAGACCAAGATGGAGGAGCAAAGAACACAACTATTCTCGTAACAAAACTTCAGATTGCAAGCGATTCAACCTCACGTCAATTTGATCAACTTTCATCTACAGTCATTAAATCTATGCCTCGCATTCTTTACGACTTAAAAGTGATTGCAGATGACGCAAAGTCTACTCATCAAGGCGTAGAAGCTGTAAAGAAAAATTTGGGTTTAATAGAAGGAGATACAGAAGCAGCTTTGGAGAAATTACGTCGACCTCATATAGCAAAGACACGCATGGAAGAATGTCGTATGTTGCTTCTAGAAAAATCCGATCATTTAAATAAAATACGAGAGGAGCAAGAGAAAAAGAGACAAGCAGCAGAAGCAGAGGCAGCGGCGGCAGCAAAATTACTTGAAGAAGAACACCGTAAACAATCGTTGTTGAAAGAACAAGAGCAAGAAAAGGCACGAGAGGATGAGGCTAAAAAGAGAAAAGAACTGGAAGAGTTGGAAGCAGTAGAAAAACAAAAGCAAGCAGAAGAGGAAGAGCAGAAGGAGATTGATGAAGCATTAGAATATGGACATGTGCAATTACCACCATTAAGACAACCACCGCCAAAACAACGTACTTTACAACAGATTCAAAATACTGCAACAGCTACATCAGTTGCATCAGAGTATTCAGATGATAATAATAGCTATTTACAGCAAATCTCAGATTCTATGACACCTCAAGTTAGTAACGTTTTCAAGAGAATTGGTGTACCAGTAAGTTGTAGGAAAAATGAAAAAAAAAATTGTTCAATTGATTGATTATAAATGTTCTTTTTAGTTGGATAAATTTTGGCAATAGAATAATTCGAATCTATAGAATATATCTGAAATAAACTTGTATTATACTCCAAATATGATACCTTTGAATCAAATCCATGCTTGATTTTGTTTTAAAACGTATAGCATCGTTTATCAATGATGTGGTTTGATAACTGTCCACTCAAATAAAATCCGTATATGCTTTTATGCCATTTCTAGGTCTAAAAAAGTGTTAATTTATGATGGCTATTTTCTTTTTTTGATGGTTGAATATGAAATGAAAAAAAAAGAAACATGCCTGGATGTTTCAGTGAAATATAAATATTGTTATTTTTATTTATCATGCTCCATGATTCAGAATAAACTTTTTGAACATCTGAGCTCCCACTTTCACCACCAAATTCAAGACTTTGCTGTACTTCACAACGAAAAAAGAATATACAGAGTGGTATTTGCTTGTTTTGAGATGATTCTGAACATATCTGAGCATAAACTTTTATTCAATTGTGTATATGTATTTTTTTTTTTTTCAATATTTAGACATAACTTTTGAATATTTAATATATCAATAACCACGTTCATATGATCAAATTATAGTGCCAATACATACCTATATGTGGCAGGTTAGTTTTCTAAAATATCTCAATTTTCGATGGAGAAAAATAAAAATATGCGTAAAAAAATTGGTGATAGCTAAATCTACGTAATTTTTATGAACAATTAGGTCCTATATTTCTCCGGATACCAAAAATATAACGCAAAATAACAGATTTCTACACAAAAAATGCAGTTTCAATTGCAAACAATATCTTGATTTTCAAATAATCTTGTGGGTTATTATGAGTAATATTTAGATTCTCAAAATTATTTGAATTTTAGATGAAAAAGCCAAAAATTCTCCAAATTTTCGGCACTCTACTCAACAGACCTGGAGTTGAGGGTTTGGAAATGTAATGATTTGATAAGACTTACAGGAATACATATATACGATTGTGCAAATAAAAAAATGTTTACATATTTCACGAATAGTTTCTAACATGTTATCATCCCAAATATATTAAACTGTTTTCTAAATATTGAGTAAAAATCCTTCGAACTGACTATGTAAAATATGCCAAAAATATCAAAGAGTGCAAAAATACTTCATAAAGTGTATATGATCAACTGATAAACTTTATGTCATGTAGATACTTAAAATACGGTTAAATTAAGTATAGCTATTGGCTATGGGGTCTATTTTGCATTGATTTTATCAACAATGATTTAAAAACAACCTTAAAACAAAAATGTTTTTGAAATTGACAGCAAATTATATTTAATTTTTATTAAAACAAGATTCAATTTTAATATGTTTCATAGATACAATTTTTTTTTGCTACCGAGGATTATATAGTAGTTGCGCTATATAAGGTTACACTATATAATGCTATGCTCTCTATAAGGCTGAAAGCCTCTTCCAAAAAGTTAGCCTTATATAGCGCGACTACTGTATTTAGGCAAGTCATCTACTTTAAAAACTTGCTTTATTGAAAAGTGTTCAGCAGACAACGATGTTTACTATTTGTTCGGCAATTATCTGCGGACCACTAACATATACACTAATAAAGCAAATCATTTAGAAAACAAAGGTTTATGATTTCTGATGTTTTTCTGTTAAATAAAGTTTGTAGCTGAGACGATGTTGAATGGATGGATACTGTTTTTGAAAAAAGTTTCTGCTAAAATTGACCATCGGTACAGAAGATATTTATATTATTTTGCTTGTTTTTGTTGCATTCGCTGGTTATTTGTAAGACAATGAACCTTTTGATTTGTAATCCTTATTGATAAGAAGTCAGCTAATTGATCTGTGGTAACATTCTTGATTGTTCTTATTGTTCTAAAGTAAGATCCAGGAAACGGGATATGTGCGACATATCCACTTGTTGGATTTAGCTATATAAAATAAGCTCAATTTGAATGTGCTGTGTTTCTAATGTAAATAGATTGATCTGACATGGAATGTCAGAAAGATATAATCGATCCAAAACTGATCTAACGAATAAATATAATATAGAATTTGTATATAAATAGGACAAATTATTGATATTAAATAAAAATGATCCTCAGTTTTTGTGTGTGATTTAATTTAGCAAGTTTCTTTATTAAATTATACATTTTTTCTTGCTACAATATTTATTCTAAATCTTGGACATTCAGTTTTGCCTTATAAAACTGTTGAAACTAAACTTGGTATTTAAAACTATATATCAAAACGACGGGTGAAATAATTTGTTCGACAGCTTTCATTATGTGCTCAAGTAAGACTTTATAATGAAATTTAAAGGTTGTCATAGGCATATATACTAAACTCCAGCAATATTTATACTACATAAATCTCGGCGGATTTAATAGATACAGTAAAATAAATTGCAGATTCGTTTTCAGCAACCAATTTTACCTCAGGAAACTTGATTGCCTGATTCCTAGCAATACTTTTGTACAAAAATGTGAAAATTCTCCAAATTGTTGAAACTACAAAAAGAAAAAGAAAAACAAAACAGGATTTACAATTACAAGGTTTAGGCATTCAAAAATTATCCAAAAAAAAAAAATCATCCCTGAAACTTTAATATATAATAAAACATTGAAAAACAAGAAGATTTAGCTTAGAAACCTTTAAGTTCAAGCTTATTAAAATCTTGAAATACTTGGCATCTTAGGTTGATTTCTTAAGCGGGGTAAAAGCAAGTGTTTCACGTTTGAAGCCCTTGTACTCGCTGAGAAATCAACATGAATACAAACAGCTCTTTTGGCAAGATTCTATAGCATCTCAAATATAGCCCTACATTTTATATTTCCTGATTATCTATTGAAATGGGGGCACGCTCCGATTTTGAATATCACCATGTAAAATTGTATAATCAGATATGCACATGCAACTGAGCTTGAATCCAAAAAGTGTTCAAATGGAAAAAAAATTCAAAAAAATCCAAAAAAAACCTTGTGTGTTTAATTACTCAAAAAAATGCATAGTAAGTTGAACTAGCATATTAAATATCTTGGATTCAGTTTTTAATTCTGAATCGATCTATGTAGGTTTTGAAAATGTTTTTCTCATAAAATCTCTAGTAAATTTAGTGTCAAATTTTAACGGTTTTTGATCAAAAAGTATCCTTCATTCAAATGCAACCCTAAAATATTTTATTTTCAGATTATGCGCAACAAAATTATCTACAAAATGAGTATTTATACGTAACTGTAGCCCTATTTTTCGTGGGGATATTAATTTTTTTTGATCATTTTTTTTGGTCGGCGAAAATTTATCCTTGTATATCCTCGTCCAAAATGGATTCTTTTTTGTATCATCAAAAATCAATTATTCAATCTCAAGTTTCTCGACGGAAAATCAATATTTTTTGAAGAGATAAAATTCGTTGGATAGACACTAGTGAGTACTATCCTATGGCTTTAGCTTTGCATATCAGGCATCCCTTCATGGATCTCTATAAAAAAAAAGTACTCCCACAAAATTTATAAAAAAATAAAAAAGTCTTTACAGCCACCCAAAGCCTAGATATCCTGGTAGAGAATGAAAAATAATCTAGACTTTACTTAATAACCATCATTGCTGCAGTAAATTATGATGTTATTTACTAAAATAAAAAAATATATAAAAATAAAAGCAGTAGAAATACAATTATAATCAGCTAAAGTTTTTATTACAAAAGATTTCTGAAGAGTTAAAATAATTGAAAAGCATGAGGGTATTTATAGTGATTTGGAGAACTTGGATACCATCAGACTTGAATGGATGTATATTTAGTAATCTTCCAGTTTTGAGTACATTGTTATTGATTTGATATTTTAAGGGGTAAATTGTGTTGAGCATTGACCATAAGGGATTGTATGTCAAGTGTGACAATATCGACCTTTTTGGGAAATGGTTGTTTTGTTTATTTCTGTTATATCTATTTTATGTAACCTTGATTTTTAAGGGGTAGTTTTTATATGCTTGAATCTTATTTATATTGATAGTGCAACTTCGATATAGATGAGTAGTTGACTAAATTAATATCTTTGTTTATTATCATTATTGATTTGGATAGAATCCTGTTTTGATATATATATGTTATTTGTGTAATTGATTGCGCCGTGATCAAGGGTGCTATCATCTACACGACATGTATGGTTCAAAAAGGGTATTTCATATTTTTAGCATGCGTTTGTTATTGTGTTCAATTGAAGCGTTTGTTTATTATCGTTGTTCACATTTTAAGTGGTATCATATTTTATGAGCGACACTTGAAATTTAGGTTGTTTTATTTTTATCAAGCGTTTTTAGGATGTAATTCCACTGCAATTGCAATACCTTAGTATTTTCTCGACTTATTTTCATTTAAAATGCGGTTCTCAATTTCAAGCTGGCCCTTTTTGCACCATTATTCAAATTAATGTTAGTTTGCGTGGTAGTTTATCAAGCTGTTATTACTAGATTAATGAATATTGTTAAAAACTGGCTACAAGATGAAAAATGCAAAAGCCTCAAAACCTTGGCTGGAGCTTACCCATTTTGATAAAATTTGTTGTATGCCACCAAAATTAGTCATTGCGGCCGACCTGTGCTGCGCAAGATTATTTCGTTGTGGTGCTCAGAAGGTGGGCTGCACACTATAGTCTGAGCTGTTGTGCCGTTGTACCTACTGGATATGGCTAAAAAGATAACAAGGTGCACATTGTCGTATATTTTCAGGTTTGATGAGTAATACTTTAAAAAGAATACAATTAAAAAAGAATCGGCAATGAATCAGTTCTTCAACTGTATAATAAAAACAATATATCGTTTATTTAGATATACAGTAAAAATATGGCCTATTATATTGATTTGACATTGAGATTCTGAGATGTAATTTAAGACAATATTGAACCATTAGATCTGTTTGATAGTAATCGATGGATTGAAATGGATCAATTATAATTTAACCGCGCTTGCAAAGCTTGTGAGTTGTCTTGTTCCAATGCTACGCTAAATGTGCTTGGATGTTGATTTGATAGCTACTTGATTGATTAAGTGCTGGGATAAAATAACATGGTGTCATAATTGAAGTTCAAGCGTTTTTGGTAATTATTGAATTAAACTTGGTACGCCAGGAGTCTTTTATATCCGATATCAAGAGTTTGCATTTCAATGAATGCCGTAGTCAATAGATTGTGAGATGTATTAATACTGTAGAAGGCTATAACGTGTGATACTATCTAGGTGGCATAAAAAACACATGGACACAACAAAAGAAACTGCACACGAGCACAACGAAAAGCCTGTATGTGCAGGATTAAAGATTCTATCCGTGTGCATGATGATATTAATCCCATGATTGTAGAATTGCCCATAAGCATATCGTTATTCCTATCTGTGCATCATAATAAAATTTGACCATAAGCATAATGAGCTGATCGTATGGGCACAAATTAGTTTATACACGAGCATTGTGCCGTTCTCAAAATTTCATTGCATTTTTTACTAGAATGTGGTTTTAAATTACATTTGCTTTCATTAATATATGTTACAGATAATACGATTCAATAAATTGTTGTTGTAGAGCAATAAATGCAACTGCCAATATATTTACAATTATTATTATTATTTGTAAATGTGTTTATAGCTATAATGTTTGTAGCAACAATGGTTTTTCTTTGCTCGAGCATAAACTTAAATAACACTTTCTGCTTAAATTTATATGCAAACCAAATCTAAGGTTATAAATGTTACTTTATCACACATAAAATTCAAACAAATTAACGATTTTGAAACTTACTATCTTAGCTTACGATTGTCAGCTGTAAGAAAATTTGTTTCCAAGCATAGCTACAATCAAAACTATGGCTATTATTAACCAAGACATCAGATTATTCTTTTTTTGTGTTTCTATATCGTTTGAAATTTTATCACTTTTCTGGAACATTTTGTGGATCTGTAGCCAGTTCTAGCTTTGCATTGAGCAGATATAAATATGATTGCCTTCGATTTGATCTTGTAATCACAAAATACGTCCAATAAGACAGTAGTAAATAATGATATTTGATCTTAGAATGCGGTTAAATGATATTTTAAGTCTCTAATATAGACTGCTACCTATATTAAAAATATTAGTCCCTTATGTTAGCATGCTTATTTAGATAAAAGAAAAGGATACCAGCTTGATAATAGTCTGATATACCTTATCAAACAGTGAATATATTCCTAGAATAATATGAAAACAAAAAGAGGGAAACAACACAAGTAGAAAAGAATTTTCAAGGCTTTACATTATTTAGTGCAATTAAAGCCCTACCAAATTACACATTTCAGCCAATGTAAAAGCAGCCTTACAGCGCATCAACCCATAAACTACGTTAAGCAAAATAAGCAATATCTGTTATCATAGAAACATCCATTTTTCTACCAGAAAAACCGTCTGTCATATCATAGATTCGTTAAAAAATTGCAAAAGCGAGCCCGTAGACCAACGCCGTAATTGAGCATAGCAAGATTGAACAGTTAAATATTTTATACTATGGTACAGTATATCTAAATTTTAAATAAAAAGGTGCTTTTTTTAACTTTTCTTATATTTAACCACGTGCAATCTGAAAATTCAGTTTTTGTAGCGGGCATTTTTGGGGACTCATTTTACCCTTACCAACACTCATGATTTTGATCAAAAAACAGAAAAATCAAATTTTGATACCAAAATCAACGTTTAAATATACTATATTGTGAGAGCAAATTGCAGCTATAACTAATACGCATTTCATAAAAACTTAATATTAAAAGTTAAGTAATGAAACTTTGCACTTTTGGCCCAAAAACGGTTTTTTGATTAAAGGATTTTCATGTAATATTTTGCAATAAAAATGTTTGTTATTTTTTATTGAGCAGATAGAACGCTAAATTCTGAATATGTGTATATTTTTGTTTTTATATTTGGTAAAATAATTAACTCTAGATTTGCAAAATCAGAAAAAAAAAATTAAAAAATGTCAAAATTGATGATCTGGGCAAGAATAATTTTCAAAATTAATATTCCACTTATAAGCTTTGTGAGTTTTAAAAATAAGAGATTTTATAATACATGAGAACTTTTTCAAGAATTAATAATCCTGTACCCACTTGATTCAAGCTTATTACTGTGAATGTTTATACATGTTAATATTGTGTGGTAGTTTATTTAATGATAATATAGTCTTACTTTACAATTACCGCGCTAAAGGTGATTTACATTGAGTTTTAGTCTTACCTCTCCAGTATTATAAATTATAAACATAACCATGGCCATCACTGGAACCTATTATTACCACCTTTTTGCCCTCTGTGTCCCAAGCCAATTTATTCACTGCCATGCCTCACCAGAACCAACTTAAGTACGTACAAATGGTTCCTCGGCATTTGCATTAAAATTTTATAAATCAAATTGACTGATTCCATCTACAACAGTATCAAACGTATCGTCAGCCCGCCTTATGATAAATGCCAATCTAAAATCAGAAACATCCTATTGTCATTTTTATAAGCTATAAAAAGCTTGATTTTTAATAATACAGCAATCAGTAAATAAAAAACAAGATGATACTAATATCATATGGTGAGTATTTAACATCCAAGTAAGTTTGATAAAGCATGCTTTTAAAATCTTTCTTAAAAATCCTGAGGCAAATACAACATCTTGGTCCTGTAATTTCTATCCATCGAAATGTTATGATTTTTACTACATAATGAATGTACCTTTTATCAACGTTGACCTCGATGCACATTGGGTATCAGTTTTTTACCATTCGTATTTTCTCTAATTCATTAATATTCAGTCATATTTAACGACAATGATTTGTAGCATTAAAGTATTATACGTTATCACCTTCTACAGTATTAATGCATCTCACAATTTATTGACTACGACATTCATTGAAATGCAAACTCTTGATATCGGATATAAAAGACTCCTAGCGTACCAAGTTTAATTCAATAATTACCAAAAACGCTTGGACCTCAATTATGACACAATGTTATTTTATCCCAGCAGTTAATCAATCAAGTAGCTATTAAATCAACATCCAAACTCCTTTAGCGCAGCATTGAAACAAGACAATTCACCAGCTGTGCAAGAACGGTTAAATTATAATTAATCCATTTCAATCCATCGATTACTATCAAACAGATCTAATGGTTCAATATTGTCTTAAATTACATCTCAGAATCTCAGTGTCAAATCAATATAATAGGCCATATTTTTACTGTATATCTAAATAAACGATATATTGTTTTTATTATACAGTTGAAGAACTGATTCATTACTGATTCTTTTTTAATTGTATTCTTTTTTAAGTGTTATTTATCAAAGCTAAAAATATACTGCAAAGTTAAAACTAGATTGTTGCGTCCACAGGTCTGTGTACATTCCTTGGTTAAGATTACAACAAAGATTGATATGATTAGTTCTACATTGCTGTGTGTTATGTTATAAAGCTCAGTTTATACTGTACGTATTGAAGAATGTGGGACTGGTGTGTGTCACCTAGACTTGGTTGGAGATATATATGTATTTAAATAGGCTTATTTTAGACTAGTCATATAATTAGAATATGGATGTAAAAGAAGATGTTATGATCTTATAATAAAGTTCTTTAGTTCTAATGTGCTCTTTCATTTGATAGCAGTTTTTCTTTATTTTTAATTAATGATTTAGTACATGTCTTAGCTTCTAAATTGATATAATCTCCTGGCGTAAAATCAAAGCGCTCTCGGATATATATATATAAAGTATGCGTATACTGTTGGTAAGTAGTTTTCTTGTATATATATAACAGTCAAGCAAATTTGCATAATTTTTTTTTATGAAACTTCATGGTGGGTTTATAGAAAATACATCAATACATATATATTCTGTGCAGTAGTCTACGTTTTTTTTAATACTGTCAATGGTTTTACAAGTGCTTAGTTGTATTATTCAATACTTTGTATCAGAACAAAAAATAAGAAATAATAAATAGATGGATAAAACAATTAATTTCAATCTTGTAATTTTTATTATGCAATATAAAGAATCCAAGAAAAAACAAATCAAGTAAAAAATTATGGATCGATCTGATAAACAATGAAATGCTCTAAGATGGAGGAAAAGTAACTTTTGATATAATTGGTTTAATGGAGTAGATAGTTAGCCGTTCAAAATAACGTTTCCAGCAACACCACGAGGAGGTCTATCTACATGTTGCCATTTGACTTTATAGTTTGTATACCACCATACTATAAAGTGATACTGAAATCAAGCAGATGCTATGAAATCAATACGACTCCGATTGCCAGAAAGGGCTATAGTTTCCAGCCGGTTACCGTGAAAGAAGACTATAAGACCCTAAAAGGGGGAGAGGTCGCAAGTCCACGAATGGAGAGCAACCAGATTAAATTGACTCAGGATTACCGATTGTACAAAAACAAACAACTGAGTATAATAACCGAATTTACTAAGATAGCATTAAAACAGATACTATCCCAATAAAGGTGGTAAAAGTTATCGCTTTTTTTTCGATCAAATCATTTTGATTCTTAAACCTACGTAAGGTGTATCAAAAATCAGATAACGAAAAGATGCTTTAACTTCTAGATGGAATAAAGTAAAAACAATGAAGACAAGACCAGAGAGACAAGACCAGAGACATTTGATTGGAGACGTTATATTAAAAGAAACCTTCAAAATTATGAAAAATATACCAAATTAGGATCAGACGTTGACGATACTTTTTAAGTTTTCAATAATATACCTTTTTCATAAATTGAAACTACAAGTTAAAGAGATGAGACAAGAAGCACACGAATTGAGACCCGATGGGGATGAATTGAGACTAGATAAATATGAAGTAAGACGAGATGAGCATTAATTGAAAAACTGATGAACATAAAAGAGCATACCTTTATACCAAAAGAGCATAGATTGAGACCCGTTAAAGATGAAATAAGGCCAGATAAACATGAATTTTGACCACATCAGGATAACTTGAAAACAGATGAGTATACATTGAAACCAGATACAAATGGATGGAGACAAAACCAGAATAAATGGAATCCAGGTAAAAATAAATTGAGAACAGACTTGAATGAACCATTATTAACTGTGAATAAATAGAAATCAGATGAGCAAGAATTAAAATAGACCAGATGTAAACCACTTAATACCAGAGAAAAATTAATGGAGTTGATACGAGCATAAATAATAATGGAGAACAGATAAACATGAATGGAGGCCAGACGAGCAAAACTAAAGACGAGATAAGAATAAAATGAGATAATATATTGATGAAATGGAACCAGAAGTGCATAAATACAGACCAGATGTGCATGAAAATAAAGACTATACATTGGCAAAGGCAGAACGGATGTGCATTAAGTGAGACCAGAAGTGCATAAATAAAAACCAGATATTGATAAACCTATACCATATAAACATAAATTGAGACCAACAGTGCATAAATGAAAACCAGATGTTAAAAAACAATACCAGATGTGCATACATTGAAACCAGGTAAGCATGTAATGAGACCAGATGAAACCAGAAAGACGAGATGCTAATGATACGATACAAGATGCGCATTACTTCAAATGAGGAGCGCATGAAAGAAAACCAGATGTGCATAAACCTAAACCAGATAACTATGAATTGAAACCATATAAGCATTAAATTGAAACCAAATAAGCATGAGTTCAAACCAGATAAGCACGAGTTAAAACCAGAAGAGAATGTATTGGGGCCAGACGAGCATGAGATGAGACCAGGAGAGCATGTTATGAGACGAGATAAACATGGAGTAAAACCAGAAATACTTGAAGAAGGACCAAACATTGATAAATCGAGACTGAAAGTACATGAATGGAAATCTGATGAGCATGAAATGAGACCATATAAACCTGAGTTGAGGCCAGAAGTAAATTAATCGAAACCAGATATTGCTTAAATGACATACAATATCCAGAATACTACCAGATATAGTGAAGAACCACGACGAGACATACACAAAAAAGCACCACGCAATTAAAAGATTTAGGGCAGCGGTGGAATGGAGAATCAAGGATCATGTAAGACAAACAGAAACCAGATAGATAAAGCACGATGTCAGATAGAACCACATAGAGTAGACCAGTAGACCAAAACTTGATACAACAGGATATGAAAAGCCAGATGTTGGCTGAAACGGACGAGGTGAATGAACATAGAGAGACGGCAGCATTAAAAACCAAGAAACGAGATAATAGCATATATAGAGAAACCAGATACCAGAAAAGCCATAGTAGGACAGACAGATAGAATAAAAGGCAAGCCAAACCTAAATAAAAAGCCAATGTTAACATAAAGTTACCAGGTATTGAAAGAGAATGACCATATATTACAGAAAGAGACCAGGTTTGCGTATGATAGACCAAATTGCTCAGTAACGATAACAAATGTTGCAGAAACGAGACCAGATATGCTAAAAAAAAGGTGCTGGATCTTTGAGAAGAGAAGTAGATATTGCAGAAAAACGATTATTGAATATATCCAAAAAAAAAATTAGGTTAGAAGAAAGTAGAATATATTACGTTTTAGAAACATACCAGAAAGATCAGACCTTGCAAAAAAGAGAACAGACGTTAAAGAAAAAAGAGATGCGATAGCAGAATTGAGGCATCAGCTATTAATTCCAATTATTTTGACTCTTAAACCCTGGCCAAGGGTGTGCAAAATGAAATAGCCAATATCTGATAGCTCAATAGCTAACAACTTTTAGCTCAAATCATTTCGACTCTTAAACCCTAGCCAAGGGTGTGCCAAAATAAAATAGCCAATAGCTGATAGCTCAATAGCTACCAATTGTTCGTTCAAATTATTTCGACTCTTAAACCCTGGCCAAGGGTGTGCCAAAAATCAGATAGCTAATAGCTGATAGCTCAATAGCTAACAACTATTAGCTCAAATCATTTCGACTCTTAAACCCTGGCCAAGGGTGTGCCAAAAATCAGATAGCTAATAGCTGATAGCTCAATAGCTACCAACTGTTTGTTCAAATCATTTCGACTCTTAAACCCTGGTCAAGGGTGTGTCAAAAATCAGATAACAACAGCTGATAACCGCAGGTAAACAATCCAAAGAACCAAACGCAGATAGAATAAACCCTGTACCAGGATGAGCTAAAAGAAAGTTAAACAAGAGCAGCTTACTTGTTTTTCTTTTACTCAAACCTAGAATACTAGGAAAGTTTATGATAGAAGCTTCGTTAAAATTTCACGCACCAGACGTTACTTTAACGTCAAAACTCCCACCAAACCTTCAGCAGCTACGTATGAAACTTTATCTTGCGAGATACTATAGTAGACCTTAGCCAACGGATAAGGCACGTACAAGATAGACTAGTGATTCCACCAAACCATAAGGTTTTGCTTCATCAAATTTACCTGGTTGTCAAAAAAAACAAAAAAAAAACAGGGGGCCATCGTGTTTTTTGAATAAACCCTAAAATTTGAGCTCCATTGATGACGTCTTCAAATTTTTGTGCAATTTGATTGAAATGCTGTTTATAAACTTGAACCACACTGTAAATACAATCATCTGTGTTATAGAAATCATTGCTTTAGAGAGCGGTATATATTAGCAATTTTATTTCGGGAGAGAAATTAATGGCCTATAGAGACAAGATACATCTATTTTGAGAATTTAACTGAATTTGACTCAATATTGGGCGAAAAGTTTTGAAAATTATCCGAGAACCATCTGAAACCATCCAAAATTCAAGTGGCAACAAAACCGTATCTTGAGGAACTTCAATCCAAGTAACTTCCAAATTTGCACGAGAGTTTGGTACGCATTATCTTCCACATAATGATGTTGAATGGCAACTTCCACAACCTACTGTGTGTTGAGAAAATAATCGCCGAAGTGCACCTATATTTTGTTGCACACTTTTATTGAAAACAATTTAAATAAGGCATCTATAAATACTGATCCAAGTAAGCTGCGACTCCACATGGACATAGATATGCATATTTATTAAAAGCATTTTAGATACAGTATCAGCTTCCATGAGGTATTGTGCATTCGATAGGTTTGAACAAAAAGTTGATTATCTTCTATTTATGCTTTGTATGAAGGTCAGTGAGCTCACTCGTTCTCGACGGATAGGGATCCAAATGACCTCCCGTTGTAACAGCAGGTACTTTTAATGTTGGTTAACAGAATTGCAAAAGGTTTAGCTGTCTGAGTTGCTGTGGAAATGGAGAAATAAAAACTCGTACGTGTTCAAATTTTAAACTATTCTGTATCACTTGTTTCAGATAGTCCTTGAAATTTTTTATAAAATCAAATAATAGTTTAAAATTAAATTTTGAAGTTAGACTTAATGCACAGTGAGCCTATGAATAACATACAATCTTGATCTCACTGATTAAAGATTATTTTGAATGATCAAGGCACGGCTATAAAAAAAAACCTGTTTTCCTTAGATTAAAAGGTTCCACTACGTTGAGGCTTCAAATCTTTGCAAAAGAATAAGCTTTACTGACACTTTCTAATAATAGTAAAACTTACTTGTTTTGAAACGCTCCATAACACATATGATAGTATACATATTTTTTGAGCACCTTTATTTTTCTGTCAGTTTTTTGAAATTTTTTTTTACATTCATGTCATCGACCTCGTTAAGCTCTCTCAGACCCAATCTAGATTTTTTTTTTTTTTTTTTAAAAAAAATACTGATATTTCGTGGAGGTATCTTTCTCAAAAATGTGTACAAAAAGATACCTTTGTTTCTAGCTTCAATTTCTTCATTGTATACTATCATATTTGACAACTTAGATTGATTTCTTAAGCGGGGTAAAAGCAAGTGTTTCACTTTTGAAGCCTTTATACTCGCTGAGAAATCAACATGAATAGAAATAAGTCTTTTGTCAATATTCTGTAGCATATCAAGTATAGCCCTACATTTTATATTTCCTGATTATCTATTGAAATGGGGGCACGCTCCGATTTTGAATATCACTATATAAAATTGTATAATCAGATATGCACATGCAACTGAGCTTGAATCCAAAAAGTGTTCAAATGGAAAAAAAATTCAAAAAAATCCAAAAAAAACCTTGTGTGTTTAATTACTCAAAAAAATGCATAGTAAGTTGAACTAGCATATTAAATATCTTGGATTCAGTTTTTAATTCTAAATCGATCTGTGTAGGTTTTGAAAATGTTTTTCTCATAAAATCTCTAGTAAATTTAGTGTCAAATTTTAACGGTTTTTGATCAAAAAGTACCCTTCATTCAAATGCAACCCTAAAATATTTTATTTTCAGATTATGCGCAACAAAATTATCTACAAAATGAGTATTTATACGTAACTGTAGCTCTATGTTTCGTGGGGATATTAATTTTTTTTGATCATTTTTTTTGGTCGGCGAAAATTTATCCTTGTATATCCTCGTCCAAAATGGATTCTTTTTTGTATCATCAAAAATCAATTATTCAATCTCAAGTTTCTCGACGGAAAATCAATATTTTTTGACGAGATAAAATTCGTTGGATAGACACTAATGAGTACTATCCTATGGCTGTAGCTTTGCATACCAGGCATCCCTTCATGGATCTCTATAACAGAAAAAATACTCTCACAAAATTTATAAAAAACTAAAAAAGTCTTTACAGCCATCCAAAACCTAGATATCCTGGTTGAGAATGAAAAATAATCTAGACTTTACTTAATAACCATTATTGCAATACCTTAGTATTTTCTCGACTTATTTTCATTTCAAATGCGGTTCTCAATTTTAAGCTGGCCCTTTTTGCATCATTATTCAAATTAATGTTAGTTTGCGTGGTAGTTTATCAAGCTGTTATTACTAGATTAATGAATATTGTCGAAAACTGGCTACAAGATGAAAAATGCAAAGCCTCAAAACCTTGGCTGGAGCTTACCCATTTTGATAAAATTTGTTGTATGTCACCAAAATTAGTCATTGCGGCCGACCTGTGCTGCGCAAGATTATTTCGTTGTGGTGCTCAGAAGGTGGGCTGCACACTATAGCCTGAGCTGTTGTGCCGTTGTACCTACTGAATATGGCTAAAAAGATGACAAGGTGCACATTGTCGTATATTTTCAGGTTTGATGAGTAATACTTTAAAAAGAATACAATTAAAAAAGAATCAGTAATGAATCAGTTCTTCGACTGTATAATAAAAACAATATATCGTTTATTTAGATATACAGTAAAAATATGGCCTATTATATTGATTTGACACTGAGATTCTGAGATGTAATTTAAGACAATATTGAACCATTAGATCTGTTTGATAGTAATCGATGGATTGAAATGGATTAATTATAATTTAACCGTTCTTGCACAGCTGGTGAATTGTCTTGTTTCAATGCTGCGCTAAAGGAGTTTGGATGTTGATTTAATAGCTACTTGATTGATTAACTGCTGGGATAAAATAACATTGTGTCATAATTGAGGTCCAAGCGTTTTTGGTAATTATTGAATTAAACTTGGTACGCTAGGAGTCTTTTATATCCGATATCAAGAGTTTGCATTTCAATGAATGTCGTAGTCAATAAATTGTGAGATGCATTAATACTGTAGAAGGTGATAACGTATAATACTTTAATGCTACAAATCATTGTCGTTAAATATGACTGAATATTAATGAATTAGAGAAAATACGAATGGTAAAAAACTGATACCCAATGTGCATCGAGGTCAACGTTGATAAAAGGTACATTCATTATGTAGTAAAAATCATAACATTTCGATGGATAGAAATTACAGGACCAAGATGTTGTATTTGCCTCAGGATTTTTAAGAAAGATTTTAAAAGCATGCTTTATCAAACTTACTTGGATGTTAAATACTCACCATATGATATTAGTATCATCTTGTTTTTTATTTACTGATTGCTGTATTATTAAAAATCAAGCTTTTTATAGCTTATAAAAATGACAATAGGATGTTTCTGATTTTAGATTGGCATTTATCATAAGGCGGGCTGACGATACGTTTGATACTGTTGTAGATGGAATCAGTCAATTTGATTTATAAAATTTTAATGCAAATGCCGAGGAACCATTTGTACGTACTTAAGTTGGTTCTGGTGAGGCATGGCAGTGAATAAATTGGCTTGGGACACAGAGGGCAAAAAGGTGGTAATAATAGGTTCCAGTGATGGCCATGGTTATGTTTATAATTTATAATACTGGAGAGGTAAGACTAAAACTCAATGTAAATCACCTTTAGCGCGGTAATTGTAAAGTAAGACTATATTATCATTAAATAAACTACCACACAATATTAACATGTATAAACATTCACAGTAATAAGCTTGAATCAAGTGGGTACAGGATTATTAATTCTTGAAAAAGTTCTCATGTATTATAAAATCTCTTATTTTTAAAACTCACAAAGCTTATAAGTGGAATATTAATTTTGAAAATTATTCTTGCCCAGATCATCAATTTTGACATTTTTTAATTTTTTTTTTCTGATTTTGCAAATCTAGAGTTAATTATTTTACCAAATATAAAAACAAAAATATACACATATTCAGAATTTAGCGTTCTATCTGCTCAATAAAAAATAACAAACATTTTTATTGCAAAATATTACATGAAAATCCTTTAATCAAAAAACCGTTTTTGGGCCAAAAGTGCAAAGTTTCATTACTTAACTTTTAATATTAAGTTTTTATGAAATGCGTATTAGTTATAGCTGCAATTTGCTCTCACAATATAGTATATTTAAACGTTGATTTTGGTATCAAAATTTGATTTTTCTGTTTTTTGATCAAAATCATGAGTGTTGGTAAGGGTAAAATGAGTCCCCAAAAATGCCCGCTAAAAAAACCGAATTTTCAGACTATACGTAGTTAAATATAAGAAAAAGCTGGAAAAAACAACTTTTTTCATTTAAAACTTAGATATATCATAATATTAAGAGACCCATCCGTTCGATCTCGCCAGGCTCAATTATGGCGTCGCCCTGCGGGCTAGATTTTGCAATTTTTTCAATGAATGTATGATATGACAGACAGTTTTTCTACTCTTAAACTACATTTACTATATCAGTAAGCAATGTTATAAAGCACTAATTTGATAGCTTAGATAAAAAACCACTTGCTCTAGCTCTACGGCACTGTGAAATGTGTTAGAATTCGTATTTTGATGAGTTTTGGCAATCTTAATGGCCTCCCAAACAGAGCTGTTTTTACTACGGTATATGCGAAGCTATTTGATTTAAGAAATAGCTTCGACCAAATTTGAGCTCCAAACTAATGCAAAAAGTGTATGAAACAACAATTTCGTTGTATTCTATATCTTAATTCATTTATTTGGCAAAGAATCAGTAAAGTTAACATTTCATTTCGGTTTGTTGTAATAGGGTGCATTTGCTCTAGTTCAGAGAGCAATTCCAATAACTTCAATATTATTGCGTCTTGATCGCATTTGGAAGACTGATCAGATAAATTCATAAAGGCAAATAGAGACCATATAAACATAATACAGATTTTCAAAAAAAATTTCATTATCGAATTTTTAAGAAATATCACAGTTCAAACTATTATGCGAAATTGCAGAATTTACGTAAATTCTTGGAAAATATTAATTATTTACGAAAAGTTATTTATTAATTAATTTAATTAAATATATAATATATTGTCATATTGTAATGATAAATGAAAATATTGATGTATTGCGTTGTATGCAATATTTAAAAGGTTGAATTAAAAAAGTATTGCGTTATCTACATGGAAAATAAGTATGCGTAAACAGTACAAAGAAGTAAAGCAAAAGCACTTCCTGTCATTGGCATGGCTGATGTAATAGCCATAGATTCAGCAGATGTTTGAGGAGCAGGGAAAGGACCGGAGTCAGTGGAATTTCCATCATCAGTACCGTTGTCATTTCCATTTGGAGATTCAACAGTAGGGAAGTTCAAAACTACAAAGCAAACAAAATTAGTAAGAAAAAAGGGGGGAGGGAGGGGGTTATGTGATTAATTCAACTTACTGCTATCGATCAAATGCATAACACCATTGTTCAAGAGAACGTTGGCTTTAACAATATGAGCATCATTAACTAATTGAGATAGGATTAGATTCAATTCTGTGGATATAGATTAAATGGCTTTTTCATACCGGTAACACTGTTATTATTAGTAGGATCAGAGTTGGTTAAGCTAATGTTAGTTCCACCAACTGATTCAACGGTAGTAGGATCACTTGTCAAATTAGTAGTGTAGTAGACACCGGGAACAATGTGAGCCTTAATAGCACCTTCAAGAGTTTCGTTATTCAATTCAGTGAAATCCAAGTTTTCCAATGCTTCGTTGATAGGAACGAAAATAGTGATCTAAATATTTATGATAATTAACAAAATATTCATTTAGATATTGTATAGAAAAACTTACATTGGATGTGTTATCCAAGGTACTATTTTCGCCTGATTTTGTCAACAACCATTCAAAGAAAGAAGCGTTTTTGATTGTATTCACTGATTCAGTGGGGCTAACAGGAGGTACCAAAACTAAATCAAGAATCGGATTAATTAATCATTTGTAATGTGAAAAGTTGAAACATATAATATACTTACTCTTATCAATAATATAAACCATACCGTTTGAAGCTTGAATAGTTTCATTTGTCAAAATATTGGCATCTGTACCAAGACCACTACCTACAGTCCAGTTACCTCCAGCGCTAGATGAGTTGGAAGCACCATCGCCTTGTTGCTGTAATTGTTGCCAACGTACTTCTGTTTGATTTTGACCTTGATCTTCACCTTGACCTTGACCTTGACCTTGATCTTGATCTTGACCTTGACCTTGACCTTGACCTTGACCTTGTTGTTGACTTTGATTTTGACTTTGATCTTGTTGTTGTTGAAGAAGCAAAGGTAAACCATAACCCAATTTATCAACTGTTTCATTGGTCAAGAAAGTATTAAGAATGATTGTAGCATTTTGAGTGTCATTCAATTGAATGGAACCATTGACCAAATGATAATTAAGGAGATCAGTAAAGTCAAATTGGTCAGCAAAAGGAGCGTCAGTAGTTAAAGATTCCCAATCACTACCATTGCTTTGTTGTTCATCAACAAGAAGTGCTCTCATTACCAAAGAATGATGCTCCTCAGCATCAGAAGTAGAAGCCAAATGTTCATAAGGTTGAGCTACCTCAGCATTAGGTACCTTGACATATCTAGCCATGTTTTTAGGGTTGATTTGGGCAACACCAGTAGTTGCAGGAGCTGCTGTTGGCTGTACAGGTTGAGCAGCGGAAGAGGATTGACCAGCCAAGATGGAAGACAAAAGACCAGCCAGACCGCCACCACCATCAGAAGAAGAAGAACTGGCAGGAGCAGTAGCAGTTGAGGAAGCACTACCACCTCTACCAATAGCAGCACTAGTAGAAGAAGCTGTACTATTTGTTCCAGTTGTACTATTTGTTCCAGTTGTACTATTTGTGCCAGTTGTAGTATTGCCAATTGGAGCTGGAACAGGAGCAGGAGGTTGCTGACCAGTAGCTTCATAGTATACTTGATCTGATGGAACAAAAAGAGTGACATTACTGGAAGGATCATTCAAAATATCCAAAATTGATTGATAATCTGGAGATGATTGCAAGAATTCAACAAATTTAAGTGCAGGACTATTTGTATTGTTCAATGCTTGCAAGATCGTAACATTATTATTATTATTGCTATTGGGATCTTGTTGCTGTTGCTGAGCACCAATGGCTTTTAAACCTAAAAGAATGCTTAATGCTACAGATGAAAAAGCAATACGCATATTATGAAATTGATAGAAAAAAAAAAGAGTAGAGAATACTAACATTTGAGAATGAAAGTATTATATATAAGCTTCTATTCGATGAAACAAATGAAAAACAGGGTTCTCACTTTTTAATACAAGGGAGATGTAGAAAGATCAAAGACATATCCTTTTGATTTGCTTGTAGTGGACAAATATGTTTCAGTTTAACAAGTTTTATTATGCAAAAAAAGCTATCTATGTGATGCTTGACATTTTGTCAGCATTTCAATGTCTTGAATCGTCAATTTTTGTAATATTATGACGACGAGCCTTCTTGACAGCCCAAGAATACTGTTGAGGCCATGTAATATTTACATTTAATGCTTGCGCAGAAACTAATACAAATGCGCTATCTCTTAAAAACTCACGTGCTGCTAAAATGTAATCAGCTTGACCTTTTTCAAGGATTTGTTCAGCATCTGTTCCTTCTACAATGAGGCCTACAGCGGCAGTTTGAATACCTGCTTCTCTCTTGATGGACTCAGAGAATTGGACTTGATACATGGGACTACTAGGATATTTGACTCCTTGAATATTACCTAATCACAAACATTCCCAATCAATACATTTGCTAAAGTTAATTTAAATCCAAATCTTACCACCACTGGAACAATCAACTACATCGACGCCCAATTTCTTGAATTCTTTAGCCAATCTGCAAGATTGATAGATGTCCCAACCATTAGGATCTTGGCCCATAGGCTCAGGATTAACATATTCTGCACAAGAGATACGAACCCAAAGAGGTTTATCAGTAGGCCAAACTGCACGAACAGCTTGAACAACCTCAAGACCTAGGTTTTTTTGATACGATTAGTTTTTAAGGTTTATAGACATGCAAACAAAACAAAGTTTAATCTTACCAAATCTTATACGATTTTCAAAGCTTCCACCATACTCATCAGTTCGTTTGTTTGAATTACCAGAGAAGAAACTACTGAGCAAGTATCTATTCCAACATTCACAAGAATGAGTGATTGAACAAATATACAAATATAACAAATTTACCCATGAGCAGCATGGACTTCCAATAATTCGATACCAGCTTTATCTGCACGAACAGCAGCATCAGCAAAAGATTGAACAAGCTGTTTGATTTCTTGAACAGTCAAAGCATGAGGTTTTGCATAATGGGGAGCATACGCATTATCGGATGGGCCAACAACAGAGTTAGGCCAACCTCCATCAACTTCAGCTTCAAGGTAATCACCTTTAAAAGGAGGAGACATGGATGCTTTACGGCCTGCATGAGCGATTTGAAGACCTGCTGTACTACCTTGCGACTTTATAACATCGGCAACTCGCTTTAAATCATTGATCTGTGAGTCGTTCCACAAACCAGAATCTTGTGGTGTAATACGGCCTATATATTGTATTATTGTATTATGGTTACTGACGTAGGTATGGGGTAATCGTCATGTCTTACCTTCTGGAACAACGGCTGATGCTTCAATGATAACTAATCCTGGACCCTTTAAAGCCAAAGAACCATCTAAGATGCAATGTTTAGCATTTTATGTATTTTGAAATATAAAATGTTTACCTACAGTGCAAAATATGAAAATCGTTCAAATGTCCATCAGCAGCACTATACATACACATTGGCGAAACGCCTAAACGGTTATGCAAAATAACTGATTTTTGGTGAAATGGTTGAAAGAGTTTAACTTTTTGAGCATCATTGGGATCGATAGGGGTACCAGCAGGCTTTTGGATATTGGCAGCGAGTGCAGGAAGTGAACCAGACATTTTTAAGTATTAGAACAAAGAGAAATGATTACAATAATGCGTTATCGGTATCTTTTTGTTTGGTTCTATTTATACAAGAAAGTTTTTCTGGGGTTTAGCCGATTACTTTTCACTATTCTGAGACATGAAATTTGGTAATAATATGCTTCGTGTTATTCTGTTTGAAAGTGATGCTCCGCGCGAAATTGTTGGCATGCATAAAAGCGAACAGGGAAATTGTACGTAATTCTTATCGGTCATTAGTTAATTAAAAATTTATAAGCTTATAAACACGGTTATAATAGAGAGCATCATACAGTATAGCAAACCAGTACATTGCGCCTCCTTTCCATTGAAAGCTATGGATAGAGCGCGGAGAGTAATTTCTATTACAATCCTGAATACACTATTTACGTGTCTTTACATTTGAAATAGACAAAGTTAAGTGCTTTTATTTTTGTACAAAAAGGTATTCATTTTATTATTAAAAATTATAGTTTGTATTTATATATATTTAGAAAGACATTATGATGGATTACAATTGTCTTGAAGAAAGTTGATTTTGTTGATACTCATTTTGAGCATTCGATAAATCGGCAGCCAATTTGAAGTTGTTGCTTGGATCATGCTTCTTGGTAGGAGAGGCAGGAGGGCTAACAATGTTATGGCGGTTTGTATCCATGGAAGCAGCATTGGAAGGCGTGTAACCGGGTTCGTAACCCTGTTGATAATCAGGTTCATGGATACCAGCAACATTGGAAATACCTTGTTGTTGATAGTTTGGTTCGTGAATACCAGCAACATTGGAAATACCTTGTTGTTGATAGTTTGGTTCGTGAATACCAGCAACATTAGAAAGCCCATGTTGTGTTTGTTGACTAGGATCATGAATACCACCAACGTTGGAAATGCCATGTTGTGGTTGATTACCAAGAGGTTCATTGGAAATACCGCGTTGTTGAGGCTCATGAATACCAGCAACATTGGAGAGACCTTGTTGATGATGAGGTTCATTGATGCTAGATAAATTAGTAGCACCTTGATGCTCAGGAATACCAGCAACATTATCAAGTCTTTGATGATGAGGTTCCTTTACATGAGCAGGATCTTCTTGTTGGTTACCAAAAGTCTGTTGAGGATATTGTTGAATACCACCTTCAGCAGCAGAAGGGAAATTGTGGCTAGTTTGAGGATATTGTAAACCACCAGAATGTTGAGACGATCTGTCTTGTTGCATGTTATCATCACCTTGTTGAGAATGACGGATATTACCAGAAGCAGCATTGACTACAGGCATATGATGTTTGGTAGAATCAGGGATTTGACGCTTCTCTTGATCATCATATTGAGGATGACTGACACCACTATCTTCAGATAAACGACCATGTCTCTTTGCTTCATTACGCTTTTGAACCTTGGTCTTGATGTTACGGTTAATAACACTAACAACTGTAGAGAAAAGACTAGGACGAGGACGTGCCATAGAAACAGTAGGAGGAGCATAACGAGCCTTTTCTTGTTCAGGAAGTGCTTCATATGCCTTCATTTGAAGATCTTGGTTCGTCTTGACAATAGATTTAGTAATCTTTTGATCGAGTTGATTGATCAATGCGACCATCTTTTCCTCAATGGCACGAGCAACTTGTTTCTTTACTTGACCAATAACCAAAGGACGGATAGCCTTGTACAAGATATCGTGATGGCTGTCATTGACCTTAACCTTCAAATTATCGACATTACACTTGCAAGAAGCAACCTTGAAAGTCTTTGCTGGGTTATCAGTGACAGTAGTAATGCGAGTAGCAATAGAGATACCTCTACCACCGACAACAAGAGATGCAACACCACGATCAGATAGCTTGGGGAAGCCAGTCTTCTTCTTGTAAGAGAATACAACATCGTCAATTTCAGCTTGGATTTCACTCATACGAATAAATAAGGATTGATGGCTAGGCTTGGACTCGATATCAGACTTGAGACTGAAACTATTGAAGCTTTCAATCTTGGAATCAAAGGTATTGGGAAGTAAAGTATCACCAGAAAGAATAAGATTTTCAATAATGATATCATATTGAGGATCGCTGTATTCAATACGAGGAATAGGGATATACTTGATCTCATCAATAAAAGCAGGGAGCAAAGTCATTCTCATATCATTCAAAAGTTGAGGCTTGAAAGCAGGATTGCCTTCCTTGTCCATCCATAAATCACGATGAATCTTGGCAATTCTTGCATGAAGTTCCTTTGAAACTTCATCTTCAGCCATCAAGTTCATGTACTTGCGAGATTCAGATGACAAAAAGTTGAGATGTTCTTTATAACGACCCTTGATAAGATGGTTGCCTTTATCCATGAGTTCTCTTCCTTCGTCAGTTGATTTATCCTTTTGAGCATAGCCAGGCTCTCTCAATAAGCGATCAGCATATCTCATCACTGTATGGTAATAATCACGAAGTTGATCATCGTTTTGCATATCATGCATGACATCTTGAACACCATGGAGTAAAGGATCAATAGATTCACCTTGAGCCCAACATTCAATGATAGCCTTGAGTTCCTTTTCAGATTGCTCTCTGTAGTTCATTTGTTCGGGTTTGTCATTTTCCTTGGCCTTGGACATAACACCTTCAGAAATCTTTGTCAAACGAGAAGACCAAACCTTGATCAATTGAATAAGGGTGCTAATAGCATCTTGGTAATCAGGATTTTGCTGAACCTCAGCAAGAGCATCTTGAAGACGACCTAAGAGTTCATCTTGCTTTTCCTTGGGAAGGTTCTCCTTGACAGTGCCTTGAGCAAATTGCTTGTGATCATTCAAATGATCTTGAGCTTTTTGATACTTGGGATGGTTTTGAATCTGCTCAGAATAGTTTTGTTGAGGTTGTTGTCCACTCATATTGTGAGCAGTATGAGAATCAACATTATCATCAAATGGAGGTGTATGATGAGGAGGCACCTGAGGAGCGTTTTGTTGATGCTGATAATCACCAAGAATTCCGCCACCTTGTTCAGTAGGAAATCCACCAGGTATAGCACTAGGATGAACAGAATCACCAGTATTCAAAAGACCTTGATGGCGAGGGTCATCCTTGGATGCATTGACGAGATGAGGCTCACGGTCATGATAGGTAGAGGACGAAGATTGGGTATTGTTACGAGGTTGAGCATTATTGTTATTATTGTTCAGTGCACTGTCAAGAGCATTATCTACAAAGTGTTTGCCAGATTTGCCTCCGCCGTTGTTGTTTTGATCTTGAAGGCCAGATCCAGCTTGTTGGAGAGATTGACCAGCCTTTCCAGCAACACTGTTGAAAATATCTTGTGAGATATCAATAAGTTCGCCCAACACAGAACGGAATTCATTATTGAGGAGGATAAGTTTGCCGATCTTCATTAAAGATTCAGATCCTACATGTAAATACTTGGTCAGATCAAGAAATTAATCGTAAGTTTTGTTTCACAAATTACCCTTCTTTCCTTCATTTTGCATTGCATTTTGATCAGTAGATTTCACTTGTTGATTGATGTGGTCTAAAATAAACTAATCAGTAATCGTATTTTGATAAACTTGGTATCTTTTGTTTACCTTTATTGAGAGGGCTTTCCATACAATGAAGATGGTATACAAGAGATTGGAACAGTTCATCCTTATTTTTGACAGACAAAGCTTTCTGAGCAGTGCCGATCAATTTACGGAAATCCTTCAACAAGAGTCTTCCATCTTCAGACATTAAATGTTCTCTTGAAGAAATAATCTTATTTGTCATTAATTTACCCAACAAATCATCTAATTGAGGATTATGGGGCATTCTTCCATCTCTTTGCATAGCTTGAAATGTACCGAGTAATTGTAGCTTTTCATCAGCGGCCTTTTGTTTAGCTGCTTGAGGATTAGTTTCACTCAAAGGTAAATTATTCTTGTTTGGTTGTTGATGTAAATTTTGCTGAGGTTGTTGATGTAAATTTTGCTGAGGTTGTTGATGTAAATTTTGCTGAGGTTGTTGATGTGTAGTCATGATTAAGTTATTTTTAAAAGTTGTTATATTAAAAGCGATCTGTTTTGTCGAGTTTCTTTCATCCTTTTTATATTAAATTTGGGTATTTCTAGCTTCAGTCATTCTGTCATCATAAAATGATTGCCTTTTATAGCTACACTGTTTCTTCATTTTGCATTATAGCATCACAGCGAAAAATAAACAGTAGTAAAAAGGCAATGATGTATTTTATAACGTATTTTTAATTTAGCTCTATTTTTATTTGTACCTTTTCTATTTCATGCATTTGCAAAATAAGTGACGATATGTTTTCGTCTTGATGATGATAAGAATGATGATGATTATTATTGGTGATATCATTATATAGATATATACTGTAATGGTATATTAACTTATGTGTCCAAAAGAAGCAATTGGGAGTCTGGTTAGTCCATTGCATAAAAAGAGTATAAATTGATTACGTACCAATAAAAATAATTTGATTTGAAAAAGGGTTTGAAGAGTAAGTAATATTTAGTACATCATTCTATATAAGCTATGTATTACCTACCTCAAAGAGTATTACCGCCATCAAGCGGCGAGCCCATTCGTTGTTTCCTGTACAGAAAATCAAGGGCTAAATCATTGAACTTGATTCGATTTGTATAATTTGACTTTTCATCAAAACAAGGAAAAGTGACACCAAAAA
The DNA here is from genome assembly GCA_027405735.1 of Mucor racemosus. Classification (NCBI taxonomy): domain Eukaryota; kingdom Fungi; phylum Mucoromycota; class Mucoromycetes; order Mucorales; family Mucoraceae; genus Mucor; species Mucor racemosus. The sequence goes on along the minus strand of JAPEHQ010000013.1, from coordinate 897,167 downwards.
GAAGTTGGGCCACACCAGCCAAACCAATAGCCAACGCCGATACCTGGTCCCGACACACCACTTTAAATGCATTTGGGCATTTTTGATTGAGACATATAAACGAACCATTGACAGTCTTGATTTTACCAGCAACAACACCAACAGGATGAGAAAGCTTGGAGTAGCAGAAGAGACATGTCTGAGAGCTATTGTACTCATTCGTGATAAGGGTAGGTGTATAAAGACCATGTCTTGACTCTTTCCAGTGCCCGCCAAATCTCTGATGCTTCTTTATACGTGAGCCTTTACCGTGTCCACGGTCACCAATCATCATAATAGGCCTTTTAGCTCCAGAGGTTTTTCTTTCATCTGCTGCCAACTTGTCGTAAAATCTTCTCTTCTTCAATTCCAATCTTCGTCTCTGTTTACACTGCGAATTGCTGTAATAAAACGAACGCAATTTGTCACGAGCATTGCAGTGATGAGAGATTGCTTCTTGTAACTCTTCAACTGTTTGGCATTGATGTAAGTTGTGATTTGATAACTTCTCTTCTTCGTCCAAGACCACATGTCCTTCTATTGTCGACTTTTTCTTTTGAGCAATTGATTTGGTATATGAAGCCAACCCACTACCTTGATTGATTTCCTTTGGACCGATCGTGAGAGAAAGAGGCAGTTTCATGCATTCCAAATTGTACACATCGTCTGTATCCATGGCATCCTCTAACATTGATAAGCGTATAGATTAGTTTTACCTTGTATGTACTTAAGGGCTATTGTGTCATATTACCTAAGATTTGGAATCGATTGTATAGCTCTAAATGGAATGTAAATCGATTGATATCAAAATAAACTGTCTCAGTAGTCTTGATGATGCCATTGTCAGTTCCACAGAATACTACATCATCTAAATCCACGTCAGTATCAAGCATACATTCTTCGATCTTTTTATGACAAGGTTTTCTGTTGATAATAAATGGGTTCGGTGATGTAGTCGATGTTAAAGAAGTTGAGGGGTTTCGATATTCGGATATTTGTCGTTTTAATGATTGAAGATCTTGTCGTACATCACGAATACCAATCATTAATTCCCTCTTTTTCAACTTTGTCATTTCAACTTCACGATAGTACTTGTTTCGATCTGCTACCTTGTTTTTCCAATCTCTTTTCGAAGCACGAACACTCTTGGTTGTCAAAATAAACTGATCCAGTTCTTTTCTTCGTTCCTTAAACAACGTCTCCAAATCAGATTTACGATTATTCAAAGCCTTTAATCTGTCATCCTCATCCTGAGCTATTGATTTATTGATTGCTTTTGGCTTTTTCTGACGTTGTTGAATATAATCTACTGTGCCATATATTCTGATAGTCTTCAGTCCAGGAAGAATGTGGATTCTATTTGCAAACTCTAGTCCGTAGCTTGACGATATCTTTTTTAGTTGATCAATATTGAAAAATGCGCTAAAGACAGCATCTTTATTAGCAAGAGCTGAACCTTGTTTGAGACGGTTGCCTTTGAAATCCAAAACAAACATTCTTTGTCTGCATTGTTTTGAGCAAAAGAGCGCATAAAGCGTTGTTGTATCAACAAGGAAGGAGTGGAGAGCAGTCGGTTTGATAATTGGCATTAATTTCACAACTTGACCATCGTATCCAATTGATCGTAACACTTGATTTGCCATCAAGACAAATGGGACCTGATATTGAAAGAGATGATAGTTATCTTTATCTGGTATATAAGGCTTTACGAAATTCACTATCTTTATGATTGTCTCATATTCTTTGTCGTCAAGGCTCTTGAGCTTCATTTCAAAATAGCGTCTTGTAACCGTTTGTGTTTGAAATAATGCTGATCTTGTTACTTGTAACAATTGTCCAATCCTTCTTCTGGGAGTATCCTTGGTCTTTTCAACATTGATATCATCTCTAACTAAAGCATCCTCTATATCATCATCATCATCATCATCATCATTGTCATCCTTTCGTCCTCTCTTATTTTTCGGGTTTTCTTTCCAACCAGAATCCCTCTCTTCACGCTACATGAATAACACAAAATGTTATTTAATGCTCTTGTAATATTCAAAGTTGAAGCATGTTTACCTCTCTTTCAAGTGCTTGTCTGTATGTGTCTAATCTCCTCTGGCACAAACTTGCAGATAACTCTTTTCCCTTTTGTAAGTACTTGATTCGTTTCTTTTCCTCATTAGCAAACAGCCTTCTTCTTCCATTCCTGGTCATACGTAACAAAGAGATACGTTCCTCTGGTATTCTGCAGTTAGTAACCCTTCTCGTTGCTTTTTTGCCTTTATTCTGATGTTTCGCCTTGTTAGCCTTGAAATCATTATCTTGATCAGGGCAAAGATGTATTATTAAGAGGAATCGCAAGAGCCTTGTCAGCAGTTTGTTCACGATGGTGTTGTCTGACCACATTTTATGAAAATTGATGTAATACAACTGGCGAGCCATCTTTGTCACGTGTGAAGATAAGTCTTTGTAGATGTTTACTTCATCACGACCCAATACATCTACTATTACTTTATGAAGAATATGTGTCTTCAACGACGAGTCTTGGGCACCCTTTGCACCATAGAATGTCGAATGAATGAGTTCCAGATGTGAGTCTTGAAACAGTTTGTTGTAGTTGACCTTGAAGTCTTCATCTTCTAAACAGTTAGGATCCAAGGGTTTAGCAACTGAAGCATCTTCTTCCAAGTACCCTTCAGGCAAGACTTGAGATATCTTGTTGCCCTCATGAGCGACAAGTGACACAGCGTGATTTTCCAAGACAAAATTATATTCATTGAATACGAGAATCATTTTGAAGATTTGATTACTAAAATCAGATATATAGTCTGAGACAGATTGCATGTTTTCGTTTATAGTACTTGCAAACAATGATTGAACTTGTTGAGATAAGTCTGATCGAAGCACTGATCGAAGAGAAGTAGAGCAGGCTCTGTACTGCGTGCTGTCTTCATATTCACCGATATCTTCATCATCGACATCTTCATCTTCATCCATATCATCATTACTATCATCATTACTATCGTCATCATCATCATCATCTCTTCTGTTGTCAGTAGATGATGTACTTGCTTCATTGTTCAAAATAGAGTGCTTTGTGGTGACGAAGTTTTTTCGAACAAAATCTGTCCAGTATTCTACGCTCTTTTTCTTTGTTTTCTTACACTCATTTTTCAAAAATGATTCAATAGAAGCAGCATCGACATTGATACTTGCTGCAGCATTAGTTACCACACCCTTGGGAAGTCTTATACCTTTCAGAAGAATCTCGTAAAGTTTATCATATTTCTGGTCTTTACATTGCTCGATTGAGTTTACAAGTCTAATCTTGAATTGAGCTTCTAAAGCACTCATGTGGTTTGCTTTGTCATAGGATGTTAAACGCTTCCTATTACGACATCCTTGGCCATCATCTTCAAATGAGGCTGGAGGGTTTATGGTGGTTGTGCCTGAAATATAAACATCTAATTGTCTTTTTCTTCTTCTCATTTTGAATAATAATGTATATGTTATAACAAGATAAAGAAAAGAAAGAGGGCTCAAATATTGTGCTCGTACATAATAAACAGCTTTAAAGGCGCAGTCCTGTTATATTAAATGTTAAATTGGCATTGATAACAATCGAATTGATAAATTAGGTTCAATGGAAATGTCTAGCAAATTGCTGTATTGGATAGTCAATTAAAGACTTTATTAATAATCAATTATATGTATTTATATGCAATAACTAACAAAGATTTCTCTGTACTGAGCTATCAATCAAAATAGTTTAAGTTTTCTCCCCTTTCAGATGAGTTTGAGTCATAGTGTCTACGATGTCGATACAAACAGTGAAAATAAAATGCATTTGGCAGATGTGGATTTAAGCTCAGTCAAGTGTAAATATCTGCATAATATATAATTTTATATGGTCAGATTCAAAATCGGAGCGTGCACCTATTTCAATGGATAATCAGAAAATAAAAAATGCAAGGCTATACTTGAGATTCTACAGAATATTGCCAAAAAAGTTATTTCTATCAATGTTGATTTCTCAGCGAGTATAAAGGCTTTAAAAGTGAAACACTTGCTTTCCCCAAGGGGGAATAATACATAATAAAATGTATTATAACTGAAAGTACAAATCAGAGTTAAATATTAAGTTATTTAATAAAAAAAATCAAATATTAATATTAGATTAAGCTTGAAAGGTTCATGATAGAGTTTTACTTCCAGAATTTATTATTTTTTATTGAAATTTTTCCTGGTTTTTATGAGCGTTACTCAGTCAAACACTGAATAAATTCAGTTTCATCCACTTAATTTTTGGTATTAGACATTCGTTGACTTCCATATTTAGAAATAGATGAAGCAATTCAAGAGCTTTGATTGGCTGAATTTAAATTTAGGTTTCTAATTTTATTTATTCGAGTTAAAATACTGTACAATATGATCAATATTGAAGGCAACGTTGGGACACAATTAAAGACATGGGAGTCGCTTACATCTTTTTTTACGACATATAATATGTTTGAGAGCAACAGGTTGACAATCAAAGTTAGTTTTGTTGCTAATTTGCAAATATTGAAAAAGATGATGTCTTGTAAGTAGATTGGCAAGTAATGACAAAGTTGTAGGTTAGTTTAGTTGGTTTGGTCAAATCTTTTCCCAAAAAAAAAAAAACTTCAAATAAACAAGTAGCCTTAGTAGGGGATTTGAGAAACAATAGTATTGCATATATAGGTGTCTAATAGTATTTATATTTTTATTTATGGAGGTTTTTTTTAAAAAAACGGGAGGATGTTAGAGAAAGCTAATTTGAGGTGTTAAGGCTGTCGTCTTTAATAACAGAACGTAGCTTGTCAAGAGATATACAAAGAAATGCTCTTCTTTCTTAAATTCTACGAGCAGCTTCTTCACACGAAGTGCGTTCTGCATCTGCTTTACTTTTGATAGCTTTGTATAATTCGTTTCTGCGACTAAAAAAACGTGATTCTTTTCTATCTTTTCTCCAAGAAGTTCCAATTCCTTCTCCAAATATTCCACAGAAGGACCTCCACACAACCCATTGGCATATTCTCTCCAGACATCTGTCACAGTGACAATTGTTCTGTTGAGCTTGTATGTTGTTAAATGAGATGCTGTTGGTAGGCTAGCAGCAGTGTCGATTGTGTTCCGAACAGAGTTATTCGAAGGAATGTGCAAAGAGCCATCGCCTTGATTGAAAAATGCATTTCCAAGGGCAAAAATTTCAGACCATGGCTTGTTTAATTTTTGAAGTTCTGCTGAATGTGAGGTACTCATAGCTTGCATAGATGCAGCCATCAAACTAAAGCCTGATTCCAGTGTTGATACTAATTCTGGCATTGCCCTTTGTATCATTTGGCTTGCGTTAAATAGACTTTCTTCTTCTTGCAAAGCTGAGAGAAGTTGCTGTTCAAAGTTTTTATATAATTCGGTTTGAAACAAGCTACAGCTCCAAAGGTAGTAATCTGGGTGAGCTTTCTTTAAGGCAACAGAATCCTATTACAAAATATTTGGGTGATTAACACATAAATAAAATCAATTATTCGAGAAAATATACAAAAATACACTTACTTGCAAAAAGAAAACACGCAAATAAGAAAGCAAGAGCAAAAAATTTGGACCAGCAATATCCTCCTGAACGCCATCATTGTTCTTGAATTTATCTTGCCAGTACTCAATGTCAGGGAAGATAAGCACTTGAAGACTCATTGGTGGAATAACAGAGGTTCGAGTCAAGAAATAGTTAACATTGCGACCTGAAAAGCCGGCCAGGCTTTTCATAGCCTCAACTGGAAGGCTTGAAACATAGCAGCCTACCATACGATCAGTTCCCCACCTTTCAACTCTTCTTTGCTGATCACCTTCTACATCTTCCTGTGCAATCATATTCAATGCACTCTTACGATTGGCGTGGGTTACCTTTGAAGTACTGATACCAACTCTTTTGAATGCTTCGGTGTAAGCCTTGTATTGAGTACTGTAATGAACTGGAGTAAATGGGTCATCACCTTTCACAACACAAGTTTCATACCATCTGTCACGACTTGTAAAATCTGGGAATGGCTCATTTTCATAATGAAATCTCGAGAAAAGATTTATAGCAAGAGCACCAACGGAACAGACTTCAACTTGGCGGTGTCTTACAGCGGAACCATATTCGATCTTTCCGTGTTGATTAGTTTTTCCTAAAGTTATCGTGGTAACAAGAGACACACACTCAGTGACACCTTGATTCTCAATCTTAAGTGAAAACAAGTCGGCAAACTGCATTCCAAGAGTTGTTTGGCTACGACAAAGCATCGAGTGACTAAGAAGAAAGCATAATCTATCTCTGGATCCAAGTGGGCTGTTTTTTTCATTCAAAAAGTAGCAGCTAATTTTTTCCAATTCAATTTTGCTATAGCCATCATTTAGAGTGTTCTTGCCTCTGTCTTCAAATGCATTTCTTTACTCTGAGCTCGTTTTTTTCAAGAGTATCAATAAAAGTTCGTACAAGAGGGCCCGGAGCTACACCGTTTGGATTCGAACCTAATGCCTTCTGTGTTGTACACAAATCAGAGACAGCCTTAACATAACTGAGAACAGATTCTTTTCCTAAGGGAATGGCTGTACCATCTGCATTTTTTCTCAACTTACGCCCGCGAGTAGTAACAAAATCATTCAAGAAAAAACTGAGCTTTGCGTCAGTTACACATTCACCATCGCCGAATTCTTTTCCATGGCACCATTGCTTTTGCTATACAAAAAGTAATATAAGAGGGTTAGTTACTTTGGTACATACATTATTGCACAACTGTACATACCTTCCACTCAGTCTGTTTTGCAGAATAAGCTTTTATAGTGTTGATAGGACGTTGGATCATACTTTCGGCAAGTACCATCTGGTTACTACGGTGCATTGCAACGTTATTATCAATCATACGTCGAATTCCTTGCTCGTTAGAGCTAGAGGTGTTGTTGTTTTGCTGAGTATTCGTGTTGTTAAAATTATCAGAAGAATTGATAAAAGGAAAAAAAAAAAAGAAGACAGATGTCAAATAGCTCTTTTTTCGGATTTGTTCCAGGAACCGATTTTAGGGAACCAATAAGCGAATTTTCGGGAAAACAATTATTATGAGTCTGAGACTCACAGAAACGAGGTATTTCGAAAGGTATTTTTAATATTTTAAGCGGGTGACTCAAAAATACTTTTTAATTTTTCAATTTCACTGCTTAATTTCGAAGTCAGATAGAAAATACCTTGAGTCTGGTTGAGTCTCAGGGTGAAGATACCGAATAATATCTTATATTAATTTAACATTGTATGTAGATCATGTATTTTTTAATTTTTAGTATTTTCTCGGTAATTGTATCAAATTAATTCAATTTAGAGTAACATTTACCTCAAGCGTCTGAAACCCTTATAGCGGTAAATATTAATAAACATTTACTAGAAATTCCTTTGCATAAATCTTACAGTTACATGACGTTTATTTAAAATATTAAATATTAAATATCTACTATACATTTACATATGCTCAGAGTTTTATGCATAAATAAAAGTCGCTTGCAAAAACACAGACACAATGAAAATCCTCAAATCATAGGATTTTTAACAAATTTAGTTATTGTAAAGCATATTAAAAATGTACGTACATTGTTGTATGCATGTTTACTGACCGTGAGAGTTATAAAAATATCAAACATTATTATATGTTTCATCAAGTAAATAGCTTTGAATATGCAATTTTGTGCTTGAAAATGCCTAAATTTAGTAATTTTAATAGTCTGTTTTTTTGGTTTTTGGGCGTTTCTGGATCGAGAAATTACTACCAATTACCATCTACAACTCATGGCTGCTTTGTATTGCATTTTCTTGTATTTTTGGATCCATCGAAAAATGTTTCGAGTTTCGACCATTTTTCATGAGGGGTCATAAGGGAAAATCACTTCAAATCGCTCTTTCGGGATTTTCGGGCCGAAAATGACAAATTAAATATGACATTTCTAAGATCAAAATAATCAGAATTTCTCACCCTTTCATGTAGAAACATTTATTTTGATTTCGTTTATTGAGAAACGCGACGTTTTTGGCAAAAACCTCATTTTACATTTTTGAATTTCATTTAATACTTTTAGTGAGAAAAATGGGCACAAGTTGCATCATTAAAACCGCCATCAAAAGACGTATAATTTTTTATTATTAGGCATTGCCTACTTTATAAAGTGGTTTTTGAGAAAACTATCGAAAACTATTTTGGATGTTCAAAATTCATCAAATTGACGTCCAACAAAAGAAATGGACAAGCGGTGATTGAATATGAAAACAGCAGCAGCAGCAGCAGCAAAATTGATTTACACATCTTTAAAGGATTCTTACATGGCTTTAACGCGGTAGATTTAAATTAATATAGTATAGATGTACTATGTAGCATGCTATTAAATCTCTGGTAATTTATTTTTTGCAAGAAAAAGCATTACCATTGAGTAAGTTCATTTTGTTTTGGGGAGAGCCAGTACTACCAAAAACAAATTTGGTATTTTTATAAATGAAATCAACAACAAAGGAGGATTAATATAGAGAAATATGAAAAATAAAAGGTTAGTACATTGCTATTGATTTAAAATAAATACTCTTGCTGACCTTATCAAAAAACTGCCTCTGTATCTAAACCGATTTTATTACAGTTTTTTCATGGAAGTAGAGTATAAATTTGATTTAAATATGGTATATCTTTTCTCAACGATCTCGGCTCTAGATTGTGATATATTTATAAATCATTTGATCACATCAACGTCGAATTTTTTTTTTAAATTGTGCTTATTGATTGATCCGTTTACAGTAAGAGTGGGAGGTCCTACCGAAGATGCGCGCGCAACTAAGATGTGAGATTTGAAGATATAATATAAATGTTAAGAACGATAAAAACTTGAAAAATAAAAGTAAATTAAACTAAAGATAATAAAGTAATAATTTACAGAAGGGAATGATACTGATCCTCCTCAATGGACAACGCCGAAAAATGATTTATTCATAAACTGCAATATGGGTCAAACTGTAGTGCATAAACATTTGTGCAAGTGAATTAATAACTTCTTATCGCAACACTATATCAGCAGATTATTATATCTAAAAGAGGAAACTGTCAAACGTAATGCTTTTCTTCTATATTTCCTTAAAAAGAAAACCATTCGTAAGAGTTTTACAACGTTTTAAATGCTAGTGCTTCATTTCCAGGTATAAATAATCCGAGCAAGGATGTAATATTATTATTCTATTATTACTATTATTTATACAACAAATTTAAAATGTCCAAGGTCTGGTTGATTACTGGTTGTTCTTCTGGTATTGGTGAATACATGGCTTATGAAGCTTTGAAGAGAGGAGATAAAGTGGTTGCTACTTCTAGAAACTTGGAAAAGTTAGAAAAGGCATTCGCAAAGCATAGCAAGAACGAAAATTTGCTATTAAAGAAGATCGATGTTACAGATGATTTTGAAGTCATCAAAAAAACTGTTAAAGAAATCGTAGACGTTTTTGGTCAAATCGACGTCTTGGTCAATAATGCTGGTTATGCCGAAGAAAACTTCCTCGAGTTTTCTTCTAGCAAGCAAGCCTTTGATCAATTCAATACTAATGTCTTTGGTTTATTGACTGTCACTCGTACCGTTCTTCCTTATATGAGAGAAAAGAAAACGGGTACTATTGTCAATATTTCTTCCGGTGCTGGTTGGGATGGCTTTCCTATTGCTGGTCTGTATGCTTCCTCTAAATTTGCAGTTGAAGGCCTTAGTGCATCTTTAAAAAAAGAAGTGGCTCATTTGGGTATCAAAGTACTAGTTGCTGAACCTGGTTTTACAAGAACTGAATTCTTCCAGGAAAAGAAAATGGCCAACATTATCTGTGATGATGATTACAAGGAAATGTTGGATGGCTACAAGAAAAATACCATGTTATACAATGGCCAGCAACCTGGTAACCCAGCCAAACTTGCGAAGAGTATCGCTGATGTAGTTAGACACGAAAACTTTGCTGCTAACCACGAATTTCCTGATATCCTTCCTTTCAGTGAAGATAACTATAATGTTATTAAGAACAAATGTGAAAGCACTTTGAAATTGCTTGAAGAATGGAAGGAAGTTATTGTTGATGTCAATTATGATTAAATATACGAATACGTAATACATATATTATAATCTAATAAAGTTATACACTTGATAAAAGAAAAATAATAATTACATATACACCGTTAAGCTAATTAGCAGCGCTAATAAGAAAGGAGGCATTATTAGCGATTTTTATAAGCTTCTTCAGCCATTCTAACCGTAACAATCAAATGTAACAACAACTCTAATCGAACACATCATGGTATTTATTCATTCTCCGAGCAGTTTCTGGGCCTCCAACAAGATGAAATTTGAGCAGCTTCTAATTCCCACTCCAATCTCTTTTTCCTTGAATTACTCCCCTTTACAATCCTTCAAAACGAAAATAAGAACAACATCACAATATGAGTTTTATACCAGCTCATTATTCAAATAGATATATAAATCAGAGATATAATAAAGCACTATATATTGTACAACATTTACCAACCTCTTCTAATGTTCAACCCACAAAAGACCAAAAATTAGAGGTATTATTTATATGAGCGAAAAAAAAAATCTAAACCGTTGCGAAAAATCAATAATTTAATCATTCAAAATAGCTATATGCCTTATACAAACAGGTGTCGCAGGGAGATATTGATACGCAACGACCTGGAATTTTTGATGTTGTTGGTAGAGCAAAATGGTATTTATTTTATAAATTCATTTGCATATGAAAATTCCCGTTCATGACTAACAATAAATGTATATTTATAATTACTGATTTAGGGATGCTTGGAAAAGATTAGAAGGTACAAGTGAAATGGAAGCAAAACATAAATACGTCGAAACATTATTACAAGCAGCAAAAGAGGTATATTACCACACTTTAGTTTATAACTAGAACGATTTATATTTATAGCAATGCATACTTGTATAGGCGTATAAAAAACCTGCAGGCCGGGCACAAGCCCATCAAATCATTCAGTCCTTTGCTATTATGCAGCCATCAGGTGATAGTGGCGACTCTTCTAGTGAGGAAGAAGATGCAACATCCCAAGATGAATCTAGCGTTGGATCAGCAGAAGCAGAAGAAAGAGCATATTTACGACAAGTTCAGCGATCTACACCTATAATGAACCGTCGTCAACCACCACCTGTACAACAGAAAACAAGGTGGCAAGAAAGATCATCTAGCCGAGCTTCTTCTCAATCAGGACGTATGTCAATGATGACAGCACCTACAGAATTACGACGATTATCGATTTCATCATCCAACAGCCATACATTACGGCCTGTATCAGCAGCATCTGGTAGATCAGGTTTAGAAATGAATAGCAATAGTAAGAGATCTGGTATTCAGCAACAGCGTAGTAATAATAGAAGAGAATTATTTGAGGACAATTTTGACGACAGTGTGAATCCTTGGGTATTACATCCTTCTACTCGACAATATAAAATGGATCAAGGTCCATTAATGCAACAACGCGATAGTCAACAAGATTTATCTGCTTTATATAGATCACCTATGAGTACAACATCATCATCTGCAACAGCAACACAACAACAATATTTATCACTTAATGCTCAGCAGCAACAACAACAACATGAACAAACAGTTTTAGGACCTGCTACAAAAAGAGCTTTAGAAGCGTTACAGCAAGAGATTGAATCATTAAATGAGAGAATCAATGGATTAAGAAAAGAATTAGTGGCAAGAGACACTTCATCTACATCTAAAAAATTAGTAAAATCAAAAAACACTAATAGTAATGGAGATGAAGATGGCTGGAAATGGGTTTTTAAGGTAAAGAATGATGGATTAAGGAGTGGTTTAGAATGTTAATTATCAACTATTATAAATTATACAGGCAGCAGTTAAACATGCTATTATGAATCTAATGACAGCTTCAATTTTATTGCTGTTTCTATACAAGAACAAAAGTCCAGTTGCTCATGCGATTTTAGGCGTCATTCAAGGCATCCTAAAAAAATTCAAACTTGGAAGATTCTTGATCAACAAATTTGTTATAAAAAATGATACAAACAAATAAGCAATAAAGGGAGCGTCATGTGAAATGAAAATAAGTATATAGGAGCAATGTAATGTGTATATAGTAAAAAGTAAAAAAAGTAAAATAATAGCTTCTCCCCTCCCTCCCTTTTCCTCTCTCTCTCTCTTTTCTTTATTTTTAAAAAACAACAATAAATAATGAATCAACAGAATCCAAGGCCTTCTTTACTAAGGTCACCTCCAAGTATACAACTTACAACTTACAATGCGCTAGCATATACATCTACTACTAATGGTATCAACACTGTCGATAATGAAGATTTAATCATGAAAAGATCAAGTTCATCCCGTTCATCATCTGTTCACAAATCAGAATTAAGTCGTACACAACACAAATTAATGTTACAGAGACAATCTTTTTTGGCAGATGATAAAAACTATTTGGACCATCCTGATAATATGCGTAGATTAACAAAAGAGTTAGATAGAGTTAATCGTGAATACAAGTGTGTCAAACAATTCCAAGATCCTTTAGCTCTATCGATCAAACGCGTGACAGAACTACAACAACAACAATTACCGTTGTTAGTTTCAAATACTCCATTATCATCATCTGCTGCTTCCTCTTGGTCATCTTCTTGTTCATCTTCATCATTATCTATACCACCTAAATTACAAAGAAGAGCATCATCACATACAGTGCATGATTATTTAATGAATTTTAAAGAAGAAAGAAGACATTCGTTAAATGACAAATCAGCAGGTTTTATCGGTAGGTTGTTTGGTGCTTCATCAATGCACCATTCAGCACTCTCCTCGTCTCAACTTAAACGTTATCCACATGTTGCGTAATATTCTGTGCATACATTTTTTATTATTTATATATCTATATATTATGACACCTATTATATATTATACATATTTTTATACATATTCATTCCCCCCCCCCCTTTTTATTATTATTATTATTATTTTGCATTGATACATTGCATTAAATGTGGCAAAAGAGATTCCTTTTCTTGTTGTTGTTGTTGCTGTTAATAAATAAGTTTTTAATTCTTAAAAAGTTTAATTTACAAAGAAAAATTATAGATTATCATAATTCATGATAAGTAATAATAATAATAAAAAAAGATGTCATTTAGTTATAAATGAGAAAATAGGAGAATTGTATGATAGAGAGAAAAGGATAAAGGAGATGAATTACACACACACAAGCACACACAAGCACACACAGCACACAACAACTATACGTTGAAAAATAATTAAGGAGTAGTATAGTATCGCAGAAATCAAGTTTTTTTTTTTTTTTTTTTTTTTTAAGTTTGAAGCTAGGCCCAGACCTTGAGAGTAGAATCCCAACTACCAGTACACAAAGCCATACCATCTCCAGCAACACCTAGACAAGATACTCTATTATCATGAGCAGATAATACACCCACTCTTTCACATTTAAGTGTATCCCATACATTGCAATTGTAATCATCATAACCACCAAATAGTAAACGACCCGAAGGAGAGAATCCAATAGATGTTATACCGCATAAAATTGATTCATGTGAATAAACACTTAATTCACAATCGGCACGTAGATCAAACAAACGGCAAGTAGCATCGTCAGAACCTGTTGCAAATGAATTACCATCTGGAAAGAATTGAACGGCGTTGATATCAGCCTCATGACCAACAAATGTTTGCACACATCGTTTTGTACGAATATCCCAAACTTTAGCTGTTGAATCACAGGCACCAGTAACAAATACATTGGGATTTGGCCCTAAAGAGAGACTATATTATTCTATAAGTACATTGCTATAGATAAACAAGTTATAACTATAAGTACCTCATCACGTCACCTGTATGATCAGCAAATTCTTCAGTTTTAACACCTGCGTCAATATCCCAAAGCATACAAGTCATATCACCAGAAGCTGTCAAGATTTGACGGTCGTTAATAAATCGGCAACAACTAAGATAGCCATTATGCGCTGATAATTCACGAGCAGGACGTACAGGGCCATCGCGTGTTCTTAGATTGTAAATGGAGCAAATATTATCTAAACCACCACAAGCAACAAAGTTACCAGAAGGTGCATAAGCACAGGTCATGACCCAAGAAGATCGAAGTGGAATGGCATGTACTTTATTTGTTGAATAAGCATCCCAGACAATGAGTTTACCATCTTGAGATGCTGATACCAGATGTCTTTTATCAGAAGCCCAATGCATTGAATAGATTTTAGCTAGATGACCTTTCAATGTTCGTCTGGCTTTCATAACAATGCGTGGTAATGGCTCAACATCTTTGGCCATTTCTTGTACTGATTTTATCAATTAGATTAACTTTTTCGATTATAAATAGTAATAAAAAAAACTTACAGGTTGTATCAGCCAATGCTTCTTTTCGTTGTTTGATGCGTTCTTTCAATGCTTCTGCTTCTCTTCTAGCAGCTGCTATTCTTTCAGGTATGTCGCTATCGTTGTTTGTATTTGGCATTTTTAAATGTAAAAAAGAACTCAAAACACTCAAAAAATCAAAATTCAAAAAAAAAACTCAAAAAAGAAAGGAAGGAAAAGAAAAAAGAGCAGTTAATTACTTCAAGTTTAACTAGAATAAAAAACAACAACAGCACACAATTGTGATTATAAAAATAATATATAAAACAAAAAAAAAGGAGACAATCAAGATAAAAATAAGGGGGGTTTAATTCATTTTAGGGAGAAAATTTACAATTGAAAAAATAGAAGCAATAACCCAATATTCTGCTTGTGTGAGTGTGAGAGAATGTGTTATTAACTGTACAAGTAGGCTACAGGGTTGTTTATTTTGATTTTGTATAAGGTTAGTGTTACACTTTTCTTTTGTTACTTGAAAGATGTATCATCAACAATATCATGCCAGAAAGACACCTTTTATATCGTAGATCAAAATCAGGTACAACAACAGACAAATCAGAAAGGTAACTGAGTAATTTCATTTAGACACCAAAGGAATTTCATGCATTTTATTATATAATCAATTTAATATATATTTGAGGTACATGATAAAAAAAATGTCAACTTTTTTTCAAGTATCACAATACCTGTCTCCGTGTACATTATACATACAAGCCATAACCTTATTTCATCATGTCGCCCATATATATAGTATTAGTGCTCTTTTACAATAAACATAGATTTCAAGAATATACTATACAGTTGCACTTTTCTTTCTCTCCTTATCAGTAGATAACCCTTTAATTAGTGAATAAAGTAGATTTCCTAAAGGTTTACTAGATTTGAAATCTGTTGCAAGTTGATAATACAAAGCAAGATCAGCTAATTTGCACTTTACTACTATATTGCAAAAATTAGCGCATTCATAGAGTATGGCGATATTAAATTCATATGAGCCTATATTTTACAAATTTTCCATGATTCACAAATGGAAAAGTGCGCCTGATTCTTGAATTTACTTTGAATCCTGGTTGTATCCTGTATTAAAGTTTAAAATATTAGCATATATCACCGTTTTACAAGATATATATCATATTCAGGCGTTCCATAATACAATATTGCTTATTGCTTGTTTATATGGGATACCTATTTCAAACACTTGGCGGGAGAATTCTGTATCTTGTATTTCTGATTAATTAGTCGCTTATTTTGTTATATTTTGTTATTCTATGTTTCAGTATATACAATTCAATTCAAAACAAAATAAACAAAAAGGAAGTCTATAGTTAGATTATGGTATGATAGGTCAGTTTACATTAAATGAATGCTTGATATTTACCAATGACTATATACAATATTATCAGACGCCTATGATACTTTAATTTTTGAAAGCACAATTTCAATAATAGATTCTCAGTAATCTATGTTTGCTTGTAATACAAAGTAGTAAAGATGCGTTACAAATCGACAATTAACAACATATACAAAAAACCAAAACCCCATTATTTCTTTGAAACTAACTATTGAATAGTATGGCTTATGACCAGATTATTGTGATAGACCAAATTAAAAAATAAGTACTTGAGCAATTTTGCTGCTTTAATATATTCACAATGGATTGATTATAGATTTGTATAATTTACATATCAAGGCAAATATTCAAATCCAAAGCATTCCAGTATTTCTATAACTAACCTCATAATAAATATTTTTTAAGATATACCCTAGACACTGCTAAATAGAAATAAATTGATCGTATTATCCTACGTATCCCTAGATTTATTTTATATCTCACAAGAGATATAAAAACGCGTAAAATTCACTGCTTTTTCCTTGAAAACTGGGTCTCATTTTTCATCCCTGCTCTACTTTTTGTTTTCACTAAATAACACCAAGAAAAAAATATATGCCAATGTACCTGAGATGCTCACCTGTAATCCAAAAACAAGTATCCGGAAATATCCTACTTTTTGCAGTTGGTATTAATTTTTCAGTGCTAAGGTTTCAGATTTTTTACGGGTATTTCACTGCTAAAGGATTGCAAACTTTGAGGCTTCATATCTCCAGAAATAATTAAGCTATACTAACACTTTCTAATAATAAAACTTACTTGTTTTAAAGAGCTCTATAACATAGTTGAGTATAAAAAAATTCTGAGCACCTTTATTTTTTTTCATTTTTTTTGACATTTCTATAGTAGGTTTCAAAATATTGGTTAAATGGAGCAACATTTTTTTTGCATTCATGTCATTAGGCTCGTGAAACTCTCTCGGACCCAATTTAGAGTTTTTCAAAATATTGATTTTTCGTGGAGATATCCTAAAAAATGTGTACAAAAAGGTACCTCCATTTCTAGCTTCCATTTTTCCCTTATACACCCTCATCCTAAATTCTGAATCTGAAAAAAATTGGACAAAAATCACGTTTTCTCTACGAAAAATGTAGCTAAAAGATTCCGCAATAGCTCGATCGATAGATAATTTTTTTGCGCATTATTTTAATTACTTATACGTTAAATTTGTTCATCAAAATTAATGTGTATCTTCAAAAAACCTCCAAAATTGCAATTGTATTTTACGCAAAATTTAATGCACAATGTTTGTTTGAATTTTATTTAGATAGATGAAGAATTTAAAACTGTACAAAAGCTATTTAGTATACTAGGTCGACTTACTTTGCAGTTCATGATCAATTAAACGATTTTGTTTTTTTTCATCATTTTTCGTCCATTTTTTAAAATAAATTTTGGAGCCCAGTTATCATAAGCTGTAAGCTGTGATGTCGACTATTATTTTGATTATCTCGATGAAAAATCAATATTTTTCGCTGAAATAAAAAATTAAAGGTAGCTTAGAGTTGGATCTATTTTGTAAATACAAAAAATTAATACCTCAATTTCGATGCTCGATTTTTTATAATCAATTTTAGATCAATTTTGGTCAATGTTTGGCCAGTGCACTTATATTCTGGTATTAATACTTTTATTTTCGGAGAGATATCAATGATCTACGGAGTGGTGAAGGCACACCTTCTTTAAATATTTTACATAATTCGACTCATTAATATTGGGCGAAAAAATTCTCATTTAAAAGCCTTCTGAAATCTACTTTTTACTTTTTTACAACAACTGTAAAAAATCGACAACGAAAACCTTATCTCAGCGAATTTAGATCCTAATAACTTCTAACTTTACATGAGAGTAGAGATACATCTTTGACATACTTATTTTAAAGGGCAATGTTCACAACCTACTGTGTGTTGAGAACATCATCGCCAAAGTGCACCAATAGCTTATTGCGCACTTTATGATGGATCAAAATCAAATTTTGCAGTTGCACTTAATGCACTCAGTAGATGTAAAAATAAATCATAGTTTTTATCTAGATTCTGATTTGACCGTCTATATTCAAGAAGTATTTCACGAACTCGAATCTGTTTTTTGTCTAGAATTTATATATTGTTAATTGGTTCATGATTGCACATTTAAGTTCATAGTAATTTCGATGATTGTTTTCATCAACTAAAATGCAAACGTATGACCTTAAGTACTATAGTAAAATGTAAAGTTACGTTGACTAAGCAAGATAAGATTTTATCAAGTTTTTAGCAATAAAACACTTGGTTATTTTTAGTGGCATGCTGATACATATCAGATTCCTATAATTGGTAACATACTATCTGCTTGAGCACATAACAACACACGCATATGTTTGGCATACTCATCAGCTCTTCTATTATTCTATTAATTTTCAGTACAAAAAACAAAATTATATGCATGTTCTTCCACGCTAGTAAGCTCTACCGTTGTTGATTTCATAAATGAAAAAGTTAAATGATGTTATTAAAGCACAAACTGCCAAACATTATTAAGCAAGTAATAAAGAGCTAACCTTGGAAATAAAGTTTAGCAATAATCAAATAATAAACTTGCATGCAAATTTGTTGTATTCTGCCTATAACATCTATGTTTCAAAGATTAAATACTTTATTCCAAGTTTGATATAGTAAAGAAACCTCATGTTACAGTATTTCTACTTTAAATTCAGACAAAATAAGTAAAATTTGGGATGAAGTGAGGATGATATTTAGAGATAGTGAGAAGGGGGTTTGGACAAGACTAAATTAGCCTCAGATATTATTTCAAAGAATTAAATGAATTTACCTGTAATAATTTAAACTTCTAAAGAAGACACCGTATTTGTTACGACAATTGTAATAAACTTCACGCCATTTTATTTAAAAGTATCAGTATCCAGCCAGAGATGCAGAGTACACAATACTATAATGTTTTAGATATTTGCACCCCTTGACCTGTAAGATAAGCAGAAGGCTATCTAAAAAATCAGCCTAGAACCAGTTAAAAATCATACACCTTCATTTGTTAACTCTAAAGAAAATATATCAGTAAGAAATAAATATATTAATGCGAGAAATCACTTACAGGTTCATAAAATATTTCAGACAATCTCCTCAAAGTGGTATATTACGTCTCTACTTGCACTATCATCTCTTATTAAAACAATTATATAATATTAGTGTAATTTGGAAAGAAGTTTTTGGATCAAAAACAGAAGGTTAGCTGCTTTATATGTAGTAAAAGTAATTGAAAGGTGCCACTGCACCTTGTGGTATTTTTTAATATCAGAAATTTAACAACAATATACTACTACAATCGTCTTGAAAATCGTCCAAGTATTTTCTTGAAATGTCTGAATTTAAAGTGGAAATACTGTAGTACGGCAGTATACTTTTATCAAAAATATAAAATAAGAATAAAAAGTATTTACATATATTGGAGCTTAGTATCCACAGTAATATAGTTTAATGTTATATATATTATGTATTTTACATTGATCCCATCAGTTCCGTAATGATAGCTTTTTCGAGATACTTTTCGATTAATATTGCCTATAAACCCAATAATTAAATACAATTAAAGCAAGTAGTGGCAACAAAAATATCGATTTAATTCTCTTTGCGTAAAACTATTCAACGAAAAACGTTATGTCTTATTATAAATTTGTTCTTAAAGTGCGTTGAAGATATATAAATAATGCTCTCTTGAATTTTCTAAGACAAAACAAAATGCCGGTATATTTTTGATTAATTAATATACTCTTTATCCGTAAAATCTATCTTTTTGAGATATAAACTGCTTCTGGAGCAGCTGCAGATGTATGGAAAAAAACGTATGATTCGTCGTACCTGGTACCTGATTTTAATTGAGGCTCCGATTCGTAAACAGACCTCCGATATTGTTAAAAATACAGTTGATAGCACACTGTCTGTACAGCTCTTTGTGTTATAAAAAATACGAATAATGTTGATGCCTTCTAAAGTACTTGAAATATGCTAGAATATGTTCTATATACATCAAATTGCACGGTAAAATTCTTCTAAAATGTTTTTCCTTGAACTTGAAATATAAACGCCGCCGTGCAGTTTTTTCAGGGCAGCTTCAATTTGGAGAAACTTTTGATCTTCATATTAATATTGAATTAACATGTTCAAGAGAAAAAAGAATGCATAGTGCATACATGACAAGTACAAATAGATTATGATCTACATGCGTAACCCAGAATTTTTTCGGGTTTAATATGTTTTAGTTTATGAAATTCATATTCACTAACATGCATGTTGTATAAAAATTCTGGACTCTTTGCCAATGTTTATATATATAAAAAAAAGAACGGGTGTCTAATATACACAGAACTGTAAAGCCTTTTCCCATAAATTTAGACATATCGTTGTTGATATATAAATGGGGGAGAAGAAGTGCATTTTTATTTTTGGTTGGTTTCTCTTTTTTTCTCGACCAAGAAAAATGAGATTTTCAAGCATCAAAGAGTTCATGATCTACTGTTAGATTAGTGTAACTAGAGAAAGATGGGTCTCCGAAAATAAAAAGGTGATACACTGCCATAAACAGTGTCTGTCTTGAGTTCCCCCACCTTAAATAAAAATCAGCAGTGTGGGTGTATGTTGTTTTTTGTGTCATGTTTAGTTTAAACTCATTGCTTCGTTGTAAAAAAAAAAAAAAAAAAAGAAAAAAAAAAAAGCTTAATATGATTGAATCTGTCTGTCGGTCGATTACTGTTTGCCAAAAGATGATAATGCTATTGCATAGAATTAGCAAGCGATGTACATACATATACAGTTATACGTTACATAAAAAAAAGTAGATAGAAAGCAAGATTAGCTGTTTAAATTTTTTCTTTTCTCTCTTTCTCTTTCTCTTTTTCTTTCTCTTTCTCAAATCCTTTTTTTTTTTTTTTTTTTTTTACGCTTTTTTTTGTTTTCTTCTCTTTACTTTCAGGTACGCTAATATAAACCATTTTGTTTATCTTTTTTTTTTTTTTATATATTGTCATTTACTGCTTTCTCCTTTTTCGACAGAAAATTGCAGTTGTTTATATTTGTGAACTAAAAACAAAATTTAACATTTAGAGCAAATATATAAATTATGGCAACAGTTAAACCTATCATCAAGCTTCCACCTCGCAGTAAATCATGCTCCACTCGTTCAACTTACCAGGATATGATGTCCTCTTATGACCAACAATCTATTGTAACTAATGAACTTTATTTCGAAGATAAAGAAAATAGACTTCAAGATTATGATATTCATAATCTCTTGCAAGACTACAATCTCTTTCAGTAAGTTTCTTGTTTTACATGTACAATTTAGCAAGCGACCACATAAAGCTAAAAAAAAAAAACGTGTTATAAAGAATCAAGAGAGAACGAGGTGGCGGATATTTAAGCTTCCCGGATTCCAAAATTGGTAAGTGACAAGGACAAACGAAAAAGACATTGTGATACTCAAAAAGAGAGATATATAGCGGATAGAGTGTATTCATTATTCAACGGTTATATGTTTGCAAATCAAACCATTTTGAAGTTTAGATTGTCTTTCAATGATTTAAATGACCCTCAACCTGAGGGATACATTTTAGAAATTAGACATTTGCCCATCCACATTGATCATAATACCCTGTATGACATATTTCGTCCTTATGGTCCCCTGAGTATCTGCAAACCTATTACAGAAGATGGTGCTCATAGAGGAAAGGCACTTATTCAATTTTTTTACAAGGAAGATTCTGATAATGCTGTCAATAACTTGGTAAGTTTCAATATTCATTATACACATAGCATGGCTATAAATTAAGCAATTGCTTCTATAGAATAATAAAATGATTGATGGTAGCATCATGTAAGTAAGGAGTGGGGGGTTGTCAAACGGAGTGAATAAAGGGTCCTTTATATAAACAGGCATTTCATCACTTGAAAAGACCCTTTTTTTTATTTTGTTTTCATTAAGCATAACAACTAACTAAACAATTATAAACATTGAAACATTTAGTCAAATTACTGCATTAATGATGAACAATTTTTCATCTTCTCGATATATGGTGAGTGTAATAAAATACGAGTAATACTTCATACTAAAAAATACATAATGCAGAGTCAATCTATGTCTACTCCAACTTCCGGAACCACCACAATGGTAAATGATTCCACCAAAGAAAGCTCTGGTTTCGTCGATTTTATGAACCTTTATGTCAAAAACCTGGATCCAACCGTAGATAATACCGATTTGTTCAACATTTTCCGTAAATTTGGTCGCATTGTTTCGGCTCGAGTTATGAGTAACCCTCAAAATGGAGTATCAAAGGGTTATGGGTTTGTAAGTTTCGGAAAACCTGAAGAAGCAGCTCTCGCCCTGGAAGAAATGAATGGATATCAATTCCGTACCAAACCTATGATAGTAGCCTATCATGAGCCTAAGAAGCCCCGACAAGAGAAATCAACTTCAACTACAACATCATCTTTCCATTCTCCTCCATCTGCTCCTATTGACTATGCCACAACTCCCTATTTTGAAACAAGGCATCCCCATGAAGGTAAAGCTCAATTTGGTAATAGAAACAAAATCATCTTTATCATGTATTTATATTGATTATAGTCGGTCCAATTAATGGTTTAGGAATTGATAATGTCGATCAGTTAACGATAAATAATATGAAAGAACTATCAGTAGGTGGTACTACAGTACCCACAATACAAAGAAATGTAAATGTCCTTGACGGGTTTATATTTACAAATATACTGACTATTACATTTTTTTTTTTTTACATTAGTTATCAATGGATAACAATTCATTCACACCTCCACCTATTCGCACATCACCTCAATTTGCGTCTCGCCCATCACTTGCATCATTAGCATCTGGCGCTAGTATTCAACCAGCTCCTGCTGCAATGTATGAAAAGATTGAACAAGAAAAGATTTTAGAAGAAAAACCTCGCACACTTCGTCGTAAAGGGTCTTTAGAATCAGTAAGCTCTGTCATGACTGAATCAAGTGCAAAAGTTCAACGTCAACGCATGACAGAAGCTGTCAAACGATGTGGTAACTATGGTAACAATTTACCCGACATTGTAGACATGCTTTTGACACTGAAGAAGAAAGAAAGATCGATTTGTTTATTCAATCCTGATTTCCTTAAAGATAAAATTAATGCAGCGGTTGAAGCATTAGAAGTTTGTGAAGACGATGATGAAGAAAGCGAACAAGATGAATTACATCGACAGATGATGATTGCAGAAAAGAAGAAAGAAAATAGAGGCATTGAAATAAAAGCAAGGTATGTATAGTATATATCCTTTAAATATCATGATGACTAAAAGATGTATAAAGAGCATTTGTTCCAAGCCCTCCCAAATCACCTTTAAAAAAGAGAAAAAGCGTGAGCCCACCACTCATAGTCAACAACAATAACCATATTGTTGACAATGTTGTTATACCTCCTCGTAAATCCAAAGCTATACCCATTGTTGCACCTCCTATTTTAGATACACCCAAGGCTGCAGAAATCAAAGCCATGTTGAGTTCATTTGAAGGAAAGGCGATACATGAAAAAAAGCAACTTTTAGGAGATCAATTGTTTCCCTTGGTTAAGGCTACTGGTACCAAACATGCACCCAAAGTTACAATTCGTTTGTTAGATACCATTGAATTAGAATCCTTGGCTAAAATTATGTTTGATAAGGAATCATTGAAAGTTCAAGTTGATAAAGCATTTGCTAGTTTATAATTTAACACTTAACATCTATTAAAGAAAATATTTCTGCTGGAAGAATATTTTTATTCGAAATAAAATAATATAATTACTACAATACAATTTTTACAAATTTTGAAATCTGCTAAACCCCCCCCCCCCATTCTTTTGGCTTCAAAGCATTGTTCTGGACCTTTACAAGTAGATATGTTGATAAAAATAGAAGTAATATTAATTTCTGGTTTCTGAATTATATATTATAATGTTGTTAACCAGCTTTTCAAGAGCGGCGTATGATTTAAGCATACCATTTTGGATGGTATGGAAAACTAAACATGAAGGTCGATAAATCGAAAATGAAAAATGTCTCTAGGTATTTTGTATGGTACTAGTTAATTTTTCAAAGAAAACGAATTACTATATAGCTCTTAAATTATGTAAGAATCCTTTAAAATACGGATTCTGGGAATCGGATAGTAAAATGAGGTTCTCAAATTTATTTCTTTATGTGCATTTAAATTTACCCAATTTGTGTGCTTTACACATGCTTTTTTTTACTATAGTACCCACGTGCACGCTCTAACCCTTCATAATAATGAATGGGGATATGATCTCGGAGAAAGAATGGATAGAAAGATTCGATAAAGGGGATAGGATTGGTTCCTCTTTTTAGAAAGGGCCTAAACCACCAAGGGTAATTTGCAGTAAGATCATTGCTGGATTTTGAATTGCTGAAACAGGTATTTTGATCGGGTGCACCACCTCCTTGATAAGATGGAGAAGAGACAATAATATCAACCTTAAGGTTAGATTGGTAACTAGAAGGGTATATTTTCAATGGCTCTGGATTCAATATGGGGTGCGTTATTTGGACAGCATGGCCAACATGTGAGTAATTGAAGAAATCTGTAGTTGGAATATAATGACCTACTGTCATATTATTGTACCCAGGAGGGATACGACATATGACATCTGATTTGTTAATTATTCTCCATAATGTAGAAGATCGAGACAATGGTGTATTGGAGTAGGAAGCAAACAGTGATGCAAAATCGTTATCTCCTACGGCTGGTGTCCCAATTACATAGGCATCGCGCAATTCACATGAAGGTTCAATATCTTCAGGGCATTTTAACCATCTAGCAAACAGTAAGACGCCCAGGGAAGCTCCAAGGGAATGACCACTAACCCAAACTTGAACAGGCTTTCTGGTTTTAAATGATTTTTGTAATTGAACTGCTTTTTCTTGTATTGCTGATTGAATAGCATAATATGGATCTCTACTATCAGTACCTGAATCTTCGCTTGTTGGAAATAAACTGTCATAAAAACCTTGGTGTGTTGATCCAAACAGATAAGCTCTTGCGTCTGTGCGCTGCAATGTTGCATCTACTAAGAATTCGCTGTAATTGGTAGGTGTAGTTCCTTTGAAAGATACAATAATAAAGGGCTCTTGCTGCTGCTGATGATGATCCTCTCTTACTATAGGCCAATAAAGACCACAAAATGGACCACCTAATGACTTTAATTCTGTTACACCAGCAAACTGAAGGCCATAAGTACGAGCTATTTTTCGAATAGGCTTTTCAGATTCCCAAACCAATCTTTTCATTTCTAATTCTATTTGCTCATAAGTTTGGTTTGGATTGTTTGTCTTGTTAAAATCTGCTAATATTTTATAGGCTTTTGTTACTTTTTCGTCTCGCCTTTCATAAATTAAAGCAGATAAAACTGTCATTGTTTCAGCTATCGATATATCAAAGGTTCTATGACGATGATCCACATCACCTTTCAATTGTGTTGCATCTGCTTTTTTACCAAATGCTGATAATGTTGCTTGAACTAATCTTTGCGTTTCGGAGGAAAGTAATAACTGAGGACCACCCCAATTGATAATACTGAAATCTAAATTTATGAATTTAGATATATATTTATATTATATTTTTTTTTTTTTTAATTTCGTTACTATTTCCATAATCTTGGCTAATGCGTTCCACGAGATTTGCACCACCTAAATAATCCATAAATATTTTGAGGCCAATTTCAAAAGCGAACAATGCACTGCTTAGTATAGGATAAACTAGTATAAAAGCCATCGAGCTCAATGGCGAAGTAACGATGGCAAACCAATTAAAGTAAAATACCAAAAACAAATTCTTGTACACTCCTATAGCATAGCGCCAATAACCACTAGGTCTGTATCGTTTACTCGTTTTTCGCTGTATATAATGAACCCAGAAAATGATATATTCAACGAATGTCTGCGGTTTAGGCATATTATGTCGTTTCTGAATATCTATGCCATGATGCTCTTTAGATTGGCTCAAAATTTCACTGAAATGCTGTTGAGAACAATTGTTCTTGTCAAGAAATCCATGGTCATCGTCTGTTATGATACCATCACCTTCGTCGTCTTTAAATATATAGTCTATCAGTGAATGCTTCATTATTTAATAAAGAACAAAAAAAAAGGGTATTTGAAAGAGAAAGAAGAATGGAAAAAAAGCCCAAAAAGGATCATTGAATGATTACATCTATAATATATTCGTTTTGTTGTACAAACTTTAGTCTTTGGGGGAAGTCTATAAAGAATCTCAGTCAATTGTTTTAAACAAGCGTTAGTCCTTTCTACGTTTTCAATAGAATAATGCAGAGCATTAATGCTATAGATTGTAAAGTGTATTTGCAAACTAACAAATATATTCTGCAGGTAAGCAGCATTGGCATCGTAAAATGACGAATTAATCTCAGTGAAATCACTGTAAATGATCAATAGTTCTATTCGTTTGCCGAGAAAAATTGCGAATAATACATAAAAGACGTTCACTGCTTATAAAAAAGAGTTCAATAATGAGCATAAACGGCAATTTTTGTCTACTATATATCCAGATGTCTACTATGGTCGCATAAAATATGAATATAAGTTACACACGTGATGAGTTCTTCTTGATTTTGGTGGCTACTTGAGATGCGTACAAGTTGATTTTTCATTATTTTTCACCTATCTGCACTTATATCTAAATATACAACAAGACAAGTGTATTATAATATACCTCAAGTAACCTTGAAATGCTGGGACCTGACCCTAATGTAATAAGCGTAAAGAAACTGTGCTATTTGTGGATAACATATATTAACTGTTTTACGTCTTCTCACAGAGAGAACTCTTGAAGGATTCTACACGACTGGCTGCTTTTCTTCAAGAGTGTTTAGCTTTGGGAAGTCTTAGAGTAAGACAATGATAACATATTGTATATAATATAAATACAGCAATTTAAAGATGAAAGATAGGGCTTTAAACACTTTGAATCCTTTGTTAGAGGCCGAGAAGAACTTGTTTTATGCATATACACCAATAATTATACACCAAAATGCTCTGTTTTAATGCCAAAAGATGTATTAAATAAATACTATCCTCGGTACGTTATGTTCCTGGAGTATATTTTACAATTTTATCAACTTTTAACCGTTTTCCACAGAAACAAATTATCTCAATGGCAATCGCCCGATTCTCAAAGTCCATTGGATGAAGATTTCCGACAGGTACGCATATAACAACCATATTCAGGCACAACTAAAATAATGTTTGAATGCAGGAAAAAAATAAAATAATATTTCTTGTGGCAGGATATGCAAAATACAGATGCCCTTATGTTTGGGTAAGTATAGTATAATAGCATGTATAGCCAAACTTTAACATTTTACAAAGCTAAGGTCGCATCATGAGCAACTGATTCGTACTCAACCTGGACAATTAGAGGAAGATGACAACCCTTTACAGTTACAGAAAACTAACGAATGGAAAATCAATAGTAAAAAATATAGTACAAATTTTATTGACGTAGCCTAAATCTTAAATGATGTTATTTAGATGTCTCATTATGGGAAATGGTGGCTGAAATATTGCTCATGACATCTAACCCGAAAAACCCATTTCAGCTTGATTTTGATTATATTGACAAATTACCTGTAGAAGAATCAGTTTTGTTAACAGGCTCATTATTGGCATTTCTGGAAAACGTGTGGATACAAGCAAATCCTAGTATCAATTTTGTAAACGACGGTAAGCCATAATCCTTTTCTGTATTGCTACACATGCTCATATTACAATTTATCAATAGTACATGCCGAAATTCAGGTGTTACGATCCAAACATATTGAGAACATATACTCTTATAGCTTAAAAAAGTAAGGATGAGGTCGCTCTAGATTTCTTTTTATTATAACATATGGGAATACCAAATCTTAAAATTGGGAAGGAGCCAAATCCGGGATATTACTGCACTTTGTTTGATTCTAATACATCTATTCAGAATCTGATTTCAAATAAAATTTTAAAGTTTTACCACTTTTATATAATTAGCTCACAAAGGGGTACACGATAAACAGCCGGAATATAAGCAATTTATTCCGAATAACAAACGATGATGATGGTACTATACGAATTTTATATAAACAGATATAACATTATAATTAGATCATTGTGCATTTTGTGGACAGGCAAATATTAGGTATAAAATAACATCCTTTTAACCGAATTGCTTTTTTTCCTTTATCTCTTTATTATCTTATTAAATTATTCAAAAATGACTGGAACCATGTTTTTCATCAAAAGCCAAATGAACGGTCGTGTTCTTGATGTGAGTGAAGGCTCTCTTGAGGTAAGCCATATTAGCAAATTTTGTTGTATCCACATACCAACAATTGTGTGTAATAGGATGATGCCGAAATTATTGTCTATTCTCAAAAGGGCGAAGACTGCTTGAACCAATTGTGGCGTTATGAAGATGGCTATTTCATCAATGCCAATTCCGCAAAGGTTCTTGATATTAGGGGTGGTGAAATGGAACTCGAGTCTTCTATCATTCAATATGCTCAAAAGATGTCTGAGGAAGCTGCTAATCAAAAGTGGGAAATTGATGAAGATGGTTATATCTGTTGTGCTGCTCGCCCTGATTTAGTTTTGGATATTGCTGGACGTGAAGATGAAGATGGCTCTGTTGTTATTTTGTATGAAAAGCGTGAAGGTGAAATTGCTTCCAATCAACGTTGGTTCTTGGAGGAATACTCTGGTTAATTTGCCTTTTACCCTTAAAAAATAAAATTGTATTGTTTCCACATGTAAAATATTCGATTTCAATTGCAGTAAATCACTGTATGGACATATAACTAGCACACATACATAAAGCATTCTAGTTTCAGCCTGTTTCAAGCAAAATTATACTATTAATTTCTAATGCAGAGAATTATATAATTTAGCATACATGCCAAAGCCTTTGAATTAAAACCTAATGACGAATTGTTTGTGATTTATCTAGATGTATTACATTTATATAAATTGATTTAAATTTACTTTATTATATCATACCTGATATGATTCACTCCATAAATATGGCTTTGATGAGTATCTATATAAAAACTTTATGTACAATCTTTGATGTATTAAATACAGCAATAATTTATTACATGCAATTATACAAGACCATCATCTTACCTTTTTAACGGATAACAACAAAATCAAAATACACGTACACGTACTCGAGGTGTCCAACATCAATCCAAAAATGAGTATCCGGAAATATCCTAACTTTTGCAGTTGGTATGCTTCTTTTAATGCTACATAATGTTTCGGATTTTTACTGCTAACTCACTGCTAAAAATCAACCCCTTTGAGGCTTCATATTTCTATGAAAAATTAAGCTATACTAACACTTTTTAATAATAAAACTTACTTGTTTTAAAGCACCCTATAACATATTTTAGTATGAAAAAACTCTGAGCATTTTTATTTTTTTCATTTTTTTTTTTTACCTTTTTGGAAAAGATGTCAAAATATTCATTAAATTGAGCAACGCTTTTTTATATTCATTTCCTTAAGCTCGTTAAGCTATCTTGGATCCAATTTAGGGTTTTTCAAAATATTGATTTTTCGTGGAGATATCCTCAAAAATGTGTACAAAAAGGTACCTCTATTTCTAGCTTCCATTTTCCCCTTGTATACCCTCATCCCAAATTCTGAATTTGAAAACAAAATGACAAAAATCTTGTTCTCTCTACGAAATATTTAGCTAAATGGCTCAGTAATAGCTCGATCGATAGATAATTTTGTTGCGCATTATTTGCATTACTTGTATTTAAAGTATGCTAATAAAAAGTGATTCTTATCCTCAAAAAACCTCAAAACTTTCAATTACATTTTACACAAAATTTAATATGAAATATTTTTCTCACTTTTTTTTACATAGATGCAGAATTACAAACTGTACAAAAACCATTTAATTCACTAGGTCGACTTACTTTGCAGTTTATGAGCCATCAAATTATTTTGTTTTTTTATCATTTTTTGATCAATTTTACAACAAATCAATTTTAAACCTCAGATGATGTAGGATGTAGGCTATGCTGTGAATTATTATTTTTATTCTCTCAATAAAGGTCAATCTATTTATGTGAAATAAAAAAGCGGTGTAGCTTTTAACTAAAACTATCTTAGGTGCACAAAATAAAAGAGCATTTTGTAATAATGATTCACATTACATGTTGTTTCAACAATAATTGCATGAATTGGTTTCAGTTGCATATTTCATATAAATATGTAAATGTTAAATTAGATATTGAATATTAGTGAAAATATCTGTTCTCTTCCTTTATTAATATTTTTAATCAAATAAATTTATTAAACATAACCATAACCGATCTATTACTTAATGCTACTTGTCACATATTAATTACACTTAATACATCGTAAGTATTAACCAATGGAATAGTCATCTACAATAGTAACATCAATAATGTCCACCCTTTAATGCTTTTTTTTTAATAGCCTGAGTTGTTGTGCCCAATAAATATGGCTAAAAAGATAGCAAGATGCACATGGGCACAGCAAAAGAAATTGCACACGAGAACAACAACGAAAAGCCTGTATGTGCATAATTATAGGTTCTGCCCATGTGTATCACATTAATACCATGATACCATGTGTGCATAATAGTAGAATTTCCCATAATAAGCATATCATTAATCCCTATTTGTGCATAATGAGCTGATCGTATGGACACATATTGGTTTGTACATGAGGATTGTGCCAGTTTCAAAATAACATTGCATTTTTTACTGTAATAACGAGTTTTTAAATTACATTTGCTTTTATTGATATAGATTATAGACAATAATACAATTTAATACGTTGTTAATGTAGAGCAATACATGCAAAAGCCAATATATTTACGATTGTCATCATTTGTAAATACGTTTATAGTAGCTATAATGTTTACAGCAACAATGGTTTTTGCTAGAGCATAAACTTAAATAACACTCACTGCTTAAATTTATATGCGAGCCAAATCTAAGATTATAAATGCTACTTTATCACTCATAAAATTTAAACAAATTAATCTTCTTTAAACTTACTATTTTAGTTTATGATTGTCAACTGTAAAAAGGTTTGTTTTCAAGTATATCTACGATCAAAACTATGGCTATTAGGCAAGACATCAAATTATTCTTTTTTGGCGTTTCTGTATCATTTGAAATTTTGTCACTTTTCTGGAACATTTCGTGAGTTTGTAGCCAGTTTTAGCTTTTTATTGAATAATAGATATAAATATTATAGCCTTCGATTTGATTTGGTAATCAAGAAATACGTCCAATGATACAGCAGTAAATAATGATATTTGATCTTAGAATGCGGCTAAATAAAAATATCAGTCTATAATATAGACCGCTACCAATATCAAAAGCATTAGTCCCTTATGTTAGCATGCGTATTCAAATAAAAAAAAAGAATACCAGCTTGATAATAGTCTGATATTATTCCTTATCAAACGGTGAATATACCCTTGAAATATGAAAACAACACATATAGAAAAGGATTTTCAAGGCTTCACATTATTTAGCGCAATTAAAACCCTGCTAAATTGCACATTACAGCCAATAATGTAAAAGCAGCATTACTGCACATGAACCATAAACTAAACAAAACAAGCGATATCTGTTATCATACAAACATGCATTTTTCTACCAGAAAAACCGTTTGTCATATCACACATTTATTAAAACATTGCAAAAGCGAGCCCGTAGAGCGATACCGTAATTGATCATAGCAAGATTGAAGGTCTGCTAAGTCTCTTATATTATGGTATATCTAAGTTTTAAATAAAAAAGCGTTTTTTTAACTTTTCTTATATTTAACCATGTGTGGTCTGAAAATTCAGACTTTGTAGCGGACATTTTTGGGGCTCATTTTATCCTTACTAACACTCATGATTTTGATCAAAAAATAGAAAAATCAATTTTTGATACCAAAATCAACGTTTAAATATACTACATTGTGAGAGAAAATTGTAGCCATAGCTAATACACGTTTTATAAAAGCTTAATATTAGATGTTAAGTAATGAAAATTTGTACTTTTGGCCCAAAAACGGTTTTTTGGTTAAAGGGTTTTTATGTAATATTTTGCAATAAAAATGTTTGTTATTTTTTATTGAGCAAATAGAGCACTCAATTCTGCATATGTGTATATTTTTTGTTTTTATGATTGGTAGTGTAATTAACTCTAGATTTGCAAAACCAGAAAAAAAAATTTAAAAAATGTCAAAATTGATGATCTGGACAAAAATAATTTTCTAAATTAATATTCCGCTTATAAGCCTTTTAAATCTTAAAAATAAGAGGTTTTATAATACTTGAGAACTTTTTCAAGAATTTACGATGCTGCACCCACTTGATTCAAGCTTATTACTGTGAATCTTTATACATGTTAATATTGTGTGATAGTTTATTTGATGACGATATAGTCTTGCTTTATAGTTCTTGAATTAGAGGTGATTTACATTAAGTTTTTGTCTTCCCTCTCCAATATCATAAACATAAACATGGCCATTATTACTGGAACCTATTGCCATCTTTTTGCGCTCTTTGTTCCAAGCCAATTTATTCAATGCTTTACCAGAATCAACTTAAGTAATTACAAATGGTTCCTCGGTATTTGCATTCAAATCAGATAAATTAAATTGACTGGTTTCATCTACAGTAGTATCAAACGTATCATCATACCGCCTTATTATTTATTATGATAAATGACAATCTAAAATCAGAAACATCCCATTATTGTTATTGTCATAAGCTATGAAAAGCTTGATTTTTAATAATACAGCATAAATTATCCTTCAAGTTTATAAATAAAATACAATAAAAAGAGACAATAACGTATCAGCTTTTCCAACTGTATCTCAAAATTAAAAAAAGTCTACCGATTATTAAGATCTAAAAGTATGGGTCTTTTATATCTATTTACTATTTACTATTGATATTATAACATAATCAAATGAAAAATACCGTTTTATTATGAGCTTATAGATAGGGCTTATATACTAATTTGATGAGTATATTAATTAAATGTGAGTGATAATACAATTAGAAGGAGCATTTGGATATTGTGTGGATATATTGGAGGCATGCTTCTATTATTCAATAGTAGAATGATGGTAGAGCATGAAACATGACCTTGCTTAATTTGCATGTTGAACATCATGGTTTAACAGATGTTCTAAATTGATAATTCAGTAATTATTTCCTAATTCTGATAGATCAACTGATACCCAACAATATACATCGAGGCCAAGGTATATAAAAGGAGCATTCATTATGTAATGGAAATCGTAACATCTTAATGGATAGAAATTGCAGGACCCAGATGCTGTGTTTATTTCAGGATTTCAAAAGGGTTTAAAAGCATAATACTTCATCAGACTTATTTAGGTGTTAAATACTTCTCCCCGTATGCTATTAGTATTGTCTTGTTTTTTATTTGATTGCTGTATTATTAAAAGTCAAGCTTTTCATAGCTTATGACAATAACAATAATGGGATGTTTCTGATTTTAGATTGTCATTTATCATAATAAATAATAAGGCGGGATGATGATACGTTTGATACTACTGTAGATGAAACCAGTCAATTTAATTTATCTGATTTGAATGCAAATACCGAGGAACCATTTGTAATTACTTAAGTTGATTCTGGTAAAGCATTGAATAAATTGGCTTGGAACAAAGAGCGCAAAAAGATGGCAATAGGTTCCAGTAATAATGGCCATGTTTATGTTTATGATATTGGAGAGGGAAGACAAAAACTTAATGTAAATCACCTCTAATTCAAGAACTATAAAGCAAGACTATATCGTCATCAAATAAACTATCACACAATATTAACATGTATAAAGATTCACAGTAATAAGCTTGAATCAAGTGGGTGCAGCATCGTAAATTCTTGAAAAAGTTCTCAAGTATTATAAAACCTCTTATTTTTAAGATTTAAAAGGCTTATAAGCGGAATATTAATTTAGAAAATTATTTTTGTCCAGATCATCAATTTTGACATTTTTTAAATTTTTTTTTCTGGTTTTGCAAATCTAGAGTTAATTACACTACCAATCATAAAAACAAAAAATATACACATATGCAGAATTGAGTGCTCTATTTGCTCAATAAAAAATAACAAACATTTTTATTGCAAAATATTACATAAAAACCCTTTAACCAAAAAACCGTTTTTGGGCCAAAAGTACAAATTTTCATTACTTAACATCTAATATTAAGCTTTTATAAAACGTGTATTAGCTATGGCTACAATTTTCTCTCACAATGTAGTATATTTAAACGTTGATTTTGGTATCAAAAATTGATTTTTCTATTTTTTGATCAAAATCATGAGTGTTAGTAAGGATAAAATGAGCCCCAAAAATGTCCGCTACAAAGTCTGAATTTTCAGACCACACATGGTTAAATATAAGAAAAGTTAAAAAAACGCTTTTTTATTTAAAACTTAGATATACCATATACCATAGTATAAGAGACTTATCCGTTTAATCTTGCTATGCTCAATTACGGCGTCGCTCTACGGGCTCGCTCTTGCAATTTTTTAATGAATGTATGATATGACAGACGGTTTTTCTGGTAGAAAAATGCATGTTTGTATGATAACAGATATAGCTTGTTTTGTTTAGTTTATGGTTCCTGTGCAGTAATGCTGCTTTTACATTGGCTGTAATGTGCAATTTAGCAGGGTTTTAATTGCACTAAATAATGTAAAGCCTTGAAAATCTTTTTCTGTGTGTTGTTTCTCTGTTTCATAATGCAAGGATATATTTACCGTTTGATAAGGCATATCAAACTATCAAGCTGGTATTCTTTTCTTTTATCTGAATACGCATGCTAACATAAGGGACTAATGCTTTTCATATAGGGAGTAGCGGTCTTTATTAGAGACTAAAGACTGATATTTTTATTTAACCGTACTCTAAGATCAGATACCATTATTTACCATCGTATTGGTGGACGTATTTCTTGATTACCGGATCAAATTTAAGACAATACTGATATTTATATCTACTCAATGAAAAGCTTGGACTGGCTACAAACTCACGAAATGGTCCATAAAAGTGATAAAATTTGAAATGACACAGAAACATAAAAAAAGGATAATGTAATGTCTTGCCTAATAACCATAGTTATGGTCGTAGCTATGCTTGAAAACAAATCTTTTTACAGCTGACAATCCGTAAACTAAAATAATAAGTTTAAAGAAGGTTAATTTGTTTAAATTTTATGTGTGATAAAAAAGTAATATCTATAGTCTTACATTCGGCTTGCATATAAATTTAAGCAGTAAGTCTTATATATTAAAGTTTATGCTGGAGCAAAACCCATTGTTGTTGTTAGGATTTCACAAACAACGCATCGTATTACGGTTAACCGAGTTTGACTGCTTTAACGGGCCGTTTTTTATGCAAACTCGAATGAGGGTATTCGAGTTTCTTCTTTTCTTTTTTTGTTAGCTAAGCTCGAAAACAGGATTGAAAAAATATTTCAAGTTGTGAAACTGTCAAATATGCTATTATCGATTCATAATCCCATATTAACTTGACAAGGTTGCTATTAACAGCCTCCTTAAGGCAAACCAATACTTGCTCCCACCCCGTTTTTTATCTGGGTTACAAAAGAACGGGCCGTTTTCCAACTCGAATCGAATGGCCGTTTCCGTTAAAACTCGATTCAAACTCGAATCGAAGCCCATTCCTAGTTGTTGTAAACATTCCTGTATAGCTATAAACATATTTACAAATAATGATAATCGTAAATATATTGGTTCTTACATGTATTGCTCTATTGCTCTACATCAACAACGCATTGAAATGTATTGTCTATAATTTATATTAATAAAAATAAATGTGATTTAAAAACCCATCCCAGTAAAAAAAAAATACAATGGAATTTGGGGAACGGCACTATGTTTATGTACAAACCAATTTGTGCCCATACGATTAGCTCATTATGCTCATGGTCAAAGTTTATTATTATGATGCACAAATACAATAGGGATAAGGATATGCTTATGGGCAATTCTACTATTATGCACATATGGGATTAGTGTCATGCACATGGGCAGAATCTATAATTCTGCATATACAGGGTTAGCGTTGTGCTCGTGTGCGGTTTCTTTTGTTGTTCCCATGTGCATATTGTTATCGTTTTAACCATATTCAGTCGGCACAACAGCTCAAGCTATAGTGTGCAGCCCACCTGGGCACAACGAAATCATCTTGTGCAGCACAGGTTGGCCGTAGTGCTTCTTGTATCTTTTTGGATTATTCGAAAACTTCATCGATTGAAAGATTTCTACTTTCTACGAGACGGTAAAGGATATCTAACCTTGCATTCAACTTGTCGTCCTTCAAAGTATTCTTTTTGATAATTGATTAATATCATACTTTACGGCCTCTTTAAAATCATTCGTAGATTTTTTCAATTGATCACATACGAGACTAAGAGCTTTATTTTGTTGAGTAGCGTTTCGTCTTACATCGCTCCTGGATTGATCATTATCATTTCCACCATGAACGCTAGTAATTGCAATCGAGCAATGCGAACATAAAAAAGCGCGCGAGCCGTATACTTGGGCTCGCTTGAATTGCGCCTTTTCAGGGTATCACTTGCTTTGAATTGCTTGCTTGGCTGCGTTCAAGTTAAGTGAGAAATAATGTAATACATGGCAAATTTATTCAATTTACGCAGTTTTAGCTGTAAAAATGTCAAAGTACAACAAATTTTGAATTAATATCAGGCTAAAAATATATAGTACAATGCTTGTGCTTGCACTTGGATTTACTTGCTTGCCTATGTGTTCGTGCTCGACTTTCTTGACTTTTTGAAAAATTAGATATAATGCTTGATTTATACTTGGTTGCTTGCTTTCAAAATTGAAAATGCTCAATATACAACTGCTCGACGAGCTGTTGCTTAGGCCCGAGCTTGCTTGAGTAATTTTCAAATATTTTAGGAAAGGCAAATGCTTGTTGAAACTGCTTGCGCTCGCTTGGACTCGATCATTTTGCTAACGCTAGTGTCGAGGAAACCATTGCCAAAGTGCAACTATAGCTTACTGCGCATTTTTGTTGAAAACAATTTAACTACCATCGCTGTGAGTATTGATCCAAGTACGCTGCCACTCTTCATGAATATAGATAGGATTAGGCTTCGATTCGAGTTTACAGTAGTATAAGATCAAAGCATCTTCTTTTATATTCACATTCTCTAATTATATTACTAATCTAAAATGAATTTTTATATATATATATATATATATATCCAATCAAGCTTCGGTGACGCACACTAGTTTCACATTCCTTAATACGTACAGTATAAACTGAGCTATAATGCAATATACAGCAATGTAGAACTTAACATATTAAACTGTGTCGTAATCTTAACCAAGGGATGCACACAGACTTGTGGACGCAACATTAAGGACCGTACGCCTACCAGTTCTCGCCCGATATGGGTCCAAATAAATAAGCCCCCGTTGCAATTGTAGGTACCTCTAATAATGCTGATATACAGAGTAGAAAAAGTGTCATCCCTCCCGAGTTACTGTGAAAATGAGAAAATGAAAGTTCGTGTATATTTGTTTAAACTATTTTGTATGGGTTAGGGTTGTTGTCGAGACCAGATTATACTAGCAAATTTGGCTGGCAAAACCCGGATCAACACCAATGCTAGTATGGGTTGTTTCAGGTATTCTTTGAAGACTTTTATAAAATCAAATAATGGTCCGAAATTGAATATTGAACTTACATTTAATGCGTAGTATGTATACAAATAATATATCTTGATTTCATTAGCTAGGAGCTGTTTTTGGAAGAGTTTAGCAACACTTTTGAAATGAAACCTCCCTTCCTCTGCCTGAAAGAAAATAAAGAGACTGGAAAAATGCTTTTATTCATTAAATATTGAACCAAGTAGACTGAAATTTTCAAAATATATGCTACAGCTGTAACAGTACTTAGATCTATAATTGTAGCATCATATTAATTTATTGGTTAAATCGTAAGAAGCAAACGCCCACTTTTCCAAGTGGACTTTATAGCATGGTGGATCATCTAAAATTAAAGATAGCGCTAAATCAGCCAAAGCCAGCATAACGACAATGACAGCTACCGAAATTAAAAAGTAGACGCCCTCTTTATGTATAATCAAAGTTAAAGTGCAATTTTTATTACGTATATCTATATAATGCTTCAAAGAATTTGAATTCTAATATTAATTTGGGCAACTGTACGCGAAATTTTACCATAATATAATATAATCGTAAACCTTTATTTTATTATTGTAAACTCAGTGTCTCACTGGGTAGTCAATAGTTAGTAATTAAAATTGTAGACAGCCCTATCAACTGGCTATATATGTATAGTTTTTAGTTTTGAAAAATATGGAATAATTAATGAAACAAATTGCAAGATGCTAGCTGCCAAGTGCGCTGATTTCATTAATTTTAAATTTTAAGGAAGATCGAAAATAGACAATAACAAACTTTGGCATACCTATGCTTTTATATAATTCATTTATCTTTTCTCAAATGGAAAACGGAACAATTTATCTGAGTATATACTGATAAAAAATGGCCGTTATTGTACAATGCATGAGATTAAAACATGTTTGAGTATGAGCCAC
The DNA here is from genome assembly GCA_027405735.1 of Mucor racemosus. NCBI lineage: Eukaryota > Fungi > Mucoromycota > Mucoromycetes > Mucorales > Mucoraceae > Mucor > Mucor racemosus. Next base: position 858,566 of record JAPEHQ010000013.1, on the reverse strand, counting down.
CATAAAAATATAGTAATTTCCAGATAACTGAACTATTTTCATGTTTAAATTGCAAATAATTTTCACTGAGGAAATTTGAGCAGTATCATAAAGTTTGCGTACAAAAGATGCAGATTTAAGTTTTATAAATTCATCGGCGGAAATGTAATAATTCTTTCAAATGCATGTCAAATGCATGTAATGCCATTTACGGGATTTGAACCAATTCTCGTGCCAAATATCAGCGACCAACTTTCAAAAAGTGGAGTGAACTAACAATAAGCATGAATGTATTTTAATCAAAATGATACGAAAATATATATTTAAAAAAGGGGCATATTTTGATTGTATTTTTTCATCAATATTTTGATTTTATTGAAGGAAAATCCAATCAGGACAACAACATTCGTCCGCCCTGGATTAAGATTTTGTAATTAGAAAACCCGTTGCTTTAAGCAAATCAATATCTAGGAAGGTATGCAATTTGTATATAAATCAGACTACGACATAAAAAGAAGCTCATGTTAATGATTTGCATCTAAAAGTATCAAGTGGGAGTTATGGCAACATGACTTGAAACCTCAAATTAACCTTGTGTTGTCTGTGTACATGGGCTTTCAACATATCAGATTGTGAGACGTCCGCAATAAACACAACCACATAAACGTTATTCATTTATACACCTTACAACCACAATGCACTCGAATTATTTGATCAATTTCTTTATATATAATAACTTGGATTTAGTGTATACATAGCAGCCCCTTGATTCGGGATTGGATTCAAATTCATGTGTCTACATTACAGACAAAGCCCTCTTTCATTACTCAACCAATGGAGAGAGATAAATAATGTGCCAATACATGTAAAATAGGAAACGATCACATTCTAATTATCAGGCCCGCTGCTAATGACCTAAAGGGAATCCGAGCCTTTTTAATAACATTTGGGTGCTCCTATTTTATCTTTTTTCTCTTTTCTTTTTATATTTAATCAAAAATAATTATATAAAATGGAAAAATTCAGAGAGGTAAGCTTAAAGAGGATAAATATCTATCTAGAGAGAAGTATACTTATTTTTCTTTCGATTAAAAAAAGAAACTTAATACCCTTCGTTCAGAAGCTGAGGCTGCCAATAAGCGTGCTACAGAGTTGGAAGAAAAGTCCAAGGCACTTGAGGCTGAACATGAGCAAAAGGATGAGGAGTTAAATAACCTTTCAGCTCGTGCCAAGGAGTTGGAAGAAACTCTTGAGGCTGCTGAAATTAACTTGAAGCAGGCTACTACTGAGTAAGTTTGTATATACGTGTGAGATAGAGAGGTTCCATATTAATTTTATTTTAGCTTCCGTGAGGCTGATTTGCGTGCTGAACAACTTGGCAAGAAGGCTGTTAAGATTGAACAAGAAATTGCTGTATGGGACAAGAAGAATGCTGATTTGGAAGCCAAGTATCAAGCTGCCAAGGCTGAAATGGACGAGTTGGATGGTCAAATGGAAGGCGTGTAAATACATAATCCATATATTTTTTCATCAAGATTTTTTTAAAGATATTTCTATCAAAACATTATATAAAACTTGATTATTTGATAAAAACTATAAAGTTTTTCCCCTTTTCTTTACATTACGTTTCCTTTCCATTTTGTGTGTGGTAACACGAAACTATTTTTATTTATTGATATTTATTATTTGTACAAAACGGAGGTTGGTTTGGGGGTTTATTGGTCAACATGAACATCAAGATCAGGTCCATTTCCAACAGGGACAACTTGAGTAGGGTTGATTTGTCTATGAGACTTGTAGTAATGACCCTTAATGTGATCCATGTTTACAGTTTCTTTAACTAGTAAAAAAAAAATTTGTTAATACCAAAAGTATACACGAATTGTTTATATACATAAATGACTCACCACCAGGTTTTTGATAAATACGACGAGCCCACTTCAAGATATTGGGATAATTGTGTTCAATGCTACCAATATTACATTTGAAATGACCAAAATAAACGGGATCAAATCTAAATATCAAAAAATATTATTAGTGTGGGGTTTTTTTCTCACTCAAAAACATTCAAATGTACCTGACAATGGTAGTGAATAAACGAATATCAGCCTCAGTAAAAGTATCTTGGATCAAGTACTTCTTTCCTTCGAGTATCTTTTCAACACGATCCAAAGATTCAAACAAGGGATAAACGTTTTTTTCATCTGCATATCAAAAAAAAAAAAAAAAAAAAAAAAGGATTAGTCAGATCCATCTAATCATGCGGCGTACTCTGAAATGTAAAACTTACAAGCAGCTTGAGTAGTAGCGAAACCAGATTTGTAAACACCATTATTAATAGTATCGTAAATCCATTCATTGATTTCATCAATTTCCTTGCGAAGAGACTCGGGATAGTAATTGATTTCGGCTTGTTCCTTGCTCAAGTACTGGTTAAATGCAGTATTAAACATACGAATAATTTCTGAGCTTTCATTGTTAACAATAGTATTGAGCTTCTTATCCCATAAAATTGGAACTGTAAAACGACCTTCGTATTCAGGATTGACCTTGAAGTATAAATCACGAACGTGTTGAGCATTATTGATGGTATCAGGAATAGCACCGGGACACTCTTCAGTAGTAGAAAACTTCCATCCCTTATCCAACATCAAGTAATCAACAACAGAGAGACCGATTAATTTGTCTAGTCCCTTGAGTTGACGAACTAAAGCAGTACGATGAGCCTACAGATACATGCTAAATCAGTTATCAATGCAACACATTCCAAAGCATTATAAATAACTTACCCAAGGACAAGCCCAAGAAATATACAAATGATAACGATCACTATAGAAAATGTCAATCTTACCAGACCAACTGATTATGTGTAAGACTTACGGTTCAGCAGCAAATTTTGCATTGGGATCAGCTTCAATAGTATCACGGAAAGTAGACTGTTGACGTCTGAATTCGCCATCTTTGGAAGCCCAATTAAGAATGGCAGGCTTATCATCGGAAGCAGCGTTGGTAGACATGGTTTTTCTGAATAAAAATGCAGTAGAAGATACAGAGATTTGTTTTGAAAGAGTTTGCTTGAAAGAAAAAACTCTTGAAAGTAAATACATTAGAAGAAAAGAAAAAACTAGTATAGAAAGACGAGACATTTGCTTTATACTTTGCGTTTTGGTCAATTGCATCATTTTCTTATGCACACAAATGTAGGGACTGGGTAATTGCTGACAAATTTTTTAGTGATCAAGATAAAAAAATTAAAAACTCAAGACATAATCGATGAAGGCAATATGCTCAACCGCCGCCTCTAAGAATATGGACTTCTCAAACTTGTGTGTTTTGGTTCATCATCATTTATTATTATTATTATTATTCTATAATTTGATTTAAGTGTAATATCATCTGAGATTCATCATACTATTTAGAATTTTCTAATATTCTAGAAATTAAAGATATGTGGATATTCAATAATTTTAGTGATATCAAAATTAGATAATTTGTTCTAATGGAAATAATGATGTTTTAGACTAACAGTCTTACTAATGCGTACGCTTATAATATTAATACGTATATTATATATTACTTTGTAACTGCTATTATGTAGTGAATATTATGTCTTTACAACACAACAAACAGGGTGATCCATTAAGGAAGTTTATATGTGCCATCACATAAGATCAAACAAGTGGTTGTATTATCATATAAAGTTTTCAACAGATTTACTTCTTCGGCTGAACTTTCAGTTGGGAGTTCCTAGCGAGATAATGTTGAAATAATTTCCTGTTAGTCATACGGCGCTTTCTATCCTTTTAAGAAAATGGAATATCTTTGACACGAAAAAGGCGAGAATAAGCTAGTACCTGTTAACCGTCTTAACGATACTGCCCCAATCAGCCCACATCTCAAGCATTAACCTTGACCTTGAAGAAAACGGAAAGCAAAAAAGAAAAAGCTAGTGCTTGTTAGCTGCCTTAACGATACTGCCCCAATTAGCCCATATCAACAGCTGCAGATGCTGCCCCAATTAGCCCACATCTCAAGCATTAACCTTGACCTTGAAGAAAACGGAAAGCAAAGAAGAAAAAGCTAGTGCTTGTTAGCTGCCTTAACGATACTGCCCCAATTAGCCCATATCAACAGCTGCAGATGCTGCCCCAATTAGCCCACATCTCAAGCATTAACCTTGACCTTGAAGAAAACGGAAAGCAAAAAAGAAAAAGCTAGTGCTTGTTAGCTGCCTTAACGATACTGCCCCAATTAGCCCATATCAACAGCTGCAGATGCTGCCCCAATTAGCCCACATCTCAAGCATTAACCTTGACCTTGAAGAAAACGGAAAGCAAAAAAGAAAAAGCTAGTGCTTGTTAGCTGCCTTAACGATACTGCCCCAATTAGCCCATATCAACAGCTGCAGATGCTGCCCCAATTAGCCCACATCTCAAGCATTAACCTTGACCTTGAAGAAAACGGAAAGCAAAGAAGAAAAAGCTAGTGCTTGTTAGCTGCCTTAACGATACTGCCCCAATTAGCCCATATCAACAGCTGCAGATGCTGCCCCAATTAGCCCACATCTCAAGCATTAACCTTGACCTTGAAGAAAACGGAAAGCAAAAAAGAAAAAGCTAGTGCTTGTTAGCTGCCTTAACGATACTGCCCCAATTAGCCCATATCAACAGCTGCAGATGCTGCCCCAATTAGCCCACATCTCAAGCATTAACCTTGACCTTGAAGAAAACGGAAAGCAAAAAAGAAAAAGCTAGTGCTTGTTAGCTGCCTTAACGATACTGCCCCAATTAGCCCACATCTCAAGCATTAACCTTGACGAGAAAAGAGAGTTACGATGAACTGTCTACAATGCGAAACCGCAGTAAATTGCCTGTAAAAAAGAATATTAGTGCATCATGGCAATATCTTATATGTTCTTTCTTATCTTGGTGAATCGTGAAGCGTATGGCTTCTTGCTCTGATTATAGTGCAGAAAAAAAGTGGTACGGGGTATAATAAAGATAACGTTAATTTTAAAAAAGAGGTGATTTTTAAAAAAAAAAAAAAAAAAAACTTATGGCGTCATCAGGCTTGGAGTCCAGTTAGAAAAAACTGGTTATGCGTGTAATTCATTTTTTACTGATATTTTTTTTTTCTCAATTATATCATTATTCAAAATGTTAGGCTCCTCAAATGTACTCAACTTGATAGAAGATAAGCAAATCATAAAAAATATCATATCTGAATATTTGGCCAAAACACCTCTTTTAACTTGGAAGTACGAAGACGCTTTGAAAATATTGTTCGACCGCAACCTTCGTTTCAAACCTTCTGAAGACAACCTAAAGACTTTGGGCGATATATATATAGAAGAAGTGCAGAAGGCCTATCAAGCAAGAAATAATGTAGATGATGGCAGTGAAGAAAAAGAAAAGATTGAATCCCTTAGTCAGTGCATATACGAAATATGTACTGCTACAAGAATAAAAAAACTAGTTAAGATAGCACAATATTCGACCCAATTCATAGAAGAAGTGGAAATGAATACATTGGAAATGAACAATTTCAATAGTGAAGCACCAGCAGATACAACACGACATGATTTGTCTCAGTTTGTTAACATGACAGCTGCTGACAAAATGAAATACTTATGCGACGAATATGGTGAAGAAGGAAAGTTTGATTTCACGAGCAACAAAATATCTAAAAGACATCAGCCTTTCGTAAGTGGCTTAAAACGTGAGCTTGATTTGGATCTACAGCCCTTGGCAACATCTAAAGAAAGAGAAATGTTGATTAGCATAAGCAAATGCAAGAATAAAGACGACATTGACGATTTATTGGAAAAGTTTTACAAAGACAGAAACATGGATTGTATGTGCAAATACATAAGACTGGCATTTGCTAACGCTACAGAGTTATGGGCATCGAGACAACTTTCAAACATTAACCACAACGAATCTTGGTTTCGCACCAATGTATATTCGTTTATATGGGACAAGATATTCCTTAGTGACGATAAGTTCATATCAAAACGTGCCGATTGCTATTCAAACACGACAAAGCAGTTTAATAATATTGATAATCAGCGCGTTGACTTTATTTTACGTAATATTAATGATAATAACGATTATGTTTCTGCTGAAGAGAAGCCTGGAAGAAAAGGAGTGAAGTCGGATCTTCAAAAAGGGAAAATACTACAGATCGCAATGCTTCAACTGTGGAATCACAAGATAAGGAGCACAAAGATTATGGAGCAAATGGAAGCAATTACCTGTCAGTGGGAGGGACTAAAACTAACCATCTATGCAACAAAGTATATATCAAGCAAACGCCTTATTACGTACATAAAAGGATCATTTACTATGCCCAAGGATGAGACTCACTGTGCTTCCTTTGCTGTCCTCCTCGTTGCAATGCTTTCTTTGAAAAGACGAGTTTTTTTAAATTACAGTAAATTAAATGCTATTCTTGAAGCCAAATCCAGATATGAAATAGAAATGATGAACTTTGACCCTGAAGATGAAAATGATTTCGTTTTTCGATCTGAAAGTACAGAAGAGATAGAAGCAAGAGAAAATGACAAGAACAATGAAAAAGAAATGGATGGAGAATTAGAAGAAGAGCTTCTTAATGAATTGAATGATATAAAATTGGAAGAAGATATCGTTACTTCTAGTGATTGGGAAGACTTTATCATGAAAAGAATATCAAGGAAAAGAAAAATGTAACGTATAGTAAATTTTATACTTTGTGATCTTGTTACTCCTGTAGATTTCTTCTAATCATAGATATTATAATTCACACAGATCATAAAACAAGGTTATATTAAGATACTATAAATACTCAACTATGATATTCGATGATAACTTATACAATCTTCGATAACTTCGTCTCATAAGGCGTTCAATTTGGTCTTGACTGTATTTTTTTTATATTTGTGAGTGTTAGAGATGGCGATTTCCTAAAAATTACCAGTAAGGGCTTCAACTTCTTTCATTGCACTTGGCTGAGGTTCAGGAACAGATACTGTGTATATGTTAACGAGCATTTGAGCCTCACTGTAGTGTATAGTTTAATGTCCACAGTCTATTTCGTTGGAGAAACTTTGTTGTGCTAAAAGAGGTTCTTCCGCAGAATTGTAGCGAATGAAGTCTTTTATATTTCCCTAGATTGAAAGTAGATAATTATGAAAGGTTTTAGATATTATAAAAGGTATAGAAAAAAAAACGATTCATCTAAGCTGGCTATGCGAGTTCGTCTGAAAAGATTCGTCTTAAAAAATAGCGAACTCGTCTGAATCTGCAACTCAAAAAGACTACTGCTTTAAAGAATACCTGTTTTCACATTACAAAGGGTTTGACTAATTTTATTCAAATAGAATCCAAATTGTCGAGCCTGAGGAGTATATTAAAGAGTTACTAGGCGAAGATCCTCAGCTTTTTGCTGAAAATACAGTATATACGGCACTAGTTTCAGCTATTTCATTTTTGTTTTTATTTTATAAAAAAAGAAGAGAGATTATATGATTATGAATATGAAAAAGCAAGCTGATAAAAGGATTAGAGAATGAAATGAAATTAATCTTGGTCTTGTAATTGAATTCTGCCTGCACGGCGATCTTGATACCATCTCCAACCGAGATATATGGCCACAGCAATGAATACAGCAGCAACAATGGAACCAATGACAATCAATACAATTTCCCACCAAGCCATGCCTCGATAACTATATTCACGCTTGGGAATAAGAACACGATCAATCTCTATAACACCACCTCCTGTAGTAGAACGACCATAATTGATAACATCGGCGCTTTCTTGAGTAATGCTGCCTTTTACTTTAACAGAATAGCCACCAGAAACACCCCTACTAATAGTAACCATGTTGTGTTCACCAAGCAATGTAGGGAAATCTGTACCAGTGTAACCAATCTCTTTGTGTTCTTTTCCTTCTGGCTTGAAATACTTGTCAGATGAGCTTGATGCCTCATCAGGGTCAAGGAGAGGTAATGCAATAGGAAGAATATGTAATTTAGCTATCCTTAAGAGGGATTCACGGTTATCATACAAGGCAGCAAGATCATTTTTACCAAATGCACGATCACTAGGGGCCAAGATAGTAAAAGGCTGTTTAGGATCCAAATGTTCCAAAACATCTTTAGCTAAATTACAGCGCTCCAAGAGCCTCAGGAAGCTATTTGTTCCTTCAACAGACAAGAGATTTCCGTTTGTAACTTCAAGAGTGCTTGGTAACTGAACACGATCAATTGTATGAATGACACCATTTGATGTCAACATGTCACTTTTCATGACTTGACCAATGACTGTACGATCAGAACCATCAGCAGCACCACTACCACGTATAAAGAGGCCATCTTTTGTCTTGTTTAAATTGATTTCTGCACCAGAAGATAATGTAGTTTCTCGATGTTCACCTTCTTTCATTTCAGAATAATAGAAAACACCACGAACAGCATGATAAGTAGCTACTTGAGTTAGCTTATCTTTGGCCTCGGGTTGTAACAAGTATCTTGCCAAAAGTCCCAAACGAGTAAAGGCATCGTTTGTAGGAGCAAATAAAGTAATATCATGAGCTTTGGCAATTGTGCCATCTTGACCAGATGCATATAAAGCGGCTACAAATGTAGATAAATCCAAACTGACAGGTAATCGGCTAAGAGGATCCCGAGGTAATACAAGAGATTCGGCAATATGATAAATAATTAAATTATCACCCACATACACTATGTACAATAGAAAAGGTTAATAATTGTGCGAAAAAAGTCTATTTTATCGCATAAATACCTGGGTCACCTAATACAGCAGATTCGCCAAATCGAATAGGATTATCTTTGGCTTCTTGATGAACTGCGATACGTTGATAGGACTCTTGGCCTAAATCATGATGAGTTTCAGTTTCCAACAATTGACCATCATGAAGGTCGTTCAAATCCCAACGACCATGTAGAATGTGGTACTTGAGCCAGGACTTGACATCTTTTTCAGAAATTGGGAGAGAGATATGATCGTTTGATGGTGCCAAAATGGTTGTAGTTGCATCGTTCTCGGTATCATCCAAATAAGCGCCCAGACCATTTTCATCAAATAATTTGATAAAACGAGTGCAATTCAAGCCAATTAATGACTTACGAGCACTTGGTCCAAAGAAACCCTTATTTTTGGGAAGAATTGGCTTTTCCAAAACATGTACAACGCCTGTTTTATCAATGTAAATGTAAACAAACAAACAAACAAACAAACAAGTTTAAATCATTGATACACGTACCATTAGCAGCTAAAATGTCACTTTTAATAACTCGAACACCATTAACTTGAATAGCAGAAGGAGCGCCTTCTTTATTTTCGACATAGATATCAAGATCTTCTGAACCTTCAACTGTTTTGATACTGGTTTTGCCTTCAGGGAATTGATCACTATAATAAATACTGCTGGCAACTTGATGCTGTAAAAGTCGAGCCAAATCTTTCTTTCCTTCTGGTTGATTTAAATAGCGTTTTTCAACAGGGGAAAGTTCATCGCCAAATTGATCATCCTGAACAGCAAATACAGTAATTCCACAAGAGTATTTGAGACTGTCGCTAATTTCTGCATGTTTACTCTCATGGTAAAAATCTTCTGTATCTTTATTTGCATGTAAAGTTTCATCTATAAAATATTTAAAATTAATGATAAATCAGCTATATATACATCAAGTCTTATATGCTTACCAACGTAAGAAGGTAGTGGTATAAGTTTATCAATTGCATGAATAACACCATTAGAAACTTCAATATCGGCTTGGCTAATCCAGCTTTGTTCTTGGTCACCACCAATACCAACATAAAGCCCAGATTTGGACTCGGTAACTTTGATTACTTGGGGCACCTGGTCAACAAAAGCCCAAGTTTTCAATAATCGGCCATTCCAAAATTCATTGGAAGAAACAGCAACTGGTACGATATGATTCAAGATTTGTTCACCAGTAATTCTACGCTTAAAGATTTCATTGTAATCCTTAGCATGAAACGCCTTGTTTGTAGGAGCAAATACAGTGCCTGATTTAATAGATTTGAATGCAGATGTTTGATTTTGTTCTTCAATATGTTGTATAAACATAGAGAATCTTTCATCCGCAGTAAGAACATCCCAGATAGATTTTTTGTCTTTTTCTTTATCAATTACGAAACTTGCAGCAGAACATACAGTGAAAAGAAAGCTTGTTATTATTGTCAATAACAGCAGTAATGAAAATGAGGGTTTTATGTGTAACATAGTTGCTTATATGAAAGAAATGTAAAATGAAATATGTACGAGTTGGACATTTTCTTTATACATGTAGTTAATTAATGCAAAATATTGATCATCATTAGCGCGTCATTTTTTGCTTGGCTTTGTGTGAGATATATTGACGAATGTGTGGGTGCGGATAATCTTAAAGTGCAACAATAACAAACGACTCAAAAGCATGTTTTCTTTTTTTGCCAAAAGCTCCGAGGTGATCACCAGGAATGGAAAGCCAATTAAGCAAGTTAAAAGATTAAACAAAAAAGATGTAATGATTAGCTATTAATTATCATATGTCTTGTGAGTGTATGAAAATAATAATTCACATGTAGATTATTCCAACTTGTAATCAATTAATGGGTTGTTTAGAAACAAGATGGGATGCTATATAGAAAAAAAGAGCTTGCTGGTAAATTGCTACGGAAATAGAAATATAGGAAGAATTGGCCAGTGCACACATTCATGCCGACTGAACCCAACATAACCATAACATACACCACAAAATTAGTTTGAGCTGCATATTCATGGTTATATTGGTCGTTATCTTATTGGTGAAAATAGATAACGTATATATATATATATGATGTACACATGCTTTAATTTTATTTTTATGTGCCTTCATAGATTGATCATGCAGTATTCTTATGGATTAGTGCACCTATACATGTCTCTAATATGAATAGAGATATTTTTAAGCTTACTTTTGAACATTTATCATTAATTTTTCATTGAACACCATACAAAGCAATCAGAGGTAACCCATGCTGATTTGAGGGGTAAATGCTAGATGCCATCGAGAAAAAAAATTCCGAAAAAGATGGTTTATAACTTTTATCCAAAAAGTCAGTATAGACTCGGAGAAGATTAGGGTTATAGAAACAAATTGTTTTAAAGATATGCACCTTCTCTCTGTGGTTATTGATATGACCTGAAATAAAAAAAGCTGGTATGATATATACCACATATAAGTGCATTGACCACAGTTGACCTAAAATTGATTGTAAAAAATTAAGTACTGTGGTGAAATGAAAACCAAGGACAACAAAAAATAGCATAACAATAACAAATAAGTTTAATATAAATAGCCAAATTTCACATTCATAATTTTCTTTTTCTTTATCTGTTCTAAAATATAATAATAATAATTCAATTTTGCAGTTGCAATATAACATTAAACAGGTCAAATCTTGGCTTAATTTTAATAAAAACTTTCAGTCGTTTAATTACATAAATCTAATAAAAAAGAACTAAACAATTTTACCCAAGAAACAGTACCAAAACTGATTTGTTAATTTTTTGTATTCACTAGATCGCACCAACTGAAAGCTTCTGCTTTTTTTTCCAGCGAAAAATACTGATTTTTTGTTGAGATAGTTAAAATAATAAATCACACGACAGATTAAACCTTATGCTAGCTGGGTCCAAAATCAATTTGCCAAATCGATCAGAAAAATGATTAAAAAAACAAAATTGTTTAAATATTCATGCACTGCAAAGTAAGTCGACCTAGAGTATTAAATAGTTTTTGTGCAGTTTTAAATTCTGCATGCATCTAAATAAAATTCAGATAAACATTTAACATTAAATTGTGCGCAAAATGCAATTGAAATTTTGGAGGTTTTTTGAATATACACATCAAATTTTATAAACATATTTAAAATATAATTACTTTAGATAATGCGCAAAACCATTATCTATCGATTGAGCTATTGCAAAGTTTTCTAGCTGCATTTTTGGTAGAGAAAACAACATTTTTGTCAAACAAAGTTTCAGATTCAGAATTTGGGATGAGGGTATATAAGGGGAAAATGGAAGCTAGAAATGGAGGTACCTTTTTGTACACATTTTTGAGGATATCTCCACGAAAAATCAATACTTTAAAAAAATCTAAATTGGATCCGAGAGAGCCTAACGAGCCTAATGAAATGGATGCAAAAAAAAATGTTGCTCAATTTAACCAATATTTTGAAACCTACTATAGAAATATCAAAAAAAAATGAAAAAAAATAAAGGTGCTCAGAATTTTTTTAAATTCCAATATGTTATAGAGCGCTTTAAAACAAGTAAATTTTATTATTAAAAAGTGTTAGTATAGCTTAATTTTTTCTGGAGATATGAAGCTTCAAAGTTTTCAATCCATTAGCAATTAGCAGTGAAATACGCGTAAAAAATCTGAAACCTTAGTGCTGAAAAATTAATACCAACTGCAAAAAGTAGGATATTTTTGGATACTTGTTTTTGGATTACAGGTGAGCATCTCAGGTACATTGGCATATATTTTTTCTTGGGGTTATTTAGTGAAAAAAAAAATAGAGCAGGGATGAAAAATGACACCTAGTTTTCAAGGGAAAAGCAGTGAATTTTACGCGTTTTTGAGTCTTTCGTGAGATATAAAATAGATTTAGGGATAGGTAGTATAATGCGACTAATTCATATCTATTTTGTGATCTCTGAGGTATATTCTAAGAAATGTTTACTATCATGTTAGTTATAGAAAGAAGGCATACTCCGATTTTGAAGATTGAAACTATCAATTTTTTTTTTGAAAATTCAAATTTAATATTAAAATTTATTTTAACTTATCGAGCGTAGTTACTTCGTGTACGTAGCGCTATTTTGCATCTATTAATTATATGCTCACTAGAAACTTCAGTTATGTATTTAAATGAAATAAAGTCAGCTTTTGCATTAATGTACCTAACATAATTACATGATATTAGGGCAAAAATAACAGATTTTTCTTATATTTCGATCAATAATAAAGATTTTTTTGTAACCCAAATTGTTGCTAATACTCAGCAAATAGCAATATTATACACCAAAGAAAAAAAATATGGTCAAATTACTCAATATTGCACAAATCGAAAAAACAAAACAAAAGGTAAGTAGAAGGACGGCAATTAAAAAAAGCAAACATAGAGGGGACGTCTGTCCTAGTTGCTAGACTTATGCGCTTTACAACTAGTTCAAACGGAGAGGTTGTGGGTTCGAAACTCGTGTAAACAGATTTTCTTCGGAACTTGTGTTTGCCGGGTTAGAAGCGCAGCTAATCACCCCCTCGCCTTTTTTTTCGATTTTACCTTTCTACGTGCAGTGGAATTACATACTAAAAACGCTTGATAAAATAAAACAACCTAAATTTCAAGTGTCGCTCATAAAATATGATGCCACTTGAAATATGAACAACGATAATAAACAAACGCTTCAATTGAACACAATAACAAACGCATGCTAAAAATATGAAATACCCTTTTTGAACCATACATGTCGTGTAGATGATAGCACCCTTGATCACGGCGCAATCAATTACACAAATGACATATATATCAAAACAGGATTCTATCCAAATCAATAATGATAATAAACAAAGATATCAATTTAGTCAACTACTCATCTATATCGTAGTTGCACTATCAATATAAATAAGATTCAAGCATATAAAAACTACCCCTTAAAAATCAAGGTTACATAAAATAGATATAACAGAAATAAACAAAAACAACCATTTCCCAAAAGGTTGATATTGTCACACTTGACATACAATCCCTTATGGTCAATGCTCTATACAATTTACCCCTTAAAATATCAAATCAATAACAATGTACTCAAAACTGGAAGATTACTAAATATACATCCATTCAAGTCTGATGGTATCCAAGTTCTCCAAATCACTATAAATACCCTCATACTTTTCAATTATTTTAACTCTTGAGAAATCTTTTGTAATAAAAACTTTAGCTGATTATAATTGTATTTCTACTGCTTTTATTTTTATATTTTTTTTATTTTAGTAAATTAACATCGTAATTTACTGCACTACGCACAGCTTTCAAAAGACTACCAATTTTTTTCTTCTTTTCTCTATTACTGTCTGTATATTTTGATTTGGTTTTCATCCAGTAACAAATAGAGTATTACTAATTGTAACATAATGGCATACATAATGGAATATCTTTAGTCATTTTTCAGAGAGACTTGAAAAGAGCTCAGCGAATAACATTGCTAATTATATTTGAATTCCTATCAGTTCCGACTTCAGTCAGCATCAGTTAGAAATTGGTTTGCCATCAACTTTAATTTATCCTTAATAATGGATTTCAGGATAATTATTACTGCATGAACAATACTATTAAAGGCATATCACTCTTCACTCAAGAAACACTTTATATGTAAAAGCTTCAGAATAATGCCCAAAGGTATGTACCTACCGTCACTTTATTATTATTTATCATCATGCATGTTGTATTCCACCAAGTGTCATACCTTATCACCTTCTGCAGTATCAATACATCTTAAAATATATTGACGATCATTACGGCCGAACTATGCTTTCCATTGGTATAATGATCTGCACAGATAGGCAGAATAAAACATTTGTGCAGATCATTATGCCCAGATGAGCAGAGCAATGAGATCAAGATTTCTTAGTCAATGTATTAAAGTATATCTATCATAATATAATTAATAACGAAGATAGTTTGGATAGTTTAAAGCAGATGTGAGTTATTCTGATTCAACAGAATTGCCTTATTGACGAGATACATCAATTTGAAATTTGGGGTTTGAAAGAGTTCTGCCCATGTTCTTCTTTCGGGGACCAAATGGGAACAACGACAGCAACCTGTTTGGCAACACTAAAAGTATTTATGCCTTTGTAGATTCCTGTTTGTAACACACAAAATTTTTTTCTTCCCTACTCTTTTTTCAGATCTTTTATTTACGCTTAAAACTACAACAAAAAGATCAATATTTTTTTATAAAATGAAATTAAGGAGCAGGTACAAGTACATGTTTTTTTCTATTGTTTATTTGGAAATGAATTATTAACTGCTAATGTTAGCGCGGCGCGTTATAATATTTTTTTCGAACAAAAAAAGTATGTAAGACTTAGTCATTTTGTTCCATCATATACGTTATAATCAATGCATTTTGGTCGAAAGTCGACATCTAATAACAACAGAAAAATTGGCGAATGTAAATGTATAAAGGAAAGCTTACTTTTGAATGAAACTACTTAATTATTCTGATTAACATCAATTGGTTCAAAAAGCATAGTTAAGTACAATCATTGCTACTAAATCGCCGCATAATGTAATACGCAGACGACAATTCTTAAAGCATTTATTCTTTTTTTTTTTTTTGGCAATGCTACAAATCATCCTTCAATATGACTCAATATTAATGAATAATCAGAGAAAACACAACTGGTAAAAAACTGACACCCTATGCACATCGACGTCAAGATTGATAAAAGGTGGTGCATTTATTGTGTAATGGAAATCGTAGCATTATGATGGATATAAATAACAAGACCAAGATGTTGTTGTGTTTGCTTCAGGATTTTCAAAAGGGTTCAAAAGCATTCTTCATTAAACTCAACTAAATGTTGAATACTCACCATATGCGATTAGTATCATCTTGCCTTTTATATTATTGCTGTATTATTATTGAAAATCAAGCTTCCCATAGCTTATAACAATGAAAGTGGAATGTTTCTAATTTTAGATTGACATTTATCATAAGGCGGGCTGATGATATGTTTGATACTACTGTAGATAGAACCAGTCAATTCAGATTATGAAATTTGAATGTAAATACCGAGGAACTATTTGTAAGTACTTAAGTTAGTTTTGGTAAAGGATTGAATAAATTGGCTTGGGACAAAGAGGATAAAAAGGCGGCAATAGGTTCCAGTGATGGTCATGTTTATGTTTATGGTATTCGAAACATAATATTAAAGCTCAATGTAAATTACCTCTAATGCAGTAATTATAGAGTAAGTCTATATTATCATCAAATAAACTACCACACAATATTAACATGTATAAAGGTTTACAGTAATAAGCTTGAATCAAGTGTGTATAGGATTGTAAAATCTTGAAAAAGTTCTCCAGTATTATAAAGTCTCTTATTTTTAAGACTCACAAGGCTTATAAGCGGAATATTAATTTAGAAAATTATTCTTGTTCAGATCATCAATTTTGACATTTTTTAATTTTTTTTTTCTGGTTTTGCAAATTTAGGGTTAATTATACTACTAATTATAAAACAAAAAATATACACATATAAAAAATTTAGCGCTCTATTTGCTCAATCAAAAATAACAAACATTTTTATTGCAAAATATTACACGAAAATCCTTTAATCAAAAAACCGTTTTTGGGCCAAAAATGCTAAGTTTCATTACTTAACATCGAATATTAAGCTTTCATAAAATGCGTATCAGTCATGGCTACAATTTTCTCTCACAATGTAGTATATTTAAACGTCGATTTTGGTACCAAAATTTGATTTTTCTGTTTTTTGATCTAAATCATGAGTGTTGGTAAGGATAAAATGAGTCCCAAAAATGTCCGCTACAAAAACTGAATTTTCAGACCGTACATGGTTAAATATAAGAAAAGTTGAGAAAAGAACACCTTTTTATTTAAACATAGATATATCATAGTAGTATAACAGACTTAGCCGTTTAATCTTGCTATAATCAATTACGGCATCGTTCCACAGGCTCGCTTTTGCAATTTTTTAATGAATGAACAGTGATATATGACAGACGGCTTTTCTGGTAGAAAAATGTATGTTTCTATGATAACAAATACTGTTTATTTTGTTTAGTTTTTGGTTCATGCGCTGTAATGCTGCTTTTATATTAGCTGAAATGTGCAATTTAGCAGGTTTTTGATTGCGCTAAATAATGTAAAGCCTTGAAAATAATCCTTTTCTACTTGTGTTGTTTCTCTCTTTTTGTTTTCATATTCCAAGGATATTTTCACCGTTTGATAAGGGATATCAGACTATCAAGCTGGTATTCTTTTCTTTTATCTAAATACGCACGCTAACAGAAAGGGGAACTAATGGTTTTAATATAGATAGCAGTCGTTATATTAGAGGCTAATATTTTCATTTATAATTAACTGAATTCTAAGATCAAATAGCATTATTTACTACTGTATTGTTGGACGTATTTCTTGATTACCAGATCAAATCGAAGGCAATAATATTTATATCTATTCAATAAAAAGCTAGAACTGGCTACAACCCCACGAAATGTTCCAGAAAAGCGATAAAATTTCAAATGATATAGAAAAAAAAAAGAATAATCTAATAAATTGTTTTGTCTAATAACTATAATTTTGATCGTAGCTACTGTATACTTGAAAACAAATCTTTTTACAACGGACAATCGTAAACTAAAATAATAAGTTTAAAGAAGGTTAATTTGTTTAAATTTTATGAGTGATAAACATATGTAATCTTAGATTTGACTTGCATATAATAAATTTAAGCAGTAAGTGTTATTTAAGTTTAGGCTCGAGCAAAAACCATTGTTGTTGTAAACATTATAGCTATAATAAACATATTTAAAAATGATGATGATAATCGTAAATATATTGGTTCTTGCATATATTGCTCTACATCAAAGACTTATTGAATTGTATTATTGTACTGTTTATAATTTATATTAATGAAAACAAATGTAATTTAAAAACCCATTCCAGTAAAAAATGAAATAAAATTTTGAGAACAGAACGATGCTCATGTATAAACCAATTTGCGCGTATACAATCAGACCATTATTCTCATGGTCAGATTTTATTATTATGCACAAATAGAGATAATGATATGCTTATGGGCAATTCTACTATTATGCACACATGGGATTAAAGTCATGCATATAGACAGAATCTATAATTCTACACATACAGGCTTTTTGTTATGCTCGTGTGCCGTTTCCTTTGTTGCACCCATGTGCATTTTGTTATCTTTTTATTATCCATCATCATAATATTCAGTGGGCACAACAGCTCAGGCTATAGTGTGCAGCCCACCTGGGCACAACGAAATCATCTTGTGCAGCACAGGTCGGCCGTAGTGGTTTCTATATATAAATCCTTTAAATTTGTGATTTTATGAATTTTTTTTGAATCCGGTTATATCATTTTATACTTTTCAAGTTAAATCCGTTATTAGGCTAATAATGTTGTAGGTTGTATTTGTTACGCCAAGAGATTATATCAATCTCAAAGCTAAAATATGTACTAAATCATTTAATAAAAATAAAGGAAAACTGTTATAAAATGAAAGAGCACACTAAAACTAAAGAACTTTATTATAAGATCGAACCATCTTCTTTTATATTCACATTCTCTAATTATATGACCTGTTTAAATGAGTCTATTTATATATATACATATATCCAATCAAATCTAGGTGAAACACACTAGTTCCATATTCCTGCATACACGGAGCTTCATAACATAATACGCAGCAATGTAGAACTTAACATATCAAACTGTGTCGTAACCTTAACCAAGGAATGCACCCAGATCTGTGGATGCAACAGTATTTATGTTTTACTTAAAATAAGCCTTTGAACAATTAATAGTAATACAGTCGAACCTTACTTTTTGTATGAAATTTCGATACCTGCATCTTTTCTGAGGCAGTAAACTTAGAATATAAATTAAGACTGTTTCTAGATAAATAAATGAACCAACTTTATGGATGTTAATAAGTTTAAGAATGACATTGCAAGTTATATAGTATTTTACCAATTATAATTGTTGTTATTAATGTTGTATAAAATATATAGAAAGAGGGAGAGAGTGGGGATAATTTATAATGGATTAAAGCTTAAATATGATGATGATCTGGTCCTTAATGTTTGTGATCAATTTTGAAGTAACATATTGGGAAATTTGGGTATCACCAAAACACATCTTATAACTGCTTGGAATATTTAAAAAAACCGCGTCCGGGCTGTCCGGTGGTTTTTTCTAGAAATTTAAAGCTTGGAAATATCATTCGATGGCCGCTTCCGGCGATTGTTCGGCTTTTTTTGGAAGAGCGACTATTGGCAAAAATATGAACCATATACTATGTTGTGTTCCACCAAGTTCCATATGTTATCACCTTCTACAGTATCAATACATCTTACAATCTATTGATTACGACATGCATTGAAGTGCAAAGTCCTGATATCGGATACAAAAAACTTCTAGCGTACCAAGTTTAATCCAGTAATTACCTAGAACGCTTGGACCTCAATTATGATACTATTTTAATATACACAATGAATAACTAGAAAATAAAGTTAAAACTAGATATATTTATTGAGTATATTGTAGGTAAAAAGATAATAATCCATCTCGAACGATATCAGTATTTAGGGTATTTATATGTTTTGGAAGCGCGGATATAGATTCTACAATACAGAATGTATGAAAGAATAATTTCATAGTTTTGAGGAAACTAGTTGATTATGATTTATCAAAATATGTTTAGGTTAAATAAAATTAGAAATTTAATCAAGTAAAGAGATATCGTTTATTGGAATGAAATTAATAGGGTTTATATACTATTTGATTTGGGGAATTAATGATGTGATAAGGTAGTTTAGATATTATTTATTAATAGTAATGTGTTATGTTGGTATATCATGTTGGAATATCGCACTGGTGTATCATGCTTTACACCATGCTTCTATACCATGCTTCTATACCATGCTTTTAGGAGCATTGTATAGTTAATATTTAATTAAGGAACTTCCGGTTCCGGATCTGTTATTGTTTACTTTTTTGGATTTGACATGATCCGGTTTAAGAATGATACATCAGATTACAACATCATGATGATATAATAGATTGGCCAGAGCAAGTTTAGTAGGATACGACCAAGTTAAGTATATAGGACATACATGCTTCTTGATTAACTTTAGACAGTGAATGTCTATACAAATGGAATAGCTGAATTCCATTCCCAGGAATGAATTCATGCATGATTGGCTCAACTTCAGGATCTCAGGCTAATACCATTTTATCATAGACTAAATGTAGTAACTAGCATAACTAAATGAAATAAAATTGCAATACATCATTATCACCTCCTCATACTTAAGTGCTACTCATACTCATCATTCTATGCTAAGAATCATGTCTAAATAACCCTTTGATTACTTCTACTAGTAATAAATGTACTCAGTGTAGTCTATGTCCTAAATCATAAACAGATACCATATTAATTCATCCCAGCAATTAATTAATCAAGTAGCTATCAAATCAACATCCAAGCACATTTAGCGCAGCATTGAAACAAGGCAATTCATAAGCTCTGCAAGAACGGTTAAATTATGATTGATCCATTTCAATCGACAGATTACTATCAAACAGATCTAATGGTTCAATAGTGCCTTAAATTATATCTCAGGATCTTAATGTCAAATCAATATACAGTAAAAGGCCATACTTTTATATATATCTAAATAAACGATATCTTGTTTTTATCATACAGCTAAAGAAATTATTTATTACTCATTCTCTTTTAATTATATTCTTTTTTAAGTATTATTTATCAAACATGAAAATATACGACACAACACGTGGTTTTATTGGACAGAAATATTATGTTTAGCTGATGGTTTCCTCAATTCACAGTGACCTGTGAGAGTAGAGATATAAATTTTTATGCAGGATATATGTGAATCTATCATCATGTATAATTGGAAATTAATTGGATCAATATTCACAAGGATGAGGTTTTTTTCTTTGTTTTCTGCAGTTGTAAACATTAGTTTATTATTTTGTAAAACTTAAAACTCATTATCCAAGGCTTAATTTCTGTATTCACAATATAGATCTAATCGATTGCTACTCTGTATTTTTTGTTTCAGCCAAAAATATTGATTTTTCATCGAGATAATCAAAATAATAGTCGATATCACAGCTTACAGCTTATGATAACTGGGTTCCAAAATTTATTTTAAAAAATGGACGAAAAATGATGAAAAAAACAAAATCGTTTAAATGTTCATGAACTGCAAAGTAAGTCGACCAAGAGTATTAAATGGTTTTTATACAGTTTTGAATTCTGCATCCATATAAATAAAATTCAGATAAACATTTCACATTAAATCTTGCGTAAAATGCAATTGAAATTTTGGAAGTTTTTTGAAGATACACATCACTTTTTATAAACATATTTAGAATATAGTCACTTTAAATAATGCGCAAAACTATTATCTATCGATTGAGCTATTGCAAAGTTTTCTAGCTGCATTTTTGGTAGAGAAAACAACATTTTTGTCCATTTTTTTTTCAGATTCAGAATTTGGGATGAGGGTATATAAGGGAAAAATGGAAGCTAGAAATGGAGGTACCTTTTTGTACACATTTTTGAGGATATCTCCACGAAAAATCAATATTTTGAAAAAATCTAAATTGGATCCGAGAGAGCTTAACGAGCCTAATGAAATGAATGTAAAAAAAATGTTGCTCAATTTAACCAATATTTTGAAACCTACTATAGAAATGTCAAAAAAAAATGAAAAAAAATAAAGGTGCTCAGAATTTTTTTATATTCAAATATGCTATAGGGCACTTTAAAACAAGCAAGTTTTATTATTAAAAAGTGTTAGTATAGCTTAATTTTTTCTGGAGATATGAAGCCTCAAAGTTTTCAATCCTTTAGCAGTGAAATACGCGTAAAAAATCTGAAACCTTAGCACTGAAAAATTAATACCAATTGCAAAAAGTAGGATATTTTTGGATACTTGTTTTTGGATTACAGGTGAGCATCTCAGGTACATTGGCATATAATTTTTTCTTGGTGTTATTTAGTGAAAAAAAAAGTTGGGGAGGGATGATAAGTCGGACCTCCGTTTTTTGTGTAAAAGTAGTGATTTTTAGAGTTATTTAGATAATAGATCTTATTTTTATAAAGGGTGATATATAAACTAGTAAGTGATTCAATCGCAAAACGTAGGGTTGTTATTTTAAAATGAAAAGGGAACCAAGAGCCATTAGATCTCGTTTCCTGAAGATATTTATACTAGGATTTCTCTTAAATATCAATTCTAATAAAAATTGAAACTAAATAAAAGGGCGAAAACCGACAAATTTTATCTGTTTTCGAGTGTTTCGTGAAGTATAAATTATCTGAGGAGCAGATAGGACAATTTAGCTAGGTCATATGTTTTTCACAGTGTAAGAGGGATAGTCTTGACTGATTTTGACATATCAGAAATCAAAATACACACATCTTTTCTTATGATAAGTAGAAAGATACAGCAAAAAACGTGCAATTATATAGGAAATAAAGACAGTAATTAACTGCTCAACTAGGTACAGTTAATTAAAAATGAATAGATATAGAGTTTATTTGAGATAGCTAATGAATGAGATTATTGGGATTATATATATACATATTATAGTAATTATTTAGATTGAGCTATGTGTAATAAATAGTATTTTAAAAATATAATTAAGCCTTAACTTGAGTGTCAGAGTTAATGGACTCATCGTCAAGAATAACTTCTTGACCATCAATAATACGAACAGGACCAGTAAACCATTTACGGCCCCAGAAGTAAAAGTAAGTCATTGAGCAAATCATAATGGCAGCAAAAGGAACGATAGCATAATTCATATTATCAGCAGTAATGGGGGCTTCAGTAGGAGTGATAAACAAGGCACAAGTAAAGATGAGCCAACAGCTAGAAATGATACCACAGGCAATACTGAATTTACCCAAACTGAAAGGACCAGGAACGAACTTTGTACGAGATGTAGTGACACGAAGGAGAATAGGGACCAAATAAGACATTTGAGAACCAATGGTGTTGACAGAGACAATGGCTTCATAGGCAGTACTGTTAATCATATAAAGGATACCAACAACACCAGCAACGAGTACATTCATCCAAACAGCATTGACAGGACTTTGAGTCTTGGGGTTTAAGGTATGTAATGTCTTGGAGAATGGCATAGCACCATCACGAGCAAAGGCATAAACCATACGAGAACTACCCAATAACAAGGCAGAACCACAAAAGAAGATACTGATCATGACAAAGATCAAGAAAACCATAGTCCAAGCGGGACCAACACCATCGTAAAAGACTTGAACCATTTGAGGTTGAATAGCATCTTCGCTGAGAATTTGACGATCGAAATCAGTAACCATAAAACTAATAGCAATCAAGAAAACAAAACCAGAAACGGCATTTGCAGCAACGGACATAAGAATACCAAATGGAGAACCGCTTTGTGAGTTTTTGGTCTCTTCTGACATGTGTGCAGCACTGTCATAACCAGAAAGAGTATATTGTGATTGAAGAATAACCAACAAAAAGGCAAAGCCATTACTAGCAAAGCCAGAGCCATTGTAAAATTGAGTAAAAACGAAATCACCAGAGGCTAAAGGCTTAGTAAGAGCAAGACCAACAATGACAATGAAAGCGATACCAAGCATATTAGCAAAGACTATTGTAAATGTTAGCATTAGCTTATATTGATGTTATATATTTTCTGAATGCTTACAGGCTCCTTGATTCATAAAACCATTCCAGCTAACAGCTACTGAATTGATAATACCATGAATAATAAGAATACCAACAAAGATACCATATTGAGCATAGACAGAAAGAGGTTCACCCTCAGGATCCCTAAAAAAGGAAAAATGTGTGAGAAAAATGTGCATGTTATGTTGTTATACAATATGCAACATACCAAACTGAAACTACACCAGCAATGAATTGAGATAAACCCAAATCAACTGAGGATATACCAACTATAGAAACACTGTGAGCATGTGAGTATATAAAGTACAATAGATATTACTTACAGCATAAACCAATCCAGTTACACCAACCAGTAACCCAACAGGCGAGTGGAACCCAATCAGCAGTTGCAAGACGAGATACCCAAAAGTAAAGACCACCAGTTGTAGGATAAGCACTACAAATCTCGGCCAAGGAAAGGGCAACAAGGAATGTAAAGATTGATACGAGGACCCAGCCCCAAATTACACCCATAGAACCAGCATCAATCATGGCATCACCCCACATTGGAGTTAAACCAGAGAGAACAGAACAGCATGAAAATGCAATAGCAAAATTAGAGAATGCGGAGATGGAACGGTTCAAATCCTATTATGTGTGAGTTATGGATCCATTTAGTTTTTGGTCTATATATATATATATATATAAGATAAAATACCTGCTTGTAACCTAATTGTTGAAGCAAAAGTTCATCAGCATTTAATTCAGTGTTTGCTTCACCATGTTCAATTTGTTGTGCAGTAATTTTTTCACTTTCGATAACAACTTTTTCAGATCCAACCATTTAGTAAATTTGTTTATGGGACTTGAAATTGGAGAAAATAAATGTAGTGATAAGTAGTTGTATTAATTTTCTTAAATTTGGGTTTATTTGAAGCAGTGAAGAGAAACAAAAAAAAAAGGGGGGAAACACCAAATTAACCAAGGTATTTATACATGACAGGATACGTCTGTTTTTCTTACGAACTCTACACAATGCTATACTTTTGTGCGTCTGTGTACAAAATGATATAGAATTAACTATCTTATCTCCCACGACAACATCCATACAATATTTATTGTCGGATGATGAATAGCAAAACGTTGATTTTTGATAATACTCAAACAATGATTTGGCGTGAGATGTAGTAGACATTTGTCATCAAGCTGGTTTTATTGGTTAAACCATCTACTTTACCATGCTAATTTAGGATTTTAGGGTTTAATATCTAATCGCTTTTTTTGTATATCTTAATTTGATGCTTTTAGGTCATGTGTCTCAAGTGATCCAAATAATTTAATACCCCACACATCAACCTAGTAGTATTTTATGATAGTTGAATATATATATATAGCGGTGTATGACCAATGAAGGAAACTTGTTAATCATAGAGTATATACTTAAATTAGATATGTGAGTATTTTCTTGTATTATCAAACTTGATTTGCTCAGTATTTGTCAGCCAAACTCACCGCAAGAAAATTACCGTAAAATAGGATTATCTTTTTTTTACATTGTACATTGCATGTCATTTTTATTACACACATTATAATAGTGCTTCATTTCATGATTGGTTTTCTTCTTTCATTCTGTATACACATAAAAAATATAATAATAACCAAGAGATAACACAAAAAATCAACTTGGTTGAACGTTACACTTGAAATTGTTTTTGATAAACAAAGCAAAGGATTATTACCAATTATGATTACACTTACAATAATCATCAGCTATTCTATTTTACAAGTATTTTCTCAATGATAGATCTACAAAATGGGCTAAAATAATTCACATTCAATTAAACATTGTTCAAGTATATACATAACAGACGATTTACCAAGATTCAAATGTTTGAGCACAATTTTCTCCAAATCCATCATGCTCACATGGAAACAATTTTGTGCTGATTGGTTCAGAATAGCATATATTGCATACTGATTCGCCATCGTCTACTGTTGTAATGATATGCTGCTTTTGGCTTTTCGTTTCTTCTGTTGTGGCGGATTCATTTACAGCCTTGGCACCATCGATACTATAATACCATGATTGATCTCCAAAATTAGCCACTACATGCTGATGTCCCGTTAAGCTGATGGTAGGATAAAATGGCATTGTTGATTTAGTGATATTTATACCAAATCCATAATCTTGTCCGTTGATAAAAAACGTGCAATAATCTTGATTTAAATCCAATAAACATCCCAATACATCACCTGCTTTACATTTGGGTAAAGTATTAGCAGAAGGTAAATGTAAATCACCAGCTGCCCAAACAGCACATCGATGTGTATCAAATGCAAAACCATGAGCATCATCTCCAATGCCACTTCCATCTTGAGACGATAATAAGCATTTTTTGGTTCCCCATCCAATTTGTATAATGCCGTCAGTTAACAATATTACTTCATAATACCATTTGCCTGTTCTTGACGAAATGCCGGTTGTTGCACGTACTGACTCAAAAAAGAATGTATCATTGCGAACCTCTAAATGATCTGCACTGAATTTACAATGGCTGTTTTCGTCAATGGATTTCAAAAATGTTTTTTGTTGCGGTATTGTTGTATTCTTGTTTGGCTTTTTTTAAATAAATTAATACATGGATATTAATATGTAAACAATTATTTACCTTGATAAATACATTGTTTAATGACCAGCCTAAACAAAAATGCAATTGTCTTAGGTCTAAAAATACCAAGGGATTTTCTTCTTGGTATGTTTGTACAGTAAATTGCTGCTGATGCTGCTGTTGCTCCTGCTGCTCCTCATTAGGCAAAGTCTTGTAATTCCAATTTTGTGATTTTCTGAATGATTTTCTCTTTTTTGCTAATTTCGATTTACACGATTTGAAAGCCGATTTTAATTCTTTGTATATTCTTATATGGTTCTTGATTGAAACCAGGGTAAGATTAGGTGAATCAGTATTAATAGAAGCAAATGATAGTAAAGGCGATAAGCACATGTTTTTATCTACTTTATACAGTAACTGTTGTAATACACATGCAATACCAAATTGATCCATCAAACATCTCTTTAAACTTCCTGTCAATGCAAAACTTTCGATAGCCAAAAGTGAATAAATGTTATTGCCGTCATGTAAACATTGAATCAACATATTTCCTAAATCATCTGTCCACATGGATTCAGCCAAACTTCCAGCAAATTTTTGTGCCAACATGGACCATATGATGGTTGCATTAATTTTTGTTTGTTTGGTCGTAACTTTGTTTAACAATGCTCCTGTGACATGTAGAAGTGTTTGCTTTGTGGGAATTTCAGAGAAATCAATAACATGTTTGAGAAATGCTATGGAAGTTGGGCATGTGTGCTTTAATTCTGTTGCCATGGTTACCATAAATGCAATGTAACCATGATCTTGCATGAATGTAAGTATTTCTTTATTTGGTAGTGAATTTTACAATATACCTTGGCTAGTAATAGTATAAATGTTCTGTAATGCTTTATTCATACATTGCATTCTATTAAAAGTAGTTTGTTCTTGTTCATTTACATCTTCGTTTTCATCTTGTAAAATATCTTTTGCTACAATAGGATCAGGTTGATCATGAGCAATTGCTAATATTCTTTTCCAACTTAATTGAACACCTGGATATTCGATTATATGCATTGATACAAGATTGAAAAGATACAAACAAAAGAAAGAAAAAAAATCCAACTTAATATATAAATGTATATATATATATATATCAAACGATTGATAAACTAGGCGAGGTTAATTTATATATAAATACATGGAGAATAAAAGGGAAAAAAAAATCAACAAAAGGGGGTGGGGGAGGAGGGAGGGAGGGAAATGATATATTGCAAAATTTAACACATGGAATGTAAACAAAAATTAATTCGTCTTTATTTCATTATACTTGGTTAAAAACTAACAAATTATTATTAGGACTTGAACTCTTTGAAGAATCAAATTCAATTTTATCTCTGGTTCCAATCAACCTAATAGCATCATATACTTCTTGAGCAGAAGCATAGTTATTCTTACTCATTAAATTTGCAGCAACACCAGCAACATGAGGACTTGCCATACTAGTACCATCCATTGATTTAGAAGAATCAGTTCCACCAATATAAGAACTGACAATACTAGCACCAGGAGCATAAATAGCTACACATTCACCAACATCAGAAAACTTGGGTACCTTATCGTTGATATCGGTAGCACCAACTGAAAATACATTGGGATTGGATGAAGGAGAAAAAAAGCAGGCGTCTGTTCCAGCATTACCTGCAGAAACAAAAACTGGGATGTTGTATTTCAATACGAGAGAGTTTAATGCTTCATCCAATAATCTTGATCTAGGTCCACTCAGAGATAGATTGACGATACTTTTACCAGGATTTGCGGTTTGAATAACATGTTCAATGCCTTTTAATAAACTAGAGGTCGAACCATCGCCTACTTTGTTTAATATCTTTACAGATTTGACTTGAGCACCTTTTGCTACACCGTATTCTAATCCAATAATCTTACCAGAGACATGCGTACCTTTAATTGTTTTGATTAGAACTCCAAAATGGTTTTTCCTTGAGCGAATACAATGCTTACCGTGTCCTCCCATATCCGTATCATCCTCGTGCTTGATCATGTTGGCAGAATGACTGGCTCGACCACCAAAGTCTAAATGCTCGGCATAAACACCAGTATCCAATACATAGACATCAATGCCAGAACTGTGAGTAATTTGTGAGATGATGTGAATATTTCTTTTAGTAAAAATTGTCTTACCCTCCCATTGTATCATAATCATATTCATTTAAATCGCCTTTATCATGTTGGTTGATTCTAGCTAGGCCCCAATTTGCTGATTTGACAGTATTGATTCTTCTAGATTCATTTTGACGTTTTTCCTTGGGAAGGTAATTTGTAGTTTTATAAACTTGATTTTGTTCAACGTAATCAATAGATTCCTGCTGATAAAGGTAATCTAAAAATGCATGATCAGAAAATACTCCTGCAACAGCTACAAAGTCTTGGTCAATGTTAATATGATCCAATGCCATGGTTTCTTCAACCGCAGTAGCGGCGATAGCTTCCTGAGTTTCTACCAAATTACGCACAGAAGATAAAAAGTTGCGATGGTGATTCATCAATTCACTGCTGGCTATATTGTACAGATGATATATATTAGTTTATAGGCTACAATTTACTTGTTATAAAATAAACTCTTTGCCTGCTGCTTTAGATACTGAAGTCTTGAACTTGATTATATGCGTAGGTTCATTCCCATCTATTTGTCCAAATGTCAATGAAATGACAGCTGAAATAATACCCAATTGAAATAGCAAACGCATGATGATAAAGTTATAGTTTGATATTAAATGACTCGAATCGACAACTCTGAATTTTATAAGTATATATACTTTTATTTTTGCTTATTTGTTCAATGTTTATTTAAACGAGCACTATTATTTTATAATATAAATAATGCCTAAATGTTGTTTGTTTTTTTCTTTTTGATTGATTGTTTATTCTCTGCCTCATCTTTTTATCGATTTCATATGATTGGATATGGTTTGGATGAGCTTATTTTTTAATGCAAATTTTTTATACATGGGGGGGAGGAGAGATAAGCATTTCATTGTTTAATTTGGGGGGCTTTTTATCTGCTATTGATATTATGTTCTTTTTGTATGCATGAAATTATGATGTGTAAGATTGGCATCTACCCAATCAAAGTTGGCACATGTAAACATATCAAGAGCTGGTTGTGCTACATGCAGAAAGACTCAGCAGCCAGAAAAAAAAAGAAGCCTTTATAAAAAGGAAACAATTATTACATTAAAAGATCTTTCTATTTTTCTTGTCATTCTTTAAATCACAAAATTAAAATCTTTTTACTTGTAGTATAAAAACCTGTGCTCCCCCCACCTCTCTTTCTATCTTTCTTTCACACACACACATATTCAATAATGCACTTTTATAATACAAACAGCACAAATAATAACATGACGCCTGAAGATGAATTAGATGAACGTTGGGATGGCAATTTAGGCTTTTATCATCCATCAAATCAAAATGAGCAACAAAAGGAAATTGCGCTAGATGCATTACTACAACAAAATCCAAATTTAAATCAATCTTTAAAAGAGGTAAATATAACAGGGCATTTTTGTTTAACGAATTATGCAATTAATCCTTAATCTAGGTTTCACCTCCTTTATCTGTCAAATCCAATGGTAGCATCAATACTGCGTATTTTAGAGAAGAATTGGATGACAATTCTTTCCCATGCAGTACAATCAATTCACCAATTATTGATATTAATCATACAGCTCCCACTCCATTGACTACTCCTCCACCTGCTCAAATAGAAAATCAAGATGTTGATTATTTAACAACGTATAAAGATGATGAAGACGAAGACTTGTCAATTGTCGCATTAAAGGATTTATCACCAAATGAATGCGTTGCAGTGTTAAATCAGCAGGAAATTCAAGACGCTGAATTCGAGCAAACAGAGAATACGCTCAAATCTCCTGCTTCTCTGTCAGAATATCATTTGAGCCTTGCTCAATATTATATAGATGCAATTTTACGTAAAACTGATCCTCATACTATATCAACTAATGTTATGCAATCCATTGAAAAAACATTGCCAACCATGTATCAAAACTATATTCAATCCATAAAAAAATCATGTTCTGTACCATATCCATGCTTGTAAACTACTACTAATATATGCTATACCCCCCCCCCTTATTTGTTATAATTGTATAAATAAACTTTTCTCCGTTAAGACTCAAAATGCTGTGGTCAACTTTTTGCCAGTTTTTTTTTTTTTGTACAACCCTAGATTGAGATAAATGACTGACGAACATACCACGAAAAATGATGGAATATCTTTTTTTCGCATCTCTTTTCTCTTTACAAATAAAATAGATACAACATGGGTAGACTTGAAGGAAAAACTATTTTTATGTAAGTATGAAATTTACCATCCAATTATCAAATGGCACTCACAGTTTCTATCATGCTACAGTACAGGCGCTTCATCTGGTATTGGCGAAGCAACTGCCCGTCAATTCGCTCAAGAAGGCAGTAATTTGGTAAATCAAAATATATACACACGAACAAACAAAAGAATTAACCCATAGAATTAGGTCTTGACCGCTCGTCGTTTGGAAAAACTCGAACAACTCAAATCAGATCTTTTAAAATCTCATCCCAAAATCTATGTCCACGCTGTTCAACTTGACGTGCGTGAAAAGAAACAAATTGATTCTGTTATCGCTGATTTACCTACAGAAGTCAAGGATATCGATGTCTTATTGAACAATGCTGGTATGGTCGTTGGTACTGATCCCTTAGTCGATGTTGAAGAATCTGTTGTCGATCAAATGTTGGCCACTAATGTCAAGGGTCTTGTCTTTTTGACTCAAGCCGTTGTTCCTCGCATGAAGGAACGTGGTGCTGGGCATGTTATTAATATTGGTTCTGTTGCTGGAAAGCAAGCTTATGCTGGAGGCAGTATTTATTGTGGTAAGCATTCGTATTTGTTGTAAAACCGAGATATTTATTTTTTTCTCACACATTGTTGTTATTATTTAACAGCTACCAAGTTTGCTGTAGATGCCATCACTAAGGCTTTGGCTATCGAGTTGGTAGATACTCCCATTCGTGTTAGTCAGATCTGTCCTGGTTTGGTTAATACTGAATTCTCTACAATTCGTTTCCGTGGTGATAAGGAAAAGGCTGATAGTGTTTATAAGGGTTTGCAACCTTTGGTTGCTGATGATATTGGTAATGAAGAAAGAGACAGATCAAGGAAATTAGGAGATTTTTTTAATTGGTTTTTTTGTTTATTTTAGCCGAACTCATTGTTTTCACTGCTGGTCGTCCTGCACATGTTAACATTGCTGATATGCTTGGTAAGTTTTTATTATTATTATTATTTTTGGGCTTGTAAAAGTATGAACCGTTTATTTATCTTACATACAAATAGTTTTCCCTGTTAATCAAGCCGATTCAAAGACAGTTTATCGTCGTCCTGAATAAATATATAAATCTAAATAATAAATTATGTCTGATACAATATGGGTTTTACAACTTTGCATAGCATAATATCGGATTTATAGGGAACAATTTAAAAATCTTAGAGTCAGTTCATACAACAGTATATCTTTTATTACATGTCTAGATTGTTTGAATATTATTTGTTTGAAAAGTAACATTATATCTCTAGAGAATGGTGCTAATTCCAGAAAAGGAGTGTATATTTAGACTATGTTAATGTGGTAAAGATCCTCAGTAGCATTACTGGTAGTACTTGAAGATATTTAGCTTTTATTTACACAATTTCACTTTATTCTAGCAGCTGCATTTTTGTGGAATAATGATACATCATACCCGCCATCTGATAGAATAAATTCTATTAAAAAATAAAGTTTATAATTTTCTGATCTTTTCACGCATAGTTGCTTAAATAGTTTTGGGTATTAAAGCTTTTAAAAAAAAAATGGACGTAAAATATATTGCAGTACAACTTTGATTATGCATATAGGACGACGTTTACTTATTAATTTCGGTAGTCGTCATTACCACATGCTGGTTTTGGGTGGTTCAGCACTATTTCTAATTCGAAATTGGGGGTGTTGTCGAGCCGAACTTGTACTAGTAAATTTGGCTGGCAAAACTGGCTCGATACCAATGCTATTTGAAATAGCTTATAAAGCGACAAAACCCCCTTTAAAAAATGGCGTGGTTTATTCCTACGATTTAACCACAAATCAATGGGGTGCTAAAATCATAATCCTGGGTACAGATACAACTGTCGTATATATTTTAAAACTTTCAGTCCATTTGTTTCAATATTTATTATTTAATTAATTAATCAATAAAAAAAATTCATAGTTTCAATCTTCAAAATCGGAGTATGCCTTCTTTCTATAACTAACCTCATAATAAACATTTTTAGGAT
Organism: Mucor racemosus; assembly: GCA_027405735.1. Classification (NCBI taxonomy): domain Eukaryota; kingdom Fungi; phylum Mucoromycota; class Mucoromycetes; order Mucorales; family Mucoraceae; genus Mucor; species Mucor racemosus. The sequence goes on along the minus strand of JAPEHQ010000013.1, from coordinate 826,060 downwards.
ATACTTTAGACACTACTAAACAGACATGAATTGATCGTATTATGCTACCTATTTCTAAATTTATTTTATATCTCACGAAAGACTCAAAAACGCGTAAAATTCACTACTTTTTCCTTGAAAACTGGGTCTCATTTTTCATCCCTGTTCTATTTTTTTTTTCATTAAATAACACCAAGAAAAAATTATATGCCAATGTACCTGAGATGTTCACCTGTAATCCAAAAACAAGTATCCAAAAATATCCTACTTTTTGCAGGTGGTATTAATTTTTCAGCACTAAGGTTTCAGATTTTTTACGCGTATTTCACTGCTAAATGGTTGAAAACTTTGAGGCTTCATATCTCCAGAAAAAATTAAGCTATACTAATACTTTTTAATAATGAAACTTACCTGTTTTAAAGTGCCCTATAACATATTTAAAAATAAAAAAATTCTGAGCACCTTTATTTTTTTTCATTTTTTTTTGACATTTCTATAGTAGGTTTCAAAATATTGGTTAAATTGAGCAACATTTTTTTTTACATTAATTTCATCAACCTCATTGAGCTCTCTCGGACCCAATTTAGAGTTTTTCAAAATATTAATTTTTCGTGGAGATATCCTCAAAAATGTGTACAAAAAGGTACTTCCATTTCTAGCTTCCATTTTTCCCTTATATACCCTCATCCCAAATTCTGAATCTGAAAAAATTTGAACAAAAATCTCGTTTTCTCTACGGAAAATGTAGCTAAAAGATTTTGCAATAGCTTGATCGATAGATATTTTTTTTGTGCATTATTCCAAATACTTATATGTTAAATTTATTTATTAAAATTAATGTGTATCTTCAAAAAACCTCTAAAATTTCAATTGCATTTTACGCAACATTTAATGTGGAATGTTTATCTGAATTTTATTTAAATGAATGCAGAATTCAAAACTGTACAAAAACTATTTAGTATACTAGGTCGACTCACTTTGCAGTTCATGATCAATTAAACGATTTTGTTTTTTTCATCATTTTTCGTCCATTTTTTAAAATAAATTTTGGAACCCAGTTATCATAAGCTGTAAGCCGTGATATCGACTATTATTTTGATTATCTCGATGAAAAATCAATATTTTTGGCTGAAACAAAAAATACAGAGTAGCAATCAATTAGATCTATATTGTGAATACAGAAATTAAGCCTTGGATAATGAGTTTTAAGTTTTACAAAATAATAAACTAATATTTACAACTGCAGAAAACAAAGAAAAAAACCCCATCCTTGTGAATATTGATCCAATTAATCTCCAATTATACATGATGATAGATTTACATATATCCAGCATAAAAATTTATATCACTACTCTCACAGATCACTGTGAATTGAGGAAACCATCAGCAAAACATAATATTTCTGTCCAAAATAAAACCATGTGTTGTGTCGTATATTTTCATGTTTGATAAATAATACTTAAAAAAGGATATAATTAAAAGAGAATGAATGAGTAATGAATTATTTCTTCAACTGTATAATAAAAACAAGATATTGTTTATTTAGATATAAAAGTATGGCCTTTTATATTGATTTGACATTGAGATCCTGAGATGTAATTCAAAGCATTATTGAACTATTAGATCTGTCTGATAGTAATCTATGGATGGAAATGGATCAATCATAATTTAATCGTGCTTGCAAAGTTTATGAGTTGCCTTGTTTCAATGTTAAGCTAAATATGCTTGGATATTGATTTGATAGCTGTTTGAGTAACTAACCGCTTGGATGAAATTAGTATGGTTTTATAATTGAGGTCCAAGCGTTCTTGGTAGTTACTGGATTAAACTTGGTACCCTAGGGGTTTCTTATATCCGATATCAAGACTTGCACTTCAATGCATGTCGTAGTCAATAGATTGTAAGACGCGACGTATTGATACTGTAGAAGGTGATAACGTATCATACTGTGGAGTACAACATTTATTGTCACATCAAATGGACCCCTGTCCATTAGATCTTATCACACAATCCCAATAACTATATAAACCCATATTTAATTTATTCTAATAAACGATACTTTTTACATTGGTTTTAATTTACAAAGTCTCAATAAATCATTGACTCAATATTGGACGAAAACATTCGAAACCCATTTAAAAACCATTTGAAACCTACTTTTTTACAACCGTAAAAAATCGATAACCGAAGCCCTGTCTCAGTGAATTTCGATCCTAATAACTTCCAACTTTATATGAAAGTAGGAACGCATCTTTGACACGCCAATCTTAAAAGGCAACGCCTACAACCTACTGTATGTTGAGAAAACCATCACCAAAGTGCACCTATGTTGTATGCCACCAAGTACCACAATTTATCACATTCTTCTACAGTATCAATACGTCGCGTCTTACAATCTATTGACTACGACATGCATTGAAGTGCAAGTCTTGATATCGGATATAAGAAACCCCTAGGGTACCAAGTTTAATCCAGTAACTACCAAGAACGCTTGGACCTCAATTATAAAACCATACTAATTTCATCCAAGCGGTTAGTTACTCAAACAGCTATCAAATCAATATCCAAGCATATTTAGCTTAACATTGAAACAAGGCAACTCATAAACTTTGCAAGCACGATTAAATTATGATTGATCCATTTCCATCCATAGATTACTATCAGACAGATCTAATAGTTCAATAATGCTTTGAATTACATCTCAGGATCTCAATGTCAAATCAATATAAAAGGCCATACTTTTATATCTAAATAAACAATATCTTGTTTTTATTATACAGTTGAAGAAATAATTCATTACTCATTCATTCTCTTTTAATTATATCCTTTTTTAAGTATTATTTATCAAACATGAAAATATACGACACAACACATGGTTTTATTTTGGACAGAAATATTATGTTTTGCTGATGGTTTCCTCAATTCACAGTGATCTGTGAGAGTAGTGATATAAATTTTTATGCTGGATATATGTAAATCTATCATCATGTATAATTGGAGATTAATTGGATCAATATTCACAAGGATGGGGTTTTTTTCTTTGTTTTCTGCAGTTGTAAATATTAGTTTATTATTTTGTAAAACTTAAAACTCATTATCCAAGGCTTAATTTCTGTATTCACAATATAGATCTAATCGATTGCTACTCTGTATTTTTTGTTTCAGCCAAAAATATTGATTTTTCATCGAGATAATCAAAATAATAGTCGATATCACGGCTTACAGCTTATGATAACTGGGTTCCAAAATTTATTTTAAAAAATGGACGAAAAATGATGAAAAAAACAAAATCGTTTAATTGATCATGAACTGCAAAGTAAGTCGACCTAGTATACTAAATAGCTTTTGTAGAGTTTTGGATTCTGCATCCATCTAAATAAAATTCAGATAAACATTTCACATTAAATGTTGTGCAAAATGCAATTGAAATTTTAGAGGTTTTTTGAAGATACATATCACTTTTTATAAGCATATTTAAAATATAATTTAGCAAAATAATGCGCAAAAAAAGTATCTATCGATCGAGCTATTGCAAACTCTTTTAGCTGCATTATTTGTGGAGAAAACAACATTTTTGTCAAAAAAAGTTTCAGATTCAGAATTTGGGATAAGGGTATATAAGGGAAAAATGGAAGCTAGAAATGGAGGTACCTTTTTGTACACGTTTTTGAGGATATCTCCACGAAAAATTAATATTTTGAAAAACTCTAAATTGGATCCGAGATAGCTGAACGAGCTTAATGAAATGAATGCAAAAAAAATGTTGCTCAATTTAACCAATATTTTGAAACCTACTATAGAAATGCAAAAAAAAAAATGAAAAAAAATAAAGGTGCTCAAAATTTTTTTATATTCAAATATGTTATAGGGCGCTTTAAAACAGGTAAGTTTTATTATTAAAAAGTGTAAGTATAGCTTAATTTTTTCTGGAGATATGAAGCCTCAAAGTTTTCAACCATTTAGCAGTGAAATACGCGTAAAAAATCTGAAACCTTAGTGCTGAAAAATTAATACCACCTGCAAAAAATAGGATATTTTTGGATACTTGTTTTTGGATTACAGGTGAACATCTCAGGTACATTGGCATATAATTTTTTCTTGGTGTTATTTAATGAAAAAAAAAATAGAGCAGGGATGAAAAATGAGACCCAGTTTTCAAGGAAAAGCAATGAATTTTACGCGTTTTTGAGTCTTCATGAGACGCAAGATGATTTTCATTTCACCAAATGCGTAGAATGTCTAAATTGCAATTTTACTAAAGGGTTATCTCAGCGCAAATTACGGAAAATGCTCTAGAATGAATCGCTTTGACCAGAGCAGCAGAAAATGCATTTTTGGATTGTTTTGCGCCCTTTGAACATTTCACTGAACGTTATACTTGCAGTAAAAGGATGGCAAAAAAACGATTAAAGAATACTGTTGATATCCTTCTTTATTAAAATATGGATAATGTGCAATAAAATGGTTGATCTACTTTTCTACTTATATCGTTTGATGATTATTTACTATTTGGCAATTGTATTGCAATTGTCATTGATTTTATTACACTTTTGAATATAAATATTGGGCTGTTTGGTTATTGATCTGGTGGATCAAGAACGGTTAATCATGCTTTCAGAACAGTCCTTACTTGTTCTACTTGATAAGCATGTACTTTCTATGTCTTATTTGGGGTACTCCACATTAATTTAGTATTTTGTCATCTCTTATTCGAGTATTATACCTTACTATCTTTATGCAATTATCTATTATTACTATAGAGTCTTATCTTTGATAGCATGGTTCCAATGAGATGGCATTCAATTTAGGTATTATATGATAGGAATCTAAATTAGTTAACTTCAATGCTAATTATTAGATGTTTAGTGATGGTTAACTTTACTTAGATGCAATAATATGGACCAAAGCTACTCAGTGACATTAAATTTTACATTATCGGTTACTTTCTTGGCCAGAAGTATGTGGTATACAATTCATAGTTTTTGTCTCAACGACTTATTTCGTTGGTAATTTTTTTTAGGATCCTTTCAATTATTGACAAGTCCATATCAACAAAGTACTTTTTACAACGTTTGATCTATAGAGTAGTTTTGTTTGAGGATAACAAAGAATATTTATTCAAATTACAATTTAGCATTATTTGCATCTTCTTTATGAAGAGTAGCATAGCCATTAGTCAAAACCAATACATTTCTCTCCTTGACACGAGTTTGGAAAGTGACAGCATCGACCTTGGGATCATTGCTTGTTGTTTTCCACATCAAAACCTCGACAGTTTCACCGGGAAATACAGGTTGAGCAAATCTAGCTTTGATTGATTTGAAACGAGTACGATCATTGCCACCAAAATGCTTGAGAACAGCATGACCACATTTACCGTAGGAACAAAGGCCATGTAAAATGGGTTTAGGGAAGCCAACAGTAGGTGCTAAATGGACATCTGCATGCAAAGGATTGAAATCACTATTGTATTACGTTAGCCATCGATACTTTCATGCAAAATCAATAATATAGATACCCAGATAAACGGTATAAAAGTGCTTGGTTTGGTGCTGTTTTAAAAGTATCAATCACATCAGGTTCACGATTAGGAGGATTATAAGTGATAGATTTAGGGCCTGTGGGACCCTATGGATTAAGATTAGTCAAACAAATGCTTAAAACCCATATGTGATCTGAATATTTACGTTCCAGCCACCATATCCTCTCACAAACATTTTTGTTCCCATACGACAATAATGTACACCATCTTCTTCACCGTAAAGATCCACAACTGAATCAATAACCATGCCTGATCCTTTGTCATAAACACCGACACAAGACTTGACAGACTTGAAGCGTCCTCCTTCGGCAGGGAAAGGCTTTAATGCCTCAAAAGATTGCTCTCCATGAACAATTTTATTGAAATCATAGCTTGGTACACCTGGTAAAGGTCCACCAGATGTCCATCTTTCCATAAATGAATTGACATCCCAATCGTCTCCCTTCAATAAAAGACAAAGAGGATATGTCGGTAATGGTCCAAAATCAATATCTGTTACAATAAATTCAATATCGCTGTTGTATGTAGGCACTTTATTAATTTACCGAGTTCATAAAGCCATTGAAGGTCATCTTCAGGCACACCAACTGATAAAGCATATAACAAGAAATCACGACGCGTGCATGCTACCTGCGAGAAATATAAAATCATGTATTAATGATGTGCAAAAAAATAGCTTTAAATAAGTACAACACATACAGGTTCTGCAGGATAAACATGACCAGCAGCTTTTGATACATCGACTTTGAATCCTTCAGGCATATTTTGTAATAGTTTTATTGGTATATAAAAAGATATATCAAGCTAATGTTTGAGAAAAATCCAAAAGTAATATATAACTTTACTCCAAAAGGAATGGAATTGAGATTACACAATCATTCGCATATGAAGTTCCCCAGTCTTTTATTTACTTAATTCCCACAGTTAAAAGTAAAGTGTATTTAATAGATATAGGATTATATGAAGCTGCGTGCGCTTTTTTTATTAGGTTATTAATATGTAGTATTTATGCAAGTGAGAAAAAAAAAAGTATGTTTTATATACATTTCAAAATATAAAGTATTATAGAATTATTGAGTGAGAATAGGGATTGAATGATGATTATTTAACTTGAGATGAGAAATACTGTGTCTCTTCTTACTATTTACATTCCTTCTGTTTGGTTTTTTGGTATATGTTGTTAATGGCTCCATAATTGGAGATGATGGCGGTGCTGCTGGCACATTGGATGATAACAATTCTTCCAAATCTTCCTGATCTGATTCAGATTCTTGCCAATAATGTTGTTCTTCGACTTGCATAGCTGCTTGTTGTTGTTGTTGATCCATAGTTACAGTGCTAGGAGTTGGTAATGTGTGAATCAATTCAGGAACCAACTCAGTAACAGTGTCTTGTTCTTCTTCAACCAACTCGTATAAAAGCATGAATGGGTTTTCTCTTAATGCATCATCAGTTTCACACAGCTTAACTCTATCATCAGAAATTCTAAACCATTCGGAATCATGCGACTTGAGATCTGTATTATCATGTCCACATTTATCACAACCACAATGATCAGCCAACAAACGGCGTTTATAAGCAATGTAATGACCGGAATAATGATCGCCATAATGAACAACACTACTCATTAAACGGTATTTAACACTAGAAACATGGTCAGGGGTAGATATAGGCAAATAAGGTTGAGTTTCCAGTGTGCCATTGGTGCAATAAGGAGTTAAATCCAGTATTTCAGGATATTGAACTTGACAGGTATTTTTAAGCACGTCTCCTGAAGGTAAATAAACAGATCGTACAAAGTGTAGACAAAGAACCTTTGGTGGTTTAGCAAACATGCCTTGTTTACTCTTTACTCCGATTGACTTGCTGATCATCCCTTTTAAATTGTTGCCACCACTGTTGTTTTCTTTTTCTTCTTCTTGCTCAATGATGCCTACTTCAAGTCTGTGCTCAATTTCTTTCTTTACTTTTTCTAGACATTGCATTTTCTCATTCTTATTGGGTTGCTGTTGTAGTGATTCAATCTCTGTGCCAAGGTTTTGTACAGTGTTGATCAAGGAGCATTTGCTGCACTCAACATCATTTAAATATTCCATGCTAGTCAATTGCTTTAAACATTCATCCAATGTTGTAATATCCTATTTTTTTTAAGGGGAGATAGTTAGCAAGGATTATGCATATCTTACCAAATGACAAATACAAAAAATACTTACAGCTGTAGGGAGTGTGAGTTGAACGTTGTTAAATGAATGCATAGGAATACCAGACTGTAATAATAATAAAAAAAAGTTAAAATCCTATTCATGTTTTCTAATAAAATAAACTCACAGTATATCCACATTGCATACAAGAAGTTCTATAGGCTATTAAACCTGTCAAAGGATTTTCAATCATGGAAATGTTGTTTTTGGAAGCAGATCCAAATGATAAAATATCTCTGAAACCTTCTTTCTTGTTTAGTTTACTAGTTTCTGTTTCTAATTCACTCACTAGTAATTGATACAATTCTTGAGCATCTTGTTGTTCTCGATTGACTACTCGATGATTATTTTTCAATACTCTAACAATATCAATAGGCTGAAATGTATCGTCTGAAGGTGCTGATAATAGTCGTAAGGTTTTCAACAGGGACTGTGTAACAGGTATTTTAGATGTTGAATGTGTTGTGCTCAATTGATCTAAATAAATTTGTAACTTTGGTAATGACGATAATGACTAAACCGAGAAAATATATTAAATATTTTTGTATTTTTAAACCATTAAAAAAAAAAAAAAAGGTACCTGAAGAACAGAGTTCAAAAAACATGAATTTCCGGTATTGATTAGTCCTGCCACCATAGCGCTAGAATATTCTGGCAATAGACAAACTTGCGTATCAATAGGTGAATTAAGCTCATAAGTCACAATGTCATCAGCGGAAGATAAGACAGAAGTATGGTAGTAGAAATCGTCTTTTGTATTGATGATTGTAGAGTATGGTGATATCACATCATATAAACCTAGTAGGTTTATACAAGATTGTGAAAACTTTTTCAGAGTTCTTTTGTCGGCTATTGTAAGAAAGTGATAAATTGGTATCAAAACCAAGATACTACCCAGTAAGAATACACAGGACTGTATAATGGTGGATATATTACTGATGGTGTAATGAAGTCCTTTTAATAAAAGAGCCATTTTTTGTAGTTTTAAAAAGTGAAAGAGGAGCAATTGTTGTCTCTAAAAGAGAAGATGTAATATATATAAAGTGCTGCGATTGCATATTACTGTAAAACAAGATTCCCTTATAAATCTCCCGATTGTTTAATCACTGGTCCGGTTATAAAAAAGAAACCTTTTCCTTATTATTCACCTCGGACATTGTTCGAACAATGAATAAACAGGGACGGAAAAAAAAAGAGTTTGTTGAATAACCTTAATGTCACTCATCCTATTGTTCTAATCAGCTGCGTCAATTCCCTTCAATGAAAATAATAAACGTTTACTTGATTTAATGTCGAGTGAAATACTAAATACGCATGGTTAACAAGAAACTAAGCTACATTTGTATCATTTTATCCCGAGTACATGTACCGAAAAAGATTGATTATTCATACTTCGGTAGAGTGATAGGGAGGATGATTAATAGTAAAGAGAAAAATTCGAATTATAAATCATCACACGTACGTATGTCTGTATCATGTATAGTAAGGTTACCCTGTATACCAAGCTAACCAGTAAATGGATTTAGTTGTGTCACCCAACTGAATTATATGATCAAGTCAATTGACTATTTACCAATATCAACCCCTTATCTACTCACATATACATACATACATACATTTTGATTTATTGTGCAGAATAAAATAACGAATAATTCTCTTTAAAATCATAAATAGACTTCTAGTAAATGCTACTACCTTCCATAACAATGGCTTTTTTTCAAGCTACGAAATTTAGGGGCTAAATTTCCTATAATCTAGTGATTTTAAAGGATTTTTGAAAGGGGTATGCGATAGCTAAAATACTGCAGTTAATTTTCGATTGTTTTTTTAACATCTTGGAACTAACATGATGGTTTTTTTTTCATGCAATATTATGAAATTGTTGTAAATATAATGATTTCATGAGTGCATTTGAAAAAAAAACTGAGACTATGTAGCGGCCAGTCTTGCCATGAACGCACAATAGTTTTAAATATAATGTACGAGTGATTCATGTCCATCTGCCTTAGCTAAAATATTAAAGAATTTGCATCAATTTATAAATGCATTTAGGCACGAAATTCTCGATCATGTTATGTATTTGTTGCTCATTTACTATATAAATTTACTGGTAAATTTATTGGATATATTCTATTTAGCTTTATTAAAACAAATACTATCTTTACATATGGCAATTAAAAATAGTGATATTATACTTATTCATTTATATCTAATGTATAAATCGAATAATTATTGCTATTCATTCGAGTAATTATAAAATCTGATACAAAAGGGAATTTGAGAATAATGAATAACAAATACATAAACCATGCAAATAATTATACAAATGGAGCCCCTTTTCAACAGAAGGTATCTGTACATAATTGAAACTCTATTTTTAAGCTTTCTTCAATTCGCCTCAGAATAGTTGGTTATACAGTATTATGCGACCTGTTTATATATGTACTCCATAATCTTAAACCATTACAAATAAAGCAATTATCCGCTACTCATCAAAAGGAGGAAATGAGGAAAATTTGTTAAAATCACAAGCTTTGATTCTTTGAAGTATACAATAGATGCAGCATGATAGTTATATTATATATATATGAGTAAAACAGCAGCAAAATTGTGTATATTTTAATCCTGCAAGGTTACGAAATCTGCCGTTGTTGGATATTATATCATAATGATTTTACGGTAAGCGTTTTATACTTGTACATGTTTAATAATAATCATATATAGGCTGTACATCAGAACCCCAATGATACTTTCTAAACCATGAAGATGAAATCAATCAATACTATATCGAGTTAAACAGATAATATATTGATAAAAAACAACAATGTGCATAACCTGCAATTGAATTGGCGTGAAAGCCAGAAGTTTATCTCAAATTTGTCTCTTTTTTCAATGCTTTGAGTATTCTTTGGAATATTTACTGGCAGATAATAAAAATGTTATCATAATATAGGCATATTAAACGAGTTACTCAAGACTAAAATACTTGATTAGCATTACTTGATCTATCGTAAAAAATATTTAAAATTGATTTATTGAAACTCATAAAAATAATTTGGATAGGCAGGGTCTAAAATAATTAGCATTTGCAACATCAAGTATGTATGATATGTGCAAATAATGCTGTATTGCAAAAATAGAGCACATACTGAAATCGAAATGAATAGATATATTTGTTTTGAACGATGTTTGAAATGTCAAAAGGAGGAAAATCATTTCAACCCGGACATTTTCCGGGACTAATAATTTAAATGCTACTCAAATCGAGCAGGAGGTTAGAGCACAGCAGATTTACAGATGGCTAAAGGCTAGAGTTCAAAGTACTTCAATTAGAATCTTTCTCTTTCCGAACATACCGTAGCGCGATGGTAAGCTATAATATTCAGTTGATCCATCCATCATAAAACGAATGGTTGGATATATGTGTATGAATAGAGAGATAGAAGCGAGATGATATTAAAACATTTGGATGATTTGTGGAAACGATGGATGTAAAATTGGATATTCACAGGAAAAAAAAAAAAAAAAAAAAAAAAAACCACATTGACAGCACAACTTTTATTACAACACATTATAATTGCACTATATACTATACGTCAACTCGCTCCTATCTCTTTCTTTTCATATAGCAACAACAATGTATACCTCAGCAGATTTATTAACATGATTTCCCCCCCTTATTAGCCTCAACAAATTAAGGATATTAAGCAATTCCTCGAAATTGCCCGCAGAAAGGATGCCCAATGTAAGTTTTTGAAAACATGCTGTCTGTGGAATCATGTGTTAATATTATTTGCTTTACATAGCTGCTCGCATCAAGAAGAACGCTGACTCTGTCAAGTTCAAGGTTAGATGTTCTCGCTACCTCTACACTCTTGTTGTCAAGGACAAGTCCAAGGCCAACAAGCTCAGACAATCTCTCCCTCCTGGTAAGTTTTTCATATTGTTTGAATAAAGCAGCTAAATTAACTCATTTTCCGACAGCTCTCGTCGTCAACGAGATCTAAATAGGTTGATTTTCATCTTGATTTAGTGTGTTCGTTTTTTGCGCCAAACAACAAAAAGGAATATACATGTTAAAAAATATAAGCAATATAGTATAATAAAGGATATTAAAGAAGAAATTCTTTATGTTTCTTTTAATATTAAAAAACAACAATGTCTAATTTCTTTTTATTTACATGATGGGCGTTGAGAGGGGAGGGTTATATGGCCATTTTTTCTCTATGGCTACGCGCAGGAGATGTAGTGTTGCTCTTTTGCAATTCTTCTTCAACCAGTGAATATTGTCTACTAATCTTTTCAATTGAAGTTTGTACTGGTAAATTACATTGTGCTATAAATATGTTAGTTTTGAAAAGCTCACAATTGATTGAATGTATTACCCAACAAAATTTGATTTACTTGACTTGCCAGTTGTTCTCTTCTTTGCTGACCAAGCAAATGACTAGATTGCGATTGACGAGGATCTGCATAGGCGATAAGTGCAGTTACTTCCTTCACTTGCTCTTTGGATCTATTGTTGGTAGGCTTTAAATGAGTCTGTGCATAGCGGATAGCGTCAATTGTGGAAGAAGAGGTTCGGATAATTTCTATAAAACGTTGACATTTTAATTGAAACAATATATCCTGTAATTCTGCAACTTCTGCTTTGTTGTTTGGTGGTGGAATACCATTAGGTATTAAATCTTGAGCAGCAAGTATAGGAAAATGCTTTTTTATTAAATCAAATGCCAATACAATATCCCCTTGCTCAATGGCATCAATTAGACCTACATTTCGTTGATTAATTTCACAAAGGTTGCCCATAAATCAAACTACTCACTTTTTCTTGCGTCCAATAAAGTCCATTGACTTTCTACATGATTAATGAGAAATTGATAAATACCATATACATTATAGATTCAAGTATAATTTACCGTCTTCTTTATGATTCAAAGAAACTTGCAAATGCAATTAATTTTAATATTTCCGTGCTTTTTTTTGAGATGTATGCAAAATAAAAATTTCCTTACTTTTACTTGCTCTACCAGGTTTTATGCATTGTTCAAGTTTATTCGTTTCTTTTATTAATGCTTTTGCAGTATTTTTAAAGCAATTATGCATAAGGTATTCAATGACCATAGAATGACATTCTGAATCCATCATAATTTAATAAATCAAGAAGAAAAATGAAATAAATAGAGATGATATGGAATGAAAGAAAAAAATAATGGTGGTGGGTTATTAGTATTTTAATATGCATCACATGATCCTTTGGAATTTACAAGAGATAACCCATTAAACTTTTTATTTTTCCCCCAAGAAAGACACGCCATTCTTAATGTGTATACATTGGATCATCGAGATAACGCCGGATTTAACGGAAACTCAGGCTGATACGGAACTCTCCACGGCGTTTTGACCATATTTAACATTCGTGTAGCATGTTCATGTGAGAGAGATATTCATTTGAGGCACCATAGTTATGATCGAGGGCAATTAATTAACTGCTCAAATAGCCCTTTTTCCATAATGTAATGTGGAAATTTAAAGGAAAATCCCTTTAAAACCGCTGAATATACGGAATAACAATAATTTATACCACAAGTTTACTTCTTATAGTATCCATACAAATAACATTATTTAATTCGTTGATGTTATCATATTGGCGATCATAATTCAAAGAAAACAGGTTACTGAAGCATGGTTTCCAAGCCAAAAAATATCGACAGCTGTGTTTAAAATTGTTTTTTTAAGAGGTTCTCAAAACCAAAATTTTGATTGATTTGGATCCTCCTTCGCTTTCAAACGTATTTTTCTTCACAAAACAATAATGAACCATCTATAACTTTTTTAAGTAAACAAATACATATTTTTTTGATGCATCTGATGATGCTATTTTCATCCGAATTGCAATGTTCTGTGTAAAGATATAGGTCAAAAACCTCAATATAGAAATGTGCCAAAAAGTCTTAAAAGTAATTAAAAAACTTGCTTTTTTTTTACTTGAAAGGGTGCAGTGGTCATTTTCGATCATTTTTCACCAATATATACCATAGTAAAAAGTTTCATTTTTGTGTTCAAATTTCCAAAAAAGTGATTTCGGGGTCCAAACCCTTATGAATGCTCGTCCGAAATGGGCCTCTGAAATGAGATTTTTTCACCACCAAAAAAAAAATGGAAAACAGTATAGAGAGACTAAACAAAGTGCGCTCTATTCAATGGTGTATATTTCGCGCGATTTGGAGCTCAAAAACATACAAAATTTCACCCAAATTGTGAAGCTATTTCGCCTTTAAATAGTGGTTTCAGATGCCATTACTGGATAACTGCATTTATAAACTTGGAAAGAATAATATGAGTACATGTATCTATAATATGATTGTCTTTATGGCAAGTTTCATTTATCTAGTGCAAATATTTCAGGCTGAAAAAATCTTTACATGTTGGAAATTGAGGGATTTTTTGATTTAGTGCAGTTTTCTTGGATCTTTTGAGCCTGTTTTATCGTATTTAAATAATAAACGATCATCAAGGAGATTGAGAAAAAGAAAGCTACTTGTTAGACTGCCCTGAGTGTCATTTAGCAATTAGAAGAAGAAAAAAAAACGTACTAAACCGCAAAATATAATCAATTGACCTCTAATGATTTCTCTTTTTGGATATGAAAAGGTATGGTTTTCCATCAAATATTCAGGCATAATACGCTGAATAACACATATAAATGTTGGGTATGCTGACAATGCATGGGTGATTATAAATTAGAAATTTGTTTACCAATGAGCGTGAGATTTTTTTTTGTACATTTCTAGTCTCCTTCTCTATATGTGTATTTATAATCCATTTTTTTTTCTGTCCCGCTACAAAAAGAAAGATGCAGAATAATCGATGGTTATCAACAGGGACTAGTAGCAGTTCTCGTACAAGCTCTATTCACGAAGATCAACAGCAATTCTTTGCATCTAAAGAAGAATGCCATCTCAGAACCAATAAAACTTTTGATGATTGGGAATATGTAATAAAAGCACTATCGAAAACTTCCCAAGTACACGACGATACACTGAAAACTGCAAAATTATTTACCCAGGTTGATTCATTGTCTAAAAATACAAAGAATTCTATAGAAAAGACGAGCAAAACATTGGATCAATTACTAGACAAGTAAGAAGTTTATTGCATGTACTATTCATTTACATAACATGTTTTATATTTAGAAAACTAAGCATCTTGGCAGCAGTAAAGAATTTTAATGATATACAATCGTCATTAGATATAAATGCAATTACTCGAAAGCATTGGATCAGTGAAGAACAAGAATAATGAGTTATTGTTTATTTATTACATAAACTGAAATGATCTATTCATACTTTTGTAATATGCATGTGCCGTCATTATTACCTTCTTTCTTTTAATATCCACCATTGTCATAATATAATGCTCGTGATATATAATATATATATTTTTTTGCATGGAAATTAAACGCATGATTTATACCACCCAAGAAAAAAAAACATTTGATATTGGCTTAGTAACAAATTTACATTTCCCTTGAAAGGTTTACATTTCAAGCTACAATGCCATGATTTCATTTGTTCTTTGTGGTATTTATGTGGGGGTTACTATATATCGATGTTGCCATATTCTATAAACGGATTAGTAGAATGAAAAATGACTTGTCGGTTCAAATGCCCTTATTTGGTGAAAGCTTCTTTTCTTTTACTACGCTCTTTTCTTTTTCGATATGATATGAAGGAGCATTATATCAACATTTGTAAAAAGGAGGGAATATCGTATGTACCAGGGGTTGATTGCTCGATAGAAGGGGAGGTAAAAGATATAACCGCGCTTACATATTATATAAATATATATCGATTATACTATAAAATTAAAGCCACCTAAAACTAGAAAGATGACTCACCTCACTTTCTTTTTTTGAAACAATAATCATCGTAGTGGTTATTTAATAAATCCCGAATATTGACCAACTCGCTTTCTTTTTTCTTTTCCTCTTTTTCAATATTCCTTCTTGGTGATTTGTCATACAATACAACATACATTTATTTTACCTTTTTACACACTTTACAATAGCATGATTTTTAAATCCATTATTATTTTCATCTATTAATTATATACATATATCACAAAACCAAAAAAAACAACCTTAGTAAAAAGAAAGAGAAAGATGAATTCTTTCAGCCAAATTCAAGACTACCCCGACGAATATAACACTATTCAACAAAATATCATTGATTTATTAAATTCTACAGATATGGAATATTACTTGAACGATAAAAGTTTAGCTCCACTTAGAAAAGTACCTGTGTGCATCGCTGCTGCTGTTTATAGAATGTCTGCTGGGAATTGCATGCCATGTAAGCATTTTTAAATTTCAATCTAAATATTAAAAAACTAATTAAAATCAAGCAGATACAGGCAACCAAACACAATTAAGCGGTAAACCGCTTCAATTAAATGGTTATCAAAGAAACGAATCTCCTTGGGAGAGTTATAGACACAAGAAAAAAGCCGAAGATGCTTCTAGTTGCTCTACAATGGAGGATTCCACCACATGTTCTTCTCGTTCAGACTCTCCTGAACCAAAACGTCATTCTACTAAAAAAAGATCATATCATTTGCTGTTGCGTGAAATTCGTCGTTTACGAGGCGAAAACTCTTGTTTACGTACTAGTGTTTCTGTACTCAAAAATGATTTGCGTGATATTACCTTGTCTCGCCAAGACACAGATGCATCTCATAAACGATTTTACGATGAATACCTTGATAAAAATACTCAATTAGAAATCGATTTAATGGACAGAGATGATGAAATCACAGATTTAAAACAACAAATTGAAGATCTAAAGCTCTCTTTGGAATCTGCTTCTAGTAATAATAGTAGTGGCAATGCAAGTAATTCAAATGATGATGGTCTGACCTTACACGATGCGGCTTATTTTAAACGTAAAAACTCAAATGTCTGGGGTTGTTACGAATTCGAAGAAGATGAAGATGGTATGTCCTGTCAACCTGTGGCGCATGATTCTGCTTTACCCGAAATTAATGTCAAAATGGATGAACTCAAAACTCAAGATGATCAAGAAGTGAATGATTATTTTCATAGACGTTTCATGGATGAAGATGATGAAACAACAAATCAACATGCTCACAGTCAAAATGGAGACATCGATGACGATGAATACGATGATGACCAAGATGAAGAAGAGCAACTTCCATTTGATCAAATAGCTGTATCTTACATTCACCAGGCCATTCTCTCCAAATTATCAAGTGCTCGTGTTCGACTTGAATTCGATGATTTGATTCTCAAGCATGAACCCTCATCAGATACCATCGCCTCTGTTTTGGCTCATTCATTTGTTCAATGGATGTGTTCTTTATTAGTTAAATTCGTGAACAAATCAGCTGCTGAACCTATTACAGCTACAAAGATATTTACTACCAAGATTCAAACTGGAATTATTGAATTTTGGGAATCTATTTTACAATATTATACGACAAATGATGAAAGCCAAGTTCAACTTTTAAAGCACATTGAAACTGAACTCGATCATGTAGCATCCGCGAATGCTATCGTTGATCATTTTGACCGTTTAATCCTAATGCTTTATAAATACCATGTGGTAGATGATGAAGCAGTGATAGCTTGGTGGCAACACCCATTCAAGAATGATGTTTCAAAAAAGATTCGTAAAATTACTACTAAATTTGTTGATTGGGTGCAAGATGAAGATGACTCTGATGAAGAAGAGGAAGACGATGACGAAGAAATGGAATGCGACGATGACGATGATGTTGATGATTATAATTTTGATGATGAAGAAGAAGATGATGATGAGGGATTCAGTTTTGTCGAATCTCCAATTTCGGAACAAGATCAAGAACTTGAAGATGGATCTGATAACGATATGGAATTAAACAATCAATCAAATAATAGCTCAATAGACGACTTGTTGATTACCAAAGATCGTGAATTATGTGTCTGTCACTTGGACAATGATACCACCACAACAACCACCAAACATGAACCAATTGAATGTTCATGTAGTACATATACTCCCTCACCACCAACCGAAAAGAAAAAGAAATCTGTTCGTATAGCGATGTAAATATTTCCCAACATTCTCTCTCACTCACTCTTCTCGTCATTTCTAAATATAAATCCTCTCTTTTAAATCCGAATTCAATCCAAAGAAAAATATTTTGCTTTTATCCCGTGTACTTAATTTTTATTATTTTAATTTTTGTAATAATAAAAAAAAGATGCTTTTACGTTATTATCATCTAAAATATATGTCGCGTTTCTATAGTGTCTTTTCTTGGTGTATTTGAAGTCCAAATGTGTCAATCTTTTTATGCAAACCCTATAAAAAGTGGCATTTACCTTTAAAAGCATTTGTAAATATGGAAATAAACGTTGTTAACCTGTTGATTTTTTCAAATTTCACATACAAATACAAAAATAACCAGTTTTATGCAAAAGATAAAAAAAATAAAATAGTTTATTTCCATTGTTCTTGAATCATTTGATTCATATTTTGTCGTGCAAGGAATGAATTCAAGGCGCAGCATCACCGCTTGGCTAAAACGAAAGTACCGTATCCATTATGCATGATTCCACCAATACAATCCATCTTGGTTGTGGCCCTTTTACCATATTTTCATTAGTTCATTTTAAAGAGTGTCTGTCTTGATTTATTTGTACACAGTTCGAGATAATACAAATGGAATGCATGCCAACATTCTATTATTATCGACTCCTGATTAGTTTTGTGTTTCCGGTATAGTTAGCATATTTTCAAAGAGTTTTTTCGTCAATCAAAATGCACTTTAAAGCAAAATAAACTACAAAGATATAAATAATGATGCATTTAATTTGCTATAACATTTTTTTTCAAGAAATTCTGGTTAAAAATACTCTCGTTTTGCTTAATTTTGTGCACGAATGTTATATTTCACACACCTTGAAGGCAAACCTCCCCTCCCCCCAAAAAAAAAATCAGGGTTTTCTATATTTGCTGCAAAACAAAAAACTCCATTATATACTAAGTATGCTCAGTTTCAATCTGATTACATTTAAACGTTTATAAATGTATTTTTGATGTTTGTAAAACTCTTCAAAAACCATTTATGAATTTTCGGATATAGAAACTGATATTTCCGCGTGAATAATTTGAGCAGAAGAATAAAATAAACATTTAGGCGATACTTGGAGTGTCTATAACTTATAATACCCTTGTACTATACTTACCAACATATTCTCTATTACTCTGCATTGATCAACACTCCCTTTAAGTTTATTTACATGACCAATTGCGAAAGGAAATAATGTCATTTTTGAAATCTGTAAGATCCTGAGATTGCCACCAAATTTCTCGATGATTACTGGGGGGATTGACATGCCCAATTATCTGAGCTAGAATGACCAGCATCTCATGCAAAAGCTTATTCATTTGACAAACAGACAGACAGACAGACAGCAAAGCAATTCTTTCATCCTTTTGTTTGCCGCTAGTTCTTCCGTTGCCGCCGCAGCCTATTCGTAACGGAAAAGCTTAGCCATTGTATTCCTTTAAAAGTCTAAATAAAAAATGTATAAATAAAAAAATAAAAAATAGGGAGCAGCATTTTGTTTGTGTTGATCTTTTTTTTTTTTTAAAAAAAAAAAAATGAATGAACAGGCCTTGCAAAATATACATATAATGTGTTTGTACATGAGAAGAAATATTGATTTACAATGTTTCTCAAAGGATCTTTCTAAATTGACAACAAGCATGTGCGTGTTCCATAAATATATTTTATCTAGTTAAATTGCTTAGCCAGTGGCCACAAATCGGGGCGTTTTAGATTTCTAGTACATATAGGATAATTACTCATCTTTCCATCTTTCTTTTTCTGTGCTACGATTAATATACAAAAAAGCGCGCGTAAGTTTCCGTAATTGAAGAAATAGGCTATATTACGATGTAATTGTTTGTTTTGGTTACAATAAACTTTGTGCTTTTTGATCTGTATGTTTTTATACTGTGCTATATGAGGGATACTTATGATGAAAGAGTGAAACATGGGCAACCGATTAGATTATGATGTAAAAATGTCTTATTCTTTCACACCGAAAAAGAGATCTCTCCGCTTAAACCATTTTCATAGCAAGATATTAGATAAGCAATTTGATTTATGTAGTTGTTTGTCTGATCTGGGTATTACTATGCAAGAAAACAAGTTTTTTGGCTTTGGTCTTTATTTGTATACATCATCTTTCTTTTGCCACTGTATTCTTATTTACTGTGCTTGCAAATTTCATTCGGCCACTCGGACCGCAGCTAAATAAGGTAAAAAGTTGGGAATTCTATTACGAGTATTACTCAAAATAGAAAATGATATACACGCACGCATGATTTATACAAAAGAATTGGGGATCTATCTCATCATTTTACACACACCTAGAGTCAATTTAGAATTGATATGCGAGCAATGCCCGCAAAAAGGGGGACGATAGACATTTAGATTTTCTCTAGTTTGGCTTAGCGTCAACTAAAAAAAATTTGTGGATCATAGTGATGAAACCGATCGAACACAAGAAAAACAAAAGGAAATGTCTCTTTTTTTCCGCAGCACCCCCCACAAATTATTGATTTGCTTAATCAGACGTTTCAAAAATAAACTTGGATTTTTTCAAATATAAAAAGTGCCTTGATTTCTTCTACATTTTTCCCTTTTTTTTTCCCTTATCATTTCTTATTTATACAAAAACTTAATTTGTACTACAAAATGACTGAATTATACAGCAACCTTTATGGCAATGAACAATTCTCTTATCATCATTTGACTTTACCACAGGAAAAACCTCAGCGCAGACTTTCATTTTCTACATTGCTGCAAAAAAGACCTAGTTTAATAGGTAGAAAAGTCAGTATTTTTGGACGCCAAAAGAAACCAGAATTGAAATTGGTGATTCCATCTACAGTAAAAGAATCAAACAACCTCTCAAGAATAAACACATCCATGACAAGCTCAAGTATGACTACAGATGAAGATGGCCCCGAGACACCTACATCTAGCACATCTCCCACTTATAATTATCAAGATAACAGATCCTCTGCTGTATCATCTGTGGATCTTGAGACTGCAATTACTACACCTTCAGATTCTCCAGTTGACCCCCCTATGGATTACTCTGGTAAAGGATATTCAAATTTTTATATCAAGTTACCAAACGGTAATTGGATGGTACGCATCAGAGATAGCAATCGAAAGATTGTTGGTACCTATGAAATTGACGGATCTATGATTTAAGCACCTTACTATTATACAAAATATACCCCTTCCCATTTCCCTTGAACGATAACAACTAACTATTACTATAATTTACTACTCATTTGTACATTTCTTTTTTCATTATATCTTATCATTATATTTATACATATATACATACATTGTCATTTAAAACTATAACATCCTTTTTTATATTAATTTCTCCATATGCAAAATAAATAAACATATAAATTGTTACACTATAAAATAAACAAATGCTCGGGATTAGTTGATACACACAATGCAGGTGTAAAAAGCCAATTTTCCCATTAAATGGCGCTATTTAGTTTTCATTAAGCACCCGAATAATAAATAGTACGATGATCTTGTCTTGGTAATTTATAAACAATCAGCAAAAATCAAATTTATGCAATGAAATAACGCCTTTTAGATCTATATTATAGTTCGATATTTAATTAGAGTCCCTTGGATTGATTGATCTTTTATAAAAGCCCAGCAATCAAATATATACATATTTCTCAATTGAATAATAGGGAGAGAGAGAGAGAAATCATACCGCACATATAAACTAACGATCAAATATAACACATCTTAGTATCACAACAGTGTTGTATATATTTGTTCAACATGATTCAGTCAAGTTATTTTTACCCGTTGACTCGTTTGACGTTATTTATGACATGCAATAATGCATAACATTTGAAAATGCATTTCAATTACCCTGGCTAGAGATAAAAACCCAATTTCAAATCATGCTGCTGCATAGTATTGTATTTCTATACATATTTATTGTCTAGACCTTTTGTTTATTTTTCCATTTCATTAGTTTAAGAAATGTACGTTTATGATATATACAAACCAGTAGTTCATCGTAAAAGGGATCTCATATTCATTTCATTTTCTGGATCCCTGACGTAGTTTGCACTACAGAACGATTAAATCCGATACATTTAACTGCTATTTTAACATCTGATTTTTCATCGCTACATGTACCATAGGTGTCTGCCAAGTATTTACTTATCAAGCGGCAGGGAGCAGCAGCAGGTTTGTAATACTATTTACCCATCCATCGCTCTATCAAAAAGCAGCTTGATGAAGGAATTCGTTCTATATGCTATTTGATTGGTTAATGTATCGCAAACAAACGGGAGGCTTGATTCCTCGAAATTTTTCTTTCACTTTTCCAAGCTAACACAAAGTTGCAGCTTTTTTTAAAATAAAGATAAAGATAAACACACATATATATAACCATGAGTTTCCTCGATAGTATTATTCAAGAAGAAGTATCTAAAAAGCGTAAAGTTTTAGATGCTGTTAACAAAGAAAGCGGCTCTGACAAAAAGTTAAAGTACGTTAGTAGAGCTGAATTGGAGCGTATTCGTGAAGAAGAGTACAGACGTAAAGAAAAAGAAAGAGAAGAAAAAGAAAGACAGGTAATTAAACAATATTGTGCAATTACAATAATGATTCACTTATACAGTATATAGAAAAAAGCTCGTTTAGCAGAAGAAGAGGTATTAGTCAGTTTTCTGTAAATTATATCATATTGTTAACCTTGAATAGGCAAAGCGAAAGGAATTAGAAAGGCAAAATGTAAAGACAGATGAAGGATCGAATGATAAAGAAACTGTAAGCTTAATTGATTAATCATCTTGAATTGAAACTCTAACATTATCAATACATTTAGGAGGAAGTAATTGAAGCATTTAATATTTCAAGGGAGGAATGTGTACGTCGTTTAAGAGCTATGGGACAGCCCATTCGATTATTTGCGGAAACAGATAAGCAATGTAAAGTTCGTCTTCGTGCATTAGAGCTAATGAATGAGGAAGCAGGGGTAAATTATAAACTACACTGGAAGATACTGTGTCAATATCTAACTTGATCATGATAGGAACAAGGTCGTAACGAATTTATGAAAACTCTGGAAGAAATGGAAACAAATATGCGTCTTGATGATTTGAAACAAAAGGGTGGTGTAAGCGAAGAAAAGAAAGTGAAGAAACCAGCACTTGCCGTAGAGCCTATTCAATTAGAACTGATCTCGACTGATATTGACAGGCTGTACTCTCAAATCTACGCCTACTTTTCTGTAAGTACACAGCATACTAATATACATACATCATAAATGCATGCATGCTTAATCTATCTATATTTTACAGCATACATTGGAAGAATGGGAGGAATATATGGCAGCACGTCCAGAAGAAGAAAAAAGAACTGGACCTGGTAAAAGAGCAGCTGTATTGCAAAAACAAGCTGCTGAATACATTAAACCTTTAATGCGTCAACTGAAAAAGAAAACATTGGAACCGGATGTATTAGCTCGTGTTGCAGAGATTGCTCAAAGAATGCAAGTTAGACTTTACAGAGATGCTCAAGATGCTTATCTTCAATTATCCATCGGTAATGCTCCTTGGCCTATTGGTGTTACTATGGTTGGGTAATGTATATTTGGAATCGATTCATTGGCACTGTAAAACTAACGTTATTTATATAGTATTCACGAACGTTCTGCCCGTGAAAAAATTTCTTCTTCACAAGTTGCACATGTGCTTAACGACGAAGCTTCCAGAAAATGGATTCAATCTGTGAAACGCTTGATGACATTTGCACAAACCAAGTATCCTCCATACACTCTCAGTCAAATTTCGTAAATAATAAAGCTTTTTTTTTTTTTTTGCATTAAGATATTACTATAATACGTACATGTATCATCATATATTGTCTTCTTGAGCATGAATAAGATAAGCTTAAGATATTACTTGGACTTGTATACTACCACTAGAACTAGCAGGGTATATTGTATACAGATACAATCCATATATGGTCTTAAAATCAACTACTATTTGATAAGTCATTGACTTGTTAATGAATCGATTAATGATATCTCAGAAAAGGTTACATTCCATACGCTAAACTGCATTTTCATTGAAATTTCAAAAAAAAATTCATAGTTTCAATCTTCAAAATCGGAATATGCCTTCTTTCTATAACTAACCTCATAACAAATATTTTTAGGATATACCCTAGACACTACTAAACAGACATGAATTGGTCGCATTATGCTACCTATCCCTAAATTTATTTTATATCTCACGAAAGACTCAAAAACGCGTAAAATTCACTGCTTTTTCCTTGAAAACTGGGTCTCATTTTTCATCCCTGCTATACTTTTTTTTTCACTATATAACACCAAGATAAAATTATATGCCAATGTACCTGAGGTGCCCAGCTTTAATTCAAAAACAAGTATTTGGAAATATCCTACTTTTTGCAGTTGGTATTAATTTTTCAATGCTAAGGTTTCAGATTTTTTACGCGTATTTTCCTGCTAATGGATTGAAAATTTTGAGGCTTCATATCTCCAGAAAAAATTAAGCTATACTACCACTTTTCAATAATGAAATTTACTTGTTTTAAAATGTTTTATAACATATATTAATATAAAAAAATTCTGAGCACCTTTATTTTTTTTCATTTTTTTTGACATTTCTATAGTAGGTTTCAAAATACTGCTAAATTGAGCTACATTTTTTTTGCATTCATTTCATCAAGATCATTAAGCTTTCTCGGACCCAATTTAGAGTTTTTCAAAATATTGATTTTTCGTGGAGATATTCTCAAAAATGTGTACAAAAAGATACCTTCATTTCTGGCTTCCATTTTTCCCTTATATACCCTCATCCCAAATTCTGAATCTGAAAAAATTTGGACAAAAATCTCGTTTCCTCTACGGAAAATGTAGTTAAAAGATTTTGCAATAGCTTGATCGATAGATATTTTTTTTGTGCACTATTCCAAATACTTATATGTTAAATTTATTTATTAAAATTAATGTGTATCTTCAAAAAACCTCCAAAATTTCAATTGCATTTTACGCAAAATTTAATGTGAAATGTTTAACTGAATTTTATTTAGATGGATGCAAAATCCAAAACTGTGCAAAAGCTATTTAATATACTAGGTCGACTTATTTTGCAGTTCATGAACAATCAAACGATTTTGTTTTTTTCATCATTTTTCATCCATTTTTTAAAATAAATTTTGGAACCCAGTTATGATAAGCTGTAAGCTGTGGTATCGACTATTATTTTGATTATCTCGATGAAAAATCAATATTTTTGGCTGAAACAAAAAATACAGAGTAGCAACCAATTAGATCTATATTATGAATACAGAAATTAAGCCTTGCATAATGAGTTTTAAGTTTTACAAAATAATAAACTAATATTTACAACTGCAGAAAACAAAGAAAAAAACCCCCATCTTTGTGAATATTGATCCAACTAATCTCCAATTATACATGATGGTAGATTTACATATATCCTGCATAAAAATATATATTTCTACTCTCACAGATCACTGTGAATTGAGGAAACCATCCGCAAAACATGATATTTCTGTCCAATAAAACCACGTGTTGTGTCGTGTATTTTCATGTTTGATAAATAATACTTAAAAAAAATTAAAAGAAAGTGAGTAATGAATAATTATTTCTTTAACTGTATAATAAAAACAAGATGCCATTTATTTAGATATAAAAGTATGGCCATTTATATTGATTTGACATTGAGATGTAATTCAAGGCACTATTGAACCGTTAGATTTATTTGATAGTAATCTATGGATGGAAATGGACCAATCATGATTTAACCGTGCTTGCAGAGCTTATGAGTTGCCTTGTTTCAATGTCGCGCTAAATATTATGCTTGGATATTAATTTGATAGTTATTTGATTAACTAACCGCTGGGATGAAATAATATAATGGTGTCATAATTGAGGTCCAAACGTTCTTGTTAATTTCTGCTGGATAAACTGGGTACGCCGCTAGAAGTTCCTTATTTATAGTATCCGATATCAAGACTTTGCACTTCAATACATGTCGTAGCCAATAGATTGTAAGATGTATTGATACTGTAGAAGGTGATAACATATGGTACTTGGTGGCATACAACATGCATGATGCATGATGATAAATAATAAATTGACGGAAGCCTATACATATCTCTGGGCATTATTCTCAAGCTTTTACATATGAAATGTTTCCTGATTAAAGAGCGATATGCCTTAAATAGTATTGTTCATGCAGTAATAATTATCCTGAAGTCCTTTTTTAAGGTTAAGTTAAAGTTGGTGACAGACCAATTTCTAACTGATGATGACTGAAGCAGGAATTGATGGAAATCCAAATATGATTAACAATGTTATTCGCTGAGCTATTTTCAAGTAGTCTTTCTAAAAAATGAATAAAGATATTTCATTATGTATGCCTTTAATGTTACAATTAGTAATACTCTATTTGTTCCTTACCGGATGAAAACCAAAATCAAGATATACAGACAGTAGTAGGCTTACAATACAGTTTGATTTATCAGAATTAGGAATATGACCTTGCTTGACTTGCATCGTGAATCGTGAACATTGATGTATCATTCTTAAACCGGATCATGTCAAATCCAAAAAAGTAAACAATAACAGACCCGGAACCGGAAGTTCCTTAATTAAATATTAACTATACAATGCTCCTAAAAGCATGGTATAGAAGCATGGTATAGAAGCATGGTATAGAAGCATGGTACAAAAGCATAATACGCCAGTACGATATTCCAACATGATATACCAACATGACACATTACTATTAAATTACACCTAAACTATCTTATCACATCATTAATTCCCCAAATCAAATAGTATATAAACCCTATTAATTTCATTCCAATAAACAATATCTCTTTACTTGGTTAAATTTCTAATTTTATTTAACTTAAACATATTTTGATAAATCAAACATCATGGTTTGACAGATGTTCTAAATTGGTAATTCGGTAATTCCTAATTCTGATAGATCATTTTTCTTTGATATATAATTCTGATATTTGCTGTGTACCAGTAGTAGCAATTTGGTTTACAAAAAAACCTTTATTCCTGACTGAAATATAAAGAAAAACCTATCATTTTTGCCCTTTATCATTTAATTATGCTAGGTACAATAATGCAAAACTGACTTTATTCCACTACAAAATATAACTGAAGTTTCCAGTGAGCATGTAATCAATAGATACAGAATAGCGCTACGTATATATACAAAAATTTATTAGTAGATAAAACGTGTATATATATATAATGAAAAATGATTTATAGATTTTTTTCTATCTACGTAGAAGCTAAACATTCACACTCCATGGTATTTATATAATTATTTTTCTTACTAATTAAGCCATAAAAAATTACAATTTATTTTGTTCGTTCTGTCCTTCACGACCTATTTTGACTTGCGGTAGTACACAAAAAAAAACTACACTCGACAAGTTGAAATAAATTCTAATATTAAATTTGAATTTTCAAAATTTTTTTTTGATAATTTCAATCTTCAAAATCCGAGTATGCCTTGTTTCTATAGCTAACCTCATAATAAATATTTTTCAAGATATACCCTAGACACTATTAAATAGAAATAAATTGATCGCATTATGCTACCTATCCCTAAATTTATTTTATATCACACGAAAGACTCAAAAACGCGTAAAATCTACTGCTTTTTCCTTAAAAACTGGGTTTCACTTTTCATCCCTGCTATACTTTTTTTTTCACTATATAACACCAAGATAAAATTATATGCCAATGTACCTGAGATGCCCAGCTTTAATCCAAAAACAAGTATCCGGAAATATCCTACTTTTTGCAGTTGGTATTAATTTTTCAATGCTAAGGTTTCAGATTTTTTACGCGTATTTTCCTGCTAATGGATTGAAAATTTTGAGGCTTCATATCTCCAGAAAAAATTAAGCTATACTACCACTTTTCAATAATGAAATTTACTTGTTTTAAAATGTTTTATAACATATTTTAATATAAAAAAATTCTGAGCACCTTTATTTTTTTTCATTTTTTTTTGACATTTCTATAGTAAGTTTCAAAATATTGGTTAAATTGAGCAACATTTTTTTTGCATTCATGTCATTAAGCTCGTTAAGCTCTCTCGAATTCAATTTAGAGGTTTTTAAAATATTGATTTTTCGTGGAGATATCCTCAAAAATGTGTACAAAAAGGTACCTCCATTTCTAGCTTTCATTTTCCCCTTATATACCCTCATCCCAAATTCTGAATCTGAAAAAATTTGGACAAAAATCTCGTTTTCTCTACGGAAAATGTAGCTAAAAGGTTTTGCAATAGCTTGATCGATAGATATTTTTTTTGTGCACTATTCCAAATACTTATATGTTAAATTTATTTATTAAAATTAATGTGTATCTTCAAAAAACCTCCAAAATTTCAATTGCATTTTGCGCAAAATTTAATGTAAAATGTTTAACTAAATTTTATTTAGATGGATGCAAAATTCAAAACTGTACAAAAACTATTTAATACACTAGGTCGACTTACTTTGCAGTTCATGAACAATCAAACGATTTCGTTTTTTTCATCATTTTTCGTCCATTTTTTAAAATAAATTTTGGAACCCAGTTATGATAAGCTGTAAACTATGATATCGACTATTATTTTGATTATCTCGATGAAAAATCAATATTTTTGGCTGAAACAAAAAATTCAGAATAATTTTCAAATGGATCTATTTTGTGAAAACAAGAATATAATACCACAATTATGTGCTTTAAATTTTACAATTGATTCTAGTTCAGTTTCAGGTCAATTTCAAGTCAATATACTTGGGTTGTTGTTTGATGGAACTGTTGGTTTTACGTTTTACTACATTGCGTTTGCATATCAACAACGTACTATGCTGAAAATATATCTTATATTTATGCCACGGCTAATAATATTATGTAGAGACTTGAATATTGCAATAAGTTGCCATTTATTACAGGCATTTGGTTTGTATTTAATATTGATATTCGACGTTGAAGGACCAAATATACGTATTTATTATTTGATGCTGATTTTTTTACACCAATTCTAGGTAACACCTGTTTTATGCAGCTATAAAAAAGAACTCCACCTATACTTTCATAAATTTATGAACTGAAAACCAACTGAAACAAATCTCTGTATCACATACTTCAAACTAACTGATGGCACAATGGCACACTCCAGCAGTACCTCCACATACAAACAGTAGAAAATGCTTATAATATAAGAGCGTTTGCTAAGAGAAGTAAGGTATAAATGAAATATTGCAGCCGAATTGGCTTCTATTGGTCATTTTACACTAACAAACCTAGTAATATTCATGACAAATGCAACAAACAAACATATACAAATATTCAAAATATATTAAAAGAAACAACGAACTAAAATAAAATATATACATATATATGTATTTTTAAACACAATTGACATTTGAAATAATTGAAATCCCAAAAAGTAAATATAGAATGGTACAACCTAAATGTAACATGAAGTTTAACGTTGCGTTCTTGAAAGTGTGTACCTGAATTTTTGTGGCTCGATTAGTCATATGCCATACGATGTAAATTTATCTTGAAGTTTTCAAAAATATAGATACAAGATCATAATTGCTTGCTAAATAACCTATATTTCTTTTTTTTATCAACAATAACGAAGTTCTCTCTTATCATTGTTGGTCTCTTCTCTGCTGTTCTTACCAAAGCTGCTGTCTATAAAACCAATTTTGATTTCAATGAAAATCCTGTTCCGTGTCAAATTACTGGTATCAAGTACATCAGCAAGGTCTCTACTAGCCATAAAGTTGAAGGCTGCCAACTTACTTTGATCCATGAAAAGGACTGTAACACTGTCATCTTGGAGCAAGTCAATGCCTTTTGTGGCAATGTCGTTTCTAGCAATTGCCACTAAAGCCCTCATGTTATCTATAACTATACGTTAAGTCGTCGTAAATCTATATAAAAAAAAGCATTTTTTTTTTATTTCTTTTACATATACTATATTGTTATATTGAAATTTTCATGAGAGAACCCATTTTGTTTGTAGATATTTCAAGAATATAGCCAAAATATGAGGTCCAATAATAATGTGACATTTCAAGCCTGGTATACAGAATTTTGAAAACTCGTAATTCTACTCCTAAAAAGTTGTTCTTCGTATATAAAAAAAATACTATAATACTAAACATAGTATTTGAAAAGTAGGCAATACTTTAAATCCTAATTTTCTTGTTTTTATGATGACTAAAAAAATCCTTAAAACGACTTGACACTCAAAAAATCTAAATAAATCCACATCCATAATAGATTTTTGTGGTCTTTCAAGAAGTAGCAGCATATATCTATATCGCTAACTCTTATTATCATTGAATTGCGATACATATTGAGAAAGCGTTTTCTTGTATAATCACACTTCTATCGGAAAATACTAGTAGCAAAGCACCACACATGCATGTGCCTATATCCTGTCAAGTTCAGCTCCGTTTTAGCGCTAAAGTTACTGAATAGTGCGATATTTGAATATGAAATGATAAGGGAAAGGGCTGCATCACTTCCAAATCAGTTGTATCTCCCCTTGATTTTTGCGCTAAATTGTTTAAATGACGCTTATAAGTAAATATTGAAAAAAGAGATAATGACAATCATATGAAACAAATACTTCATCTATAAACTAAACATTAACTACGTACAGTGTATATAAATATCACAAGTTTTCCGATTATTTTACTCAAATGACCTTGTGTTAAGAGCAAATTGGCTTAATCAACATAATAAACGTTTTTGCCAACCTAATTTTTATTCGCCCATTTTAGTCATTTTAATGAAAAAGCTATAAAAAAAGATTTTTTTTTTTTTTTTATCATTCGTCCTTTTTTCTTTTAAAAATCGAAATTATGACAGATAATAATAATACCCAGGAACCAAAATTTGAAATTCGTAGGTTTCTTTACATGTACTATTATCTACCTCATAATTGATATAAAATTAATAAACTGCTAGATCTTCCTGATGTGATTGCTCATCGTGGTTTCTCTGCTGAAAATCCGGAAAATACACTCATCTCATATGAAAATGCTGTGAAAGCTGGAACCACAGCATTAGAAGGAGGTAATGTTTATGTATAATATAAATATTTGTATTAAGCGCTAATTAATAAAAAATATAGATATTCGTTTAAGTAAAGATAATGAAATTGTCATGATGCATGATTTGACATTGAACAGAACATCTACTGGCCTGGGACCCGTTCGAGAACACAACTGGCATGGCTATATTGATGGCATTACTACCAAGGCAGAACCCGCTCAACCTATTCCTCGATTCAATGATGTCCTTGACTTTCTTATTCGACCTGAAGTCAGTGAAGAAAAAAAAGGCTTGTACATGATTGTTGATATCAAGGTAACATTTAGTCAGTCATTTGGCCTCCTTCTCTCGGCATTGCTTTTGTCATACATTCTCACATTTTCGATCATAGTTTGATAATCCCATTGAAATTTTGGATGTCCTCAAGCAATTACTAGATACTTACACAGAAACATATCCTCAATTGTTTGATCAATTAGTTATTGGTATTTGGAATGTAGAATATTTAAAAAAAGCCAAGGAACTATTCTCAAAATTTAAGCTTTGTTTCATTGGGTTATCTGTACCTGCTGCGCGTACACATTTCATTGACAATGTGGATATTCTTAGTTTACCATTTGCTGCTTTAGCTGGTCATGATGGCCAATCAATTATCAAAGAAGCTCACACAAGGCAAAAACGAGTATTAACTTGGACAATTAATGACCCTTTACAAATGAAGACATGTGTTCTATGGCAGGTGGATGGTGTGATCGGTGACAATGTTACTGTCATGTTGGAAAATGTTCACCATGTACCAAAATCTTTAGCTACGAAAGAGGAATACCAAGAATTTGTCGACACAGATACCTATTTAGACTCAAAACGTAGACGTGCTTATTATTATCTTGTTACAAAGGCTATGCAATTGGCAAGTTGGAAGTTTGTGGGCGTTTAAAGAATGTTTTTATTATAATAATTATAAAAAATTTCGTCTCTGATGCTTTGTTGTTGTTGCTGTTGATGTGCCATATTGATACTTGGATCTGACTGATCTGCTAAAATAACTAGTCGGATAAAATGTTATTTTAGCATGATATGCTTGTAAAAGTTGCCTCGCTAATAATCGCATTTGTGAAGGCAAGAAATCCAAATATTGATCATTTTTACAAATTACATCTACTGGTTCAGGAATATCATATTCTTCCTCTTTTTCTTCCTCTTTTCTTTTCCTATTGATGGTTATATTTCCAGAATAGTTTGTTAGTGGACACTTTTCATTAAAATCAGTTTCTGATAAGATAATTGAATCTCGCGGTGGGCCCAACACTCTTAAGCATTGTTCTACTGTGCTTAAATCTCCTGCGTGCAGCAGGTTTGTAAATATGGCTTGATACGTCTTCGAAGAGCAAAGATATAATTTATGCGGAATACTAGAAACAATAATGTTTCTGTATATCTTCTTTGCAAATAAGCGTTGCTGGTCTACCAGAAGTTTTCTTTTCTTTACATCAAATAGAGGTAGTGGTTCAATCAATTTTTTACCCTTGTCTTTTTCCAATAATTCAAGAAATCTACCAGGATTTGCACAAATGACTGCATGAATAAGAGACCAACCCCGAATAAACGAATTATCGTTCTGGTACGCAACAATAAAGTGCTCCAATATTGTTTCTCTTATTTTCTCAGGTATTTTCAAAATGTTATGAAATGTAAATAATAGTAATGCACCTGTGTGGTTGCCATGACCGAAATTAAAGCGATTATTCAGATAGTTTATCACACCAGAAGAACTCAAACTATGTTGAATTGCTCGACATGTTTGTGAATATTGAATATAGGTTTCAAATGGCAAGTGAGCAGAGATGATAAGGGTTATTTCTGTTGGTAGTTTGTCCATTTCAGTACATGTAAAAAGCTTTTGAAAAAAAAACTGAAAGAAAAAAAAACAGTGAAAAAAAAAAAAAAAAAAAATGCGTAGGTTAGGTTTTTAATTAGGTGTGTGTGTGTGTACGTCGCTTCGAAAGGAAGTTTTATATACTAGAAGATTCTTAAACCAACTTGTAACTCATTCCAAGATCCTTTAGTTTTGTGTAATCTTCCAAATGCTCTTGACGTTGATCATTGATGATCGATACATGTACGACATCAAGTAATTCTTGTTCTTTTTTCGAAAGAAATGGTCGAATTTCATTCAAAATAACTGGAACAAATTTACCAGATACATACAAGGGTATTTGGAATACTTTTTGGTATATCAATAAAGATATAAGATGAAGCATTTGAGGCACAGTTTGGGTAGAAACTGGTAATTGCTGCAATTGTTGAAAAAGCTGTTTGTTGGTTATTTCATTTGCTGTCTTTTTGATTTGATCAGAATTTAATGATACATTGAACAAATGCTGCTTGTCTTGGATCAAAATAGATGAAATGAACTTGTCTAGCTTTTTCTTTTTTAATAATCCTTCAATTTCAATTACGGATGTATTATCGTATTTATGATCATTTTCTCTTATAAAGTATGAAATAACGCATTTCTGTTGCTTGGAATCCACAATACTTTGATTCTCAATATCCTCTAGTTTGATACAAAGTGATGTTGATTGACCCACTTCTGTCTTGTTGTAGGATTGATCTAATACTAAGTAAATAACTAGATGATAAAGGAATTCTGTACATTGGTTTTTTAAAATGTATTTCTCTAAACTTCTCTGAGTAGCAGTATCTTGGAATAGTTTCTTTGCTTGATCATTGAAATAAATAGACTGTCTAAGGCCTTCAAGCTGTCTGATTTCTCGAGTTTTTTGTTCTATAATCCACGCATCCCCAGAAACAACAGTTTCTGTCTCGATAAATGGTGTTTGCAATATATCAGAAAATTGTATCAACATGGAGTTCCTTGAAAATGGAAGTAATCTTTCAGCAATATTGCGTGGACAACCTAGGCTTTCAAATGCTTTGATAATCTAGTGATATAGTTAGCATATCGTAATCAACTTGGTAACTGTAATAAAAACGTACATCATTATCGCTCAAATTAATGCTACTATTTGCATAATTCTTGTTCAATTTCTGCTTTAATGTTCGAGATAGATTTCTCAAGTAATTGTCTGATTCAGTAATCAATTTCTGTACATATTCTGCATTGACAACGTAGCCTCCATCCAAATCAATCAACTTTTTGTTATTACCACTATTCTTGGTTCCAATTTCTGACAAGATAATATCCACTACTTTGTTTACATCTTCAAATGTCAAAATAGCAGGCAATAAATCCTGAAATGACCATATTAGATATAGCGCTATATATAAATATAATGGGGATTCTTACATTCACATCACAATATTCAGGAATATTCTCTAATGTAGATTTGGCTGTATCTTTGACTGACGATTTGATAAAACATGAATTCAGGGACAAAAATGAGTTTTTATCATAACTATCCGCAATCAAATCTGCAGGACTAGCAAAAGTATACAAATTCTCAATAGTGTTGTAGCCTAAATAATGTTAGGAATTTGTCATAA
Organism: Mucor racemosus; assembly: GCA_027405735.1. NCBI lineage: Eukaryota > Fungi > Mucoromycota > Mucoromycetes > Mucorales > Mucoraceae > Mucor > Mucor racemosus. Next base: position 791,601 of record JAPEHQ010000013.1, on the reverse strand, counting down.
CATGTCCTCAATTATAATTGAACTTACTAATACACTCATTTGATTCAAAAATTGATTTGATCAAGGATAATTGTCTTTCCTTGAAACGGCTAGGTTCAAAAATTGCTCGACTTCTCTTGCCACGCAGCAATCCCAAAGCGAAGCTTTCATCCTTTACAATTTGTTCCAATAATACTAAATATAACGTTTTTAATATGGCATGTATATTTTACATATCATTCTATAATATCTTACGATAGAACATATCTTCTTGCATATCTTGAGATTTTTGAAGCTTGAACATGGGATATGGTCTACAAAGTATATCAGTTTCATCACATTCAAAACAGTATTAACATACCCAAACTTACTCGTCATATGATTGCAATGCATCAATGATTTTGCTCTTAAAATTATCAATATATATCTTTGTAGAAATCACATCCGGAATTTGTGAATATCGAATATATTTTTCATCCGCACTGGTATTATCCAAAATCTGTTTTATATTGTCAGTCCATTACACTCGCAAAATACGCATATCAACCTACTGATTTCAATAAGCTATAAGGTAGCTTTGTGCGTTGTGTTTGTGCGATAATCGACATGCTTCCAGATTTATTGATTTGTGATTCTAAATCCTTTTTAATACCATTTACACAATCTCTGTTTCGTAACATATTCAGTCCAATGCTCTTTATAATATCATAATTTTGCCCTTACTGTGTTAAAATCAAATCATCAAATACTGTCCACTTTTTATCCGCTGAAATGTGTTGAATCACTCGTTTAACATTAGATTGTTCGACACAAAGATGTTCTGCTAATTTTTCAACATCAATTTTTCCTATTGTTTATTTGTGAGTAGACATAAAAAAATATGCACACGCGCACACACACACAGAAGAATTGTGTTGTTTATTTGATTTATTATATTTACCATTCTTCTCGACGAGTTTTGATATACTTTTCTCTAAATATTGTTCATTACAATAGTACTCGCCATCTAGAGTTTTCGTAACGTCTTTCAAGAGACTCTTTTCGAGACCTTGTTGTATAAATTGAACAAACAAACTAGCAGGAATCGCTGTCATTTGTGAGCAGTGCAATAAAAGAGAAGAGTTGACTATATATTTAATTCGTTTTTCTAAAATCCATTACAAATCTTCGTGACTCTAAACAATAATATGTTGTTGCGCAATTTCCATCTCAGTGACACAAAATCTGCATACAGACTCGATTATATACTCAAGATAATCTATCATAACAACATGTATGGTTCTCATGGTTCAACACTATAACAAATTCACCATAACAACAAGGAACAATAAATTCAATCCATGGCAACCAACAAAAAAGCACCGACTGAGACTCAACTTTTTTGGTACATTTATTTTTTAAAGGATTATTTAGAGGTTACTTTTAATGTTTAAATAGTTAAGCTTGCCATAAAATTTATCTCTAAAACTTGATCTACACTCTCATGGTTTTTTTTAACTACATATTTATTTATTTTCTTTGAAAAAAGTACAATAATTCTCTTATTTTATCTGCTGTGATTGAAACAAAAATCGTGATCCCCCCATCAAAATTAATTTAATGCATTGCTGAATGTTCTCCGTGATATTATGTCTATTTGTATACATAAATCTGAATAGCTAAAGTAAAAAATACAATTCAAAAATTCCGAGCTTTTTCTAATATTGCTGTTATGTATATGAGTAACTTTACGCCCCCCTCTGCATATTTCAAGTATCCAAACTTCATTCTTTCTTTTTCTCTTTTTTATTTTTATTTTTCTTTCGTAACAAATGTTCAAAATATCGATTAGAAGATTGAAGCAAAAGCCCTTTATATTAATTACAAGCATATTAGCACTAGTAAATAAGTAAATCTCATCAATATGGTATGATTTAACCTAATATTGATTTAGTGTGGCTGGATCATAGCATTTGGTGGAGCATGTATGTTAAAAGTCTTGAACGGTGTATGGTGGGTAATTATCTATCAATTATGCATTACACTTGGGCATTGGGTGGTATTTTTATCAGGAACGGTTCCACAATATAGAATGGCAGTGAGTTATTTCATATGCAAATATATGTAAATAGTCGATACTAAAATTAATACATAGATGATGACAATTTTAGCGTCAAGTATTCCATTGTTAACAATACAAGTGGATTATGTGATCCAATACACTAAAACTAACATACCAAAGATACCGGCAACGGCTTACGTATCTGGATATACTATATTATTAATAGTTCAATACATGTGGGTGCTTGTATTAGGTAGTGATAAATCAACATTTCTTGGAAAATTGGGGCATTTGGAACAATCATCACTTCAACAACAACAACAGCAACAAGGATTTGAACCAGAATTTTATTCAGAGAAATTGAATAATGAATCTAAACAATCACAACCAAACAGTGCTACTTTAAATAGAGCTCTTTGTATGTAATATTTCTTGTGTGATTGACTATGACTAATAAATATTCTAGATCCTCTTAATTCTACAACTTCGGTAAATACGATTACAGCCATTCAAAAACCTTGTTCAGGTCCAATCGAATATACAGAAAAAGTACAAGCACTTCATGCATGTAAGAGTATGACATATGTACGCAAGATGCAGTTGATTAATTTCTATATTTTTAGATAATGCCAGTGCACAAGACCCCAATGAACTAAGCTTCGAAAAGGGGGAAATATTAGAGATTGTTGATAGAAAGGGTAATTGGTGGCAAGCACGTAAAAACAATGGTGCCATTGGTATTATTCCTAGTAACTATGTAAGTTTTTTTTTTTTTTTTTTTTTTTGTATCAAAAGATTCAACACATAACTAACATATATACAGTTTCCTCAGCATTAAATTAAACCGATATTTGGTATACGAATAATAAAATCAATCAAATTTCCACGTGTTTTTTCTTTTTTAATACAATAAAGAAGCCATATCAAATGGAGAAATTTATTTTTAACCATAATATTATTAAATTAAGCTATCCAGATAGGCTTAGAATGAGGTGTATTATAAAACATAGGTGTAGCAGTTGCAGTCATTACTTCTGGTTTAGTAAACAATGCTCTATTTGAGGTTGTTGATGGAGTGAAATCTGGAAATGAGACATAGGTTTTTTCAAATACAGAATTTGATGTAGTAGTAGTAGTAGTAGTAGTGGTAGTTGTTGTTGTTGTTGTTTTACTACAAAAAGAATCTGCTGAATAAATTGAGCAAGGTGCGTATCGAAAATATTCTTCATCGTCATCGTCTTGATTGATTGAATCAGTTGAATAAACTGATATTGTATTACTTTTTGATTGATACAAACTGTTTGAGTAATATTCAGCAGTATTATCTGTGGTTGTTGATTGGAATTTCAATGTAATATGTTGAATGAATTGACGAATGAGAGGTGTTTGGAGATTGAGCATGATGTTGAAGGATTGTATAAATGAAATTAAAGAAAGTGAGGGGTTGTGATATAAAAAAAGTGAATGTAAAGAAAAGAAAGATGGAGCGAGTGTACAAAAAGTAAGCTATATATACAGCTCAATAGCCTTGTAGCGTTTTATACATATCGAGTAAATGTACAGCTGGTTTACTCATGTGGATTCATGTGGCAAAATGTGGTGTGTATTTATATGATATTAAACATGTTGAATTATTCAAACGATTTTTACATGTATATTTTATTGAGTTTTTAAATAAGAAAAGAAAAAAGATGGGATGAAGATTATATATATATATATATATATAATGTATCATTAAATAAGATGTGATAAATAAGAATGTTTTTTTGTTGTTGTTGTTGTTGAAATTGTAAGTAAATGGTATCATAAATATATATATATATATAAAAATCTAACTGATTTTGCTCGAGAGATTTATAAATACTTAAAAGGCCTTTTTACTTAATTGCAAAGACATATTGGAAGCAATATCTAAAGTCTTTAATACTTCCATTGTACCTTTCCAGAAGCCGGTGTCATGATAGTAAATGTCATATTTTTGACAGAGTGCTTTAACCATTGGCTTAACCTTGGGGAGATTATGACGAGGCATATTAGGGAAAACCTAGATAAATATACATAAATTAGTAAAATTAAAATCAATTTCTGATTATTCAAATATTTACATGATGTTCAATTTGATAGTTCAATCCACCCATAAACCAATCACCCAAAGGAGAAAGAGTAACATCACGCCCTGTCACTACTTGAATCTCAAAAAATTCCATAGTTTCTGCCTTTTCTTCACTGATAACTGGCATACCATTGTGGTTTAAAGCAAATACAAGAGCCAAAGTATAACCAGTAGTAGCTTGACTTACCAAAAAGAAAAGCACCATATTATAAAAACTACTATTCCATGCAATTGTACAATATGTGAAAATTGCCCAATGAGAGATTAAACAAGCACGCTCATATAAATTAAGTTTAGCAGATTTGTTGATAGCACCCTTATTGAAAGAATAAATGAAGGATTGAAGTGCCCATGAGAAACGAGCGAAACCAAGCACAAAGAAATAATAACGAGTTTGATAAGGCAAAACACTTTCGGCAATGAAACGGGATAACATGGTGGGCTCTTCATCTAATGATCCATAGTAAGCAGCTGATGCATATTCGTCCCACAACAAAACTGGTGCGGTATCGATATCGGGGTCTTGACCATGAACGTTGGTACTGGCATGGTGAGTGTTGTGCTTATTCTTCCACCTAAAATAATTTATAAATTAGAAATGTATATAATTTAACTTGTATAGTTTGTTTACCATGACAATGAAAAACCTTGACAAAAGTTACCAAGGAAAATAACCAATACATCGTTAAATGAACGATCTTCAAAACATTGATGATGGCCAAAGTCATGAGCCAACCAACCACATTGCTGCCAAAAGATACCAATAATGAAAGCAGAGGCAACAACAGCTAATGTAGATGTACGGCCATAAGCATATAAAAGAGCAAGACCTGCACCGCAAAGACCCAATGTAGACAAAACTTTATAAGCATAAAAGAGCTTACTAGAATGGAAATAACCTTCCTTTCTAAGTTTATCACGGAGATCACGCATTTCAGTGGCAAATTTAGCAGAATTCTCTGTCTCTTTATCGACAGGCTTTGTGTCAGATTCCAAATCACCAGCGTAGTAATTGGCCAAAACTTCGTAAGCTGAATCAGGGTGCATAGCATGGAAGACATCTATATTGAGTAAAATTGATTAGAGAGTTTGTCCCTGGTAAAAAAAAATAAAAATAAAAAAAAATTTTTTTTCATGAAATACTTGCCTGATGCATCTTTTCCTACATGGGTTAACAAGACATCAGCTCCACCAGGATGATCTTCAACAAATTCTGTTACATCATAAAGCTTATTATCAATGATAATATACTTTTTGGCATCTGATTCACCATCTTTAACAGCCTGATTGATCTTTTCAAACTCTTTTCTAGTAAAGATTTGGGGCTCTGTTTTTAATTGGTAACACAATGGGGGAGAGAGAATTAGATATAGCCAAACATTGGGGAGCAAGACAAACTTACCTGATGTAGACATTTTTATCACTCTGTATCAAGAAAAAAATTTAAAAATGCTTAATTTAATTGATCCCAAATCAAATTAAGATAGGAGAAAGAGAGAGAGAGAAAGGAAAGAAAGGATTGATCAAGAAAAAATTTATATAAAGATTGTAGCACACCAAATGCGGGGGTTCTCTCTTTCTGGTTCATTAATTTTAGTGTGATCCTTTTGGTTGGCTAATTTCAGGTACAATCGTGTTGTTGTTGATTGGAGAAGTGTGGTCATATCCAATCAATTAAGGAATACGTTTTTTAGCGTTTATTTAGTGCTAGAGTGTTTGGATTATTTAAACGATAGTGATATGGCATATAAAGGAAGAAGGGAATCACGTGGCTGTATAATTTCACATGTAAAAAGGAGAGAGGATTAACAACATCCACCAGACGACTTTTGATCATCATCAGGAGATTGAGATACGAGGATAGTTTGACCTCCGGTTGGTTTAATTGCATTATTAGATGTTTCTAACGCCTTGTTGGATACAATTCTGTAAATTTCTATTTGGACGCATTATTATTCATTTCATATTAGATAAGATATTGTAAATTTTACCAGTTAATATTTTTTGAAATGAAAGTTCTACATTGGTTGCATCCAATGCCGATGTTTCAATGAATGATAATCCGTTTTCGGCTATATCGTACAAAAAGCTTTAGTCATTACAAAAAATACATCATGTTTTTCTCACTCCCTTACATGCAAATTGTTTAGCTTCATCCGTTGGCACTGCTCTGAGGTGTCTCAAATCACTTTTGTTACCCACAAGCATAATGACAATATTGGCATCGGCATGATCTCGAAGTTCTTTTAACCAACGACTAACGCTTTCATAAGTAGAATGTTTGGAAATATCGTAAACCAATAAAGCTCCAACTGCACCACGATAGTAACTAGATATTGATAAAAATTAATTTGCATACCCATATATACGCTTTATTAACACATACGCGCTGGTGATGGCTCTATAACGTTCTTGACCAGCTACAAAATATGTATGATGATTAATATCCATGTGTGTAACTTCCTCCTTTTCTTCTTGTCATTTCACATTTACCTGTATCCCAAATTTGCGCTTTAATCACCTTATTATCAACTTGAATGCTTCTAGTCGCAAATTCTACGCCAATGGTACTTTTTGACTCGAGATTAAACTCATTTCGAGTAAATCTTCCTAACAAATTAGTCTTTCCTACTGCACTATCACCAATAAGGACGACTGTTGTGTTTTGATACATGTCTGTTAATAAACGAATATCGAACCACTCAAAATCAATCCCAAGCTTTTTTACCTTTAAACAAGTAATCATACTCATCATCTCTGCTCATTTTTGTCTTTTTTTTATAAATATAGTACAAGAATAAAAAAAAAGAGATTAGAAAAAAAAAAGAAACCAGAACAATAAATCTCAATATTAACTTTTTACAAGCGGAGCAGTGAATTTTATATGCGTACAAACATTGTTCTGTTAGTTTAAATGGATATGATCCCGGGGATTGTGATCAATACAATATGCATGTATAATGTATATGTATACAAAAGCAAAGTAAATCATATTATGTATGCATGTCTGATTTAGCAGACTAGACATTTATTGATCAAAAGATGGAAATGTTCACCAGATCATTTTTCCATCAATCATCGGAAATCTTAATTTTTAGGTATCCACATCCTTTATACAGAGCCCATTCTATTTTGTATTCAAAAAAAAAAAAAATCTTTTTATATATACAAGGTTTAAATGATTTGTTTAATATAAAAATGACCATCTAAAATATCTTTTTTTTGCTTTCAAACAGACACATTTACTAACAATCATCATCAACACATCCCGTACTTTATGTTACAGCATTCTTCCGTCGCTGTTTCACAAACCTTATTAAACTTCATTAAGGATTTTCCACAAAGTTTAAAGAATACACATTTATATTTTACTCTGAAAACCACTCTGTATTCAATAGGTATGCACCGCTCATTTTAAATAGCAATACTATAAAATAATAAAAGTAACAAAAGAGACTATATTGCATCGCTTTGATCAAATCAAAAGATTTACATTATTTGTGCAAGGTTTTATGTAACGTGACATTTTCAAGTGCGATCCGGCTTGATGCAATTGTTTATCACACCTTAAAAACAAAGCCTGATTTATAGATCTCTAGGCAAACCTAGCACGTATACAGCGCAGAAATAATGAGCCTTCTTAAATCAAATGCCGTCAATGAGTTCGAATGTTGATAAATTTATCGTCATAATATCTCTCGGTTTTGAAACCAGGGAAAGACTGCATATATCTTCAGGTAAAGCAGCATCCGTCATGGTAAATCACATCTAGCTACTAGTTAAGGGAAACTAGAATTACCAAAGACTGCTTAAAAGCACCGTATAATAGCGATCTTTCCATCATATAGCACTGTATGCATGTAAAGCCAATGTAAAATCATTTTTACATAGTTTTCATGTAAATTACTGTAAGTGATAAAATTTACACCAAATTTACATTAATTTGCATGTTTTTCTCACAGTGATGAAATAAATATTAAATATTTGACGTTTTTCATAAAAAAGATGCAACTTACATTGCACTACAACTTTGATTATGTATAAAAAGGACGTTTTTTACTTATTAATTTCGATAGCTATCGACTGTCGTTACCATATAAACTGGTTTTGGCTGAATTAGCGCTATTTCTAATTTGAAATATAGTTTCCTGTATAAGCACAAATCCCACTTGAAAAAAAGTGAGCGCTTGATTCCTACAATTTAACCAGCAAACCAATGTGATGCTAAAATTTCAATTCCGGATACTATTATAGCTGTAGTATATATTTTGAAACTTTCAGCTCATTTGGATCAATGTTCATTGATTCTAAGTACTTTTCCAATTGCTTAATTTTTTTAAGCAGAGGAAGAGAGAGTATCTTTTGATTTTTAGAATGATGACATTTATCATAAGAACGCAAGCTGACGATATATTTGATACTACTGTAGATGGAACTAACTAGTCAATTTAATTTAAGGAACTTGAATGCAAATACTGAGGAACTATTTGTAAGTACTTAAGTTGGTTCTGTAAAGCATTGAATAAATTGGCTTGGGGCAAAGAGAATAAAATTGCGGTAATAGGTTCCAGTGATGGCTATGTTTATGTTTATGTTTATGTTTATGTTTATGATATTGGAGAGGTAAGACTAAAACTTCATGTAAATCACCTCTAGCACAATAATTATAACGTAAGTCTATATTATCATAAAATAAACTATCACACAATATTAACATGTATAAACATTTACAGTAATAAGCTTGAATCAAGTGGATACAGCAGCATAAATTTTTGAAAAAGTTCTCACGTATTATAAAATCTCTTATTTTTAAGACTTACAAAGCTTATAAACGGAATATTAATTTAGAAAATTATTTTTGTCCAGATCATCGATTTTGACATTTTTTAAATTTTTTTTCTGATTTTGCAAATCTAGAGTGAATTATACTACCAATAATAAAAACAAAAAATATACACATATACAGAATTTAGCGCTCTATTTGCTTAATAAAAAATAGCAAGCATTTTTATTGCAAAATATTACATGAAAATCCTTTAATCAAAAAACCGTTTTTGGGCCAAAAATACTAAGTTTCATTACTTAACATTTAATATTAAGCTTTTATAAAATGTCTATTAGTCATGACTACAATTTTCTCTCACAATGTAGTATATTTAAACGTTGATTTTGGTATCAAAATTTGATTTTTCTGTTTTTTGATGAAAATCATGAGTGATGGTAAGGATAAAATGAGTCCCGAAAATGTCAGCTACAAAGTCTGAATTTTCAGACCGTACGTGGTTAGATATAAGAAAAGTGAAAACAAAAACGCTTCTTTATTTAAAGCTTAGATATATACCATATTATAAGAGACTTAGCCATTTAATCTTGCTATGCTCAATTACGGCGTCGCTCCACGGACTCGCTTTTGCAGTTTTTCAATGAATGTATGTTATGACAGATGGTTTTTCTGATAGAAAAATGTATGTTTTTATGGTAACAGGTATTGCCTATTTTGTTTAGTTTGTGGTTTATGTGCTGTAATTCTGCTTTTACATTGGCCGAAATGAGCAGTTTAACAAGGTTTTAATTGCGCTAAATAATGTAAAGCCTTGGAACTCCTTTTCTACCACTACGGCCGAACTATGCTTCCCATGGGCATAATAATCTGCACACATGGGCAGAATAATAAAAAATTTGTGCAGATCAGGCAGCCTAGATGAGCAGAGCAATGAGATCAAGGTTTTTTAGTCAATTTATTAAAGTATATCAATCATAATATAATTAATAACGAAGATAACTTGAATGGTTTAAAGCAGATGTGAGTTACTCTGGTTCAACAAAATTGCCTTATTGACGAGATATATCAATTTGAAATTTGGGGTTTGTTGAAAGAGTTCTGTCCATGTTCTTTGTTCGGGGACCAAATGGGAACAACGACAACAACCTGTTTGGTAACATTAAAAGTATCTATGCCTTTGTAAATTTCTGTTCGTAATACACACAATCTTTTTTCTTCCCTACTCTTTCCTCAGCTCTTTTATTTACGTTTAAAGCTACAACAAAAAGACTAATATTTTTTTATAAACTGAAATTAAGTAGCAGGTACAAGTAAATGTTTTTCCTATTGTTTATTTGGAAATGAATTATTAACTGTAAATTTTAGGGCGCGTTATAATATTTTTCTTCAACGAAAAAAGCATCCAAGGCTTAGTCGTTTTGTTCTATCATCTACGTTATAATTAATACTTTTTTGGTCTAAAGTCGATATCTACCTGCTGAAAAATTGGTGATTATAAAAATACGTATAGCATTAACTTGATTTGGATGAATGAATAAACTCATGTTAATTTATTTAGTTTCTAAAAAATATTTGTTTTGATTTAGTGGCCAACAACAGCCAAGGAGAGGAAAAGGAGATGTTGACTTGTATACCACTACCAACTCTCAAAGGTACACCATAATTATTAATTATTAGCTTGTTATTATTAATTAATAATTGATTTTACTAATAAATCAATTTTTATAGGTCAAAAGTAAGTTTGATCGGGTAAAGCATTGAATAAATTGGCTTGCGACAAAGAGGGTAAAAAGGTGGCAATAGGTTCCAGTGATGGCCATGTTTATGTTTATGATGATGTTGGAGGGGTAAAACTAAAACTTAATGTAAATTACCTCTAGCGCATTAATTATCAAGTAAGACTATATTATAATCAAATAAGCTACCACACAATATTAACATGATACATGATGTATAAATATTTACAGTAATAAGCTTGAATCAAGTGGGTACAGCATCATAAATTTTTGAAAAAGATCTCACGTATTATAAAATCTCTTATTTTTAAGACTTACAAAGCTTATAAACGGAATATTAATTTAGAAAATTATTTTTGTCCAGATCATCAATTTTGACATTTTTTAATTTTTTTTTCTGGTTTTGCAAATCTACAGTTAATTATACTACCAATTATAAAAACAAAAAATATACACATATACAACATTTAGCGCTCTATTTGCTCAATAAAAAATAACAAACCTTTTTATTGCAAAATATTACATGAAAATCCTTTAACCAAAAAACCGTTTTTCGGGCAAAAGTGCAAAATCTCATTACTTAACATTTAATATTAAGCTTTTATAAGATGTGTATTAGCTATAGCTACAATTTTCTCTCTCAATGTAGTATATTTAATCGTTGATTTTGGTATCAAAATTTGATTTTTCTGTTTTTTGATTAAAATCATGAGTGATGGTAAGGATAAAATGAGTCACCGAAAATGTCCGCTTAAAAAACTGAATTTTCAGACCAGACTTGGTTAAATATAAGAAAAGTTAAAAAAAACGCTTTTTTATTTAAAACTTAGATGTACAGTATCATAGTATAAGAAACTTAGCAGCCGTTAAACCTTGCTAGACTCAATTGCGGCGTCGCTCTACGGGCTCGCTTTTGCAATTTTTTAATAAATGTATGATATTACAGACGGTTTTTCTGGTAGAAAAATGTATGCTTCTATGATAACAGATATTGCCTATTTAGTTTAGTTTATGGTTCATGTGCTGTAATGCTTCTTTTACATTGGCTAAAATGAGCAATTTAGCAGGGTTTTAATTGCGCTAAATAATGTAAAACCTTGAAAATCCTTTTCTACGTGTGTCGTTTCTTTCTTTTTGTTATCATATTCCAAGTGAAGTGAACTAAGCTGGATTCCCATAATAAAATACCAAAATTAAATATCATCTCATTGGAACCATGCTATACTTGAAAACAAATCTTTTTACAGCTGACAATCGTAAACTAAAATAGTAAGTTTAAAGAAGGTTAATTTGTTTAAGTTTTATGTGTGATAAAGTATCATTTATAATCTTAGATTTAGCTTGCATATAAATTTAAGCAGTAAATGTTATTTAAGTTTATGCTCGAGCAAAAACCATTGTTACTGTAAACATTATAGCTATAAATATATTTACAAATAATAATAATCGTAAATATATTGGTTCTTGCATGTATTGCTCTACATCAACAATGTATTGAATTGTATTGTCTATAATCTATATTAATAAAAACAAATGTAACTTAATACCCCATTCCAGTAAAAAATGCAATGGAATTTTGATAACAACGGCACGATGCTCATGTACAGACCAATTTGTGCCCATACGATCAGATCATTATGCTCATGGTCAGATTTTGTTATTATGCACAAATTGGGGTAAGTATATGTTTATGGGCAATTCTACTATTATGCACACATGGGATTAATGTCATGCACATGAACAGAATCTATAATTCTGCACATACAGGTTTAGCGTTGTGCTCGTGGGCAGTTTCTTCTGTTGTGCCCATGTGCATATTATTGTTATCTTTTTAACCATATTCAGTGGTGTCGTATATTTTCAGGATTGATAAATAGTACTTAAAAAAGAATACAATTATAAAAGAATGAGTAATTAATCAGTTCTTCAACTGTATAATAAAAACCAGATATCGTTTATTTAGATGTAAAAGTATGGCCTTTTATATTGATTTGACATTGAGATCCTGAGATGTAATTTAAGGCATTATTGAACCATTGGATCTGTTTGATAGTAATCTATGAATTGAAATGGATCAATCATAATTTAACCGTTCTTGCAGAGCTTGTGAGTTGTCTTGTTTCAATGCTGCGCTAAATATGCTTGGATGTTGATTTGATAACTACTTGATTGGTTAACTGCTGGGATGAAATAATGTGGTGCCATAATTGAGGTCAAAGCGTTCTTGGTAATTACTGGATTAAACTTGATACGCTAGGAGTTTCTTATATCCGATATCAAGACTTGCACTTCAATACATATCGTAGTCAATAGATTGTAAGATGTATTGATACTGTAGAAGGTGATAATGTATGATACTAGTAGGTGGAATACAACAAGTGGGCACAACAACAGCTCAGGCTACTATAGTCTGCAGCCTACCTAGGCACAACGAAATCATCTTGTGCAGCACAGGTCGGCCGTAGTGAAAATAGAGTTCTTCTGTTTAATACACCTCGGTTAACTTGATAATAAAAACCAATATTTATATAATTGACTTTTACTATTTTATTTTTTTTCCTTGAATATTTTTATATATTATTACACACATACAAAATAGTGTTGCAATCAAGTATGCGTTTTTATTTTTCCATTTCCACAGCAACTCGGGGGTGGGGTGGGGCTAAACCTTTTGCAATTCTGTGTACCAACACTAGAAGTACTTACCATTGCAACGTGAGCTCATTTGGATCCATATTCGGAGAGAATTGCTTGGCGAGCTTACTAATCTGAGGAGGCGTAAATATCAGGTAATCAACTTGTTATTCAAGCTGACCAAATGTGCAATGACCCATGGGTGCTGATATCTATTATATAATACTTGTATATATACTTATGTATATCTATATCTATGTGAAGTGGCAGCTTGCTTGGATCAGTATATATTCATAGAAATGGTGTTTAAATTGTTTTTAATAAATAAGTCTACAGTAAGCTATAACGTGCCACCAACTTTAAACCTGCACAAATTTTAACTTTTTTCAAGAGCTATCAACTCACCCAAAACTAACGATACAATAAAAAAAATCCATAACAATCATTATTTAAACCTTTGTAAACAATTGTTATGGCTCGAATACTTAATTTTACTATAAAATCATTCTGTTGATAGCCTTTGAAAATAGACGGTATTTCAAAATCTAAGCTGTGTGCTCTTAGGTGAGGGTAACTTTTGAAACAAGGATACTTTGTGATACATAACCTCCTTACCTTAAACCCAGCTTACGTAAGCAATACCTGAAATCACCATTTTCGCTATCAACTTACTCAAAAATACTAAGACACTAAATCGGATACATAACAATTGTTGTTTAGAGTTTTGATAACAGCTTTAATAACTGCAGTGATGAATTTTACTATGGCAATCATTTATGGATGGCCTTTGAAAATATTATGTGGTTTCGCAGACTTTAAGCTGGGGTATCGACGTAGCACCAGCTTACAAAAAAAAATTTTCAAGACCTATCAACTTTCCGAAAAATAAAGATATAATAAATCAGAGCCATAACAATCATTATTTAAACCTTTGTGAACAATTGTTATGGCTTTAATAGTTATTTTTACTATAAAATCATTTTACTGATAGCTGTTGAAAATAGGCGGTACTGCAAATATTTTTGGGTAGGAAATAAGGCTTGGCTACAAAGAATTAAAGTTATACTCCGTTATTTAAATTATTCAGGGAGGATCAAAGTTTTACATCATCTATACACTCAATTTTTATTACTATGCCTCCACTCACAGCTAGAAAAAAAGCTTATCAAAATAGAGTAAAAAGCGATACAAGCCAGTTTATACGTGTTGATAATGAAGATTGGGAGATGATTGATTCCGACATCGCCGAATTAAACAGTGCAGCCCAGATGTGCAATTCAAATCCTGAAATCCGTAGATCAGTGAATGAAATTTTAGTCGACACGACTAGAAAAAGCAACAGGCCTTTTTGGTATTCGAAAAATTCAAGGACGACACTCTGGAGACGTGAAAAGGAGAATGAAGCTGTCGATGAGAGACATAAACTGGAGAGATTTGGTTTTGTTCCGCTGGTCCCAGCAATTCCTGTAGAAGAGCGACAAGCATTAAGTCTTAAGGACAAAGAAATTATGCAAATAAAAGAAACATTTCCAAAACTTCAAGAATTTGTGAAGCCGGTGATGAACTCGAAGTATGAAGGAAGCAAAACTGAGACTTATAATTTTGTGCGATACTCTTCGATCAATTATTACTTTATCAAAAGACTTGAAGGTGATAAAACACTTTCAGCTTCGCGTAAAGCAGCTAGAATCTACTGGCCTAAAAACAACGTAACTTATCGTGCTATGACAATTGTTAAATGGGCCAAGGAGTTCATTTGTGAGGGTGTGTTGTCAAACCATAACCAAGGCTGCCATTCAAAAAGAAAATGTTTTCTGAATGATTCTGATGTAAAACAAATTGTTCTTGAAGAAATCCGCAAAACAAAGCCTGCAGAGCGGTCTTTGGTCGTTATCAAGGAGTATATTGACAAAGTGGTTGTCCCTTCAATCTTAGGTGTTACTGATAGATGTGTAAGTCAGACTACTATCAGCAAGTATCTCCATGAATGGGGTTACGCCTATAGAAAAAACCAAAAGACTATCTATTTTGATGGCCATGAACGGGAAGATGTGGTCGCATATAGAGATTTTTGGTCACAAAGGATGCTTCAGTATATGGAAAAGATGGATTTTTACACAGGAGAGAACGAAGAAGATGTGTTGGAACCTGTTGGATTAGAATATTATGAAAAAAAGTATGTGTTCGTTACCCATGATGAAAGCACCTTCTACGCTAATGACGGTAAAAATGACTTGTGGTTGGCTGATGGTGAGAACTATATTCGTAAGAAGGGTCCAGGTTCCTCGATAATGGTAAGCGAATTCCAATGTCCCTGTCATGGAACTATGAAAATCAGAAGTTGGTCATCTAGGACGTTGTTTAAAGCAGGTGATTCCAGAGAAGGTTGGTGGACTTCAAAACACATGGTTGAACAGCTGAAAGAAAATGCAATTGGGCTTTTTGAAGCACTCCATCCAAACTGTCAAGCTATTTTTCTTTTCGATAACAGCTCCAACCATGGCGCTTTCGCTGATGATGCTCTGGTGGTTACTCGCATGACCTTAAACGAGAAGCCGTGGTCCTTAAATGAGAAGTTCCAGTTCCGTGATACTTGGTATATCTGCAAAGCCACTGGTTTGCGGAAACCACAGACTTTCTTTTACAATAAAGAGATTATCACGAATAAAAAGGGATGCGTCAAGACGAAGAAGGTCCGTTACTTCAAAGGAATCAAGTCGATCTTAGAAGAAAGAGGACGATGGGTTGGCCATGACGTTGAAGGCCAAAAATGGAAACTGCATTGTGGTGCTCCCGAACGTGTCAATCCCATTTGTTGTGCTCGTCATTTTTTGGAAAACTGCCCTGATTTTGTTCAACAGAAATCTGCTTTGCAGGAAATAATTGAAGAATCTGGACACATCTTCGAATTATACCCGAAGTACCATTGCGAATGCAATTGGATTGAAATGTACTGGGGTGCTGCCAAGAGGGAAGCTCGTTTGCGATGTGACTATACGTTCAAGTCTCTGGAGAAAAATATCCATTCTTTTCTGGATACCTCTGGTAACCTGACTCAAATCAGACGTTATTTCAGAAGGTCGATGGACTACATCGAAGCTTATAGCAAATGTAGAGACGGTAGAGAAGTTGTCCAAGAAGTTAAGAAATTTGTGGAAAAAAAATATTTATCCCATAGAAAAGTTAGAATTCCTAACGATTTGTTATAAAAATAAAATGTTTGTTTAAACTTATTATACTTCTCAATCTCTCAAATAACAAATGAGCTACATCACCTGCCATGAGATGCCTCCAAAAAAAAAAGCATACTGAAATAGCGGTGTTTAAAAGTAAATAAAAATTGAAACAAAATTAAGGTTTACACAGATTTAAAGCTGGTGGCACGTTAGGTGTACTTTTGAGATGGTTTTCTCGACACACAGAAGGTAGTAGACATTTCCCTTTGAGGTCAGCGTGTCAAAGATATTTCCCTATTTTTATGCCAGGTTGAAAGTTATTAGGTTCCAAATTCGCTGAGATAGGCTTTTTGTTGTCAATTTTTTATGGTTGTAAAAAGTAGGTTTCAGATGGTTTTTAAATGGGTTTCGAGTTTCGAGTGTTTTCGAGCAATATTGAATTGAATTACGTAAAATCTTCAAAGAGGAAGCACCTTCCCTCTATAGACTATTGTTATCTCTCGGAAAATAAATATATTAATACATTAATACCAGAATATCAATGCACTCACTGGCCAAACACTGATCAAAATTGACCTGATGAAATTGATTATAAAAAATTGAGCACCTAAATTGAGATGCTAATTTCTATGTTCACAAGAGAGATCGAATTGATTGCTACCCTGCATTTTTTGTTTTAGCAAAAAATATTGATTTTTCATCGAGATAATCAAAATAATAGTCGATATTACAGCTTACAGCTTATGCTAACTGGGTTCCAAAATTTATTTTAAAAAATGGACGAAAAATGATGAAAAAAACAAAATCGTTTAATTGATCATGAACTGCAAAGTAAATCGACCTAGTATATTAAATAGCTTTTGTACAGTTTTAAATTCTGCATCCACCTAAATGAAATTCAGACAAACATTTCACATTAAATTTTGCGTAAAATGCAATTGAAATTTTGGAGGTTTTTTGAAGATACACATCACTTTTTATAAGCATATTTTTAATATAACTAATGAATATAATGCACAGTAAAATTACCTATCGATCTAGCTATTGTTTAATCTTTTAGCTACATTTTTCATAGAGAAAAAGAGATTTGTGTCAATTTTTTTTCAAATTCAGAATTTGGGATAAGGGTATACAAGGGGAAAATGGAAGCTAGAAATGGAGGTACCTTTTTGTACACATTTTTGAGGATATCTCCACGAAAAATCAATATTTTGAAAAACTCTAAATTGGGTCCGAGAGAGCTCAACGAGCTTAATGACATGAATGCAAAAAAATGTTGCTCAATTTAGCCAATATTTTGAAACCTACTATAGAAATGTCAAAAAAAATGAAAAAAAAATAAAGATGCTCAGATTTTTTTCATGTTAAAATATGTTATAGAGCACTTTAAAACAAGTAAATTTTATTATTAGAAAGTGTTAGTATAGCTTAATTATTTCTAGAGATATGAAGCCTCAAAGGTTTCAATCCATTAGCAGTGAAATACGCGTAAAAAATCTGAAACCTTAGCACTGAAAAATTAATACCAACTGTAAAATGTAGAATATTTCCGGATACTTGCTTTTGGATTACAGGTGAGCATCTCAGGTACATAGGCATATAATTTTTCTTAGTGTTATTTAGTGGGAAAAAAGTTGAGCAGGGATGAAAATCAATAAATACAAGCTGATAAATTCTTTAACCTTCCTCATATTTAAATTCTTCTAAAGCAAGATTAGCGTTCGCAAAATAACTGAGCTCAAGCGAGCGCAGGCAGTTTTAGCAAGCATTTGCCAAGTCTAAAATATTTGAAAGTTACTCAAGCAAGCCCGAGCTTAAGGAACGGCTCGTCGAGCAGTTGTATATCGAGCATTTTCAGTGTTGAAAGCAAGCAACCAAGCATATATAAATCAAGCAAGTCGAGTACGAGCATATAAGCAATCGAAAAAATCCAAGTGCAAGTGCAAGCATTATACTAATATATTTTTAGCCTGATATTGGTTCAAAATGTGATGCATTTTGACATTTTTAAAGCTAAAATTTCGTAAACTGAATAAATTTGCCTTGTGTTACATGCTTGCTTACTTGACTTGAAAGCAGGCAAGCAAGCAGGTTTATATGTAAGCAAGCCTATTTCAATTTGAAGCATTTCGAGCAAGCATGCAAGCAAGCTTTCAATATTTTCGTCGAGCGCCAAGCAGGAAATTGCTAAAAAAAAAAACTAATCAAGTAACCCAAAGTAAGTAATACCCTGAAAAAGTGCAATTCAAGCTAGATAACATTTATAGTCTCTCTTCACAGATCTTAGGTGCATCAAAATCAGAAAACGCCCCTTTTTTGCTTACTTTCATGCAGTGGCAGAGTGCCGGGGCCATTGAGGCGGTGAAGGTAACGATGGTTAACAAAGAGATGGGTCTTAATTAAATGGCGCCAAAGCGAAAATCTCACTGCAATAGGAATCTGTATAGGGGAGGAATAGTTGTTGACATACAAAAACGTCTAATCATCCGATGCAGTAATTTTAGAGTAGATGAGCACATGATTTACTTGATGCAGCCTTTGATGGGCATGCTATTCACAACTCTGTCAGTTTGTACAGCGGCAAAATGATAACGATTTTGAGAATAAAAGTCATGGTGTATACTATAGGCTACAACATTGCAATGAAAATAATCTACAGTATGGATGTGTTCAAGTAATGAGAACCTCGAAGGTGAAACAGCTGTTTTCCAGTTTCATGAGAATAAACATTTTGCACATTTTCTGATACCCTATTGCCGTGTGGCAAAAGAATATGATTCAACCAAAAACGAGTTCAGCAGAAGCATAGCACAGCGATGCAACTAATAAAGAATTAAATGGAAAACAATAAAAAGCAGAATTATATGACATTACAATCAATTTATACATAATAAGAAAGGCGGATATCTCCTGATGAAGGAATTTCTGAATTTGATAAACAATAGCACTTTGGTATCAAACAAATGAAATAAAATGTATAAACTAATAGCATCTGAGTGGGGTTTTCTAATTGCCCCGCCATCAACCCTATCAAGTAATCTTGAGTTTGTACGATTTGATCCCCAAAGCAAGAAATGTAGGGAATTGTTTAGTTTAATATCATTGATTTGGACTTAAAACCAAACTAAATTCATGTTTGTTGCTATGTCTATTATGATTTATTCAGTGAAATTACTTGGATTTACGACTATATGGTGATGATGAATAGGTCTTCTAATTTCGTTGCGATTGAAGAACTATTCATCGGCAAGTAGATATTATGTATGCTGGTTATTACTACATAGCAATTACGGGGAAATTATGTTACATATCTTCAAATTATAAAGTATTAGTAGCTCTGAATTTGGTCTCTTGTAAGATTGCCAATATCCGGCTAATTCTATATATGAATCACAATTGTGGACATTATACCGGGATGTGCATTTTACCTGTATTGTCAACACCGAATAAATGGAAACCTTCTGTTACGATCTCCTATTTTTTATGACTCATATCGTAATAAATGTGATTTGCGCTAGTTTTTGAAAATGAAAGATCCCTCGATTATCAATGCAAGTCTATCGTTGTTATTACAAGCTACATAATAGTAATGCTGAATAATCAACTTGATGCGAGTAAAATATATATAAGCGTTATTTACCCTTTTTAAGAAATCTCCAAATCTATAAATGGTAAAATTCGCAATGTTAGATTTCAAGAAGTTGTTTCTTAGATACATACTATTTTACTTTTCTCAAAATGTACGCGGGTCATTTTGCAGCAGTTCCACTTATTCGTAATTACTGGCCAAATGTCTCTCCATTTACTCTCACGTTTGGTGTGATATTTCTCGACCTTGCATTTGCTTCACTAACATTCCTTGGATTTGAAGGGTTCACGTTAAATCCTCAAGCAGGAGCTTTAGGTATTGATATTCATTGCAAGTATAGCCATAGTTTATTAGGATCCATCGTATTATCTGTCATCTATGGAGCTGCCACAGGTTCATTTACGCCCGCTTTTTTGGCTTCTTTGTCTCATTTCGTTGAAGATTGGCTTGTACACAACTTGGACTTGCCTTTAGATCCATTTTCTGGAATTATGGTCGGTGGAACATCAATTTGGGGTAACTATCCAACATTTGCATATTATTTTGAATTGTTGTTCTGCATTGTATTGGGTTTGTTTGGACCAAATGATGGTACAAAACTTTATTTTATCTTGTCTACTGCTTTATTGCATTTGACTTCTCATGACAGTTCCAAAGCCTTACTTATAAAAGTCCTGTCTATGCCCTCTGAATCTGATAGACAAAAATATACAGCATTAGCAATATCATCTTCCTTTATTATCCCTGCTATTTTGCTTGGATATCTCATTCGTAAGGCAAAAGTAAAGACAAACTAGAATTTTCATGTAATAAACCATATTAATTTTATAATTACCTGATATTTGATAAAACTCTCGAGATAGTACCCAATTGAGTGCTACAGAAACAGTTCAATTTACTTATCGTACAGCATTAAAGGATTTAATTTTGACTGACTATATGTATATTCATGTACTTTTTGCTTGATATTAAAGCAAGGTTAGATATTATGGTCTCATTATTGAAACGACTTTTGAATGATGTACATCTAGAATGCACAATGAAAGATTTAGTCAATTCAAGAGGAGTCCTGAAAAAAAAAACATTCATCTAAATTGGCGCGACATTCAAATGAATTGAATAAAGGCCCTTCTTTTACATATCTATTTTCAATGTTAAAGGTTATTAAACGAAGCTTCAGTACAGAAGTGTTGACTGAATCGCTCCGAGCTAACAAAGTAGCTGATCTCAAAACCATTGCTACTGAATGCGGTGTTGCTACAAGTGGAACCAAGCCTGAACTAATTAATCGTTTGACAACACATTTTGCTGCTCCCACTCAATCATCATCTATCTTATCGTTTGATTTGGGGTATCGTAATCTTGCTTATTGTCATTTAAGTGCAGATAAAACTGTTCTAGATTGGGCACGTGTTGATTTAGATTTGCCATCGTTTCATCCCTCTGTTGTGGCGCCTATTGTACGACAGTTCATCGAGGATAGAGTTTTGCAAAACTTAAAGGTCTCTGATCGAGTATTGGTCGAACAACAAAGAGCAAGATCTAATGGATCTTTTAGTGTATTAGAATCAACATTAAGAGTAAATTGTGTAGAAGCAATTTTATGGTGTGGATTATATGAAGGAATAGACAAAATTAAACGAACAGTTGATTTAACGCCTGTGCTTCGACAAAACATTGATCGAGTTTGGAAGGATGAATTGCAAGTTATTATTGACGAACATCCACAAAAGTTTAGCAAAATCAAATCAAATCATTATCAGAAAAAGCAAGCAGGTAGCCTGTTGGTACAAAAATGGCTTGATACAGATACAGTGATTACATGTTCTGATCACTTTAAAGAAATGTATGCAATTGAAAAAAAGAAGGATGATCTTAGTGATTGCCTTGTCCAAGCGCTTACTTGGTATAAATGGGAATCATATAGTAAACTATTTTTGCAACAACAACAACTAGACTTTATTAAAAAACTAAATTAATTAACGGCAACACCTCTGCCATGTTTATCGACAAAACTACCATGTAATGTAACAGCATTGAATGCACCAATTGTAGTCCTTGCAATTTCCTTGAATGAACAAGCGTCCAAAATGAGCAAAAAGCATGATTCACTACCATCATCCAATGTAGTATTTACAATAGACATAATAACACCATCATCTTCATCTTGACCATCAGGGTTAGGAATAAAAATAGGTTCAGCACAAGAACAGCCAGGTTCATCCCAAATTTTAGCAGAACTCTCTTCATCCGTATTAGGACCCAAGTAAACGTTTTGCAAATCTAGCTTGATAAGACCATTTACAACAGATCCAGATGCATAAGAAGGAGCATGGCGAGATTCACAAACACCCCAACAAAAACGATAAGGTTTCATATTATAACGAGGATTAAAGCGAGGCATTTCCAAATCATGACCGATAATAGTATAAGAGGCAACTCTACGTTTGTTGAATTTTGTCATATTGGAGAAACTGAAAGCATTAGACCATGAGGGAATCCAAGAATCAGCACCGGTCTTGGCAACAGGAACTTGACCAAGACGATAACGACGGAATTGAGAAGGTGCAATTTGATGCTCTTCTTTATGTGTTGTATTCTTATCAAATACATAGCGAGCAGGTTGAACGAGATCCAGATCCAATTTACCAGTAGGTGTTTTGCCCAATTCGAAACTGGCATCGACGATATCAGTATTTTCGTACATGCAATAATCCATATAGATAACTCGTTCTTTACGACCACCAGGTAGTTCAACGTCTTCATCCCAAGCATTAGCAGTATGAAACGAAAAGCAAGGATCAGCTTCGTATGTAGCAACATGATGACCTGTGTGTCGATCAATGACATGAAATAAAGTATGCCTTGTTTCATCCCAATAAAATGTTTGATAGGCAGAAGAATAGTAAATGGCAGAGAGTCCGCCAAAAGAATAATAATAGGGAAAGTTGGGAATGATAATGTAGTTTTTGGTCATACTGAATGAGTGAATATATGAGGGTTTCAATGCTTCCATAGTTTTCCAAGCACCAAGATGACGCCAAATAGGTTGATGGAGTCTTGGTTCTGGTGCAGGCATAACTTCTTTCTCGCCAGGAGGAGAAGGTAGATAAGGACCAAGAGAGTATGTTTGAAATGTAGGAAATGGACCGAGCCTTACCATAAAGTTGATATATTCATCGGTTTCTTCATCATATTGGTGATGAGAAGCGCATAATTGACCTTGAAGCTTCTTGCTAACATGTGCATAAGTAAACATCTTTAAGGGTTCTATGTATTTTGTTTAGTCATCTAGTTTTATATCAATGTAATTTATAATACATACTCAAAGATTCTGGATCTACTACTTGAAGAGTATTTGCATCTCTTTTGACCACTAAGGCTTCGCCTCTTTTGACACCTGTTTCTTGTTCCAAGTCAACACCCAAAGGGAAATTAGGTGTTACTGTAACATTAACCATATCAAATTCGGCATCATTTTCTTGGAGAGCGGCATTTGTACCAAACTTGGAGATGTGGTGATACACTGATTGAATACGACCAAAGATAGTTTTACATGGGTCAGGACCAAATGTTAATAAAGTAGGATCTCTTTGACCAATTCTTCTTTCAACACCATGAGATGTATGTCGAGAATTGTATTTCACAGTTTGAGTTTCACCATTGATTTCAAATCGATGAAGCATGGCAAGACCATCAAATGGATGTCCAATGTGAAATGTATCGCCGTTATCTAAAAGAACATTGTATCGGCCCGACCCTTTGTAAGAATTGTTAGTTGTATGGTCCACAAAAATTGCTTTAAATAAATACCTGATCGATACATGACACCATTGACCCAAGAAGGAATTTGTCCATCTAATTTAAGCGTTACAGGTGACTCAACAGAGGGAACATTTTTGAATCCTACTGGAGAAGGCGCAGCTTCATTGACATTAGGATTAGATTCAGCTGGAGTGATCATTTTGATATTATAGTAAAAGTCAAGGGAAAAAATGAAAATGAAAAAAAGTATCAGAAAAACAGAGATTATATTTATACAACATGAATTTTTCTATATATTCATTGTCTTGTTCTTTAATATATATATATAGTAAGTAGTGTAATAGTAGTTTAAACGAGCTGTATACATAAAATATGGTACATAATTAAAAATAAAGGGGAATAATGCACATACATGTTCAGGATCAAACAAAAACCCCATTTTGACATTTTCATTATTCTTTTTGTTAGCCAAATATATACAACAAAAAGGTATTCTCTTGCTGCTTTGTTGTTTGCAAACACAAACAGCCTCCCTACACTATTTGATTTCATTACGCTGCATTATTATTACTTGCACCAGTAGTAGTAGTAGCTACGGCGATAGTTGTACTGGAATTTGGATTAGCATTTGCAATTGAAGCAGCATTTTTATTTGATTGAACAAGAGACAGTCGATGACTTTCTTGTAATGCCTTTTGATATTGTGATTTCCTATACTTCTCTTCTTTTGCCACGATGCGTCTTCTCTCCATTTCTTGTCTATGCATTGCTTCAAAAGGAGTTTGTGGAGGGCCATATCCAAAACAACAACAACATGTTTCCAAAAAGCTTTTTATTTAACATTAATTTACGAAATATATTATAGATTTATAGATAAATACCTTGACCATATGGTATTTTCTTCGATATAATAAGGTGCGCCACCCATCAATTGTGGATGCATTTGAGGTGGAGTCATGTACATTTGTTGCTGATGATGGGGCATTGTCATGTCTGCATTATGTATGTAGGGGATATGTTAATGCAATTTTCTTTGTCTGTTTTTCTTTTCCTCTCATCTTTTTTTTTTTTTCCTTTCAAATTTACTTACATTCATTTGATATTGTTGAATAAGGAGGTACACTATATGGATTCATGCCTGGAAATGAATGCTGTGAAGGATGATAAGACGCTGTTAATGGATATGGCGCTAATGGCGGTGGTTGACTAATATAATGGTGATGATGATATGGATCCATATTGTATATTATATTTGTAAAAAAAAAAAAAAAAAAAAAGCATCTTCAATCATTTTAAATTGAATTATATCAAGCAGAGGGATTTATGATTCACAAAGATCTCGTGAAAGGTCCTTTATTAAGACTATTGTTTGTTTTTATTACAGCTGATTCATACTAGTATACAGTACATGTGGGCAAAATTTCTTTTTTATTTAAAATGTATGATTTCATAGTCTATGTTTTTATTTTATAGCTCTTGATGAACTAAATGAGGTTCATTTTCACTAGCGAAATGAGTGTCTTTTTTGAGGTCTATTCAATGAAATTTAGTATATGAAATTACACATAAATTAAACTACTTACATTCAATAGTTTCTTGATCAATTTCTGTTGGGAATACAACTTGGTATTCCACATATAAATCACCATGTTTAGAATGATTATCTTGATGTGGCATCCCTTGACCTTTAATTGTTTGTACAAAACCATATTGTGTTACACCTTCTCTAACAAGATCAATAATTGAATTGTCTAAATGTGTCATTGTTTTCTTGAAACCAATGAGTGCTTCGATTAATGTAATGTGTTGTTTGGTATACAAATTATCGCCTCGTCTTTCAAATGTTGAATGTGGTGCTGTTTTAGCTTCAAATACAATATTCCCTGGAATTGTTTCTGGATACTCATCTGCTTCCTCATCCAAAATAATGCGTTGTCCATCTTGCATACCCCTTTCAATGTGTAATGAATAATCTTCATTACCTCTACGTACTTTTTTACCAGCACAGATAGGACAAACATGATGAATAACTTTGCCTTTGCCTTCACATTTATTACAAGCTTGTTGAAATTGTTGAAACATGCCTGGTCCAACTTGCGCACGTTTAATAATCATACCACGACCTTCACATTGATCGCATGTATGAATGTCTTCTGGTTTACGTGCTCCACTTCCATGGCAATGGTCACACAATACTTGCTTTGACACATCTAATTGAATATCGACTCCATTATATAAATCTTCTAATGTAACTTGGAGTGGAATAAGAATATCAGGCCCTCTTTTTTCTTGATGTCCTTGATTTTGTCTTCCACCACCAAAAAAGTGAGAGAAGATATCAAATGGATCATGAAATCCACCTCCTCCACCTCTTCCTTGACCTCCATTTTGTTTCAACCCTTCTTCACCATAGCGATCATAAATAGATCTTTTTTCGTCATCCATTAGAACCTCATAAGCTATAAAATCGATCAATATCTGCATATTCAATTAATTGGTGTTCCATAGTTACCATTGGCAATCTCCATAAATTTTTCTGATGCTGCTTCATCGCCGTCATTTTTGTCAGGGTGATAAACTCTGGATAACTTTTTAAAGTGTCGTTTAATTTGAGCTTTTTGCGCGTCGCGAGGAACATCTAATACATCATAATAATCCTTGGCTGCTGATACAAGAGCCGCTAACAATACACAAGTTACAAAGAGTACCAAAGTAGCTATTCCACGCATATTTTGATATATGGATATATGAAAGGACGCAAAAAAAAAAGAAGGGGTTTTTAGATTGAGCCAAGAGATAATTGAGCATTAAAGCCTTCAAATGCGGTTGTTTATTTTTGCGTTGGAGCATCATTATTGGATGGTTTATTTATTTATTTATACTATTTAGACCATAATTTGAATGAATAAATACCAATTTACTCGTCATGTCAAATGGATTTCCAGAATAAACTATAAATTCATCTTGGTTTAAAGCATTTTCAAGACCATAAATGTCTCGAACATTGCTTGTAATGTATTGAATGGATTCTTCTTCACTGATTGCGCCATCTTTTAACTCAGCGGAGGAAGGGGATGAAGCAGCTAACCATCCAGCATCCCATATCAAATTACGAGAATAACTATTATCAGGAATACCAACAACGATTTTAACGCCATGTTTGCGCAACGTATGAGCTGCTGTACCATTACTAAGTGGTGCGCCTGTCAAACAATGGATGGAATCAAAATTAATGGGTGTGCATAAAACAGGGCTAAGAACAACTGGGATGTTCGCTTCTGCTAAAAAGGAGGCAACTAGATAAGATTCTGTTCCACCTTGGATAACTATACGAGCTTTAGGGAGATCTTCTAGCTTTAATGTAATCAGAGAAGCAATTTCGTCTTTGTTGTGAGCTGTTATAATAGCAGGAATCTCACCGCGAGCAGCTTGACCATAGTAATTATCGTTTGAAATGTTATCTTTCAAAAGTTGTCGGATGTAATTGATTTGGCTCGATACTGTAGGAAAGCTATCAGATTTAAATTCATGTCCAATTTGCATGTGAAGTGCAACAGCCTTGGATAACAAAGCACCTTCGTGGAGAACTAGATTAAATGTTAATTTACAATTAAGAAAATGGCAAATGTAATATACTTGCGAGATTCTGCATTTGTCTTGAAGGCAGCAGAGACGCCAATTATAATATTGTTGGATATTGGGGCTGTAATAACAGACAAAATACCTCCTTCATAGGCTGCTTCTAATTGATGTGAACCTAATTTAATACCATCAACAGCACGAAGAATATCCTTGGGATTATCATTTCTGACGGCAGGAGCCTTTCCATCTCCTGTCATAGGTTCGAAAAGCATTTCGATCAAACCAAGGCTAGATCCTACACCAACAAACCCAGGAAGAACATAGCCACCTTGAAGGTCGTATTCAGGGATATCTTTATGAATAGCTAAAATAGATGCCTTACAATCAGAACCAGAGCAAATAATAGTACCGTTTTCAACAACCACATCAATGGGACCTTTGACGGGATTATCTCTCAAGAATGAATAACCAGCATTCTTCAAAATAAAACTCTTTGCACCATCCATCTTCTTTGGAGCTACCAACTTTTGAGTGTTTTGCTTTTTAGGTTGACGAGATTTAACAGGTTCAATTGGGCGTTCATCAAATAAAGGTACACCATCAACAAGAACTTGTAAAGGCACAGCAGCCAAGGCAAGAGGCTCGCGATCCCAGATAACAATATCCGCATCATATCCAACCTTGAGGGATCCAATACGATGGCCTAATCCCATAGTATTAGCAGGCGTAGATGTAACAGCTCTAAATGCTTCTTGTGGAGGAAGTCCATAATGAGTCGTTTTAGCGGCTTCAAACATTAAGCGTTGAGAATTGAGAACAGGATGATCACTCTTTAATGCTAAAGGAATACCAGCCTCATATAAAATCTTGGGTGCTTCAGGAATAGATTGATAAGTCTCCTTAGTATAACCCCAATTATCAGCAAATGTAGCTATAGTGATATTATTAGCTGCACGACGTAAGATTTCAGGAATACGATAGGCATCCAAAGCATGATGAAAAGCACTGATTGTAAAGTTGAATTCTAATGAATGACGGATCAAAGCTTCCATATCATAAGTTTCGTAGCAATGAATGTTCAAAAGAACTTCACCACGCAATAATGCAACTAATGATTCGAGGTCGATGTTTTCTGGGAAAACTGTATTGACACGTCCATGTTCAGCATTTTGACACCAGTCATCTTGCTCGCGCTTCAATGTTTGAGCCTTGGTTAATTCTTTTCGTAAAAGATATGCCATGCCCAAACGGGTGGAAGGTTGCATGTGTAAGAGGCTTCCGTAGATACGCTATATTTGAATTTAATATATAGACTTTTTTTTCTATAAAAATATAGCTTATTACCTTGGGATTTTCACCACATGCCATCTTCATCCATCTCCATTCTATATCTTCCGTATTGTTTGCTTGAACAAGCATGTCTTCGTTGCTAACAGTGGATCGAGGACGCAATTTGAAAGCGTAAGCTTCGCCACCAATGACATTTGCTGATCCAGGCAAAGCTAAAACAGATGTAATACCACCAGAAGCAACAATACGAATGGCCATATCGGAAGGATTAAAGCCATCAAGTACACGTACATAAGGAGTAATAGGATTTGGCATTTCGTTGACATCTACAGATGAGGTGTAGCGTGGCCAGCCATCAATACCCATATGACTAATGTTGAACAAAGTATTAATACTGTGCATTTTTTTATAGATCATTTTAAAAAGTATAATGTACGCACCTATGTATATCAACTAGCCCAGGGCTAACAATATGTCCAGCAACATTAATCACCTTTACTTTTTTGTTCGCATCAATTTGAATATCTTTTTCGACCTGACGAATAATACCATTCTCAATATAAACATCTACATCTTCCAAAACTTGTCCTTGACCATCCCAGACAGTGGCATTTTTTAAAAGAATAGGTTCCTGAGTTGATTCAGCACGAGGATTGTAGTAACGGTCTTCACTAGGAAGATTGGCTCCTTTATTACGGCGGT
Organism: Mucor racemosus; assembly: GCA_027405735.1. Taxonomy (NCBI): domain Eukaryota; kingdom Fungi; phylum Mucoromycota; class Mucoromycetes; order Mucorales; family Mucoraceae; genus Mucor; species Mucor racemosus. The sequence continues at coordinate 762,211 of JAPEHQ010000013.1, read as the reverse complement.
TGTAAATCGCCTCGCATTTAGCACGACCTGATTCTAATGTAGAAAAAGAAATGGCATCGTGAGACTTTTTTGATGGGTAAACTGCCGATGCATCGGGCAAAAGGGTGTAAACAAGTAATACTGTCAATAGAGCAGCGACTGAAAATACCACAAGAACAGAGTATAGGTTCTTGCGAATGATATTTTCTACACGTTTGAATGACGACAAAGATCCCTCTGCATTATTTGGTAAAATAATGGGTGCGTAGTTGGGCTTTTTCGCAGGCATTTTTTTCTCGTTTTGCAGAAAATGAAAAGCCAAAAGCCTGTCTATTTTAAACAATAAAAGGTTTCTTTTTTCCGGTTATGTGTAACGACAAACCAACTAAAATGCTCTTTTGTTCTTTTTGCAATATGGAGTTTCCTTAGAAGGGACTGCTGGTAGATATTGGCAATTGATGGATCGACTGATTTGAGGGATGGTTTCATTCAGATTTTACAATACTTGAACTTTATCAGATCGTAAAGCCTTATTTTTATCATCATGAAGAATAGCCAGCAAATGCTATACAGAGATAGTCATATGGCACATGAGGCTGGACAACATCGTCAACAAAGCATAATATATGAATGTCTCTACTAATCTTGGAAAGTTTCTTAATTATATATTCGGTACACGTAATTAGATATATACCTCAATTACTTTACTAATCATATTATAAATTCTATTTATATAAAATTGACAGGTTTCTAATATTTGGAAAAAGTTTAAATTTTGATGAAACATCGCATTATGTGTTTAGGGCTCTCATTCTTCAAAATCGGGGCGTGCGACCTCTTTCATGAGTAGCATCATAGAAAAAGCTTTACTATATACCTTGAGCGCTAAAGAATGTATATGAATTTATTGTAATAAGCTGAATATTGCAATAAATGTTTTACATCTCTCAAAAGACCGAAATGTAATGAAATTTACACCTTCTCCTTAAAAACTGGATCTCACTTTTCATCGCTGCTATACTTTTTTTCCCACTAAATAACACCAAGGTAAACTTATATGTTAATGTACCTGAGATGCTCACCTGTAATCCAAAAACAAGTATCCGGAAATATCCTATTTTTTGCTGTTGGTATTAATTTTTCAGTGCTAAGGTTTCAGATTTTTTACGCGTATTTCACTGCTAATGGATTGAAAACTTCGAGGCTTCATATCTCTAGAAATAATTAAGCTATACTAACACTTTCTAATAATAAAACTTACTTGTTTTAAAGTGCTCTATAACATATTTTAACATGAAAAAAATCTGAGCATCTTTATTTTTTTTTCATTTTTTTTGACATTTCTATAGTAGGTTTCAAAATATTGGCTAAATTGAGCAACATTTTTTTTGCATTCATTTCATTAAGCTCGTTGAGCTCTCTCGGACCCAATTTAGAGTTTTTCAAAATATTGATTTTTCGTGGAGATATTCTCAAAAATGTGTACAAAAAGGCACCTCCATTTCTGACGTCCATTTTCCCCTTGTATACCCTCATCCCAAATTCTGAATTTGAAAAAAAATTGACACAAATCTCTTTTTCTCTACGAAAAATGTACCTAAAAGATTAAACAATGGCTAGATCGATAGGTAATTTTACTGTGCATTATATTCATTAATTATATTAAAAATATGCTTATGAAAAGTGATGTGTATCTTCAAAAAACCTCCAAAATTTCAATCGCATTTTACGCAAAATTTAATGTGAAATGTTTGTCTGAATTTTATTTAGGTGGATGCAAAATTTAAAACTGTACAAAAACTATTTAATATACTAGGTCGACTTACTTTGCAGTTCATGAACAATTAAACGATTTTGTTTTTTTTCATCATTTTTCGTCCATTTTTTAAAATAAATTTTGGAACCCAGTTAGCATAAGCTGTAAGATGTGATATCGACTATTATTTTGATTATCTCGATGAAAAATCAATATTTTTGGCTGAAACAAAAAATACAGAGTAGAAATCAATTAGATCTACCTTGTGAATGCAGAAATTAAGCCCTGAATAATGAGTTTTAAGTTTTACGAAATAATAAACTAATATTTACAACTGCAGAAAACAAAGAAAAAAAACCTTATCCTTGTGAATATTGATCTAATTAATTTCCAATTATACATGATGGTAGATTAACATATATCCTGCATAAAAATTTGTATTTCTACTCTCACAGATCACTGTGAATTGAGAAAATCATTCGCAAAACATGATATTTCTGTCCAATAAAGCCACCTGTTGTGTCGTATATTTTCATGTTATTTGATAAATAGTACTTAAAAAAGAATATAATTAAAAGAGAATGAGCAATGAATTATTTCTTTAACTGTTTAATTTCGGTACCTGAGCTATTGTTTTACTTTTGGATTTGACATCCGGTTAAGAATGATACATCAGAATGCTTGAGATTTTATGGATACATACAATCTTATTTACAGAAAGAATAATAATAAAGACTAGTAACATTTATCCTGGAGAAAGTAGGCTTTATTACTAGAAAAACTAATGGTAAAAGAAAGAACCAAGAGCTTCTAGGTCTTGCTTTAAAAGACTATTTATAAGTATTACATTTCAACATGAATTAGAAATGGAATTGGCTTCAAAATTGGCTGTTTAATATCCTCGAAAACCGACAGACATCCGGTTAAGAATGATACATCATCACAAATGACTTTCCGTTGCAATGGTAAGTACTTTTAGTGTTGATCCATAGAATTGCAAAAGGTTTAGCCTCCACGAATTGCTGTGGAAATGGAGAAATGAAAACGCGTAATTGTTTAAACTATTTTGTATGATGGATTGTTTCAAATATTCTTCGAAAAAAATTATGAAATCAAATAATGGTTCAAAATTAAATTTTAAAGTTGCACCTAATGAATGGTAAATTTACAAATAACATATCTTAATTTTATTAACTAACAACTGTTTTTGAAGTTCAGCACAAGTTTCAAAAAAAAATTCTCCCTTCCTCTGCTTAAAAAAATAAAGCGACTGAAAAAATGCTCGTAATCAATGAATAATAATCCAAATAGGCTGAAAGTTTTAAAATATATACTACAGCTGCAACAGTATTCAGAATTAAAATGACAGCATCTCATTAATTTGCTGGCTAAATCTTATGGATCATACACCCACTTCTTCAGGTGGATACTATGGCCTACAAATAGCAGATTATTTGAAATCAGAAATAGCTTTAAATTAGCCGAAGCTACCATATATGGCAATATCAACTACCAAACTTAATAGGCAAGCGCCCGTTCTATGTATAATCAAGTTGCAGTGCCATGTGTTTTTGCAACTGTATTTTTAAAAACTTCCAATGGCCAATACTTTATTAACATCAACAACTGTAAGTAGATTAATATCATATATACTAAAAATAATATGTACGAGAAAATTGTGAATCTTTGATTTGATATATTATTAGATCCCTTTACATTATGTAGGAAATTTGTGCAATTATTTCCTTGAAAACATCACATGCGTGTAATTAATGCATAATTTTTTATAACAAAATGCGTGCAAAATATATCTTACTGATAGCAACTAATAGATTATATGGAATTGGGGGGGGAGGGATTTCTTGCTTTCAGTACACGACATTTAATGTTTGAAGTATATGGTTGCGGACAATTTTTGGTTAAATACGATTTGGAAGAATTTACCTGATTGTTTGAATCTACGAATAAATTAAAATTATCGTGAGACCAAAGCTGTGGTGCATCAAGTACATCTTGATATAGTTCTGCGTATGTACCAAGGCATGTGGTAGCCTTTTGTACTTACGCACTTCAACACTGTATACATAAAAGCGACCTGAAAATTCCATTTGTGAGAAGGTATTTTTAATGATTTTGATATTTCAAAAGACTTAAATATTTAAAACTATCATTTGTATATAAGTTTGAAGGCTTTTTAAATACTGAAACTTCAACCTTTTCATTCAATATCGCAAGACCTTCGTTTCAGTAACAATTATCTGAAGTTGAAAACCTCAAGTAAGCACAAAATTTGTTTTATATTCGCTCTTTTGTATTATATTAAACACTCTGATTTCTAATAAACATGACCACAACTTCAGTGTCTTCAGAGCCTCTTTCATCAAACTATCTATCAAACTACTCTTCGGCCTCTTCATTTCATAACTTTACCCGCAGGCATTCTATTTATGGAACAGAAGATAGAGTTGTATTAGATATTGGTTCCTTGTATATCAAGTGTGGTTTTTCAGGCGAATCTTCTCCTAGACACCTAGTTCCAACATGGTCATATTTAGGCAAATCGAGAGATGATGACGGTGAAGTTATGAGAGTTAATAAAGAGGTACTTTCTCATGTAACTGATTATTTACTCGTACTAATAATTTGCTGAAAATAGTTGGATGAACTGTACAGTCTCGATATTATGGCAAAGGGAAATTTGAACGATATAGAAGAACGATTAAAGAAATTGCTTCACGACATTTATTTTCGGTAAGAAAACACTTGGAATTGGTAAACTCAAGGTATTAATTCTACATACAGTTTGCTATTAACTGATCCAAAATCACGTAAAGTGATTATATGCGAATCTCCACTTGCACCTGTGGTCTTGAAACAAATGATAGCTAAACTGCTTTTCGATTATTTCCAAGTACCTTCGATATCATTTGTACCAATTCATTTAATGGCGCTTTTAACAACTGGTATAACAACTGGTTTAATTATTGATGTAGGCAATTTAGAAACCAGTGTATTACCCGTAAGTGATTTAGTGTACTTGATCTTATAGAATAACTAAACATTTGAACTAGATTTATGTTTCACGACCATTGATACCATATATATCCACAACACCATTAGCTGGAAAAGCAATTACAAAACGACTCAAAGATCTTTTATTCGAACATGGACGTTTTATTCCACCCTCAAACTTGCATTTATCACTTGCACCACATAATAATATACCTGACAACATCTTAACCCCTGAACTTTTAGAAGATATCAAAACTCGAGTTATTTTTTGCTCACCTCTCATGATTGGACAACAGCAACACCAAGATCCAACTTCATTATTAGAATCCTATAAAAATTTCAGCAGTGCAACTGATTTGTATTATTCCATAACCTTAAAGGATGGCACCCGAGCGACATTATTATTGCCTGGTTGGATTCGTGAGCGAGCAGTAGAAGTATTATTTGAAGGAGATGAAGATGAACCAAGCATAGCACAATGCATTTTAGATTCATTGTTGAAGCTTCAACCGGATTTACGCAAACCTTTAATATCATCCATGCTTTTTATTGGAGGAACTTCCTTGTTGCCTGGTTTCCAATCTAGATTAAAGCAAGAGTTGCTACGTATTATGAGAGATCCATTAGATTATGAGAAAAGACGCTATGGATCATTGTTACGCTTGCATAAATCCATTAAATTTATAGATAATCCAGAGGAAAAGGGAGCAGGACGTATATTTATGAACAATGTGAGAGGATGGATTGGTGGTAAATAACATTTATATGAATTTGAAGTTATGTTACTAACAATAATGTTTGATTAGGCTCCTTGGTTGGTTCCCTCAAACTTTCTGGTGAAGAGATTACCAAAGAGAAATTCTCTGGAAATGTCAATGACTGGTCTATTGGAAATTGGAGCAACTCTAATGAAACGTTGGATAGAGAACTTGGAAATGTTGGCAATAAATAACTACTAATTAAACATTTTTAATAAATTAATTTACTCTTTATGGCTTTATTTAAGCAATTGCAGTGAACAAATGCCACCAATCTACAATAATATAAGCATATACTGTAATTTATTCACTTTAAATTCAGACAAAATTATTATAAAATTTGGTGCCAAATGAGAGTCAAGTTTGGATGAAATGAGAATGAGATTTGAGACCAAACGAGATTAAGATTGGAACAAGCAGAGAATTGCTTTGAGATGAATACAAAAAAAAAGTAGAAAAAGGGGATTTAGTAAAGACATTCCATATTGATAATAAATAACCGCCTACTTCTATGGAGACCTTCATGTAACACGAAGATCGATCCAAATCATAAACCATGATGAAGAGTGTATAAACGTTCTGGGATAAACAAACATTCGCCTTGGGGCATACAGATGGAGAGCGTTACCAATAATGGAGTAATTTTGAAACAAAACCTACCCAAAATGAGTACTATTGGAAACCATCATTTTCCATTATTACATGAGAAAAGCCAAGTCAGAGTCAGAAAAAGAAATCTTGTAGGCCTTGCGTAGAATATAGGATGTTTGGGCAAGATTTTACTTTTTATTAAGTAAATGTTCTCTTTGGGACATCTTTCAGATGTGATACTTACATTTGGTCTTGCCATCATGAGAGCAGAACAGTGAATCTATAATAAACAAATATTTAAAGTAACCAAAATAGCCAATGTTTACACATACCAAATGTCCAAATTACGAAACAATTTCAATATTGAAGCAGAATGTATGGAAAGAAAGAAAGAAAGAAATGAAAAAATGATTAGATTTCTTTGTTTCATCATTCCATTTATAACGCAAAGAAAAATGACAAATTGCACTAATCCATGATACGGATGTTTGAAAGCACAAGTCATGCTCTATATTTTATTGAATACTCAAAGAATTGTTAAGGGCCAGGAAGAAACGATTATTCATTTTGTTCATGGTGAAAATAATCGCTAGTGGTCTTTTTATCTGTCAAAACTATTACATTGTACTTTTTAGTTTGGTTATTTTGGGCATGAACTCAATTTAAATATTCATTATAAACAACTAGCATTCACAATTTGTACGAATTTGCATTCCTACTTTGTCTAGATTTCATTTTTACTCTGTCTCAATATATAACTACAATCGTCCAAAATTCAATTGGAAATCGTCTGAACTTCAAGTGGAAATACTTTCGCACAACTCCCAACAAATTGCGATGCCTATCGTGATTTTGTCTATTTTTTCACAAAACAAAAAATATGGGGAGAATAAGTATATGCTAGACATAGGTATTCTGGTTTCAATTCGGTTTTAGACTTTCATCTAGACATAGTATTAACTCTTGACATTTAGGAACATTTATGGGAGTCTGAAATTTAAATGAAGAACAATAATTCTTATGGAACCGGTTGTAAGTATTTGTGATATGTATAAAATGAAGCAGTTCTTTTTATTAATTTTTCTTAAAAAACGAAACCTTCAAAAAATTAATGTTTTATGTGTGTATATAATGATAAAAAAAAAAAGAGAGATGTAGATGATAATATGGAGGGGAAAAAGGGAAAAAGGAGTATAATCAATTTACAATTCATCGTGATCTCTCAAAGGCTCATCATCGGAACCGGAAGAACCATCAGCATACAACTTGGTAGTGATAGGGTTAATGACGGATTCTAATTCTTCACGCTTCTCATCAAAGTCTTCCTTGAGGGCAGTAGGGTTCTCATCGATCCAAGAAAGCTTATCCTTAATGGCATCTTCAATAGATTCTTTTTCATCAGCAGAGATCTTGGTAGCAAGAGCACCATCTTCACCCAATTGACCCTTGACGGTGTAGATGTAGTTCTCTAACTTGTTCTTAGCTTCAGTACGATCACGGACAGCCTTATCTTCCTCGGCGAATTCCTCAGCTTCTCTAACCATACGTTCAATATCTTCTTCAGAGAGACGACCCTTATCGTTGGTAATAGTGATAGATTCAGACTTGCCAGAGGCCTTATCAGCAGCACTGACCTTCAAGATACCATTGGCATCAATTTCGAAGGTAACCTCAACTTGAGGAACACCACGAGGAGCAGGGGCAATACCAGTCAATTCAAACTTACCAAGAATGTTGTTGTCCTTGGTCAAGGCACGTTCACCTTCGAAAACTTGAATCAAGACAGTAGGTTGGTTATCAGCAGCAGTAGAGAAAATTTGAGACTTCTTGGTGGGGATAACAGTGTTACGGGGAATAAGCTTGGTCATGACACCACCAGTGGTCTCAATACCGAGAGTCAAAGGGTTAACATCCAACAACAAAACCTTATCAGAGGATTCCTCACCAGAGAGAATACCACCTTGAACAGCAGCACCGAAAGCAACAGCCTCATCAGGGTTAATACCCTTGGAGGGCTTCTTACCGTTGAAGTAATCTTCGAGGAGCTTTTGAACCTTGGGAATACGAGTAGAACCACCAACGAGGACAATTTCATCAACCTTATCCTTGGTGAAACCAGCATCCTTGATAACTTGTTCAACAGGCTTCAAAGTCTTACGGAACAAATCATTGTTAAGCTCTTCAAACTTGGCACGAGTCAAAGTTTCAGAGAAGTCTTTGCCTTGGAAGAAAGATTCAATTTCAATACGGACAGACATTTGAGAAGAGAGAGCACGCTTGGCATTTTCAACCTCACGCTTGAGCTTACTCATAGTCTTAAGATCCTTGGTAATATCTTCACCATCGTTCTTCTTCTTCCAGACCTTAACAAAGTGATCAATGACACGAGCATCGAAATCTTCACCACCCAAATGGGTATCACCAGCAGTAGCCAAAACTTCAAAGATACCATCATCAATAGACAAGAGAGAGACATCAAAGGTTCCACCACCCAAATCGTAAACGAGAACATTCTTCTCACCATCATTCTTGTCCAAACCGTAAGCAATAGCAGCGGCAGTGGGTTCATTGAGAATACGAATAATGTTAAGACCGGCAATAGTACCAGCATCCTTAGTAGCTTGACGTTGAGCATCGTTAAAGTAAGCAGGGACGGTAACAACGGCATGAGTAACAGTCTTACCGAGGTAAGCCTCAGCAGTTTCCTTCATCTTGGTCAAAACCATACCAGAAATTTCCTCAGGAGTGAAGACCTTATCTTCGTTCTTGACAGCAACTTGGATGTTAGGGGCGCCATTCTTGTTAACAATAGAGAAAGGGAAATGCTTCATGTCTTGCTTGACTTCCTTGTCGTTAAAACGACGACCAATAAGACGCTTAGCATCAAAGACAGTACGTTCAGGGTTAGCAGAGAATTGATTCTTGGCGGCATCACCGATTAAACGTTCATCATCAGTGAAAGCAACATAAGAGGGGGTGATACGATGACCTTGATCATTAGCAATAATTTCAACACGACCATTCTTTTGGACAGCAACACAAGAGTAAGTTGTACCCAAATCGATACCAATTACTATAGAAAAAAAAACGCGAAAATATGGTTAATTTCTAGGAACCTAATGCCAAATGTCCTGAATTACATACCTGTGCCATAAGCTTCTTTATCTTCAGCGGCAGCTTGAACAGAGAAAGTGCTGATAAACAGCGTAAAAATAACGGCGAAAAGGGCCAATAATGAGGCCTTATTTTGCATCTTTTATAATATATAACTTTACGTTGAAGAAAAAACGAAAATTTTAGAAGGCATTATGTGATATTTATATAAGAAATGGCAAATTTAAAGACGTCCATGTATCATTAGTTGATTGGCTTAAACTAAATTTAATTTAGTTAACCGAACTTTGGCTCATCCATAATCTTGTAATTTGGTCGAATCAGGATTGCCCATGTCAAATTTGCACAAGCTATTTAAGCGGGGATCAATGATGGACATACAAGAATAAATTAAATAATAATCAAAAGGAGAGATAACTACTTTTTTACAATGCATAATTGGTTCAATTGCTTGATATTTTCTTTGGCATTCTTCCAATTCCTAGTTACAAAATGCTTCAAGAAGATTCGAGACAAAACTAGTTAAACGTAAAGCATTTATAGTGGTTGATATGCTGCTTCTACAGCTTTCCAAACAGTCACGAGCCAAAAGCATCCCTTTACGTTGTCGAATATGTGTTGCTAAAAGAGACATTGCTACGAAATTCTTTTACGCAGATCAATTTGATTTGACAACAGCTTTGTATCAAGAACACCCTATTAGTTTTTAGCGGCAAAGAAAATAGCGCAATTGGCTTTAATAGTACTGGATATTAAATTAACATTTGTATCCAAGAATGCATTATAAATTTTTAATAAAGAGTAGAATTATAATTGTCCACAATTCATAGAGTAGTAATATATAAAATTTAATTCCACACATTAATATTACGAACATGCCAAATATAATGTAAAAATAAATGCATACACATTCAAATTATATTGGTAATATAAACCTCATGCTTTATAATCATCTGGGTATGTGAATCTTGAATTGTCATTACTTGTTAAAACCCAGGAGGTTGCACTAGCAGCTGTAATTTGTTTATTGGATTGCATAGATCGTCATGACTCCATGCTTGTGACACCAGCGATTCTTATTAATAATAATTGTCTTTCTTGCTTTTACTTCGTTATGCAAGCAGTAAGAAAGGAGGAATCAACCATTACAAAATCATAAAATCGATGACTCAAATTGGATAACATTGAATAGTATGACTCTTTAAAGAGTTTTCTTGATATGCAAAATAAGCCTATTTAGATACAGACTTGAAATTGGTTGCTAAAGCATATTTCAGAGTTGTTTGTACTTTTTACTTTGCATAAATCAACAAATATATTTGGATTTTGAACTTTGGGCACATTTCTGATACTTGGAGTTTTACTCATCAATAGAATTGCTATATTTTTTTTAAAAAAAAACAAAGCTTATTCCGAATTATTTTACATTCTTAACTTTTACTGAATTTACGCAGTGTATATATATTAATTTGGTCGCAAGCAATGTAATTTCAATTTTTAGGCCGGAGAGTTTCAAATGAATTCACAATACGCTGCAAAGATTGAATAGGTTCGATCTCAAGTCGCTTTGGCAAATTGTACCCACTACAAGTGCCTATTTCCATAAATCAAATACAAAACAGAGATGAACACTAATAAAGCTTTGGCTTGAAAAAAATTTACTTGTAAGCTAGGCTCTGATACACTTGGGAAAAACTACATTCTACAAGTTAAAATGGATCATGATATTTTTTTTTTTGGTAGGTATCTGCTCGAGCAAAATTTAAATTTTCGATTTCATAGTTCTATAATTAACCCCATAATAAACATTTTTTAGGATGTACCTTATAAACTTCTAAATAGAAGTTAATTGGTTTTATTAAACTACTTACTCCTAAATTCATTTTATATCTCACGAAAGACTCAAAAACGCGTAAAATTCACTGCTTTTCCCTTGAAAACTGCGTCTCATTTTTCATCTCTGCTCTATTTTTTTTTCACTAAATAACACCAAGAAAAAATTATATGCCAATGTACCTGAGATGTTCAGCTTTAATCCAAAAACAAGTATCCGGAAATATCCTACTTTTTACAGTTGGTATTAATTTTTCAGTGCTAAGGTTTCAGATTTTTTACGCGTATTTCACTGCTAATGGATTGAAACCTTTGAGGCTTCATATCTCTAGAAATAATTAAGCTATACTAACACTTTCTAATAATAAAACTTACTTGTTTTAAAGCGCTCTATAACATATTTGAATATAAAAAAATTCTGAACACTTTTATTTTTTTTTCATTTTTTTTTGACATTTCTATAGTAGGTTTCAAAATATTAGTTAAATTGAGTAACATTTTTTTTGCATTCATGTCATTAAGCTCGTTAAGCTCTCTCGGATTCAATTTAGAGTTTTTTAAAATATTAATTTTTCGTGGAGATATCCTCAAAAATATGTACAAAAAGGTACCTCCATTTCTAGCTTCCATTTTTCCCTTATATACCCTCATCCCAAATTCTGAATCTGAAAAAATTTGGACAAAAATCTCGTTTTCTCTACGGAAAATGTAGCTAAAAGGTTTTGCAATAGCTCAATCGATAGGTATTTTTTTTGTGCATTATTCCAAATACTTATATGTTAAATTTATTTATTAGAATTAATGTGTATCTTCAAAAAACCTCTAAAATTTCAATTGCATTTTACGCAAAATTTAATGTGCAATGTTTGTCTGAATTTTATTTAGATGGATGCAGAATCCAAAACTGTACAGAAACTATTTAATATACTAGGTTGACTTACTTTGCAGTTCATGAGCAATTAAACGATTTTGTTTTTTTCATCGTTTTTCGTCCATTTTTTAAAATAAATTTTGGGACCCAGTTATCGTGAGCTGTAAGATGTAATATCGACTATTATTTTGTGTCGAAGTCCTCGGAAGTCCCGGAAGTCCCCTACACGATTAGAACCCAGTATGCTAATAAGCTCACTTATTTGAGAAACAACCGTAAATAAGTGCACTTATTTACGGATCAAGTCCCCAGGGAAAAAATAATAAATTTATGTCAATACAATCATGGCAAGATCGACTTTATTTTGTAAAATGTTATGCTTAGACTTCAATATGATATTATGATACTTGTTGTATTTACAGTAAACTGAATGATGTTTATTTATTGAATATATATGTATATATATAAAAATAATAATAAAATATAAAGAAATGCAAAGAAAGAATAGAAAAAGCTATTACAATGAGCCATTATTGACTCCAAAGATTTCAATTTTGTTATTCGCCAACCAATGCAACGAGTATCCTTTCTGTGATCTTCTTCGTTCTGCAATATTTACTGCAGTTTCTAAACTAATGTTCCTTTTCATGGCGTAATCCTCGATTGTCTTGATGATAAGTTTTCTTCTATTGAAGAACTTCTTTTCCTTCTCTGCTCGTCTCCATCTTGTTCCAAACTTTTCTTCCAAATCTTGTACCGCATATCCACCGCACAAACCATGTTTCCACTCTCTCCACAAGTCTTTGATGGACACAATTCCTCGACTCATTTGGTAATGTGGTACCTTTTCTGTAACTTCAAGAGAATTTGATGATGATGAGGATAATGTTGGTGGTGGTGGATTGGAATTTGACATCAAGTTTTGTTGTGGTTTTGTGGTTGCTGAGATGTGAGATTGGCCATTTTGTAAATCTGGTAAGTTCACGCTGAGGTTTATACTTGCTTGACCTGTAATTAGACGGGTTATATAATCATTAGTTGTTTCTTGAGTAGTGAGATGATCATTCAATTTTGAAGAAAGGTCATTATGCATTATGCGTATCTTTTCCTCTAAAATTGGAACACAACGTTGGAGCAAAATGTTTGCAGGGTCATTGTTATCTTTCATGATCACTGTCATGCGTCTTTGAAGAAGATTTATTAGTTTATACTACAGTGACCCCCAAAACTGTCCCAATGTTTCTTAGTTTTAAGTTTAGTATGATTTTCAGGTACAACAAATATATTTAAAGTACGACATATTTTATATATTTCTGAAGATCAATTAATTTCCTTTTATATTAAATTAAAAAAATCTCGAATTTTATTGGTCAATTGAATTTATACCCAATTTGGGACAGTATATGCATTGGGACAGTTTTGAGAGCCATTTTTGATTTTTAGATAATCGATGATTGTAGAACCATAATTCGCACTAGTATCTTGAACGCTTGGAAATCAGTAAATAAACACCTAATTGGGTAAAGAAAATAAAAAAGATGCATATTTCATATACAGATTCTGGTGCTTTGGCCTATTGAAAATTAATATGAAAAAACTTCAGGAGAATAAGGAAAATGATGCCATTAGTCTTTTAAACACCGGTAAATCAGTGCGACAAGTTGCGGAAATATTGCATGTAGGTAAGCCTGTTGTGGAAAAAATTAAAAAACGGTGTTGCACAAGTTTGGGTATGTCTAAAAGGGGTCGACTTAAATTGCTGTTTGAGTCTGATGAAAGGTTTTGTGTTCGCCAAGCAACAAAAAAAGCAGTCAAAGATTCAAGTAACATTTTAAACTACTTGAGAGTAATGTCGGTGTTAATAAAAGCCCGGAAACTGTCCGAAATCGCTCCGTAGGGGGAGCATAGGAGCAATTATCAAGCCTAAAAAACCTATGCTGTCTCCGGCTAATATTAAAAGGCGTTTAGAATGGTGTCATCTTCGCAAGGATTGGACTTCCGACGAACGGAAAAGGGTGATTTGATCAGATGAGACCAACATTAATAGATTTAACTTAAATGGAAGAAGCTGGCTTTGGATTTGAGACGGTGAGAGCTTGAAACCTAATTATGTGAAGATGACCGTTATAGATGGCGGTGGGAGTGTCATGTTTTGGAGGGCCATTACGTATGCCGGAGTTCGATAGATATGCAGAATTGAGGGTACTGTGGATCGACATTTGTATAAACAAATCTTTGAAAACGATTTGTAGCGGACTTTCAATTTTACTTTGGATAAATTAGGCCTTCGTCGTGATCAGATCATTTTCCAGCATGACAATGCTCCAAAGCATACGTCAAATTTAGTCAAGGAATATCTATTGGATCAAGACTATGAAGTAATAAATTGGTCTCCGCTATCTCCTGACTTGAATCCGATCGAAAATATGTGGATCTTATTAAAGAGGAGGCTTAATGAGTACAAAACAGCGCCCAAATGAATCCTTGATCTTTCGGAGCGTGTAACTGAGGTTTGGTACAACACCATTAAACAGGAGGAGTGCCAAAAAGTTTTTGATAGCATGCCCAATTGTGTGAAAGTATATTTGGAAAGAAACGGCCTTTGGACGGACTATTAAATAGGATTATATTTTTTCCCGCGTAAGCTCTCAAAACTGTCCCAATGCATATGCTGTCCCAGACAGGGTATAAATATAGCGGACCAATAAAATTCGAGATTTTTTTAATTTAATATAAAAGGAAATTAATTGATCTTCCGAAATATATAAAATATGTCGTACTTTAAATATATTTGTTGTACCTGAAAATCATACTAAACTCAAAACTAGGAAACATTGGGACAGTTTTGGGGGTCACTGTATATAAAACACAAACAAGTGCTTACTCTTTATATTCTAAAAACATAGGATTAGAAAACAATTCATTTTGCCATAATGGATGATTGGGGAATTTCTCCATCATCACAATTGAATCTTGAATAATAATTTTTCTCAACATAAAAAACAGTTGAAAGCAAGCTTTTGCAGCCACGGTAACTTCCATAGGGTCACCATTATTCTTACCAACATTCTTAGCTAGTAATCGATCGTTCCATTCATCCAGTAGAGGAAAAATCAACTTGGTCAAATCTTCAGGAGGATCCAGTGAGGCCCTGGGAATGTAAAATTGTCCTTGCTGAATAGTAAAACCCGCCATTGCTCGCATTGCTTCCCTGGGCAAACCAGTAAGGTAAGCACCATTCATTGTTGTGTTATTCCAACGACCGAGACGACGAATTTGGTCTTCGTGAACACCAGCAAGATCAGCCATCCTCGCAGAAGAGCCACGGTTTATATGTGTTTTTGTTTTAGAGAAAATTTTTGCTCCATCTAATCCTCTTATAACGGCATCACGATGGCTGTTGTAGCTCCAGATTTTCTTTAAATCCTGGTTATCAGATTTAAAAAGCTTTATAAAATACCAATTATGAGAAGTAGTGAAGTCGGGAAACGGCTCATTCTCAACATGAAAACGCCAAAACAAATATAGGCCAAGAGACATTATAGGGCAAATTTCAACGCGAGTGTTACGGATGCAGCCACCAAGTTCCAAGCGGTTATTTTTGTTTGTTTTTCCCTGTCGCAACACCATCACCAGAGCAGGACATTCTATGTCAGGCCTGATACTCTCATTATCTAAATTAACTGTTTGAAAATCTGTCAATTCAGCATGCCTGATAGATTGTCCTCGTAGTAGAAAATAATGGGAGAAAAGAAATGCGGCAGCATCTCTCAAGTTTTCTCCATGATTTCTTTGGCTATTCAAATAGAACTGTATGACATTCGCTACTTGATCTAATGAAGTATAACCATCGGCAAGTGTTCCTTCTCCACGATCTTCGCAATTAGATCTCTTGGTCTGGAATTCTCGTTCTTTAGCACTTTTCAATACGCTTGCAATTACTTTTCTTGGATTTTTATTACAATTTATTTTCTTTATAACTTGTGTCTTGTATAGATCTGTAATTGCTGCTATGTATTGTTCGACAGTTGAAAATTTGATTCTTTGAGCTGCTTTTGTTTTCGTTTTTCTGCGAGAGAAACGATTTAAAACCTGGGATAATAAGGGCGTACAAGACAGTTAGTATCAAAAGCTAAATTCATTAGCAATATTCTTTGCTTTCACCTCCTTGTGTAGAAAATAATTTAATTTTTCCCCAGAAACAATTCCTCTTTGCAATTTATCTTCATGTACAAAGGTTTTCTCTGCCCATGTAAGAAACTCTTTAGCTTTCGCTGAATATGCTTTTTTAGTGTTTATGGGCCTATTATCTTGAGCTTGTTCAGCAGTAATTTCAAGACTCCTTGCCATGTCATATATTACATTGGAACCATCATTTTGGTTGTTGTCAACCATATCAGTATTGACCGTATCAATATCATTAGTGACAATCATATTGATCATATCATTATCATTATCAATCAAGGTAGAAGATGAAGCGGACATTCTACTATCAATAGATGCAGTTGCAGTTTTCTTAGTCATTGTATAAGTGGATTATTCTTTTTCAAATGGTTTGTTTATTATTTATTTGTTAAAATTAAGAATATTCTCTTCGATGACAGCTCTCAGTAATATTTATTTGTGAAACATTTCATGCAGAAAGCTGATCATAAGACATTTATTGATTTGAAGTCCCTCATTAGGGTGGGACTTGAGTCCGGGACTCAGTATGCGAACTTGAAGATAAGTCCCTATTATTTTGATTATCTCGATGAAAAATCAATATTTTTGGCTCAAACAAAAAATACAGAGTAGCAATCAATTAGGTCTATATTATGAATACAGAAATTAAGCCTTGCATAATGAGTTTTAAATTTTACAAAATAATAAACTAACATTTACAACTGCAGAAAACAAAGAAAAAACCCCCCATCTTTGTGAATATTGATCCAATTAATCTCCAATTATACATGATGGTAGATTTACATGTATCCTGCATAAAAATGTATATTTCTACTCTCACAGATCACTGTGAATTGAGGAAACCATCCGCAAAACATGATATTTCTGTCCAATAAAACCACGTGTTGCGTCGTGTATTTTCATGTTTAATAAATAATACTTAAAAAAAAATTAAAAGTGAGTAATGAATAATCATTTCTTTAACTGTATAATAAAAACAAGATGTCATTTATTTAGATATAAAAGTATGGCCTTTTATATTGACTTGACATTGAGATGTAGTAATTCTGTTATATCAAAAGATACTAATATAAAAATACTCTCTGCTAAAAGATACATTTTATTAATTCATTGATGCTTCGTATTTATATGTTTTCTAAATGGTTATATGATTATCAATATTATTAATGAATTGCCGGGTATTGAGGTACTTGATATGATTTGGGAACAAATCATATACAATGGAATCTGTGGAATTGGGAATCTGTGATTGTATCATTTGAATAAGATGTAGGATTGCTTATGCTTCATTGCTACGGATTGTTCCTGAATGTTCCTGATAGTCGCTGTTAATGCTAGTGGTTATGTATGACATTTAGTATGAGTTGCTAAATGTCATGCCATGTTGGATTTCAATAGTTGTTCCTGGATTTCTACATCTGGGTAAACTTATGATATATCAAATTCAAGGCACTATTGAACCGTTAGATTTATTTGATAGTAATCTATGGATGGAAATAGACCAATCATGATTTAACCGTGCTTGCAGAGCTTATGAGTTTCCTTGTTTCAATGTTGCGTTAAATATTATGCTTGGATATTAATTTGATAGTTATTTGATTAACTAACCGCTGAGATAAAATAATATGATGGTATCATAATTGAGGTCCAAACGTTCTTGTTAATGTCTGCTGGATAAACTAGGTACGCCGCTAGAAGTTCCTTATTTATAGTATCCGATATCAAGACTTTGCACTTCAATACATGTCGTAGTCAATAGATTGTAAGATGTACTGTATTGATACTGTAGAAGGTGATAACATATGGTACTTGGTGGCATACAACATGCATGATGCATGATGATAAATAATAATAAATTGACGGAAGCCTATACATATCTCTGGGAATTATTCTCAAGCTTTTACATATAAAATGTTTCTTGAGTGAAGAGTGATATGCCTTAAATAGTATTGTTCATGCAGTAATAATTATCCTGAAGTCCTTTTTTAAGGTTCAGTTAAAGTTGGTGACAAACCAATTTCTAACTGATGATGACTGAAGCAGGAATTGATGGAAATCCAAATATGATTAACAATGTTATTCACTGAGCTATTTTTAAGTCTTTCTAAAAAATGACTAAAGATATTTCATTATGTATGCCTTTATGTTACAATTAGTAATACTCTATTTGTTCCTTACCGGATGAAAACCAAAATCAAGATATACAGACAGTAGTAGGCTTACAGTACAGTTTACATTATTAAATTATTTATTGCATGCAGCAGAATGTGCCTGCTTTTGTAAAATCTCTTGTGCTTGCAAAATAAGATATTCATAAAGAAAATGGATTTCCGAAATAGTACTAAAAATACTGGAGTAGAGAAAAGAAGAAAACAATTGGTAGTCTTTTGAACGCTGTGCGTAGAAAGGTAAAACGAAAAAAAAGTCGAGGGGGTGATTAGCTGCACTTCTAGCCCGGCAAACACAAGTTCCGAAGAAAATTCGTTTACACGAGTTTCAAACCCACAACCTCTCCGTTTGAACTAGCTGTAAAGCGCATAAGTCTAGCAACTAGGACAAACGTCCCCTCTATGTATACTTTTTTTTTAAATTACTGCCCTTCTAATTATCTGCTGTTTTGTTTTTCTTGATTTGTGCAATATTGAGTAATTTGACCATAGTTTTTTTCTTTGGCATATAATTCTGTTATTTGCTGAGTACCAGTAGCAATTTGGTTTACAAAAAAATCTTTATTCCTGACTGAAATATAAAGAAAAACCTATCATTTTTACCCTGCATCATTTAATTATGCTAGGTACAATAATGCAAAACGGACTTTATTCCACTACAAAATATAACTGAAGTTTCCAGTGAGCATGTAATCAATCAGATACAGAATAACACTACGTATATATACAAAAATTTATTAGTAGATAAAACGTGTATATATATATATAATGAAAAATGATTTTCAAATTTTTTTCTACGTAGAAGCTAAACATTCACACTCTATGATATTTATGTAATTGTTTTTCTTACTAATTAAGCAATAAAAAATTACAATTTATTTTGTTCGTTCTGTTCTTCACGACCTATTTTTACTTGCTGTAGTACACAAAAAAAAAACCACACTCGATAAGTTGAAATAAATTCTAATATTAAATTTGAATTTTCAAAAAAAAATTTTGATAATTTTCAATCTTCAAAATCCGAGTATGCCTTCTGTCTATAGCTAACCTCATAATGAATATTTTTAGGATATACCATAGACACTACTAAATAGAAATAAATTGATCGCATTATGCTACCTATCCCTAAATTTATTTTATATCTCACAAAAGACTCAAAAACGCGTAAAATTCACTACTTTTCCCTTGAAAACTGCGTCTCATTTTTCATCCCTGCTCTATTTTTTTTTCACTAAATAACCCCAAGAAAAAATTATATGCCAATGTACCTGAGATGTTCAGCTTTAATCCAAAAACAAGTATCCGGAAATATCCTACTTTTTACAGTTGGTATTAATTTTTCAGTGCTAAGGTTTCAGATTTTTTACGCGTATTTCACTGCTAATGGATAGAAACCTTTGAGGCTTCATATCTCTAGAAATAATTAAGCTATACTAACACTTTCTAATAATAAAACTTACTTGTTTTAAAGCGCTCTATAACATATTTGAATATAAAAAAATTCTGAACACTTTTATTTTTTTTCATTTTTTTTGACATTTCTATAGTAGGTTTCAAAATATTGGTTAAATTGAGCAACATTTTTTTTGCATTCATGTCATTAAGCTCATTAAGCTCTCTCGGATCCAATTTAGAGTTTTTTAAAATATTAATTTTTCGTGGAGATATCCTCAAAAATGTGTACAAAAAGGTACCTCCATTTCTAGCTTCCATTTTTCCCTTATATACCCTCATCCCAAATTCTGAATCTGAAAAAATTTGGACAAAAATCTCGTTTTCTCTACGGAAAATGTAGCTAAAAGGTTTTGCAATAGCTCAATCGATAGGTATTTTTTTTGTGCATTATTCCAAATACTTATATGTTAAATTTATTTATTAGAATTAATGTGTATCTTCAAAAAACCTCTAAAATTTCAATTGCATTTTACGCAAAATTTAATGTGCAATATTTGTCTGAATTTTATTTAGATGGATGCAGAATCCAAAACTGTACAGAAACTATTTAATATACTAGGTTGACTTACTTTGCAGTTCATGAGCAATTAAACGATTTTGTTTTTTTCATCGTTTTTCGTCCATTTTTTAAAATAAATTTTGGAACCCAGTTATCGTGAGCTGTAAGATGTGATATCGACTATTATTTTGATTATCTCGATGAAAAATCAATATTTTTTACTAAAACAAAAAATGCAGAGTAGCTTGAAGTTGGGCCTATCTTGTGAATATAAAAAATTACATTTCAAATTTGGTGCTCAATTTTTTACAATCAATTTTATGTCAACATTAGGTCAATGTTAAGTCAATGTTAGACCATTGTACTTATATTCTGGTATTAACTCTTTTATTCTTGGACAGATATCAATGACCCATAGAGAGAAGATGCATTGTCTTTGAAAAATTGACGTAATTAATAAGCTCAAGTTTAATGCAAATTTGCATAATTGTTACACAAAAATCACAGTAAAAATAAAGCAGGTTTGATAATATATTTATTGGCATTAAATAAGATTAAGTATTATTAATTAAATGTATTCATATATGCAAGGATTATATTTATATAAAAGGAATTTCATCCAAATCCAAATCATCTATCTCAGATCCGAATAAATCGTCATCGTCCAACGCTTGTTCCTTTTCCTCTTTCTCCTCCTGTACTGGACTGTTAGCGTTGTTCAAATCACTACTACTTGCGACTTTTCTAGAAAATACGCCACCAATGACTTTGCCCATGATTCCCGATGAAGACCTTGCTCGAGTAGTAGGTTTTGGTGGTGATATAATATCGGTATGATTAATTTCTGAAGGTCTATAATCGTCAGGAAGGGATCTAGGAGATGCTAAATTGACAGAATCCGCATCATCTTCAATTACTTTGTTTGAAGTATTGCTTGTTTCTACTGTTAGATCAGGTGCACTATTATGCGATGCAAGTTTTTTAACTGGTTGCGGTTGTAAGGATGACTTTTTGACAGGAGCTGTCTTTTTTGATGTTGCTGAACTGGAAGATCTAGATGTGAAACTACGTAAGATACCTCGCTTAGGTTCTGGTTCAAAAGCAACTACAGATTCTTTTGGAAGACTAGTTGGATCAGGTTTGATTGGCTTTGGTTTAGGTGAGGTGGGTAAAGGGCCTTCTTCCTCTAACTCTGGTATATCAATTTCAGGCATGGGAGGTTTCCAGAAATTATAATCGCTATATTCTTCTTGGATTGTCTTATCAATTGGAGGAAATATTTGATCAACAAGATCATTCAAAAGTACATAAGAGGATTTGAACCCTGTCACTAGTTCTAACTTGACCTCACCTTGCGCATCGATTGTGAAGATTCTTGAAGATGGTACATTTACACTTCTATAAGAGATTGCATCTGTGATACGGTTACCAAAACCAGCATAAAAAGGGTCTCGGCCACCGAAAAGTCTTTGTATATCACGCAAACAAGCCATTTTAAACATTTCTGGTTTTCTCATAATAACTTCACGATGCAAAGAGGTAAATAATCGATCGGGAGACATGATAACTGGACCATCAGGAAGTTGATAATTGCCTTGAAGCACTTTTTTAAGGTAATCTCTTGTGTAATCGGCTTGTCCAATGGCTCTACTAGTTAGATACATGAAATGATATCCATTATTAGCGATATCTGTGTACAATTGAGCAACACCAGCATGAGTCCAATCCTTTCCAATCATTGTCATAAGATGACCCATTGTATCTGATTTGGTGATGGTGCCATCAATATCTGAAATAACTACTTGAATATCATAATCCCAGAAAAATACTTTAGCAACACATGTGGCAGTGCCTTGGTATGCTGAACTAACAGAGAAACTGATGGTATTAACGCCCTTTTTCAAATTTAAATTCTTCAATTGATCAGATGTTAAACGTAAAGTTTTAGCATGGTTTTTACGCTTGGCAAAGAAGGGACCAGTATCATGTTTGTGGTCTGGGGACCAGCCTACAGATGTTGTTTTTGTTGTAGTAGTAAATGTTGTCTGTTCGCCTGTAAAAGGTACATCCTGATTGATCTTTGGGTCTTCGATCTTGCCAATGTCCGGAACATCAGCTACTTGTTCGTTTTCATTCTTTTCCAATGTAGGTGCTGGTTCAGCTGATGATGAGCGACTTAACCATTGTCTCCATCCACGACCATAAGAATAAGTATCAGACACATGATTGTTGGATGTTTCTTCTTTTTCCAATGGTTTTTTGAATATCAGTAACGATGTAAATAACGGGCTATTTCTCACGGCTGCAAAATAATGGTTTTTGTAACGAAACACAAGTCGAGGATCGTTTAAAATGCTTGGATTATGAACAAATGCATTATAACTCACTTGCTGATCATTAAATAATAAAGCATTTTCGTCTTGATCATAACCAAATGCCGAAAATCCACATAAACTCATTTCTATACGATAGGTTTGGCCTGATTTCAATTGCACTGTTTTATTTTCGTTCTGGAGCTCCCTAGTGAGTAATGAAGGAGAAGGTCCTTCTTTGGAACCATCATCTGCGTGTGATTTACCCCAACCCCAAGATTTGTTATTATCGGCTGTTGTATCAGATTGTTCGTTCACTGCATTGCTTTCTTCTGTTACAACATCCTCTTGAACCTGATCTTTTTCTATGCCTTTTTGTTGAGTTTTATAACCAGACATATCCAATACAATTGATTCCTTTTCTCCTGAATTATCATTTGGCTTTTTCGATGCCTTTTCTATTGGTAAATCCAAACCCTCGTTTAATGTGTGAGTTACATCCATCCATAATGCATTGATATCACCATCTACTGGTCTCACAATAAATCTTTCTTTAGCTATGGTTGTAGTTGTAATAGCTTCAGGAGTTACTCGTTCTAACAAGGTTGATCCATCATTCAATGCATATAAGTTATTCTCGGGCTTGGGTTGATTATTATCTTCGTTGTGTTGAAATGGGTCCATTTTAGTAACAACTTTATCCATCTGTTCCTCAATGATCATTTTTGGAGACTGTAATTCAGCAGGTATAGTAGTTTTATCATTATCGCTATGATTATGATTACCGTTATTATTATTATTATTATTATTATTATTATTATCATCATCATCTTCATCATCAAAAGTATCTTTTGTTTGTTCAGAGGTATCTAGAAATCAACATGATAAAAAATTGTATGATCATTTTACTACTTGAGAAATAAACTATTACCTTTTTCGTCTTTTTGTTCACTGATATCAAGGAAAGGAGGTTCCTTTAAAACAGTGTCAATATGACAACCATAGTTTAATTTCAACCAAATGTTTGGGGTCCTTACCTCAACATCGGACCTATTTTCTGCTAATGCTTGCAGAATTGGAGACGTTTGGAATTCTTCGGGAACTTCATGATCTGTTTCAAATACGAAAAAAGCTTCGCCGGCTTCACCTACTTTCATTAAATAAGGCACCTTATTGCCATTTACACTAATTTCGACCTAATAAAATCATGAGTGTTACTGTTACTACATTAAAATGCAAAACCCCAAATGATGGATATCATCAACTCCGACTGTTTGCATTGATAGAACTACCCTTTATTATACCCCCAAAATCTGTCATCAAGTCCGTAGAAATAATTACCTTTTTCTCTTGAGGTAAAAGAACAGATAATTTGCCAAATCGAACATGAAAAGGAGAGCTTGCGAGATTTCCATCTTCTTGCTCTACAACAATAATATCAATGGCACCAGATAACGTTGCAGGATTTATCTCGTTGTAAAAATTATTTAACGAAGATATAAGACTACCAATTCTTCCGACATAATCCATTTTGCGCTTTGTATTAATATCTTGATATTAAGTTTACTATATTTGTATGTATAAATGCGTATTTATGTATAGAAAAGGGGTTCTGATTTGATATTATTATTTATTATTTATTATTTATTATGATTTTGTTTTGCGTTACAATGATGAGTGAGAAGAAAGGAAAAGGGAAAAAAGTTATACTGGCACTGAAACGGGCCACATTGAAAACTAGACATTGAAACTCCCTTAGACTTCTGCAACAGGATCGAATTCAATAGGAGAAGATACCTTTGCCAAGTAGCAAAGGGGATCAATCAATTTAAGTTCGTCTTTAATAGCATTACGAGCTAATAAATCAAGTTCTTTGGTAATCATTGTAACAATTTTCTGTAAAAAGGTTAGTGTTTGCATGCTTAGATAACTTTATTCTACACACCTTGAACTTTCCGTCGCACTTGAGAACCAGCTCAAAGTAAGCTTGTGTACAAATAGGCCCTTCTGTACCTACAAGTAACTTGTAATATGCCTCTGCCATGATATCAATCAATGTAAAAAACGTCTCGAAATAATCCATTTCAAATGGCTTTTAATGCATTTTTAGTTTAAATATTGAAATCAGTATGATGTAAATATATATACTTACAATGTGTGGAATGATCAAATAACCATAATCTCCTGTATTATCCAATGTGCTTTCATCTTTGGATTTTGCTTTTCGAAAGATGTTTTTCTATTAATTCATTACATAAGCATTCATATACAAACATTTCGATGGATCAGTGCTTACCATTTTCTGTTTAGAATCATCACTGGTATGTCTCTCAAATTCATTCATGATTTGGCTTAGGGCCTTGATGTAATCGACAGGGTTTGTGATATCTAAAATAGCACCGAGAGATAAGCCCAAAGCGTAAAAATGATTCGTTCTATATAGACACAGAATTGATGAGCACATCCCATTCATTATATAACATGTTTATATTTTAACCTTTTAATCATTTTCGAGTTTGGATACATGCTTGTTAAATTTTCTTTTGTTAATAAAATTGTATTAAACCAGTGAGTATTTCCTTCGTGTGCTTTTCTAATGTATTTTATAGTAGCCACTCTTTTTGATACAAGCTCTGCAAGATATTCATATAATCCAGGATGAAGTTGACTATTGGTATTTATAACAGTAGGCGGGTATAAAGGTGAGGATGTAGCCATTTTGGTGAAATTATGAACTTGGAAAAGCTTTCTTTTTTTTGATATTTCTTGATTTTTTCCTTTGTTCTCTTTTCCCCCTTCACACCCCTTATCCTCCGCACCACAAAAAAGAACTTAATTCATTAGATTAGAAGCGTTGTAGAGTCACACAACTTTAATTGCAATATTGATGGGTTCAGGATATGCAATAACCCAATCAATGTCCAAAAATAAGCAGTACAGAATTTTAAAGAGTTTTTACTACCACAATTAAATAATTTAAATAACTAAATTTGTTATTATGTTATATTAATTTAGTTGAAGTTATGATTATATATTTTTTTTTTTACAAAAGTATTATTAGAATTTAATAAAAATATGTTTTAATTAGTTTTTTTTTTTTTTTTTGTTATAGAAAACACCAACTGGGCAGCCGTTTTTTTTTTAAAAAAAAAAAAAATCAAAACCATTGAAACTGACTAATTATCATTTTATTTTGATCAGTTATCTCCAAAAGAATGGTATCAGCTTGCTTGTAACCTGGTTTATCTATAAAATATTTTGTTATAAATATGCAATATCCAAACACAACATGCTAAATTTGTAAAATGAGCACGAGCCTTTATTACTCAACACACATTTGAAATGTACAGTAGCAGCCTCGAATTCTTTTAATGCCACAGAACACTATTCCATTTCTGTGCTTGATGCTCGATTTTTTTTTTGTGGTGTGATTCTCACAGTAATGTTCTCTTATTTGACAGTGTTATACATGAATAAAAAGTGTTTTAGTTTGATATTGCACATTAATGCATACAATTCCTTTTTACCGTAATGATAGAATTCACAGAAATAAAGTTGAATCTATAACAAAATACCATGCATAAATGTAATGTTGTGCAAGGTTGAGCCTATATGTACCTATGCTTTATCGCTGCAATTGATTGATACCAACTTATAGCAATTGATTAAAAAAGAAGGAAATTCTATAAATATCATTTTTTCTCTTGTGTAAGCATTGAAATGCATTAATAATTTGGGTGAATGGCGTTTTATATATTCCATTAGAATTCAATTGTATATGTAATATTTGTTTGCAAAAGAGTATCAATTTGCAAGCACACTTCTGCGAAATTATTTTAATGCGATTGAAGGGCTTACTAATCTATTAAAACTGAACATAAATCACATATACCTGTCAATTAAACGAATGATATATAAAATGCACATTTCACAAATGAACTCAAAAGCGATCGGTTTTCGCCATTATTGGAAGTTTACTCCATATATAATCTGATCCAAATGTGAGATCGACCGAAAATATTATTTTAATGAATTCATGTTGTACAAACATTTATATTTTGTATGAGTACAAAGGGCCTTACTATACTTGGATTTTCTTCCTAAACTCGGTTGAAGGTATACCAAACAAAGATTCTTTTACCATGTGTATCAACTATATAGATTAGTCCTACCTTGACACCATTTTTATATATAAACAACTTGATTTTCTGCATCAAATTATTTCAACAAACAATCCCTTCTTTTTTTGAGCTACTAACAAAAGTAGTTACTGTATAACAATCCTTTTTTTCAACAAACTTTCCTTTCCTTCCCCTATCCTTTTTTCTTTTTAATTTAAAATGAAGAAGACTTCATTCTCCATCTTCCCTATTGTAGTGGCAGGTGTTTGTTTAGCTGTCTTTGTAATGACAGCTGAAGCTGTTAAGATTTCCCACCCTAAATACATCAAGGGTTCATCCAACACTGTCCCTGGACGTTATATTATTAGTTTCTCTGGTGTTAAACAAAATTCAGGTACACTTTTTACCCAATCATTCACTAAAGAATTCAAGAATGCCGACTTGAAGGTCAAGGAAAACTTCAAGCATGATTTCTTCTCTGGTATTTCAGTTGACATTGATACTACTGATGATGGAATTCATACTGCTGCTCTCAAGTCTATCCTTGATAGATCTGATGTTGAAGCTGTTTATCCTGTCAGAACAATCTCCCGTCCCAAGGTTACTCTTGGAAATCAAGGTTCTAGCAAAACTCCTTCTGTCTTGCCTCATGCCATGACTCAAGTTGATAAAGTCCACTCTGTTCTCAAGAACAAGGGTAAGGGTGTCTTTGTTGGTGTCCTTGATACAGGTATAGTAATATGTTTCTAATGCATAAGGATTTGTAAATATTTATATGTAAATCTTTATTTATAAATGTACTAGGTGTTGATTACTTGCATCCTGCTTTGGGTGGCGGTTTTGGTAAGGGGTTCAAAGTCATTAAAGGTTATGATTTAGTCGGTGATGCCTATACTGGTTTGAATACTCCCAAGCCTGATAGTGATCCCCTTGATGACTGTGGTGCTGATTCTGGTGCCTCTGGTAAGATTGAGTATTTCTGACATTTGAAACATTTTATTCAATTTTGCATAAAAAAATAGGCCACGGTACTCATGTTTCAGGTATTATTGCTGGTTACGACAAATCTACCGTAAGTGATCTAGATTATGCAAACATTAGTAAATATCTGAACAATTGTATGTAGAACTTCACTGGTGTTGCACCTGAAGCCAACCTTGGTATGTGGCGTGTATTTGGTTGTACAGGTAGTGTTACAAATGATATCGTTATCAAGGCTCTTTTGATGGCCTATGATGCTGGTGTTGATGTTATCAACTTGAGTTTGGGTGAAACCAACTCTTGGTCTATCACTACTGATGCTGAAGCAAGTGTTGTTAACAAGATCGTCAAGAAGGGCGTAAGTGGTAAGTGATAATTTCATACGGTACATGCATATAGATAAGGTAATTAACCATTAAACACTTTTAATTAGTTGTTATCTCTGCTGGTAACTCTGGTGCCGAAGGTATTTACACCGTTGGTCAACCCAGTACCGCCGTCAATGCTTTCTCTGTTGCTTCCGTTGAAAATGGTTACTATGTTTCCAAGGATTTGAAGGCTACTGGTATCGACCATGATATCCGTAAGTTAAATTATATAGTTATTTATATCCATATTTTAATCAAATCTTTATCAATAGTTTACACTGCTAGTAATGATGATTCTAAACTTGCTAATGGCCCAGTCATTTACGGTGATAAGTCTGGTGCTAGTTCTTCTGAAGCTTGTACCTCTAGTTCAATTGATTCTGCTGTCAAGGGTAAGATTGCTCTTATTCAAAGAGGTACTTGTGCTTTCACTGATAAGGTCAACAATGCTGCATCTGCTGGTGCCACTGGTGTCATTATCTACAACAATGTTGCTGGTGCTCTCAGTGCTTCCGTTCCTGGTGTCACTGTTCCTGTTCTCTCCATCTCTAATGCTGATGGTAAGGCACTTTTAGCTGCTATCAAGGCTGGTACTGTCACTGTTACCTTGAACAAGAAGGGTTCTATTCAACCTATTGAAGGTGCTAATACTGTCTCCTCTTTCTCCAGTACTGGTGCATCTGCTGAACTCAACTTCAAGCCTAATATTGCTGGTATTGGTGGTAACGTATACTCTACTTTGCCTCGTTATCTTGATAGTTATGGTGTCATGTCCGGTACTAGTATGGCTGCTCCTTATGTTGCTGGTTCAGTTGCTTTATTCTTGAAATCTGAAGGAAAGAATAAGAAGCAATCTATCAGTTACATTAACGAACAATTCCAAAACTACGCTTATGCTACCAAGGTTTACAACACTACCAAGCTTGATAATCCAATTCGTCAAGGCGCTGGTCTCGTCCAAGTTTATGATGCTATTACTCAAAAGACTCACATTTCTCCTGCTCAAATCAGTTTCAATGATACTGCTACTACCAAGTACAGAACTCAAACAATTACCGTTACTAATCATGGCTCCAAGACTATTAAATATGAAGTTGTCAATGATGTTGCCACTGGTGTTTCCCCTTACGATGTCGAAGCTTCTGGTTACACTCCTCTTGAACCTGCTGAAAACACTGTTGCTGCTGCTAAATTACGTTTCTCCAAGAAGACTTTCAAGCTTTCTCCCGGTAAATCTCAAAAGATTACCGTAACTGTCACTCCTCCCAAGACTAATGCCAAGGATCACATTTTCTATGGTGGCTTCATTCATGTCAAGTCTAAGCAACAAAGCAGTGCCAAGGACATTAAGGTTCCTTATTTTGGTGTTGTTGGTAGCCAAAAGACTTTACCTATCTTTGATACTGGTTTCCCTACCATTATTGATACTTCTAGTACCGAATACGGTAAGGATGATACCTTCACTTTCGATCGCTCCGATTCTACCACTGCTCCCATCTCCGTTTTGCGTTTATTGACACCCTCCCCTCAAATCAAGGCTGAGCTTTTAGACTCCAAGACTAACAAAGTTCTCGGTCAATTCCTTACTGGTCTTAATTATGTCGGTCGTAACTTCCTCACAGGTGATCAAGTTTATAATCAATACGCCTGGGATGGTACTTATGTCCCCTCCTCTTTATCCAATGCTCCCCTTCCTATTCCTGCTGTTGAAGGTACTTACAAGTTCCGCTTTACTGCTTTGAAGCTTCTCGGTAACCCCAAGAACAAGAAGGATTGGGAAACATGGACTTCTGGTCCCATTGTTGTTAAGAACTAATTTTTTCTCAAAATTAACTAACATTGTAGATTTGACATCTACATTTTTATTTACTGATTAATGATAATTTCTTTCCTTTCTTTTTAAAAAAGATGTACAAGTATAATCAAATGTATAATAAAATTAATAATAATTTTTCTCGATATATTGGTCTTCAGTTTTAAGCTTTAAATAATACGATATAGCCATATCTAAAATTAGCTTCGGTTCCTTTTAAAGAGCATTTTATCTTACTTTTCTTTTTTAAATTATACACTTAAAAATTATAAAAGCATATTTCAAATGTTTTGAATTTACAGCTAAATTGACTTTTTTTTTTTAGTTAATGGCTTCTTATCTTATTTAAATAATCCATCGAAAGTAAAAACTACATATTAAAAAAGCAATCAAGCCAGAAAACTATTACCCCTGAGCTGAGTTAATATGTCAAAATTTCATGTCTCGCTGATGAGAGAATTATAAGTATTGTGAATAAAAGAATATTCTAGTTTTACTACCTTAATTCAAAAGATATCATTTTATCTAAATGTTTGAGTAAAATCCAGTAGCTTTCCATAACAATTAGTAATCTGAAATAATAATGTGATTATGAACTGGAGTCCTAGAATAGGCCTTATTCTGTCTAATGGAGAATCAATGCATGCATCTAGCGTGAGATTAGCTCTTTCTCCATAAAAATCTTGATAGATTCCAGCCGTATTACAAGGCTTATAAAAACTGCATTGGTCATGTGAAAGAACCTGAAACTTACATGGGCCAAATGGCGTTATAAAGGTATTGTATATACAATATCCAATAAATGAATAGAATAATATATTAAAAGTAACACAACTGTCATACTATCAAGGGTCACTCCTCCCCCCAAACGAATAAATATCATAGAAAAGAGCAAGTTTATTTTTCGTTCAGCATGAGGGGAAAACGCGGTAAAAGTTTGTGTAGTGTTATATTTCCTGTTTTTCTCATTTTCCTTATGATTAGGTAATCGTCGTGCCACTAACCGGCTGTCAGGGTTTTCTTGTAGGCTAGAGAAATCCTATTTGGGATTAATAAAGCAGTATAATAGCTATCATAAGTTGTATTTATCATCATTTGAAATCACTGGAACATTAGATTGCAATTTTTATGCAATATTCATGCATATCAAATTGTTACTTGATATGAAGGGATTATCGGTTTAAATGTCTGTATAATGCACAATTTTCACAAAGCAAGGCTCCCGCTATCTTCACACTGAATCAAGAACATATTTATGGTTCTGTATTTATCAAACACTTTATTGTATTCAGAAACAATAAACCGTTTTACTTGATATCAAGACTGTATATAGAATATTTTACATATCAATCATATTTAGAAAGTCTTTTATTTCGATTTTACCACGCACATTATCAAGGATAATATATTTGTGTAATTACAAAGTAAAAGCAATTATTCTAGTCGATCATGTGAAAGGTTACCTATTGTATCTTTTGTACACATTGAATGATACCATTAGTTTTACAATTGCTACGATTTTTACATTTCTTAATTTATTTGTTTAATCAAATAATTTTCTTATACAATTTTTGGTTTTTAATCATACTTCGATGCTGAACGACATTGTTTAAACATTCCTATTATTCACTGCCTGTAGTGAGAATCGCATTGGGCCTTTATGAAGCATCAAACGGATAAACTAATGATGTTAAATTGGTAAAACTCCGCTCAGGGGTTAGATCAGTTTTGCATCTCAGGAACAAAATTAAGACCAATTCTGAGTAATTTTTGTTAAAAGAACTTGCATATAATTTATTCATTACTGTATATTAAATTGTTTTGGTAGTATATTAATGTACTTATAGTTAATTTATTGTTTATATTATGTGTAAGCAAGTCCAAGCTAGGAAGCATGCGGTAAATCTGTAAAACAAGGGAATATTTTTTTCAAATTTCTCATCAAAAAACATCTCATTTGCTACCTCAAGGTGTTACAACAAATGTGTCAGGGTTCCGACGTATGATCTCAAAACTTAAATTATGTTTACGATAAGATACTAGGCTATAATTATATTTTATGAATAAAAAAAAAAGTGTTTATTATGTTTACAGCAGCAGAAGGAAGAGTAAAATGCATTCTCAGAACGACAAATTACGTAAAGAAAAAGAGGTGGAGAGAAAGAGTAACAGGGTAGTGAAGAAGAAGATCAATTCGGTTTAAATGTTATGAAACGTTTGGTTACTTAAACTGCGTTAGATTTGACTAAAGCAGCCTTATGTGCCATCATAGCAATCATGGCAGCGCCAAATCCAGAGCCATCTCTAGTCAAAGAGAATTTGATATGCTTTGTAACTTGATCACCAAAGAGTTCTTCAAGAGCTTCCATCATATATTTTTCGAAATTAGGGAAGAATTCATAAACAGAACCATCGACAGCGACAGCAGAATCGGCATCTAACTCACCAGTATGAGCCAAAACACCAGCAACACCGCAAGCAGCGAGACGAGCAGCACGACGTCCAACTGCTATACAGATAACTTTGACAACTTGACGGTCACCTAAAGTAGTAGAAGGTATTTGAAGTGTATCTTCCAAGACATGACGAACTTTTTCGAGGTCAGATGAATCATCATCAACAATTGTTGACATGTAAGATGTTTCGAAGCCCCATTGTTTATTGAGATTAGGTGAAGATAAACCGTTGAAAAGAACACGATGATCAACGAATTGAAGAATAGTATTACGAGAGATTTCACCCAAATACATACCAGACATCATCTTTTCAAACAATTGCTCACGAGGATTAATGGATTCACGATCAAGTTTGTTATCATAAACAGTAAGTGGTAATACACGACGCTCACGATCAAAAGCTCCCCATTCCATGTTTACAACCATTTCTTCGAATACTTGTTCTCCACCTTTCCATTTTTTGATATTTTTGAGTTTTTCGTAATATGCTTAATGATACAAATTGTACGTGAGTAAATTAAAATTGGGAGAAAAAGGGTAAATTTTACCAGCATTTGTTCCTGTACCGAGAATGATGCCCATTGAGGTATCAGGATGACGATAAGCATTAGCCATTAAAGTACCCACAGTGTCATTAACAAGCTATAATATAAAAATAGAATAATTTTTTTAGAAATCTTCTTGATTTACCCATCTCTAACTCTATATCTCTATTTTTTTCTGCAGTTCTCTCTCCCCCCTCCCCCCAAATAATTCAGATTTCCCGTTTGACCCCTCGTACACATGAACACACACACACACACGTACACACGCATACACAAGAAATAAATCGGGAAAATTATATAATAAAGAGAGAGAGAGAGAGACGAGGAATAAGAAATATATATATACTTACAGCAGCAATATTCACATGAATATTCTTACGAAGGAAAGCATCTTGTAACATAATGACAACATCCTTATTAATAGCACCAGAACAGTTAAATCCCTTTGTCCAATGCATAAGAGTTCCTCTATTAATATCAGTTTGATTAACAGCAAAAGAAAATGTAAAACCCAATTGAAGTTTTTCAGTAACATGAGCACGGTCTGAGCCGTATTCAGTAACAAAGTTATCAACACAATCAGCAATAAAATCACAAAGACGACGCATTTCTCCAGTTTTTAACTCTTCTGCTACAACGTACTTTTGTTGATGTACTGAAAATTGACCATCGCCCTTCAATTCAAATTCACATACACGAAGATTTGTTCCACCTAAATCCAAAGCAAGATATCTTCCCTTCTCATCACCAGTAGGACGACCTGTTACAAAACTGGGGATCATAGGAACTTGTTCAAAATTAATACACAATAATAGTTAAATTGCTTTTACTTTTATACCTGTTGCACCCTCATGATCTAAACCTTTTTGCATTTCTTCCATAAACTGCTTGACAATAGTACGAGCTTTCTCTGTTGTTACGTGAAATTGATGATGAATTTCATTGACAGCCTGTTGTTGGTCTTCAGTACCATTGATTTGAGGTACAGGATGCTCAGCACCAGTTTTGCGAGATAAAAATGTACTAATCATTTTTATAATGAAAAAAAAAAAAATTATAAAAAGAAAAAGAAAGCAAATACAAAAGGTAGAAAAGGCATCTAGTTTTTTTTTTTATAATTTTTGTGATATCTTTATTTGGTATGGTATATGGAGGTGATGAAACCCCTCTTCCTAGTGTTACCATATATTTTCTATTTGAAATCTATAATGTAAAGCTGTGCTTGAATTGAATGTCATCAGATAAGATACAAAGCTCTTTTAGAGAACTACTGTAAGCCTATTATACTGAAGCCAGCGTTCACAGATGGTGGTAGGCTTTCCACGGTTTATTTAAATCTAATTCGATGGAACATTTGATTTTTCTCGCTGTGATGTATGGTTAAACTGTCAATCAGATATAGTATAGAGCAATTTCGCATGGCTTTATCTAATTACATACGTAATTATACCATAGCAAAACAAATATTGACATAAATGATAGAGCATGCTAGAAATATCATGTAGCAATGCATATCCAAGCTTTATCACTATTTATAACATATGTCCTCAGATGACGAAAAACTACACCCTCTGCAATTGCAATTGACAAAAATGAACCAAATTCAATTTTTCAAAGGCTATTAGATCTGTATAAAAGCAGACCTTTTTCAGAAATAAGTGATTTACATGCATTAATTTATCAATAAAGAGCCTGACAAACGCAAAATTCATGTCGATATCGGGCCTTGAAAATGCAAATCGCCAACTGATTGATTTTTCATCAAATGGACATTTAAAAAAAAAAAAAAACAGCTTCAAAGAGTTTTTTCCCCACCAAATGAATATTATTCATCAAAGAGCGTGATAACAAAGTATATGCATAGTTATGCGCTCTATTTGATGGTATTTTTTTATTTTGTTTTTCACTCACAAAATATTTTAATATTTCACTAAATATTGAATTTCAGTTTTTCGGGGGAAAGTCGGAAAATTCGGCACACAGGTCCCGAATTAAACAACTTTATATGAAATGTACAGCTCTTGCCGTCATTTTTTGCCAATATTTATATTATTGAAATATCCTTTTTTTCCAATGAAAAATTGAATTTTGTCTAAAACACGATTTTACCCTTATGATGGTAGGTGAAAAATGGATGAAAAAAAAAATCGCAAAGAAATTCGAGAAAATGCAATAAGATGAATCTACTGAACTAGAGGATTCATTTGATATACTTTTTGAGCGTTAAAAATGGCAATAGAGCATCTGTTGAGCCATTATAAGTACTAAAATTTGCTAAATCTATGTAAATTAGTGATGTTTGCTTGAATATAATACGAGAATCATTATGTATATAAAGCTAATCTTGTCTTGACATACTTCTTCAAATCCAGAGCTATTGACTGGTACACGTTGATCTGATTTAAAACGTGATACTGTATATGAAAGTGTTAGAGGGAAAGCCTTCAAGCTTTTACCTTTGGCATTGAAGCATAAGAAAGATAATAAACCGAGTTATCATTCATATATCCTTGAGGCTATTAACTGAAGAATTAGCCTTGATTATATATTCCTTTCAAAGGGCATTTTCATCAATTGTACTATAGGTATTTACCCACCGAGGATCAAAACAGTCATATCCACCAAGATCCACAATGCAAGGTCAATTCTGCGCTTATTATTGAACCTAATTGCATACAAATAAAAGAATATTGCAATGGCAGATGTATGTTTGTCAAGACTGA
Source organism: Mucor racemosus (assembly GCA_027405735.1). NCBI lineage: Eukaryota > Fungi > Mucoromycota > Mucoromycetes > Mucorales > Mucoraceae > Mucor > Mucor racemosus. The sequence goes on along the minus strand of JAPEHQ010000013.1, from coordinate 726,671 downwards.
TTCACTGATATTCAATTTTTAGTGAAAAAAAAATAAAAATAATTAATAATTTATGGCTTCCATCAAGTTCCTTCAAATTCCTTTGCCTTACAAATTAATGTGGCTTATTGAGATAGCTTAAAATATTTGGATTCATTTTTTTTCTCTAGTAACCTTTGCATACATTTCGTCAATAATCACACAAAATGGCATTCCAACAAGCAGAATTAGCTATACTTCTCGGGAGTAAACTCAATTTAGACAGTAAAAACGACAAATTGGAAGGTATCGTATCTGATATTCAACAAGGTCGTTATGCCAATGTTATCAAAAACAGCATTATTTTCAACAACTGTCAACAAGACTCCGAGATGTTGAGAGAGGATGGCAATATTCAAAGCTGGATTGCCAAGAAACTTGAGAGTGTTTCATTGCAAGATGAATCTAATCGCTTCGATATCCTTGCTACTGGTATCGCATGTCTTAACACCTTTGTACAAATCAATTGGACTGGTCCTATTCCCTCCTTCTCAGTATCAGAGTTATTTTTCGGTCAAAACGATGATATTTGTGAAACTAGAATGCATCAAGCTTGTCTTAAATCACTTTCTGTCGATAGCGAAGAAGTATATCACCTCTCTCAACAACTAGGATTCTTAGCTATCGCTCGCACCTTATTATACGCCGTTCGTGATACAACATTGACAGGCTCATTCTGGGCTATGCGTTCAGTCTTTATCCAACAACAGTTATTAGATGAGTTCACCGGTTCTCTCCAAAAAGAATTAATGGAATTGGCCAAAGAAAGTACAAATACATTGAGTTCTGCAACTGAATTAGATGCTGAATCCAAAGAATCTCTTAAAATTAGACATGAGCTCGAAATTGGTTTGATTTACAGTTATTTTGGACAAGATAAAGAAGCTTTAGAGAAGATGGAAGCAGCACAAAAGGAATCTGGTTTCATTTGGTCTTTAACTGGTTCGCTTGGTCGTCGTACCAAATTCCAAACCTTTGATGTTTCTCAACTTGTTGTTTTGGCCGAAAGTAAGAAGAGTGGCGCTGATAGTGAAGAGATGGAGGAACCTGCTAGACCTGAAACTTTAGATTTGAATGATGATACCATTTTGGAGCGTATTGCATTTACTGAAAATGAAAAGAATTCTGATGAGGATAAGAAACGCCATGGAAATTTAAATGTTATTGATCAATGTATATTGCTCGCTTTTTGTCTCAATGTGAAGAACACCAATCCTGATCATGGTATTACTGCTGAACAAATGGTTCCTTATGTCACTCGTGTCCTTGAAAATGCCAACAATTGGATGGTTCATACAATGGGTTTGTTGTTACGTTCTCGTCTTGAATCTAATAAGGGTCGTACGGTTGAACGTTCAGCACTTCAATTGCAAGCTCTTGTGGATCAAATTAAGGTTGAAGATTCTGGTGTTGAGGAGCGTCTCTCTTATTTCTACGATCTCTTATTGCCTAGTAAGTGGGAGATGGAGCGTGAGCTGGCTCGCCGTTTTGTTTCTCTTGGTGTTATTCGCTCTGCTGTAGAAATCTTTGAGCGTCTTGAAATGTGGGAAGATGTTATTTCTTGTTATCAAATGATTGAACAACCACAAAAGGCAAAGGATGTTTTGAAACGTCTAATGGAAGAAAATCCCAATTCTCCTAAATATTGGTGTATCTTGGGTGATCTTGAAGCCGAACCTGAACATTGGCGTAAATCTTGGGAAATGTCTAATCATAGATATGCGCGTGCTATGCGTAGTTTGGGTTCTTATGAATACAAGCGTCAAAATTATGAATCTGCTATCGATTGCTATCAAAAAGCTGTCAGTATCAATCCTCTTATTGATGGCTCTTGGTATATTCTTGGTTGTGCTGCCATGTTCGCAGAGAATTGGGAAGTTGCATCTCGCGCTTTCCAACGTGTAGTTGCTTTGGACGATGATCAACCTGAAGCTTGGAACAATTTAGCTAGTATTTACATCAAGATGGATAGAAAAACTGATGCATATTTGGCTTTGAAGCAAGCAACAAAAATCAAATTTGATAATTGGAAGATGTGGCAAAATTTCTTATTTGTATCTATTGATGTAGGTCAATTTGCTGATGCCATTTTTGCTATGCAACGTATAGTTGAACTTCGTTGGGACAAGGTTCGCGATCAAGCTGTTGATATTGGTGTCTTGCGTATGATTGTTGAAAATGTTATTCAAAATTGGAAGGATCCTCATGATCGTGATGGTTCCCGTCTTTCTCGACATGTACAAAGATTATTAGAGGAGGTTATCTTGAATCGTATCACCAACTCTCCTGACATTTGGATGATCTGTGCTAAATTTTACTTGTGGCAAGGCCGCTACGTGGAAGCTCTTGAAACATCCGTTAAAGCTTATAGATCTGTTATGCACGATCCTCGTATTGAAACCGAAGAGACCGTATTCGATGATGTTACAATCGTTGCTCTTGAAACCGTTGATATGTATGAGAATTTGGGAAACAAGAAACAAGATGGTGCATTTGTTTGTGCTGATTGGCGTTATCAATCTCGTCTTATTCTCAAGGGCTTGATGGGTAAGGTTCGTGATATTTTCGAAGATACTAAATCCTATGAACAACTTCAAGAACGCATGGATGATTTGAAAAATGCATAATGACATTAGACTTTATTATTTATCCATTATTTTGTATTTGTTTCTCCTTTCCTCATTTACTGACTACATTTGCTTTATTTTTCTCTTTTTTTTTCTTTTTAATCAATTACACTAAATGAAAATAAAAAGCATCTAATTGAATTCAAGCTGTTGATCCATTAAATCGAATTTTGATATATTTCACTGTTTAGTAAATCAACAAATTGCCATAATAATTTGCTCCGGGGTATATATGTATATACTTTCTATCGCGCTTTCTCGCTTATTTTTAATGGTTAATATCTGTTTTCAACAAAAAAAGTTGAAATTACTTTGTTATTTCACATCTCGAGGTTTAGGTTTTGAAATTAAAATAATATAAAGAAAAAAAATAAAAAATATAATACCTTGTCATGCATGGAACATTGAAATAGAAGGAAGTTTTAATTTAACAATCAAGAAGCTGCAGCACTTTTTATTCTAACATATCGAGATATTTAGACTTTTTAAGTGGGCAATTGTGCTTGCTTGTTAAATATTTAAATCTACTTCATGCTTGCCCTGATTGCTGAAAGCTAAAAGCTTGCTTGCTTGCTTCCAAATGAGAAGGTAGAATAATCATATAGTATATTGTTACGTTTTTGAAATTTTTCCTATAATACATACATTTAATTCAATTGCGTTCTATGTAATCAAACATCCATATGTTTTGAAAAACTGAAAACTAGCTAGTAGACGATGCTGATTTTCTATTTTTTTTCATTATATATTATATCGACTACTAACTGCCTGATAAATAGCTGGTTTAGCAAGACAAAGGTTTAAGAATTTCTGGAATCTTTCATGTGCAATTGTTGGAATTAGGGATGTTGAATAATAATCTCCCTGTCTATTAGATCTTATTACATAATTCCAATAGCTATATAAGCCCAAGCAAATCTAATTCATTCTAATAAACGGTACTTTTTACGTTGATTTTAATAATTTACATAGCCTCGATAAATCAAATAAACTTTCATTGAATATTTAACATCCTCGATCGCTCGTTTAAGTTTATTTAAGTTCGACCATATAACAAATCAGCCTGTATTAATAGATTATAAAAGCCTTGTACATATATAGCTTTCAGGAAACATCCAAAATTTTATATAATTAATTGATTAAAACATCATATATACTGTATTAAACAGTTTAAATGACGGTTTTAACAATAATTGCCATATGTTAAAAAACTTTAATTTTGGGCAAACTTTATTCACCAATTGGGCAGTATTAAAACATCATTATTTGAAGCATTTTGAAGTAATTTAGGTCGACTTGAATGGGTAAATACTCAATGCCATAAGGGGTTGAGAGACATCCGTCAAGAAAGTTACACTCCATAAATTAAAAAAGTTACACTCCACAAGTTAAAATGGTTTTTTTTTCCTAAAAATCAAATTTCCAACATTTTTCCCATAATTTTTTTCATATACTGAGGTAAGAGTAGACTCTAATACAGGTTACTGCTGCAATAACTATGGTGCTACTTATATATTTTTAGCTATTTTTTTTGCGGAGATATAGCCGTTCAAAAAATTATAGGAATATCAGAAAAACAAGCATATCTATCGATTTTATTAAGTAAACATTACTTGCAATTATAATAAAAGTTTTTTGTCTATATTATAGGTAAAATACTTGTTAGATACAAATAGAGCCAAAATGAAAATTCAAAGGATTTACCCCATAACACACACCAAAAACGTATAAATTATTAATATCATTTTCCAGTAAGTTGTCAAACAAAATGTCAGTTCTATAAAAATAATTGCGAGCAGCAATATATATAGATTCGTTTTTAGTTTTTTCAAAAATTAATTTTTCAAGGAGTAGTGAAGATTTAAAGGTGTACTCTTGTTTTTTGACCCCAACCCCCATCCAAAAATCGCGATTTTGAGCGATTTTCATAACAAAATAGTAAAAGCCACTTATTGAAATTAGTTTTATTGGATACAGATTTTTAAGGGCTACAAATAACAATTAATTGTCTACAGACTATCACTATAGCATCTGTCGAATAAATTCAGAAAAACCGATAATTTTTTCTTCCAACTTTGGTTTTTACAGCTTAAATAGGAAAAATTGAAACTTTGAGCCTTAATATCTCTGCAAAAAATTAAAATACCCAAAGACTTTTTTATAATAAAACTTACTTGTTTTAAAATTCTCTTTAACATATCTGAGTTTGAAAAAATTGGGCATCTTTTTTTTTTTATTTCTTTTTTTTGACATTTTCGTAATATATTCCAGAATATTCGTTAGATTGTGCAGAATTTTTTTACATTTATATCATTAACCTCGTTGAGCTCTCTAGGTCCCAATTTAAATTTCTTCAAAATATTGATTTTTCGTGGAGATATCGTCAAAAATGTGTACAAAAGAATATCCTCGTCGGTTTTACTCGAAAAAAACAATGTGTATACCCTCATTTCAAATTCTGTGTTACGTTCACAGGTTATTATAGTAACTTTTAAGATAATGATGAACCTTTTGAGTAGCATTGTAATTCTTATTGTAAAAATGAGCCAACTAATCTGGGATAGCATTTCTGTATAATTATCACTTTCTACTACTATCTACGCACATTACTGTTTTATCAAAATGTGGTGTGTGAGAAGTGTTTAATATGCACAATACACAACAATGAATAATAACTAGAAAATAAAGTTAAAATTAGATATATTTATTGAGTATATTGTAAATAAATAAAAAAAAAAGATTAATGATCCGTATCGAAAGACATCATGGTTCAGAGTATTTATATGATGATGTTTTGGAAGCGCGGATATAGAGGCTACAATACAGAGTGTATGAATAATAAATGATTTCATAATCTTGAGGAACTAGTTGATTACAACATGATGATATAATAAATTGAATAGAGAAAGTTTAGTTGAATACGACTAAGTTAAGCATATAGAATATCTATAGAAATGGAATAGCTGAATTCCATTTTCAGGAACGAACTCATGATTGGCTCAACTTCAGGATTTCAGGCTACACCATTTCATCATAGACTAATGTAACATAACTAAATGAAATAAAAGTGAAATACATCATTATAACCTCATACCCATCACTCTGTGGATTATTTTTAAATAATCCTTTGAGCATTTCTATTAGTAATAAATGTACCCAGCAGTCTAGTTCACTGTTGTATATCCTAAACAAGAAGAGAACGCTCACTTTTTGTTGGGAATTTTTGACCTGTATGTGATGTCGACAGACTATTTGAAGACAGAAAGTCGTCGAATTAAGCTTTTTTTAAGGGAATGTCAAATTTCAAATGGCAAGTCATCATATATTATGGACTCCTCAGAATATTATGGTAGTAATTTTATTCAAAATAAACGCCGATAAACAAAGTATAATATCTAAAAAATGCAATAATGTAAAACCGGTAACTATTTATTATCATTATGTTATATATTACATTTGCAAATTGAATGATATTTTTAATAAATATACATTTATAATACGTCAGAAGAAACATAGCAGAAACAAAAAATCACGTGATATCCTAAAAATAATAATTAGAGCATATGTAATAATTATAGATTAAATAAATATAAAAAGCAGCATGGCGCAGCAGGAAGCGCGCAGGGCTCATAACCCTGAGGTCGTCTGATCGAAACGGACTGCTGCTATCTTTTTTTTATTTTTTGCGAATGTAGTGCCTGTAGAAAATTATTTCTGATTTTACCATTGCCATGTCTAAAATACATAATAAACTATTTAGTTTTTCTTAATTAATTAATATTTCAGATTTTTGAAATTCTGGTGAAATTATTCTATGCTTAAAATGGCTACAAAGTAATATAAAGCCATCAGTAATTCATGTAAAACCAAAATTATATATATGTTTCATGCAGATGAAGTATTAAGCATCTAATATAAATAAGATTTGTGTATTTTGTATTAATTCAAAGATAATACAAGATGTTCACTATCAATTTTAAATGTTTAAAGGATGGTGTAGCATGGAAATTTTCTAATGTACGGTTAAATACACAGATACTAAAATAATTTATTGTGTCTAAATAATATACTCAGATATAATCTATCTTAATAAGTTCTTCAATAATACCATATTAGAATAAGGGGCAAATACTGACGGATATGCTGTAAGAAATTACATTTACAATATAATATGCAAAATACAGTCTTGCAAGACATATAAATACATTTTATCGTATTATATAAAGCATAATGACTTTATGGTTAGTTTGTCGTTTGTATAAATAACTGTGAAACTTGATACTCCCAACATTCTTTCAAAGTGGGCAATTCCTCATAAAAAAAGCATAATATGCTTAAATAAAAATATTTCTATCAACTTGACATGCATATTGTTTGTTTTCTACAACTTGAATAGTAACCGAATGCAGATAAACTACATAAAAATCCTTTGGATGACAATGAAATGTGTATCTGGACTGGTGGTATGAATCACTGCGAACTGCTACAATAAGCATCCCCACCAAAACATTGGTAATCCACGTTACCAATAATTGTATATAAAGTATATCATGTCAATCAGCATTACGCTATTTATTTACTAAAATTACACTTTTCATATTTCTAAAATCGACTAAAATTACAGCCAGAGATATTATTAATATTATTCAGCTCTCTGTTTTCCCTTTCCTTTTCTATTTTTCATTGCAGTTTTAACTTGATCTTCTTCCTTTTGTTTAGCTTCCAAAAGGGCGCGTTCTATTTCTGCTTCCACAGCAGCAGCATCTTGTGTATTTTCTTCCTCATTATTATCATCGTCTTCCACCTTTTCAAACTTCTCTCTAACCTTAGAATAATGTGCAAGTTCCGTTGCAGACACACTAGGAATAAGTTCTTCCAATGCCTTTACAAAATCTACCTCTTCAGCTTGAACAACAATTTCATCAGGTGTTACTAGATGAGACAAGTAATATTGTGCTGTCAAGGGGTTTGGAAGATCAGGTCGATTTTCTTCATTCAATTTTTTGACTTTAGTTTCAATCGAATCTGCTACACGAGTCATAGCCTTCAACATTGCATCTGAACAGAGCGCATAAAAATCAGCACCCGTGTAATGGAAGGGACAGCGATCTGCAACTCTACGAAGATCCAAATCAGGATGAAGACGGAATCTAATAAGATAGGATTAGAACACAAGAAACTGATGCTCAAATAAAACCACATACTTTCTTGTTAAGGCTTCGATAATTCTTAATTGAGATTCATGATCTTGACTAACACCAAGATAAAGCAGTTTATCAAATCTAAAAACAACATTCGTTAGATCAAATTTGCTTTAGGTAAATACATTTTAATCTTACCTTCCTGGACGCAATAAAGCAGGATCCAGTAAATCGGGTCTGTTGGTAGCACCAATGACAAACACATCTCCAGCACCAGCTTCCTCACCACCTTCTCCCATACCATCTAATTCAGCCAACAATTGACTTACAATACGATCCATGACGCCTCCAGAATCTCCCTTCTCACCACGCTTAGGAGCAACTGAATCCAATTCATCAAAGAAAATAACGCAAGGTTTAGCATCACGAGCACGTTGAAAGACACGACGTACATTAGCTTCTGATTCACCAATATACATATTTAAAAGTTCAGGACCTTTTACAGAGAAGAAATTAAGAGAGCAAGATGTAGCAATTGCTTTTGCAAGCAATGTTTTACCAGTTCCAGGAGGTCCATATAAGAGGATACCACTACGTTTTTTGAGACCAGCGCCAAATAACTCTGGATGTTCCAATGGTAATTGAATGGTATCAAGAATATCATCTTTGACATGAGCCATGCCTCCTACATCATCCCAAGTGACAGATGGAATCTAATTTGAAAGTTTAAGCTATTTTTATTATAAAATTTACTGGTTTGATCTTACCTTTGGTGCGCCAATGGAGTCGGAATAACTTGCTCTTGCTTCGCCTAATGCAGAATCAAAATCGGCAGCAGTTAATACGATTCCAGCTGCTTGAATGTCTTGAGTAGTAACTGCACTAGCATCTGGAATAGATGCAGAGGAGCTTTTCTCTTCGTCTTCATCATCAGTTTTACGATGACTATACACAGTGTTAACATTATAGAACATTTGGTTAAATTGTTCACTTACATTGAGCGATCAATACGTTGAAGTGATAAAACACCAGCTCTGGCAACTAGGTCAACAAGATCTTTTGCTACTAAAGCGGCTGTTTGAGTAGCCAAATTAGAAAGAGAGATATCAGGTGCTAATGGGCTATCATGGAGTAAATTAGTCAAAATTTGCATACGAGCTTTTTCATCAGGAGCATTGATTGAAATTTCATGTCTGAAACAAGATAAAACACTTGAAGGTAAAGCATCTATATCGCCTGTAGTAGCAATCACCATGACAGGATAACCTGTAGTTGCATGTGCAGCATTGACATTTTGGATACATTCTTGAAGAACAGTTGCTAATAGTGGTTCTTTATAATAACATGTTAGCCACATCCTACACAATCTTCCCAATTACAAATATAAAACTAACCTTGACCAGATTCTACAACAGCACTCTTCTTTGCTAGCCCTTCCATATGCTTTAATAATACAACACAAGGAGCAAGTGCAGCAGCCTTATCAAACTTTGCTTTTAAGTGTACCTCTGTTTTGGCATCTGTATCTGATACAATATCATATACTGAAAATTCAAACAAATGGACACCGAGATCCTCAACTACCTCCTTTACTAATGTTGCTTTTCCTCCTCCTCTTGGGCCATGGAATAATGCATTACAGGATAATTCAAAATCACGGCCAAGTGGATGAAGGGATGAAGAGACGAGCTCGTGTAATTGATTGTATGCTGGCGTTTTTGATCTATTCAGTGGTAATTTCTTGGAGAAATCATAATAATGAGAGATTGGACCCACAGGCACACGAGAGTATTCAATTCCTGTTTGAATCATTTGAGTTTTGCTAGGTACAATACGGCGACCTGAGCCGTAATAAGAGGGATGTACAGTAGAATCGACATCTTCGCCTTGGTCAAGGCGGGTTACCTTAAAGTAAGCTAACGTAGTTGGCTTAGTATAAACTGTTTGAGCATTCAAATCATCGTCTTGCGGCTTCAAACGAGCATTATCTTCATTTAGACAAATAGCAATAACGTCTCCTTTACATACAATTCGTTCTTTAGCTTCAAACCATTGCTTTAAAGATTCAAGAAAAGCAGATTGTAAAGCTTTATCCATAGATGCAGGTGAAGCAATGCGAGCAATGCTGACCGCTTGAGCAATAGGTGGTCCATCAACGGGAGGTGAGTTTACTTTAGTGATTGTTACTTTGACATCGTCCATGGGAGCAGGAGGTAGAGGTAAATCGAGATTAAAATACAATACAGGTGGAAGATAAATAGTGCTTCTAATAATCAAATCAGAAAATGAATTTAGACCTGGATTATCCTGATACTTACTGAGTGCCTGTAATATCATCCACACCAAATACCCGACATAATCTTGACTTTTTAGGGTCATTTCCATTGACAAGTACCCATTCGCCACTAAAAACACCACATTGAGCTAAATCTCTCACATCAACGTAAACTCTGCTTTCGTCGTCGTTAATACTGTTTGGAGAGGGGTATAAGCGAGATTCAGGCCATTTCTTTTGCAAGATTTTGACATTAAACTCTTTGGGCTCAGTAATGTTTGGCGTTGTGGTTGAATTCAACATGTTGAAAACTGAGGAAATAGGAGCAATTGCTGTTGTTTCCGACGAATTTATATTTATGGAATCAGACATATCAATAGTTAATACTCTTGTACGATCGCTAGCAACTATATAACCTTGTTGCACAGGATTTGTCATTAAAACTTCATATGCCAAACCATTGTCGAAATGATATTGTCCTGAACTACGAATAATTGATTTGGGTTCCTTGAGAAATAACTGAATTAAAGCTTCCTGATCTATATATATATATATATATGTATATATTTCACACACAATTTTAAGTTGAATCACCTTGAAATATCCTTTTCAATTTTACCTTTTTGAGCAAATTCATATGAATGTTGATTCAAAGCACCGATGATCAATTCATCCAGTTCAATCAATTCAACAGATTTTATCTCTACGACGTATGCAGAACTTTCCTCCCTTTCAGTTTCTTCATCCTCATCCTCATCCTCATCATCCTCATCCAAACGAGATAATGCATCTTGTCCATAAATGGTTTTTATCAATTGACTACTAGCATATAATGCATTTTTACCCTCCTACATTTTAATTTTGTATTAATAAATTGCGTTAAATTTGCTTATTCATATTTTTTACCCCTTGTTTAGTAGGCTTGCAATGGGCCAAAAAAGAGGAAAGCGAGGATTTTGTGTTCTCGGAAACAGGTGAAGAAGCAGCTAAACTAGGAACAGATACAGATACAGTTATAAAATCTATTGGAATGCTTAGAAAACACGGGAAATCCTTTCAATTTTATTATCATTATATATATATATATATACCTTCAGTGTAGTTGACAGGTACAATATTTTCCCATAAATCATTGGAAACTTTTACGAATTGATCCTCATTTCCAGAGTATAATATCAGATTTGCAGTGGAATACACTGGCATATTTATTGTTTAATAAAGTATATTTGTTGAAAAGAAGTATACAAAGGAAGGGGAAGGTAATCCTGAACGCTTTAAAGGACCGAATGTGCTTATATGGCCTCCCACGCTTTAAGTTTTTGGTGTAACAAATTCATGTTTCCAATCATGTTAATTTCTGCAATGTAATATGAAATATACCCTATGAAAATTGTTCACACTATACAAAACCCTAATCCTTGAAAAGCAGGATCAACTTTGTTAAGAATGATATAAAGTGTAGTAGTACTTATTCTAATACTAAATTAAAACCAGTGTGATTTTTTTTGCTTGTTTCGATGTATTCCATTAATTAGATATCGCATTTGCCATATAATTCAACACATTATTGCTAATTATTAGAGATAATATACAATTATGAAAATTACGTAAATTTATTTTGATTATTGAGTGATTTCAACGCCCAAACTGAGTGAAAATTAACGTTCAAAAATAAGAATATACTAGTTATTCTTGATAGGAACTTGGGGGGTTTTCATAAATAAGTATCAAAATTAAAAATATTGTTATAAAGAAACACATTTATTAATAATTTATATTGATTTAAAAACTAATAACTCATGGAATTTCAAGTCTTATAAATCCTCTAAAAAAAAAGTGCAATTACGGTTTTGATAGTTTTAATATCTTTTTTTGAAATCAAGAACAAGATCTTTAGGTGCAATGATATCAAGGCCAGCAATAACTACTCCATTTTTATGAATAGAGTCTTTTGGTAGGCTCCATTCAAACTTTTTAGCCATCATGGACAAAAGAACTCTTTGCTCAGCAAGACTCATATTCATACCAATACATTGTCTGAAAGAAAAAAAAGAATGGTTAAATTAAATAGAAAGTGAATGCTACTAGTCTCCTGTTTACCTTTGACCACTACCAAATGGAACCCATGCATTGTTACGCTTGATATTGCTTTCATTTTCAGGACTAAAACGTTCAGGATTGAATGTATAAGGATCTTCCCAAATTTTTTCATCATGTTGAAGACCAACAATGTCAACAGTAACAATTGTACCCTTGGGAATAAAGTAATTTCCAAGCATAGCATCCTCTGTAGAAATACGAGGCTGTCCCCAAACAGCAGGGCCCATAATTCTCAATGTCTAAAATAAAAGGGGTTAGCTATTCGTTTACAATTTCCAATATCATAGAAACTTACTTCTTTGATGACCATATTAACGTATGGCATTTCTTTTGTTTGTTCAACAGTGGGGCATACATCAGTATTATCATCACCAAGCCATTCAAGTGCTTCCTCACGTAGCTTTTGTTGTATATCCTAAATAAATAGATGAATTATGATGTTTATAAACTCTATAATTTCATCGCAATACCTGGTTAACAGCTAAAAAATAAAGGGCTGATCCCAATGCACTTGCAGTGGTGTCATCAGCAGCAAGAACGAACGCAAGTAAATCATTCTAATTGTAACTCTATCAGTCAATCTTAAAAATCTAGTAGTTTTTTGTTATATGTTATACCATCATTTGTTCATTTGTTAGTTTTCCACCTTCAGATTCTTCGGCTTCGATCATTAAAGTACAAAGATCTTTGTCACTATCATCTACAGAATCCATGACACCAGATTTTTTAAAACTAGCACGTTTATCAACAATTACTTCTGTAATTTTAGACAGAAATATCTCTAATTCTTGATGAACTTTTACTCTTGAAGGAAACATCCATCTCAATTTAGTATCAAATATGGGAAAGAAATAGAAGAACGGATTGAAGGCACCATTTTTCAAATTACTAAAAAGACGAACCCATTCGCTTTCTCTATCGCCAATTGCATTAGCATTGTAGCCTTGAAACGGATAAATCAGTTTATATATATATTTACATTGTAATATGAATAAATATTTACCAAAACCAGCTGTAGTGATAGCATCAAATGTATATCTTTCCAAATAAAGAGACATATTGATAGAGCCATTTTGAATCTCGATTTGCTTGAATAGATTTTGAACCAACGTTCCAAAAAGCTTAACAGGCATTGCTCTATGAAAAGCAGGATTTGCAGCCTATTTAGAAAGGTATCTATTTAATGTTATATAAAAGAAATACGAGACTTTGAATAGTACCTGTCGATGGACTTTCCAATTAGGGCCAACCTCTGTAAGAATACTAGGGTGACGGATCATTCCATTGAGCAAAGTATCTCCCTCTCCAAATGAATCGGGGGCTTTGGGGAAAAGATCTAATCCAAAGTTGTTTAGTGAAACTTTGATCAAAATGTTTCCTTCATTAACTACTGACCTTGTTTCATGTAAACTTTCTTGACATCAGCTGGGTTCTGAACATAGACAGACCATCCTACACGATTAGGTCTCTAGAAATACAAATTATATTAGTCCAATACTTTATATATAATATCAAATAACTCATACAACATAAACACCATCTCCTTTAGCAATTAATGGAGCATAGAGTGTACGCAGCTGCTTTATCGCATCTTCATGAGATAGAACAGATTTCATGTAGGAGAAGAAGTTGACACGAGGAATAGCACGAATACCCTTGGGAGGAACAGCAACTTTTCTGTACAAACGAGCCAATACGATCAGAAGGATGGCAGATCCAATACAGGCTACTTTTTTCTTGTCAGATCTCAGTCCGGATACTATATAATTTTGGTAGAAATCGTGCACATGGGTTCCAGTCTTTTGGATAAAAGCATCCATTTCAGTTTCAAACATAGTTATTTTGCAAATGTCAATGTAATTCTATTGAAAAGAGCAAGAATCAAGCGTTTTTATATACATGGGATTTGTGATTTAGCTTCAATATCCCATTGGAGGTTCAATCTTTAACCGAGGCATTTTTGGCCCCGATGAAGAACATAATGCCGAAAATACATCGAATCAAAGGCCAAGTAAGCTTATTGTGCAGATTTTAATTAAAACGTACTTTCATAATTTTTTATAAGAGTTATGATATTCACTGTTTTGTAAAACGGATGTTTGGTGGTGGTGGTGAGTATGAATTCAGGTACATTTAACGCCTTTTAGAGAATTGGTTTGATATATGAAATCAAGCTATTAGAGAAATAAATATTGCTATGTTCCAATAAAGATGTCATGTCTAGCCGACAATTTTCTTTTTTTTACAATAATATCATTCGATATATCTTTTGCGAGGTATCTATGAAATGATGGTTGAATTTCATATGGTAAATTTATCCAACTAAACATCTACTTTTATTAAAAGCTTAAACGCAAAAATGCACAGAAAATGAACTGGGCTAAACCTAATATTCATTTTTGGTGGTGTGGGGGTGGGAGTGGGGAAGTTTGATAACACGTTTCCAGGATTAATTACTAATAATAGCGCATACACCATCCACCATCCACATGATTGCTTAAAAATTAAATAAAAAAAAAAGAAGATTTAATAAAGATATTCCATTTTGATAATGTTGAATTACTATATCGGAATGAGATTAATAGGGTTTATATACTATTTGATTTGAGGGACTAATGTCATGATAAGGTATTGCGGATGTTGTTTAATAATAATGTGTCATGTTGGAATACCATGCTGCGGGATGCATGGCTCAAGTAAATAATTAATTTTTTTTTTTCGATAACCTTTATTTGGATGTCTAAAACTCAAAATTAGTTTTCACTTTAAACTCCTCCCCCATCCGTTATGCATTTTTACAAGTAGCTATCGATGACAAATCTATTGATGACAAATCCATGATTGCAACACTAATTTGGCATATATAAATGATTGAATATGTTAAATATCTTTATTTTTTTCGATATTATTATCTCTATATAATATTAGTTATTAAAAACATGTCTTCTTCTTATAAAACTTACGCTATTACAGGTGCTTCTCGCGGACTTGGCCTTGAATTTGTCAAGCAACTTGCTGCTAAAGGAAACACCATTGTTGCATTTGCTCGTAATCCCACTGAATCATCAGGTTTATCTCAATTAGTTGATAACAAAAATGTATTTGCTGTCAAGATGGACATTAGTGATGAGGAATCTATCAAGGCTGCTGCTAGCAGTATTTCTAAAATTGTTCCTGATGGCATTGATGTTCTTATCAACAATGCTGGTATCAATGGCGATGTCAAGCTTAATTCATTAACAATGTAATTTTTTAACACTTGACATTAATATTTGGATTATTAATACTCATCTTTTTTTTTTTATAGTCCTAGAAAAGAATACATAAAGCTATTCGAAACCAATACTATTGCTGCCTCTGATGTTATTCAAGCATTGCTGCCTCTACTTCGTCAGCGCGGTCAAGACAAGACCAAGCGAATTGTTAATATCTCTTCTACCTTGGGATCATTGTCCTTGGTAAGTACCCTCAAGTTTGTAGGCAATGTAAGCCCTGCATACTGTGCTTCAAAGGCGGCTCTCAATATGATTACAAAGATATTTGCAGACGACCTTGAGGAAGAAAACTTTATTGTTAACAGTATGTGCCCTGGTTGGGTCCAGACAGACATGGGAGGCAAAGAAGCGCCAGTTAAATTGGAAGATTCAATTAGTGGCATGTTGAACACTATTGAAAACGTTGCCACCAAGGAAAATAATGGGTTATTCTTAAATTTTCAAGGACAAATAGTAGCCTTTTAAAAATACATTTAGTATTAACTTTAGCTCAAACAATAATAATTTTTTTTTAATAAACCATAAACATTCTAATCATAACTTTTGTATGATCGGTTATTGAGAGTTGCAATATCATACTGAAATAATGAATGCTGTCAACAATACTTTATAAAAACTCTCATGTTCTGATGTAAATATAATAGATCTAACTAAAATATATCCTTAAATTTTTAATTTGCAAGAAAATATCGGCTTTTCATCGATAAAATGAAATATTTATACCAAAACCACAGCAAAAACTTGACTCTTGCGAGTATAATAATTATCATATTAGTAAATGTTATCAATTGAGTTAAGAAAAATAATATAGTAGATTCATGTAGGAGTTATGACATGCTAACATTGCATTGTAATATGGATTGCCCTGTAAGTTTAGTGTGCAAAATACGTATATTATACTCGCAAGGTTCAAGGATTGCAAACCACAACATAACTGAGTTTGAAAACAGAAGCTGTCAAAACTAAAAAAAATCGGTCAAAAATTTAGTTTATTCATCTTTCATTTATTTTCTCAATTATTACTTCTACATTGCGCCCGCCTCTTGGATAGGAAGTCCCACTCTTGTCTTACACGGAGCAATTAATAAAACAATTTAAAAAAAAAAAAAAAATTTAGTTTACTCAAATACGCAACAAAATTCATAGTAAGTTGAACTTGCACATTAAGAGTTTTACGTACAACTCAAAATTTTGCATCGAATGGTATAGATTTTATAACTTTTTATCACACAAAATGCTTCGTAAAATTAAAGTAAAGTTTTGGAGGTTTTTCAACTTTTTCAATCAAATTCTAGTATAACTTTAAAGATTTAAAATTACAAAACAATGGTCCAAAAAATTACCTACAGATTAAGCTATTTCTTGCAACTGTATCTGTATTTTTCGTGGAGAAATTAAATTTTTCGTGTGATTTTTTTGAAATCCGAGAAAAAAAGGACCTGTGATTGCTCATGAAAATTGTTTGGATGAACCATCATCAATTTTTCAACACCTTTTTTTAGCTTTTCTCCATCAAAAATTGAGATATTTCTGAAAACTCAATTGCAGTAGATAGATATAAGCTATCACTATAATCTGAACACATAAAAAATAATTGTTTATATACCGAATATTTTGTAACATAAAAAAAAAGGCAAAATTTAAAAAATCATAAATTACTTGATACTCTAATATAATATAAAATACATTAAAAGAAACAGCTCCCATCAAAAATTAGCTCTGTATCTTTATTTTTCGTTGAGATATACAGCTGCAAAGTTTTGGTTTTCAAGCAGTGAAAATGTAAACTCAGATATTTCAAGAGTTTATTCTTAATTATGGAGCATGATACATAAAAATAATAAAAAGATTATCTAGCAGTAGCGCCTCAGCTACGTATTCGTATTTTTTATTTTGCTAAAAAAAAAGGGAGCAGTAATTACAATTAAACCATTTTTAGACTCCATATTGAAGACAAGAGCTCAAATTGAACCTCCCCTCTTTTTCAAATATCTCCATCAAAAATCAAGATTTTTCGGTCAAACCAAATGCAATCAATAGATATGATTGAAAAATGTCTCTCTATATATGTTAGAAGTAATATATATATGATTGACTTGTTTTAAATTGAGGGAATACTTATTTTTTGTGCAATATTTTTTTTATGAGCTTTTTGAGACATGAAATTCATAATATATAGGAAAGCAGACAAGCCTTTTGCTCATAATATTTGAGATACAAGTTTCATATTGTACTTTAGATTTGATAGACTCGAGAAAATAAAAAACGAGAATTTCAATTGATTATTAATTAAATGCATATTCTATGCATCTTTTGACAATCTATGTTTGTATATTTATTCAAGTTGCACAGTACTAGATAATGAGATGCATAAATGCTATCTAAATATCAGCTATATTTCAGTCAATTCTTATATCTAAAAGAAAGTTGTCTTTCAAGCTTTAGACAAATGTATATAAACGAAATATCTTTGATATTTGAAAAATATATTTAGTTCAAATCTAGTTGGAATTTCTGAATATACCCAGGGCCATTTTTTAGCGGTTCTACGTTTAACCCACTAAAAATAAGGAGGGGTATAACGAGATGCCCCACATTTGTTTATTATTTATAGCGGCAACTCAACATTTTAAAAATATACCCTCTATGATATAATCAAGGTACATTTCATTGGTCGCGTAAAAGACTATTAGCAAAGGTAGAAGTGCATTTTAGCATCGTTATCTTTCTCCTCTTCTTTACCCAACCATTAAGAACTTGTCACATGATACTCGCCGCCAAGTGCATCAAGTGGGTATTTCTATTGATTTCTTCTACAATCTTTTTTCATTACTCTTTTCCTTCTTTATTTCCAAATATTAAAAAAATGGCTCCTCACAAGCTCTGTATGATTCCTGGTAAGTTATTTGATTGGAAATTGATCTCATTACATTACAAAACTAACAATTACGTCAAAAGGTCCCATCGAGTTCCACGAAGATGTTCTTTCTGCCATGAGCACCCCTGCCACATCTCATGTTGATCCTAACTTTGTACCTATCTTTGGTGAATCCATTGAGATGGTTCGTAAGGTTGTCTTGTCTGAAAAGGCTCAACCTTTCATTGTTTCTGGTTCTTGTACTTTGGGTTGGGATATGATGGTTAACTTGCTCGAGCAAGGTGATGAAGTATTGGCTTTGAATACTGGTTATTTTGGTGATCATTTTTCTGAATGGTAAATGATTAGGAAGGGAAAGGGAGAGGGGGGGGGGGAAAGCGTGTGAGTGAATTTTGTCTAAACCTTATTATTAATATTATTTAGTTTGGAAATCTATGGTGCTAAGATTACCACTCTCCGTGCTGAGGTTGGTTCTCGCCCTACCAATGATGCTTTAAAGCAAGCTTTGTCTGAAAAGAAGTACAAGATGGTTACTGTCACTCATGTTGATACCTCGTAAGTGTTTATTATTTTGAGTGAATGACGACAAAATGTATTTATACGTGTTCTAGTACTGGTGTTTTATCTGATATCAAGGCCATTGCTCAGACTGTCAAGTCTATTTCCCCTGAAACTTTAGTTGTTGTTGATGGTGTTTGTTCCGTTGGTTCAGAGGAAATTCGTTTCGATGAATGGCAAATCGATATTGTTATCTCTGGTTCTCAAAAAGGTTTGGGTGTTCCTCCTGGTCTCTCTGTTGTTGTTGCCTCTCAACAAGCCATTAAGGTTTACAAGTCTAGAACTACTCCTATCGTTTCTTACTATTCCAACTGGAACAAGTGGTTACCCAGTAAGTTTTATTTTATATTTAGAGATTGTATTTGATCTGACAGTTATCCCTCTAGTTATGCAAGCTTATGAATCTCGCAAGCCCGCATATTTCGCTACTCCTGCTGTTCAATTGATCTATGCTCTTCACACTTCTCTTAAGGCTATCACTAGCCAACCTATGGAAGTTCGTTTCGAAAAGCATCGTGAAGTTTCTTCCAAATTCAGACAAACTGTTCGTGATTTGGGTTTGAAGACTGTCGCTCAAAACGAAGAAGTTGCCGCTAACGGTATGACCGCTGTCTGGTTACCTGAGGGTATTGAGATTCCTCAATTGGTTCCTGCTCTTGCCAACAAGGGTGTTCAAATTGCTGGTGGTATTTTAGATGGATTAGCTGGCAAGTACTTTAGAATTGGTCATATGGGTATCTCTGTCACTGAACCTGAGCGCCACCATATTGATAAGGTTGTTGAGACTTTGACTGATTCCTTGAAGGAACTTGGTTACAAGGCTTAAATGTCATTGCATTTACATTCAACGCAAAAATTATAATTATTTTGTCATAAAAAATATATAGTAGTTCTTACTCATCGTATTCCACATTTACTACTTATTTCTCTCTCACTTGTATACAGCATCGAACTTTTTTTATATTGTAGTAAATAAAAGCTTTTATTATTTTCATACAAACATAACTACATTTCTGAAACCTAACTGCGTATAGTTTTTTCAGCATAATTCAGACCTATATCTAGATTCATTGTGAATATTGACCGTATTTATTTAACAAGAGGTGAGTTTACTGAAGTCAAACACGAAAGGATGTCTTTCATGTAACATGTTTGCATTGTATCTACATTATATCAAAACATACAATACAAGAAGATGCTGAGATTCCAAAAAAAAAAAAAAAAAAAAAAAAAAAAATTGGAAGGGATTTAAGAGCTAAAGAATTTTTTTTCCAAAAAACGCATAGTAAACATATACTAGTTATATAATAAACTTTGCAGTAATTCAAAAGCTGATACTGCTGGTATTTGTTTCTTTTGGATTCTTCTTTCAAAAATCCGATAAAAACCTCAAAAAAGATTGATATTACCTTGAAAAATGGCAAAATCAATATTGCAATCGAAATTTACTGTGAAAGCAGAATGATCGAGAGAGTAAAAAGTTTAAATGCAACGTAATACAGTTATAGAACTAGAGTTAACGCTTGTTACATTGATCGTTTAATTGTATGAACCAGGAAGGAGCAAAATGCGCTCTTTAAACCATTGATTCATTATGCGGTTTTTGGTGAAACATCAATTGATCCTGGCTACATTAGTTGATAAACAAATATGAATCAAGAGCTTATAAATTGAGAATATATATATAGTTTTGATATACAATCCAATCAATTGAGCGTATTGTGAAATGGAGTTAATTATCTCAAAATATCATATTAGAGTTTTTCTTGGCTGCTTGATTAATTGATTTAAAGAATTTTCTGAAGTCATTTTGAATTGAAACTATGATTTTCCAAATAGAATGTACTTTTATTGGACAAACTTGAACATATTTATTTTTATTTCGTTCTCCCATATAGACTTGAGGTAGAATAATTGACAAATAATCATGTCATCTAGTTTTCCGTAAAAAGAAGGAAAATGATTGATTCAGGGTTGAGGAGGATTTTGATAAAACACTATTGTCATTAAGCAATACCTTATGTAGGTACGCTTAATCCTATACCCGCTAATGGCACTTGATTTTCACGCAATTCCTATAGATGATCAATCAATCAAATCAGTGTAGATCAGTCATATTGTAGCACAACAAAAAATGCCTAGTAAACAGAACATGAAGCAATAATTGGAACACTTCTTTTATTCCTTTCATAAGCCATTTTTTAATATTAAATTTTCCCACCATATCTTTTTCTTCTTCTCTATCATGTCAAAATATTTGCGATTGGTTTTGTATTACTTTTTGTAAGTATGAAAAGTTTTTTTAATTATAAAATATACAGATGAAGGAGAATAAGGTAGGTAGAGAAAGGGAATTGGGGGGAATCTAATGCGATGACGATGAACAACTAGCTTCATGGGTTAATTTGTGAGCCTTGATACAACGTACGCTACAATAAGGTTGTGATTTACAACGAGCACAAACAGGCATCACCATTTTTTCAATACCGCAATAAGAACAAGAAACAGTGTTGGAACATGAAGAAGCCGAAGAACTAGTCGAGGAAGAAGACGATGATTCGAAAGTAAATGTAGATGAGAAAGTATTCTTATGTTTTATGGAAGGTCTCGATGCTTCTACAAGGCGTTGCATTGTAGCCAATGCAGTTTGTTGTAAATGCTGTTGTGGTTCAAAAGGAGTAGGTCGTACAGAGGCGCACTTGCGGTAATATACAATAGCTTGATTTACCTCATTTGACTGCTCACACACCAAAGCACGGCAATTATAGATAGTAATGCGAATTGCTCTACGATAATTTTCTTCTTCATGTTCACTACCACCAATGGTACCACTTGAATCACTAGCAAATGAATCAATAGAACCCCTTTTACCTGAAGCAATAGTTGGAATATGCAAATCACATTCAAATGATTCTTCCTTGAGTTGTTTAGCAAATTCCCAAAGCTCTGC
Source organism: Mucor racemosus (assembly GCA_027405735.1). Classification (NCBI taxonomy): domain Eukaryota; kingdom Fungi; phylum Mucoromycota; class Mucoromycetes; order Mucorales; family Mucoraceae; genus Mucor; species Mucor racemosus. The sequence goes on along the minus strand of JAPEHQ010000013.1, from coordinate 704,849 downwards.
AGTAATTAAATCAAACCAATGGAGATATTGATATTTGTTTGTCTCTCTATGAGAAAGTACTAAATTTGTCATTTGCCAAGTTAAATCAAAGAGATCACTGTTGCATTGGATAGGTTCTGATTCTCGAGCATAATTCAATGCAGTCATATAATAGCCAGCAACTATATCACATCTATAACAACCATTTGCATCGTGCTTCATGTTGACTTGAGAAGCTAAACGTATGGCATCTTGTAATGAATATTGACGAATAGATTCAATATTCAATTGTTGATGATAATGATTTGTACTTGAAGTAGGAAAGTATGATTTTACTTCTGATTTACTATCAGAAATTGATGGAGAAACAATGAGTTTAGGAGAATACATGATATTTTATTTTTAAAAAAAAAAAAGGAATTATTGATAAAGGTATGAAAGAATGGGCTTTTTTATACAGAAAAGCAATTGTCTATCATTGATTTATATAGATATCAGAGACCGGCTCTCTAATTTCTTCAAGTTGGCACTCTTGTTGAGTTTGTAACGTCTGCACAGGTGATCTCTCGTGCCTAGTTTTTTAAATGTCAATTTTAAAAGCTTTTTGCATATTATCTGATTTCTCTACTGATATATCGCTATTAAATTATTCAGTTTTTCGATCGAATTTTTTAACAATTCTTTTCTGATTTTATCGATTTGATATCGACTTGCTTTACATTAGATAATTCAAATCAATTACTTTCTGTTCGGATTTTTGGCTGTGTTACTTGGGGTCAGCCATTCAAATTGATTGAATATGCACATGTTGAAATGATACCATTTTCATTGGGTGCAATCAACATAGTAATACCCTTATTCTTGTGATACCTATTGGGCCACACAAAGCAAAAAGTCTAAAATCGACCTACTGGGTAACCTTCTTATTTTCCTATTCAATAGTCCTGATTTTAGTAATAGAAAATATGGATGGCTGAATTTCTGTATGCCCGGTTTATTTGTTCATCTAGATATATATATTTTCTATGATTCGTTCTTGATGATGGAATCTACAAATGATATGTATGCAAAAACCAAAATAAGCTACAATCAAGTTGCACAGACAAATTTCTATATTTTCTACAGAATATCTACCATGTATACATTATATTGCCCAGTCAAAAAGCATAAAATACATGTAAAGCAAGCAAAATATTTGATGAAGTCAAATGGAAAAATTAGTGCGATAACAACAATCTTCTATTAGATAATCTTGTTACGGCCGTTCTAATTTACGTAAATAACTTTAAACTTCTGTTTTCACCCTTTTTAATTCTTCTGTTACACAATAATGAGATATAATTGGAAATTATATGTTAAAAAGGTATCAATATTTTGCTTATAAAGGGTAATTTTTGTTAGATCCAAAGGCACAGTAATTAACCAAATGTTTACATGTTTAAAACATCTTTTTTTAATGTAGACATGGTAATAAACCATCGAATTTTATACAATAGCATAGGAGTACAAGCTCTAATGAAAAAAAGTATAATCCTGAAAATATTCCAACAACACACAGAATTTTACACGTGGACCAACGTAGAGAATCTATTTGACTCCAAAAGACACCAAGAACGAGCCCAGCTCTCCTTATATTATCAAAATCTATATCTGTAATGTTTGCTAAAGAGTATATTTTCTTAAAAAAGGCAAGAATCATTGCACATACATGACAGATGATGACCATGGTTTTCTTGGTATTGGTGGATCCTGTTTATACGCATACATTCTCACAATGTGTCCAGTATATTTCCACATGTTATTGAAAAAGGTTAATTTATATATAAGCTTAATCTGTATTTTATAGAGCATTTGTCATCGGCTTTATAGTTGATAATGGTTACATTTAAATTTTGGATATTTAAACGAGAAAACATCCAATAATACAACATTCTTGTAGGCCCAAAAAGGCCACATTTAGTATCAATTTCACTTTAATTAAGCTTAGTTTTGCCTTGTTTGTTTTTAATTCCTTGCTTCTTTTGCTTTGGTAATCAATGAAATGATGTAAAAAAGTTTGTGTGTACTGATTAAATTACACAACATACATCTCTCATCGCGTGTAGGGTTGTACTCTTCAAATTAGTATTTGTGTATCGATTTCCATGTGGATACCCATGGACCTAAACGTGGTTTGCTCACATGAAAAAAAAAAAAAAAAAAAACATTCTTCATATTTCAACGAAATGTCTTTTTTATGAATTGCATGTTGGCGTAAAATCCTACTGGGATGTAATCATTGAAAGCGAGTCTAGATGTTGTTTAGTTCATGATCTATCTACTGTGCTTTTTACTAACGTCAGAAAAATTTGATCTCGAACATCGCGGTGATAGAAGTTTGTTGTTGTCGTTTCTCCGTCTTTGGCGGTCAGATCAACTTGTCTGAAACATCCAAATAAGAACATAAAAGCGTTGAGCTGGTGTAGCCGTAATATCTGTATTAATCACATTCCATTAACATAATATTACAATTTGTAACTCTCTTAAGACTACATCATTATGCTTGTGCATTTATGACAATGTACAGATATATCGAAATGTTTCGCATCTTGCATTTTATATTTCTTCAAGGTCAAATCATTAGCATTTCTCAACCATAGGTTCTATTAATATAAACTAACTCAATACGAGTTGATTCGAAGTAAAAAAATACCAAATAAAGATTTACACAGTACCCAGAGTGATACGATTTTGAAGAATCAGGCCATGCAGCATTCATCAATCACAGACGAAAAAAGCGCAATGCAGATTTATTTCATTGCTAAAAACGGGAAACATTCTAATTCAGTAATAAAAAAAATGTTTTTGAGCTTCTACCCTTTTACATAGCTTTTATGAAAGTTTATAATGTAAAGGATGAGTTTATTTGACCAATGCCACAAAAGCCAAAAAAAAAAAAAAAAAACGGTATATGAAATGCTTGAGGTAACCTGTAAAAGACTAAGATGGAAAATTGTACTACTGCCACAAAATAGGTGTTTTAATACAACATAAAATGAAATGTCAGCTTTACTCATTCTTGTTAGCCAGATAAATGAATTAAAGTAGAGAAATACAATTATATTATACGATATATACCTTAGATTATGTACGAAACGGCTGAAATCAACAGAAAATACACCTTTTTAAAAAAAATGGTTTATACACTTTTGCATTAATTTGAAGCTCAAATTTGGTCAAAACCATTTCTTAAATCATGTAGCTTCTTTCTATATTTTTATCTCAATTTTTTTAAAAGACGATATACACACAATTAACATGAATTTCGCAACTTTTATGAGTAAAAGCAAAAATCGACAAATGTCCATCAATCCTCATTTTGATCCCAACAAGAATAAGGTTTTTTTTTTTAATAATAACCAACTTGTTGTTCAAACTTACCAAATGCACAATGGAAGTTAGTATCCGAGATACTTTTGTGGTACCTATTCATACTCATATCATCCATGAAGAGAGCAGATTACTTGGATCAGTATTCATAGAGATCACATTTAAATTGTTTTCAATAATAAAAATGCGCAGCGCAGTAAGCTATAGTTGCACTTTGGAGATGGTTTTCTCAACACACAGTAGGTTGTGGACGTTGTTTTTTGAGGTCAGCATGTCAAAGATGTATTCTTACTCTCTTGTAAAGTTGAAAGTTTTCGAATCAAAATTCGCTGAGGTAGGGCTTCTGTTATCGATTTTTTACGGTGGTAAAAAGTAGGTTTTTCAAATGGGGTTTAAATGGTCTTCGAATGTTTTCGATCAATATTGAGCCGAATGATGTAAAATCTTTAAATAAAATAGATATAACTCTAAGCTACTCTGCATTTTTTGTTTCAGGAAAAAATATTGATTTTTCATCGAGATAATCAAAATAATAGTCAATATCACATCTTACAGTTAATGATAGCTGGGTTCCAAAATTTATTTTAAAAAATGGACGAAAAATGATGAAAAAAACAAAATCGTTTAAATGCTCATGAACTGCAAATTAAGTAGACCTAGCGTATTAAATGGTTTTTGTACAGTTTTAAATTCTGCATTCATCTATGTAAAATTTAAAAAAATGTTTTACGTAAAATTTTGCACAAAATGCAATTGAAATTTTGAAGGTTTTTTGAAGATACACATCACTTTTTATAAGCATTTTTAAAATATAATAAACTGAAATGATGCGCAAAAAAATTATCTATCGATCGAGCTATTGCAAAATCTTTTAGCTGCATTATTCGTAGAGAAAACAACATTTTTGTCCAAAATTTTTCTGTTTCAGAATTTGGGATGAGGGTATACAAGGGGAAAATGGACGCCAGAAATGGAGGTACCTTTTTGTACACATTTTTGAGGATATCTCCACGAAAAATCAATATTTTGAAAAACTCTAAATTGGGTCTGAGAGAGCTCAACGAGTTGAATGACATGAATGTAAAAAAAATGTTGCTCAATTTAACCAATATTTTGAAACTTACTATAGAAATGCCCAAAAAAATGAAAAAAAAAAATAAAAGTGCTCAGAATTTTTTCATATTAAAATATGTTATAGAGCATTTTAAAACAAGTAAACTTCATTATTAAAAAGTGGTAGTATAGCTTAATTTTTTCTGGAGATATGAAGCCTCAAAATTTTCAATCCATTAGCAGGAAAATACGCGTAAAAAATCTGAAACCTTAGCATTGAAAAATTAATACCAACTGCAAAAGGTAGGATATTTCCGGATACTTGTTTTTGGATTAAAGGTGGACATCTCAGGTACATTGGCATATAATTTTATCTTGGTGTTATATAGTGAAAAAAAAAGTATAGCAGCGATGAAAAGTGAAACCCAGTTTTCAAGGAAAAAGCAGTAGATTTTACGTGTTTTTGAGCCTTTCACGAGATATAAAAGGAATTCAGGAATAGCTAGCATAATGCGACTAATTCGTATCTGTTTAGTAGTGTCTAAGGTAAGGATGTTGTTGAGCCCAGCCTATACTAGTAAATTTGGCTGGCAAGACCCGGCTCGACACCAATGCTAGTCTAAGATATATCCTAAAAATGTTTAGTATGAGGTTGGTTATAGAAAAAAAGGACATACTCTGATTTTGAAGATTGAAAATTATGAAAATTCAAATTTTACTCGACCAGATACCAGATACCTACAAAAAAAAAAAAAAAAAAAAAATACAGAATCCATTTTAACGTATGAAGTGTAACCTTTTTTCTGGATATATCAGACCGAATTAATCAAGTCTGTCAACTACAGATTGTAACATTAATCAAACAAGATAAAATTTTGTAAAGTGAATATATTATTTTTTTATTGATTAATTAATTAATTAGAAAAAGCAATCAATGCCTATGGAGTATAACCGTTTAACTAATAGATATATATATATAAAACTATTTTTTATTATTAGAAATGTTCCTAAAGGGAACAAATTCAATGACAAAGGCTTAATCTCAATACCTTGTAACGAAAAAGTCTACTTTAGTACTTACAATACCTAAGTATAAAACATGAGCCGAGCCTTGGACGAGCTTGATATCAATACCCCGTCTATTTCATGTTGTTCGCATGCGATTATGATTTTGATGTATTAGCAAGTAGGTCTAGCAAAATTTCCATTACCAAGCCTAGCTCACAAGTAAAAATTTTCAAGCCGAAGCTTTACCAGTATTTATCTTTGTTTTGTATTGATTCTGGAGTGTATAGCTCCAGGTAGCAGAAATGTGCGGATCTGACAGTCAGGAAACACATCGATGTTTTAGTGAATTTTTACTGCAAAATCACTCTTATAAAAGTAAGATGTACAAATCACCATAGAAGAAAGAAACATGAGAGTAAACTATGCACTTTGAGCATTAATTTGTAAAGTTAAAAACAAAATGAAGTTGATTTGAAGTTAAAATAAAATGATTGAAGGTATCCTAGACGTTGGGCTGAGAATCGAGATACTTGAGGTAACCCTTTTTTTTCCATATATTTTCAATCGACAATTAAGATTTTTTAAAACCTATCAAGTATTACCAATCAATTTTAACATCTACTGTAGGAAAAATCTTCAAAATTGAAGTGAGCCATCATCAAATATCAATGTTTTACGAGATTTTCCAGAAAAAATGCTATATATGAGTAGGAGGCGCCCGTAGTATTCTAACCCTAACCCTAATCGCAAAAAGTATTCAGCCCTGTAATTTAAACGTCGATGGGCAGGCTTAGTCTTTAAAATTAAGAATATCGTCGACATATTGACTAAAGCCTACTACAGGTAAGCACACTTTTAATAATTTCGATTTTTCTAGAGTATTTCTCAAGGAAAAGTGATCAGTTCCATGTCCGTAATAGCCAACTGGTACGTTTATTAAAATACTAAACAGGGAATTTGTGCTCCTGATTGTTGTATATTTCGTTCCTGAATACCATAGTAAGTCCTCCGTTTCAAGTTACTGCAATGAACTATATTTCCTTCTTCTCTGATAGATTATCTAATTGCTAGGGGCAGTAATATTTATAGATATCTCATCATGTCAGTGCACGCTCGATGCTGTTCCCAAATAACTTCAAATTAGCCATTGCAATGCGGGTATTGTAAGTGCTTTTATACACACAATATGCTTTGGAATAGGTTTTATATATTTTTCTAATGAAACATCGAAATTGATATCATTCAATTCAATCAAATCAAAGATCTACAAAAAAACAATGGTGCTTCATTTCCAAAATGAACAACCACAAGATAAAACGTAAAGGAAGCGTCTCCAATCATCAAGCCCACGGATGCTAATAATGCAACCAATAAAAGTTACACGTGCCTATTTAAAAGTTTTTTTTTGTATAAAATAGCTTAATTGGTAATTATCCAAAATCCTTCATTTCTTTCTCTTATTCATCAATACATACGAAAAATGACCAATATTAAAGTCGGCACAATCGATCCTAAAAAGACATCAACGGAACCAAAGCCTAAGGCGAATATATCGTTGCGACCTTACTTTGCAGAAACCGATAAAAAATACGTACACTACTTATTTTACTCTACATATTTCAACCTTGTTCCTCGAGCTGTGCGTGTTCGTGTCAAATCACCAATTGTACTCGCTATCTGGATAGCTATCTATGCTTATTTGGTGACAATAATTCCTAAAACTATTGGTAAATTGGGCTGGTCCAGTAATTTATTGATTGGTGTTCAAATTTTGGTTACATTGGTTGTCTTTGGTGGCGGCCTTATTGCATTGTTATGGTATACTGATAAATTCGACATTACGGATCGTGTTGTGGAGGGCATCGAGAATGATTTAAAAGAACCTGATGTATACTATCGTGGTACTCCGGATAATTTGCGTAAAGGTAATTTTTGGGTTTTGACCTTGAATGATGAAATTGTTGGCTGTATCGGCATGGATCACACACCTCAACCTGTGATTGACAAATCTGCAAAGCATACTTCCTATGTTCGTGCCTCTGAACGTCCTCGCGCTGTGGATGCTCCAGAAATTCATCAAGCTGAATGGAAGAAAACTGCTATGATCATGGCCAGAGCTGATGATTTGATCCGTCTTACCTTGGTTGGTGTCATTGATATTGCAAGAGATTTGTATTTCAAAGTAAAAGGTATCTCTCAGAATGATGCTGATGAGCAAAAATTAGCAAAAGAAAAGGTGTTATTTGAGGCTCATAAACCCAATGAAGCCAGTGTACGTCGTTTAGCTGTCAAATTGGAATGCCAAAATCATGGTTTATCTACAGTACTTTTGAAAAGAGTTGCTTTCTGGGCTCATGCTCACCAAATAGAATATCTTTATGCTGATGTTGATGAACTTCAAACTTCATTGGGCGAGATTTTGGTCAAGAGACATGGATATATCTTTGTTTCCAAGAAAAAGGAAGGTTTCTTCAAGACTAAATCCACCTATAAATTAGATGTTAAATTATGGATGAGCAAAGAGTTGGAGAAACGTGCCGAGGAAAAGATCATTGAGGATCAATTGAAAGAGGATGCAGAGCTTAAAGAGTATGAATAAAATCTGTATTATTATTATTGTATCATATATACCATATCTGTAGTCTATTTAGTTATATGCTTAACTTTTAATAAAGAAAAATGATTCCATCTGCTGTGGCAGTTAATTTTTGTTTTAATTTTTAAAGAGTTTTGCAACCACGTAAATGCATCATCTATTATGGTATTGTATAATAAAAAATGACCATTATATGCTATTCTTTCTTGCTATATTAATGGTTTGAGCTTTCATTTATCAAAAGTTGATTTTTTAATGATTTGTTTAAACTTTCTACGATTCAGATACAGATCACTGTCTGTTCATGATTTATAAAAATCGTATTTTCGACCATTGGGCTTTCGTAACATGCGCTTATGTATAGACATATATGAAGCGTTTGTTTGTAATAATTTAGAATATTGAGACAATATTGATACCATGATGTGTGAACCAATTTTTCCGAATAATTTGAATTGATCCATCACAATCTTTTTGTTTCTGGTTTAGTTTGCATTGAACTTTTAGTAAATATCATGACGCAAATTATAGTCTATGAAGATCCATTGTGTAAAAGATCTACTTAGCTCTAGATGAATCTCAAATTTATCCTATTAAGCATTGATTTTAGTGTCTTTTATGAAGAAGGCATCATTGCCATGTTTGAAACCCAGTAATTCATAGCTTGTTTTATTTCACCTTTTAAGGTTCATTTGTATAAATCCGTCGTCATTATTTAGTGTGGAAATATATAGTGCAGGAAATACTTTATTTCGAATGATATCATGGTGATGGAGGGTGTTTACAAAGTTCTATGAATTTTCTACATGTATAAAAAGACAGAAAATATTACTGATCCAACAATAAATTCAATTCAATTTGTAAAATAAATCAAAAAAATAAAATGTACTCTAACCAAAACACTACTGAAATGCCTGGATCTATGCCTGGATCTATGCCTGGATCTATGCCTGGAGTAACCCCTGAAACTAAAAACACCAATAATGCAATGAATCAAGATACCCAGCATAGCATTGGTAATGAAAATGGTAAGCAGAATCAATTGGGTCATGTAGATTTGGTAGCTAATTCATAAATTTAATTTGCAGTAAATAATATTAATAATACCCATGGTGAACATAATTTCAGCAAGGATAAATCTCTTTTGAATAATGCTACTTCTGGGTTGACTGGAAATCGAAATGATATGAATCCACTTCACCCAAATAACGAAAGTAACAATGTAAAGGATAGTAAAGATCATCATTATAAGCGTGATGCTGCTCTTACAACTGGCGCCGCTGGCCTTGCAGGACATGAACTAAACAATCACCATAACAATCAATCTGGACTCGCTGGAGATCATCATGAAGGTGTCAAGAACAATATTCAATCTGGTCTTCGAAACAATCATCATGAAGGTGTCAAAAATAACACCATCCAATCTGGACTTGGTAACAATCATCATGAAGGCATTAATAATCCTCTTTATTCTGGATCTTCAAATAATAATGACCACCATTACAAGCGAGATGAAGCCTTTGGATCTGGTACAGCTGGTATTGCTGGACACGAGTTGAAAAACCATCATGATAAGCAATCTGGCATTAATGACAATCAATATGAAGGCAACAACCCTCTTCAGTCTGGTCTCAGTCATAACAATCATCATGAAGGAAGAAATCCCATTCAATCTGGTCTTGGAAGCAATCCTCTTCATCCTGGATCTGATAACATCAATCGTTCGTCAAATGACAATGACCACCATTACAAACGCGATGCTGCACTTGGAGCCGGTGCTGCAGGTATTGCTGGACATGAGATGAAGAACCATCATGATAAGCAATCTGGTCTCAATGATAATCACCACAATGGTAGCAATCCTCTTCAATCTGGTCTCGGTAGCAACCACGAAGGCGTGCATAATAATCCTCTTCATCCTGGATCTGACAACATCAATCGTTCTTCAAATGACAATGATCACCATTACAAACGTGATGCTGCACTTGGAGCTGGAGCTGCAGGTATTGCTGGACATGAAATGAAGAACCATCATGATAAGCAATCTGGTCTCGGTGGCAATCATGAAGGCGTGCATAATAATCCTCTTCAATCTGGTCTCGGTGGCAATCACGAAGGCGTGCATAATAATCCTCTTCATTCTGGATCTGACAACATCAATCGTTCTTTAAATGACAATGATCACCATTACAAACGCGATGCTGCACTTGGAGCCGGCGCTGCAGGTATTGCTGGACATGAGATGAAGAACCATCATGATAAGCAATCTGGTCTCAATAATAATCACCACAATGGTAGCAATCCTCTTCAATCTAGTCTCGGTAGCAACCACGAAGACGTGCATAATAACCCTCTTCATCCTGGATCTGACAACATCAATCGTTCTTCAAATGACAATGACCACCATTACAAACGCGATGCTGCACTTGGAGCCGGTGCTGCAGGTATTGCTGGACATGAGATGAAGAACCATCATGATAAGCAATCTGGTCTCAATGATAATCACCACAATGGTAGAAATCCTCTTCAATCTAGTCTCGGTGGCAATCATGAAGGCGTGCATAATAATCCTCTTCAATCTGGTCTCGATGGCAATCATGAAGGCGTGCATAGCAATCCTCTTCATTCTGGATCTGAAAACATCAATCGTTCTCCAAATGACAATGATCACCATTACAAACGCGATGCTGCACTTGGAGCCGGCGCTGCAGGTATTGCTGGACATGAGATGAAGAACCATCATGATAAGCAATCTGGTCTCAATGATAATCATCACAATGGTAGCAATGCTCTTCAATCTGGTCTCAGTGGCAATCACGAAGGCGTGCATAGCAATCCTCTTCATCCTGGATCTGACAACATCAACCGTTCTCCAAATGACAATGACCACCATTACAAACGTGATGCTGCACTTGGAGCCGGTGCTGCAGGTATTGCTGGACATGAGATGAAAAACCATCATGATAAGCAATCTGGTCTCAATGATAATCATCACAATGGTAGCAATCCTCTTCAATCTAGTCTCGGTGGCAATCATGAAGGCGTGCATAATAATCCTCTTCAATCTGGTCTCGGTGGCAATCATGAAGGCGTGCATAGTAACCCTCTTCATCCTGGATCTGACAACATCAATCGTTCTTCAAATGACAACGACCACCATTACAAACGCGATGCTGCACTTGGAGCCGGCGCTGCAGGTATTGCTGGACATGAGATGAAGAACCATCATGATAAGCAATCTGGTCTCAATGATAATCACCACAATGGTAGCAATCCTCTTCAATCTGGTCTCGGTAGCAACCACGAAGGCGTGCATAGTAATCCTCTTCATTCTGGATCTGACAACATCAATCGTTCTCCAAATGACAACGACCACCATTACAAACGCGATACTGCACTTGGAGCCGGTGCTGCAGGTATTGCTGGACATGAATTGAAGGAACACCATAATAAGAAGGAAACTCACTCAAACCGTACATCTGTATCAAGTAAATCATCAAACGATGGTACTGGGGAAAATAAGGGTGCTGCTGTACATGATAAACCATTAAATACTGGTGGCGATGCTCATCATATTGCTGAACAACCTCCTTTGGGATTAGGTGGTCTTACTGGACAACAACCTGTTGGCGAAGTCAACTTCCATAAGCTCTCTTAAATTACCACTTTATAAATAATTAATAAATCTTGTATTTCCTATTAAACTTAAACCTTCACAAAAATTCAGATATTTCTCTTTCCAACCTATCACTCTTCTGGTAATTTGCAGAAGATGAATAAATTAAAAATACCTAATTAATCTCTACATTATATAAAATCATATTCTAGACGTCAAATCTGTAATAATATTTTGTTACTAAAACTAGGATATTCTTCAAAGCAAAAACCGAATTTTATTATCAATACACATCTCTAGTAAAAGAATATGTACACGAAAAAAGTTTATTAATAGTATTTGAAAAATACTACAAACATTTGATTTGCTGATACTGTATGCACTTGTTTATGATGTTGACCATGAATATGAAGTTGGTGTATATATATTTATATTCATCAATCTTAAATATCATTACTTCCTTTAAACTCCCACCTTCCCTCTTGAAGTCCTTTTGCTGTATCATCAATCAATGTTTCTAGTCTTTGACCTACATAAACTGATTTGTTGAGAACTAGTTTACGCAAATCTGCAATACTTTCCGAAAAAATTGGAGTTTCTATCAAGCCTGACAATTGTTCGGTAGCTAATTCAAGGTCTCTCTGATTATCTTCAAATATTGTTTTGTGATTTGTTTTCTTCATATAGTACGCAAATACATAAGACCATTTCAATGTGTTTCTAGATTGTACAATCATATCTACAGCACGCTTGAAAAATTGTACTTCAATCCAGGTAAGATCACTTGTATTTTGAGCTTGTAACATGAAATTTTCTGTTTTCTTATATAATGCTTGATCCAGTTTTGCAGAATTTTGGTGGTTAGTATATCGTGTCCAATACTACATTTAAATGAATTAGTGCTAGACTTTAAAATTAAAGAATACATAGCCTACATGCAAATAACGCTCGAGACTTGCTCTCTTTTTTGAAAGACCAGATACATCTTCTCTATATCGATTACAATTGTAAGCCTGACCAGTATGCTGTTTCCATGATCCTGCATAAAACTTTTGCATTAGGCATTATGATTTTGATTATTTTCTATTTTTTTTTTACCTAAACAAACCCAACAGAATTCATGTCTACATTGCTTACACCACATGTGATTACAACCACCATTTTTTTCAATAGGTGATTGACACTTTGGGCAATCTTTTGTATAGCTTGATATCCAAGTTGCTGTTGCCGAATCTTCTTCTTTTCTTCTACACCAATCTTTGACCATTGCACAATTAGCTGGCTATTAACTTAAGAAGGTTAAAAAGAACAATTAATGAAATTCAGGTTTATGATATACCTTATGGTTATCATAATCACATCCAAAGCACATGATATGCCCACATTCACAAGTAACAGTAGGTACAATGGTACTAAGTGAAGTCTTTGAAATGTCGCATTCAATCGCAAATTTACAATCAGGAGCAGTGCACCATTTCAAATTTGGATTGTCTTGTACATAAGCTTTATCTAACAAGTCCTCATATCTACAATATTGCGGTTGTGGTCAGTTTTTTTTTTTTTTTTTATATTCATAAATAAATATCAGCATATATACCTATTATACATATCTTGATTCAGCACAATGCTTAAAGTAGCTTTATCAACTGTCATTTTACACCCTTCTTGTGGGCATTGAATGTGTGCTGAATCACCTTGTTTGACTTTCTCAGACAAATAGTATAAATAGCAATCACTACAGAATATATGACCACAAGAAAGTCCAACAGTTTGCAAATCAGGCTCATCATTACAGCAAATTTCACATTCAAAGGTATTATTTTGGGCTTTGTTTTGATTATCATTCGTTGATGAAACAAGGAGACCAGCCTCAGCAAGCACTTTATCAGGGGTTTCGATATACTTTTCAATTAACTTCTCTTTGTTCCAACTGAAAAAGTGTAATAACACTGTTGAAATTTGCTTTGTAATTGCTAATTATTATATAAAAAAAAAAAAGCCATTAGTATCACATACAAAGATCATGCATAAATTACTATTTTACCCAATAAAGATGATACTTGATTTATGGTATTTGATTGCATAATCCTTAATTCATCACATCCCTTTGATGCAAAATTCAATTTATATTTTATTTCCTCGGATTTATCAAAATATATATCATCAATATCATTGTCGCTGTGTTCACTTTCCCCACTAAAAATATCGTCGTAGCCATCTAAATTGACCGCAGTAATAAGTTTCAATAATATTTTTGTTCCTGAAATGGATGTAACTTACCGGAATGCATAGAATAGAAGGTATGATCGTTTTCTGTAGAATGAAAACTAGCCTCTTGCAACTCACCGGCCATCATATCATCATCAGAATCAATTATCTTTTATATCAAGTTTTTAAAAAATAAATAAAAAAATACGCATAATTCGATCATTATTAGTTTATAGTAGAAATGTCAAAACCTTTCTTGGAAAAAAAGAAACTCTTACCACCATAGGATTTTCTTGAGAAGAGCCAGTATAGTTGTTGGACATATTAATTTAAAAAAGTAAAAAAAAAAAGAAAAAGAAAAAGTATGAATGAATTGAACAGATGAAAATATATATTATAATGGATAAGAGGTGTTGATTTATTCAACTATGATATTTAATTTCAGACAAAGGCCATTTGATTATAGTGGAAGGGAAAAGTTTCGATATGGCAACAAAAAGAACTGCAAACTCAAAAATTAAAATGCTTCGTGATACATGAATAGGCACTAAAGGCAATCCTTCAAAGCTAAAATGCAAAATTGAGTTTTCAGGCGAAAAAAAAAAAAAGGAAATCCAAAGTTTACAAGATGCGAAATACTATAAACATCTTGTATTTTAATTTAATTGCATGAAAAACTCTGTATTCATTTATAACGAGTTTTAAAACTTTATAATCTTAATTCTCAGATAATCCCGCATAAAATAAGACTTTTAATGCATAATTCGAGCTAGCCATGTACATGTTGTGATGAAGCAGCAGCACATATTTGCTTGATAAAATCCTGGTTTTAACTGTTCAAATAGCAACACTTATTAGATGCAGTAGCAGCACTAACGAATGTAGTCTCATACAATCTGCATTTATATGAAAATTTAAGAGAAATCGTATATTTTGGGTTAAACAAATTCATTAGCAAAATATTCTAGCATTCAAACAGCATTGTATCTTTCCTCAAATCAACAAAAAAATTACCTGTAAATATCAAAAGCAGCTGCGTAATATAAGGTGGCGATTCTGCTAATGCTATAACCATGTTTAAGGTAGAAGGTAATACATGAATCATCTCAATTAATCATGCCATGATTAATCCTGCTAATTTGGGTGCTGAGCTTTTAAAAGTTGATCAAGATGAAAAATCAATTAACGATGAAATCAATACCTACAATGCCGAAATAATTGAAAGAGATAGAAAGGCAGGGAAAGCGTCCCACGATTTTACTATGATGTTTCATACAAACCTGGAAATGGTGCTCAACATGATGGAATCCACTGCGTTTCAAAAAAAAAAAAAAAAAAAAAAAAAAAATTCAGCTTACTAAAATTGCATTCAAATAAACGTATGATACCAACTATTCTCAAGCTGTATACTTAAATAAAAAATATTATATTGCATTTGACTTGCAGGGCACTGTTGTTCAACAAGAATTACGATGATAGCATTCTTTAAGCTCACAAAATAATCTTTTAAACGTAAATAGTCTACTAACAGCGCCATGGCAAATTGCTTGCTTTTATGTGAATTTTTAAGAGAAAAAGTATAATGAAGTTTGTAGAAATTAATGTCCCTGGATAGCCAAGAATCGAGAATGTTTGTTCAAACGATTACAAATGAAAAATGCCCTACAGTTGAAATGAAACGTACAACTTAATGTCCTTGTTACACTAAAATCGCTCAAATCAGCGCTTTAAAGGGCGCATTTTGATAGTTTTATCCATCCTTCAATGCTCAAAAACATACCAAACAATTTCTCTCGTTCAATAGACATCGTCTAATATGATTTTATAAATTTTCTGAGCCATTTATTTTACCTCCATTTTGCATGAGGTATACCTCATGAAAAACAGCAATTTAACGAAAATTTCATTTTTGACCCCGAAAATGAAGCTTTTTACTAAGGCACATATAGAAACAAAATGACCGTCAGAGCTCCTCTAATGATATTAAAGCATCTAGTTTAATATTTTATATCAACTATTTTGACTTTTGCTCAAAAAATCGAAATATCTATTTCTTGAAATAAATCAATAATTTGTTCCAAAAAGTTAAGAACAAAAAATACCAGCGTATAGAGCGTTCCAAAAATATTTTGTTTAATTAATAAACTATAAGCTTTAAGAGTCAAAATTTAGGCCTAAAAACTCTTGAAAGTTTAAAAAGTGTCAAAATTGTCAAAAATTGAGGTTCAAATGATCAACTGCAGTTTCCAAATTCAGGCACCGCCGTAAGCTTTTTTTTCGTTTATTGAAACCATTCCAGTTGCCCAAAATCAGATATAAATTTGCTAAACAAAGAATAGAAGCATAGTGCGGATACACTGCAGAACATAAAAAAATGTATGATTATATTTGTAGAAGTGTTGGAATACTTGAAAAGTAGTCAAATGATATAAATGTTAGTATAGCGTCGAGGATATAACAACATTATCACTTGTTGTGTGTTGGATCTCTTAACTTTGATAAAGGAAGATCTTTGCTGACATATGTCAGTGTCACAAAAACTGCACAATTGATTTATAATGAAGCGAGTATATTCAAGAATGCATTGCTTACTTGATTTTTATTATTTTGTATAATTTATTAAATTTCTAATCCTGCTGCCATGGAATCATCAATATGTCTCAACTTGAGAAACACATCACATCCGAATCCCCACATGGACACCAAAGTAAGTGAACCACCAAAGTAACGAGCATACATTCTTGCTAATGGCAAACCAAACCCTAAACCTGCCAATGGACCTCCAACACCGCTCTGCATTGCCATTTCTGTGATATTCCTAAATATATTGGATGGATCATTCTCAGCATCCTCTTTTGCCTTTGACACTGTTGTATACGAATATTCAAATACTTTATGAAGATCTTCATCGCTGATACCATTTCCTTGGTCACGAATTCTAATTGAAATATCCTCATGACCTTGACTAATTGTAATTTGGATAGGTGGTAATTCTGTTGTTCTTCCCATTTTTTTGTGATGTTCTACTGTTGCTCTGTAGGAATTCTTTAATAATTCTGTTAAAATGTATTCCAAATGAACAGGCACATAGGTGAATTTGGTGTCTGTATGACCATCGATAATTGCTTCAGGACTCTGGCCATAATTAAATTCACACAGTTCAGCAACGAAATCAGAACAAGATTTAATCAATTGATCTGGTCTAATCTGAGTATCAATGATACCCACCAAACCATCCGTTTGAATGTCTTTTTGATGCATCAACGCAATTGCTTGTTCTGCAATGAGACGAATTCCTATCCGTGCTTGAATCATATCATCCAAGAATCTTGCCATATCTTGTGAGTTCATATACTGCTTGCACTCCAAAAAACCTATATATATATATACATATATATATATAAATCAATTTAGTTTACAGTTTTATAATAGCAATATTATAATTACCTCTTGCAAGAGTGGGAATATTATCACTATGGCGTTCAACGAAATCCTTTAGCTTTTCTGTAAATTCTATATCATCACCAGGAGCATCAGGAAGTGCGTATTTCACCAGAGACTCAAATGAATCGTAATACAAACTATAAATTTCTTTTATATGAGGATTTGTACCAACGATGAAAGGTAAACTTTGAAAAGCTCTTACGCGTCTAGCTAAACGCACCGGTAATTCAGTTTTTGCGTATTGTGTGCAAGCCTGTAAACTTTCATTTGATAATGGAGGGCGGCCAAAGCCTACTAATTTACCGAGAGTAACAGGATTTACTTGTTTACTAGCAAAATTAGTGATTTTATCGTCGTAAAATGCATGAGCATGAGGCCTTTCAACTGCTTTTGACGCAATAAAACGAGCATGTTTTATTTTATGTGTATGAGAAAATTGAATGAACCGAAGCATTGTAAGGAATGGCCAAATGAAATAAAATAAAATAAAATAAATAGGACGGAAAGAGAGACAAATAAAAAAGATTTGCTCTGATGAGTCAAAAAGGAGACATGATTATCGTGAGAAAAAATATATAGACAAAATGGTTTTTTATCATGACACACTAGTCATTGACACCACCTTTTTTGGCCGTTCCCTTGATTTAGCTCAAACAAAGACTGCATGCATTCTACATCTTCACATCAGACACCTCTCAATGAATCTGAAAGACAAACAACCTAAAGTGATAATACATTATCTTTATTTTTTTTTTTTTTTTTTTACATGAGGGTACCCAAAAGCATTTGGTATAAATTTTTAGTGTAATATTCTATAAAAGTTGTGTGATGATCTATTTGATATTGCTTTCTTCTTCTAATGAAGCAAAATCATTTGCAGTTAGCCAAGAAAATGATATCACCAGTAAGCTTGTACAAATGACATCGATAATCGCAGTTCTAATCAGTGAGATGTATTAGCATCAAACAACATTTAATCTAACAAGGATACTTACAAATAAGGTAAAACGTAGTTGTCAGGGTCGTATTTATACTTCCAGAATCCCAATGTCATTGATTTACCCATCTTTAAAGCAGAGAATGTCTGTAAAATAACAATATAAATACAAGCAAAACATGGTTTATAATCACAAAAACTTACACAAATCATTGATACAATGAAATAAGTCAATGCAAATGCAAATGTAAAATCTAAATGTCCAATATCCAAAAACCAAGCAATAAACAAAAACAAAACTTGCACTGGTATATTCATTAACAGCAATGTTGATTCTACAATTTTAAATTGTTCTTGTACGCCTCTATGGAGGCATGTACTAATTCGAGAAGCATAAATGGATCCCAAATTTCCAGCCAGACCTGTATTACAAACATCAGTGAGTGCACAAATAATAATGAAATTGATATACTGTACCACATAAAATTGGTGTTAACATGGCTAACCCTTTAAACTTTTCGACATATCTTTCTAATACAAGACCAGCACCACTTGAAATCAACATGGCAATGATAATAGGTGTCCATCCAGAAAATAATAAATCTCTTACATGAGGATTTCTCCATACTGATATACCAAAAAATGGGATTGAAATAAACATAATCAATAGTAAAAAGGTACTTAAATTTGTCTCTAAATGAGGAAAGTGAGACACAGTGTCTAGTTGTATATCTTTCTCAACCTACCCATATTGATTAATAAAAGATTTGCACACCCTGCCAAAATACCAAGTGTAACAACATCACCAAGAGAAGATGCCATAGGACAAGCAATGTTATCTGTTTGTACAAAATGTCTCTCAATTAAGCTGATTTAGTATACCCTCACCTATCAACTTACCTGGATCAATCTTTAGAATTCGACTGATAATAATTAATATACACATGAATAATCCCAATACAAAACTCGACACTGAAGCTGATACCATTGAACTTGCAATCACCAATATACTTTCACTGACTGTAACTGCATCTTCTGGATGTAATAATGCACCTAAAATTACAGAAAATAAACCTGCAATTGAACCCGAAATAAGTGCTTGAACCTGAATCAATGACAAATTTCCCCATACAAGTGCATTTCTCGTTTCAGGATGATCCAGATCGCCCATATTTGCAGATGTCGAGAATCTTGCAGCTAAATTCATCTCGAGATTTCCTTTTAAATTTAATAATACAGGTACCAGAATAAACAATTCTGACACTTTAGTAAACACCTCCCAGTGCTTTTTTTCTCGGTTAGAATTAAATCAATCACAACTGTGAAAATATTTACTTGATATATGTCCATCATCCATCCTGCTACAATTAATCCAACAACACAAATTAATAAAGAAGGTAGCGCCTATCATAAAAATTAGTATTTTTTTATTTTTTTATTTTTGCCGAGAAAATCTTACTTGAGAAGCAAGCTTATTTCCGCTGGGTATAACTTCTTCTTTTTGGTGAGGTGCTTTGAAATGAATAAACGATGACGATGAAGCAGACCGAGAGTGTCTACCGAATTTCTTTTGTTGCTGCCCTGCCCCTCCAGTTTCGAGATGATCTCCCGGTGCTAAAAGTTCTATTGCATCATTTTGAACTGGATTATAATTCGGTGGCATCTTATTTTCGAGGATTTATATATATAAAAAGGGTAAAGAAGAACGAAAATGAAACTGGGTTCTTTTTATTTAAATAATTAAAAAGATCGACTCTTTTTTCGATACATGTCCGCCAAGGGCAATAAAAAAAAAAAATCTTCTAGTATGAAATGAGGATAAATTCCAAATTTAGTGCAAATTACAGTTACACCATCTTTATTTCTTGAACGTATGAATTACCAAGTAAATGACAATGCAAATACTAAAAATCCAAACTCTTTCACTCTTTCTTTTTTTTTCTGATTCAATTTTCCATTCTTTGAACTCTTTTAATTGAGAAACAAATTCTTGTTGATTCAATTCAATTTCTTCCAATCTCTTTTTACTCTTTCTTTTCACTCTGTATAACTCTTGTTCAATTAAATCCATTCGATCATGAAATAGCATATTGTTAGTGCTACTATGATTTGCTGCTTTTGCTGCTGCTGTTGTTGTTGTTGTTGTTGTGCTGATAGTGTTTGTTACACCACTTTCATCCTCTTGGGAGGAAGCATTTGATATCTCCTGGATGTTCCCTGGTTGTTCACTTGATTCCTCTTTTTGACGAGATGTAGTCAAATGTTCTATTTCGTTCATAATCTTTTCAGCCATAACAGCTGTATAAAGCTGTTGCAATAACAGACTCTGGCTTAAATATTCTTTTTTTAATGGCATGTTACCGACCATCATATTGTCTGATAAAACTCTTGTTGCAGCTCCCAATTGACCCCCTCGAGTAAGGGTCTGTAAATCAGATAGGATCCCTTGTAATGCATCCCAAACTGATCCCGAGCGATCCAAAATAGGAAGCACCAGTTGTTCATCTTGTATTGTATTTTGTTGTAAGAATTGTTCATAAGCCCACACTTGCCATCTCACTAATCCACTTTCTGTCCTATCTTTCATTACCATCCCTTTTTGTTTCGACCTTGAAATTTGTGTTCTAATTTTACGATTGGAAGGCTGTGGCATCTCTACTGAATCAAACGTTGCTTCCAGTAATGCGCGAGTTGAATATTGAAGATGGGGTATTGTTGGCACTGTCCAATTATGCATAATCTCGTTTCGACTTATATTATCAGACGAAAAACATGTGTCGAATTCCTCGCCGAGTAATAATCCTAATTCATGTTCAATGCCTAATGCAAGCGCCATATGTCTAGCTTGGTCTACACTAACCCATAAATCACAGTAAGGAAATTGCGCAATCAGAAAGTCCACTTCGAAATCTGTCATTTTGAGATCAAACAAGAATAAACCTTCTGTAAGTGTAATACCGTTTGCTTTAAACAATTGCCCTGCAGATATATAATGGCGTTCAAATTCGTGATGAATTAGTCGATAGATAGGTGTATTGTTTAATTCAGCTTTGAAAGTCGGATACATTCTAGTCCGATGCTTGAGTAAAGCATCTGGTGTAGATTCTATCTCCCAGTTGAATAACAATTGAAATTGTAGGGGTATAGTTTGAGCTTCCATTATTTTATTGGAATAAAAAAGACAAAATGGATTACTAGATCGTGGTCTCGGCAATTGTTGATTGACCATTGAGTCTCCGGTACGGTACAAATACTGCTCTAATGTACCTGCATTCAAATAATTTACTATAATCTCGAGAAAACACAAATTTACGATATACTGAATGCATATGACGCAGTGTATATATCATAAATACTTGACATCATTTCTATTTGTATGAGTATACGAAAGTAGCTTCAAATTCTATCATATTTCTCGCATTGTTCCTATAAAAACGCCGTTGTCGCACCACATATGTTGAAAAATGCGTCACTTTAATCATACAAACAAACAATATGTATTTTTTATGTCATATCTTTCAATACATACTACGATAAGCTCCAGACAAACAATCCATTCTTAGCATTATATTGCTCTATTGTGCTATCATATATGCTAATGATATGGTTTTTAATATTAAAGATCGGTGAACATTGGTTGAGGGGAGGCTGGTGTTCTTATTTCTAAATTAGATATTTATTAAGGGAAATAAATAAGGATGTAAAGAGGAAGAAAGACGGGTAATTCTACTAGTAATTACCGAATGATTTCCTTACACTACGGCCGAACTATTGCGCTTCCCATGGGCATATTGCATTTTTTACTGGAATGGGGTTCTAAATTACATTTGCTTTTATTGATATAGATTATAGACAATACAATTCAATGTGTTGTTGATGTAGAGCAATACACGCAAAAGCCAATATATTTACGATTGTCATAATTTGTAAATATGTTTATAGCTGTAATAATGTTTACAGCAAAATGGTTTTTGCTCGAGCATAAACTTAAATAACACTCACTGCTTAAATTTATATGCAAGCTAAATCTAAGATTATAAATGCTACTTTATCACTCATAAAATTTAAACAAATTAACCTTCTTTAAACTTACTATTTTAGTTTATGATTGTCAACTGTAAAAAGATTTGTTTTCAAGTATAGCTACGATCAAAACTATGGTTATTAGGCAAGACATCAGATTATTCTTTTTTTGCATTTCTATATCATTTGAAATTTTGTCACTTTTCTGGAACATTTCGTGAGTTTGTAGCCAGTTTTAGCTTTTTATTGAATATATATAAATACTATAGCCTTTGATTTGATCTGGTAATCAAGAAATACGTCCAATAATACAGCAGTAAATAATGATATTTGATCTTAGAATGCGGTTAAATGAAAATATCAGTCTATAATATAGACCGCGACCAATATTAAAAACATTAGCCCCTTATGTTAGCATGCGGATTCAAATAAAAGAAAAGAATACCAGCTTGATAATAGTCTGATATGCCTTATCAAACGGTGAATATATCCTTGAAATATGAAAACACATGTAGAAAAGGATTTTCAAGGCTTTACATTATTTAGCGCAATTAAAACCCTGCTAAATTGCACATTACAGCCAATGGAAAAGCAGCTTTACTGCGCATGAATCATAAACTAAACAAAACGAGCAATGTCTGTTATCATATAAACATGCATTTTTCTACCAGAAAAATCGTTTGTCATATCATACATTCATTAAAAATTGCGAAAGCAAGCCCGTAGAGCGACGCCGTAATTGAGCAGAGCAAGATTGAACGGCTAAGTCCCTTATATTATGGTATATCTAAGTTTTAAATAAAAAAAACGTTTTTCTTAAAAAGCTTTTCTTATATTTAATCACGTACGGTCTGAAAATTCAGTTTTTGTAGCGGACATTTTTGGCGCTCATTTTATCCTTACCAACACTCATGATTTTGATCAAAAAATAGAAAAATCAAATTTTGATACCAAAATCAACATTTAAATATACTACATTGTGAGAGGAAATTGTGGCCATAGCTAATACACATTTCATAAAAGCTTAATATTAAATGTTAAGTAATGAAACTTTGTACTTTTGGCCCAAAAACGGATTTTTGGTTATGGGATTTTCATGTGATAATTTGCAATAAAAATGTTTGCTATTTTTTATTGAGCAAATAGAGCGCTAAATTTTGCATATGTGTATATTTTTTGTTTTTATGATTGGTAGTATAATTAGCTCTAGATTTGCAAAATCAAAAAAAAAAATCAAAAAATGTCAAAATTGATGATCTGGACAAGAATAATTTTCGAAATTAATATTCCGCTTATAAGCCTTGTAAGTCTTAAAAATAAGAGATTTTATAATACTTGAGAACTTTTCAGGAATTTACGATGCTGTACTCACTTGATTCAAGCTTATTATTGTGAATCTTTAATCTTTATACAGGTTAATATTGTGGTGTGGTAGTTTATTTGATGATAATATAGACTTACTTTATAATTATTGCGCTAGAGGTAATCTACATTAAGTTTTAGTCTTACCTCTCGAATACCATAAACATAAACATGGACATCACAGGAACCTATTGCCGCCTTTTTATTCTCTTTTTCCCAAGCCAACGTATTCAATGCTTTACCAGAACAAACTTACTTTTGACCTATAAAAATTGATTTATTAGTAAAATTAATTATTAATAACAAGCTAATAAGTAATAATTATGGTTTACCTTTGATAGTTGGTAGTGATATGCAAGACAGCATCTTGTTTTCCTCTTCTTAGCTATTGGCCACTAAATAGAAATAAAGGCTTTTCAGAAACTAAATAGGCTAACATGAGTTTATTCATTCATTCAAATCAAGTCAATACTATGCATACTTTTATAATCACCAGTTTTTCTCCAGGCAGATATTGACTTTAGACCAAAAAAGCATTGGTTATAACATAGATAATGGAACAAAATGATTAAGTTTTGGATGCTTTTTTTTTGTTCGAGAAAGATACTATAACGTGCCCTAACATTAATAGTTGATAATTTATTTCCAAATAACAATAGGAAAAACGAAAAACATGTAATTGTACCTGCTACTTGATTTCAGTTTATAAAAAAATATTAGTCTTTTTGCTGTAGTTTTAAACGTAAGTAAAAGAGCTGAGGAAAGAGTAGGGAAGAAAAAAGATTTTGTGCGTTACAAACAGGAATCTACAAAGGCATAAATACTTCTAGTTTTATAAAACAGGTTGTTGTCGTTGTTTCCATTTGGTACCCGAACAAAGAACATGGGCAGAACTCTTTCAATCTTCAAATTTCAAATTGATATATCTCGTCAATAAAAAAATTCTGTTGAATCAGAGTAACTCACATCTGTTTTAAACCATTCAAATTATCTTCGTTATTATTAATTATATTATGACTGATATATACTTTAATACAGTAAATTGACTAAAAAACCTTGATCTCATTGCTCTGCTCATCTGGGCTGCCTGATCTGCATAAAAGTTTTTATTCTGCCCATCTGTGCAGATCATTATGCCCATGGGAAGCATAGTTCTGCCGTAGTAAAGAAATATACAAAGGGTAATTTGAATAAATTTATTTTATTTGATAATAATAATGATTTATTATCAAATGATTTATTATCGAGACTTTGTAAATTAAAATCAACGTAAAAAGTACCATTTATTAGAATGAATTAAATATGGGTTTATATTGTTATTGGAATTGTGTGATAAGATCTAATGGACAGGGATCCATTAGATGTAAGAATAGATATTATTATTAATGTGTATGGATATAATATGTTATGTTTCATTATTAGTTCCTAGATGACAGGAACCAGTTACTGAATAGATAAGATCTGGTAGGTCTGTCGGAGATCTTCTATATATCGAATGTTGTAATTCTGATAGACCATCAAAAATTAAACTTATATTTCAGCTTAGTAAGTATCATCCGCATCACGACTTTTCTTTTCTCTGCGCCGTTTTGGTCAAAAAGAAACATTTCTTCAATAATCGTCTCATTATTTTGCTCGTTATTATGAGATTTATCTTCGTCTCTTTCAAGGTTTCTCATTGATCTATCGAATTTTTGTTGAAGTTTTTTCACTTTTCTTTCCATGTTTTCACGAAGTCTATCTGTCAAAATTTTATGTTCACCTTGCTGATTCATCAAGAACAGGTTTAAAACTACAAAAGCACGTATCCAAGAGCTAGCACAAATAAGATCGTTTTCGGATTGTATAAATATACGTAACTCCTTCAAGCATTGAAATCTTTCTTTCAAAGTTCCAAAGGCATTTTCATTTCTAACTCTCAGGCGAGAGATATGATTGTCAAAGTTATGTCTTTTTTTGGGAAGCTCTCCGTTTCTGAATTTTTTGCTCACGGCCACGAGGTAATCAAATTGAGAAAAACCAGCATCTCCTAAAACTTATTGATTATCAGTAAAATTTTGATCAGTAGTTTCAACAAAGTTGCTTTGACTTAAATAAAAGCCGCATGTCATGAGAGCTTCCCATATACCCTGTCTCAAAAAGTCTAATTTTACGTTTATCATCGCAAATTGCTAGGTATTGTATCACACTAAATTGCTTGTGACAAAAGAAATCCTCATGCCTCCATGTTGGAGTATATGCCAGTTTGATAACACTCCCGTCTATAAAACCATAAAAACATGGGAATAACCGTTCCTTTTACTGATAGAAATCCTTTTTTCTTCGTTAGGCTAGGTCAAAAATAGTTTCTCATATTTTAATACAGCTTCTATGAATCTAGAAGTTAAGTGATCCACAGACCCCTCTATAATAATAATGCGAATAGTCAATTTAGGTGAAAATAGAAAACGTATATGTAACTCCTGTTATGTCAATATTGTTGTATTCCACCTACTAGTATCATACATTATCACCTTCTACAGTATCAATACATCTTACAATCTATTGACTACAATATGTATTGAAGTGCAAGTCTTGATATCGGATATAAGAAACTCCTAGCGTACCAAGTTTAATCCAGTAATTACCAAGAACGCTTGGACCTCAATTATGACACCACATTATTTCATCCCAGCAGTTAACCAATCAAGTAGTTATCAAATCAACATCCAAGCATATTTAGCGCAGCATTGAAACAACACAACTCACAAGCTCTGCAAGAACGGTTAAATTATGATTGATCCATTTCAATCCATAGATTACTATCAAACAGATCCAATAGTTCAATAGTGCCTTAAATTACATCTCAGGATCTCAATGTCTAGTCAATATAAAAGGCCATACTTTTACATCTAAATAAACGATATCTTGTTTTTATTATACAGTTGAAGAACTGATTAATCACTCATTCTTTTATAATTGTATTCTTTTTTAAGTAATATTTATCAATCCTGAAAATATACGACAAATATCATATCCTAGGTCGCACATTCAAGGTCGCAGTCAATATTCGGTATTATAGTAAATCAACAGGTGTACACGTTGATTCACATGCGTCTTAGTAAATTGGTGTAATGTTCTTAGATAGTAATTCTGTGTAATAGTTATAATGAAAAGTATATAAATACATCCTCTGGATGTATTGTTAATAAAAAGTGTAATATTTTGGCAAGATTATTTCTTAAGACCGTTTTGACATTTCAACTCCAACTTACTAGAGAACCCCCATTTTCGGACAAGCTTTCCAATATCAAGGGTAACGCACACCTGCATTTTGAGAGGCGGCTGACGAGAAGTATATTCTTTGCTTAATTTTATTAGATGATGTAACTTTTCAAAAGAGCCATGGTTCATACGAACATAGGTTCGGAATCTTCATCAGTATTATAATTCCAAAATTCATTGGATTTTTGCAGTTGAATGGTTTTTCTTGCATGATACTTTTTGTCCATAAACAAATATCGTTTCTTATTGATTAACTGAATGCCAGGCTTTGTAGGATCAATTATCTCTGCTGTTCTTTGCAATCCCTTAAAAGCTTCCTTCAATTCACTGCTATCATTATCAGTTTTTCCAGGATTTTCATCACTACTTTGAGTAGCTTCGATGTTTCTGGAAATTGCATCCAGTGAATTGCATCTTTCTTTCATCTGATTTCTATGCGTTTTTCAATGCTTTTTTAAAGAATTAAATATTCTTTGCCTTGTACGAGTTCTAACCAGGATTAAGATGTTATATGATATAAAACTAGACAAAAACTAATTGTATTTTTTCAACATTATGGAAGTATAACAGGCTGTGGCAATGAGGAACGTGGTCTGGTTTTTGACCAACCATATACGAATTAACGAATATACTTTAGGATCTACTTTTAAAAAGTGGTAGATGTATTTCAATTTATTCATTTTATTTTAAATCAATCATAAAACGAATAATTTGATATTTTGAGATTGACGCCCCCTAATCACTTATAGTCTTTATTTTATTGTATTGGAAATAATTGTTATCTACATATGTCATATGTATAACTCTCACTTTAAGATCAGCGTGTCAAAGATGCGTTCCTACTTTTATGTAAAGTTTGAAGTTATTAATATCAAAATTTGCTGAGATATGAGGGCTTCGGTTAAGGATTTTTTGCGGTTGTAAAAAATAGATTTCAGATGGGCTTTAAACGATTTTCGAATGTTTTCATACAATATTAAGTCAAATTTCGTAAAATCTTTAAAGAAGATGTACCTTCACTCTATAGGCCACTGATCTCTCTCGGGAAATAGAAATATTAATATCGGAAAATAAGTGCACTAGCCAGACATTGACCAAAATTGACCAAGATTGTTCTAAAATTGATAATTAAAAATTGAGCACCTAAATTGAGGTATTAATGTTTTGTATTTACAAGATAGATCCAACTCTAAGCTACTCTGAATTTTTTACTTCAGCCAAAAATATTGATTTTTCATCGAGATAATTAAAATAATAGTTCTTATCACAGCTAGCACAGCTAAAAACCTATGATCACGGGGCTCCAAAATTTATTTGTTGAAATGAATGAAAAATGATTAAAAAAAACAGAATCGTTTAATGGCTCATGAACTGAAAAGTAAGTCTACCTAGCATATTAAATAGCTTTTGTACAATTTTGGATTCTGCATCCATCTAAATAAAATTCAGACAAACATTTCACATTAAATTTTGTGTAAAATGCAATTGAAATTTTGGAGGTTTTTTAAAGATACACATTAATTTTTATAAACATATTTAAAATATAAGTAATTGGAATAATGCGCAAAAAAACTATCTATCAATCGAGCTATTGCAAAACCTTTTAGCTACATTTTTCGTAGAGAAAACGTGATTTTATCCAAAATTTTTTTAGATTCAGAATTTAGGATGAGGGTATATAAGGGAAAAATGGAAGCTAGAAATGGAAGTACCTTTTTGTACACATTTTTTAGGATATCTCCACGAAAAATCAATATTTTGAAAAGCTCTATATTAGGTCCAAGAGAGCTCAACGAGCTTAATGACATGAATGCAAAAAAAATGTTGCACAATTTATCCAATATTTTGAAATCTACTATAGAAATGCCAAAAAAATGAAAAAAAATAAAAGTCCTCAGAATTTTTTTATATTAAAATATGTTATAAAGCACTTTAAAATAAGTAAGTTTTATTATTAAAAAGTGTTAGTATAGCTTAATTATTTCTAGAGATATGAAGCCTCGAAGTTTTCAATCCATTAGCAGTGAAATACGCGTAAAAATCTGAAACCTTAGCACTGAAAAATTAATACCAACTGTAAAAAGTAGGATATTTCCGGACACTTATTTTTGAATTAAAGCTGAACATCTCAGGTACATTGACATATAATTTTTTCTTGGTGTTATTTAGTGAAAACAAAAAGTATAGCAGCGATGAAAAGTAAAACCCAGTTTTCAAGAAAAAACAATAGATTGCATCTATACCACTGTCATTATATATAATAAAATTCCGGTTTAAATACTTTCATTAAAAATATCAAAAAATATGGCTACATTAGGAGTTTATAGGACTATTTGGATTCAGTGTATATACCATTTAAATATATTCATTGACTTTTAAGTTTTTTAAAATGATCTCTTTTGAACCAGGAGTTCAACAAGCACAGAACTGCACATAATGACAAACCTATTGTTGCTAAAGCAAATACACACACATCCAAATTATATGCTTTAAAGAATGGCAAATCATGTTTTACATCTCTACGATGATGAAGCACAGTGTTCTGATGCATAAACACAACTTCTTCCACCAGATCTGCACCTCTATTCACACCTGATTTACTTTTAATTTGAACTAATGCTTGAAATCTATTGACATTTGCTTGAAAATAACCATCCTCATCTTTTGCTACACGTTGAATTACCTTTGCAGCTTCCTCTCGAGTTCCTAAATAATCCACCTTGAGACCTAACCCAAATTTCTCTGCCAAACGGGAATTAACAGGTTGATCAGCAAAAAATGGGAAAAAGACCAGGCGTTTACCAGCGTGCAATCCCTCGTGTAAAGAGCCTGCACCAGCATGTGTAATAAACATGATTGTGGAAGTGTGTTGTAGAATTGCTGTTTGTGGTGCCCAATCTAGAAATACGATATCACTGTTTTCGCCTTGTTTAAAGAACTCATCCACCTCGTATGTTGTGTTAGATTGAGTAACTAATTTCGCAGGAAAGATTTCCCCTAAACCTCGCGTAGACCAAATAATCCCATCAATCTCCCCAACTTCATAAGCTTCCAATAATCCAGCTAAAAGCACTGTTATTTCACTCTCAGTGGATACCGCGTGCTGTCCGAATGCAACATATGCAACTCGTTGATGGCTCGTATAGAAATGGTCCAAACCTTTAGTCAACACACTCACGGTTGTCTTTGGGATGATTGGGCCGATGAATTCTACAAGAGGACCCAATGGCCTAGCTGGTTCAAAGCCGAATGCAGTATTGAACATTTTAATAGAGTTTTTCCATCTCGCTTCAGGTGGATAAACTGGATCTTTTATACCCAAAGAAAGGAATTTCTGCTTTTGTTGTCTGATTAGCTTGTACGATCTCTTGAATACTTTGATGGGGACGATAAATATGTCGTAAATACGTTCATAAAATGTCATTTCAAGAATAGATGGGACCCTGAGAAATAAGGCATTGCTGTTGATGTAGGGTGCTGAGGTATCAGGGCTTACACCGACACTCGATGTTACAAGGAATGGTATCTTGAGTGTTGTGCAAGCTTCTTGACAGCTAATGCTAAAATGATCACAGATTACAACATCTATGTTCCTTGACTTGAATAGCTCTAAAGTATCTCGATAATCTAAAAACAAGTGAATATTAGCTTATATGTGCGTCGACTTGTATTTTTAATATTACCTTCTTCAAATGTTGACTCTGTTACTTTTAAAATAGCTTCAGTTGCAGATGCTAATGATGATTGTCTGATATTTTCCGTAAGCCCCTTGAATGATTTTATATTTTTGGAGTCATCACCTAATGAAATTGTTTCAATGGAAGGAAAGTTCTTTCCAAATTTTTCATGGCTATCCTGTATATAAATAAGTTTATAAACTAATCGTGTAATATGAATATCAAATCAAAGGACATACTTTTGTAATAAACAGTGTAAAGTGTCCTCTCATTGAGAGTTCCTCTACAATTGATAAAACCCAGTTTGCATGAGATGATCCACCACCAAATACATTAAAAGCAATGTTTTTTGGTTGTTTGAATGTTTGCAACGCTTCAGTTACTTGATCCGTATTGCATGACGCGTGACTGAAGAGAAAAGCGCAACTTGATATTAGTAAAGCTAATGGTGATGGTAGTTTCATAAGATTAGCAAAAATTAATTCAATAAATAAAAGAATCAAAGATGCTTTTTATAATAATATATTCTAGCGTCCTTTTAAGATCTGCATACATTTATGGAGACATAAATAATCAAAACTTTAATATTGATAATGCTTAATAATGATGCATAATTATTTAAATTACTGAGATATAATAGTTACTGTAAACCACGAAGGAAGATCTTAATCTTTATATAAATGTACGTATGCATATTCATTAGTAAAGGAGCATGAAAAATGCATTTTCTTCTTATTGAAATAGTGATTTTACTCTTTCGATATGAAATTCATTCTAACAATTAACATAAAGAGACTGTAACATAGCTTTTAAACTAAAATTAAAGAAATCAAGTGCTGATATCGATGTCAATTTCAAGAAAGTACGTAAATTCGTCTTTAAACCGAAATCATCGGCTTTTAAAAAGTTGTTTCTGTTATTTTATGCAATAATATCATATCCATTAAGTTTCTACTCCAAATATCAAATATAATATATTTTTTTACACCTAAAAAATACTAGAATACTTTTAATATGCTACAAAATGCATCCATGTGTAGAAAATCTAAATATCGCATTAAAATCAGTCGAAAAAAATCTTTAAAATTGTGCTATAGATTTTTGTTCTCAGATTTTTGTTGAATTTCTGCTACTATTATCGATGATATTTAGCAATTGTGGGCTAATTTTAAACTTGTACAATAGTACAACAGTATTAACTAACGAGCAACATGCATCTACGAAATAGTTATCAAAATAAGGTGTTAATCAAAGATAAACCGAGCGTCGCCGTATCGGGATAAAAAAGAAAAGCGCCACTGCTACGCTTCCTTTGTCATCAATGTGGTAATCGCATTAATATATTTAATGAAAATAACATGTTCAATAAATGCATTAGACTCCTTTTTCACCCTAATATAATTATATTTAAAGTATACATGCAGTTTATTTATTTTAAAGAAAAAGGTATAAAAATCTATACAAATAGCGTGTTCCAGATTATTTTGATTGTATTTAATCTAAAAGTAAAAGCTCATCCTTTTCCTTCTTTTGTTCGTGTTTGATTTGTGTTTCGATGGATTTTCTAAAATCCTTTGTTGCGCTTGCAGGAATAGCATTGATACCTAATTGAGGTCTAGCGTAGCCAAACCAACCATATTTAAAAATAACCTCATTTGCTAAAATTTCACCAAAGCCAAGCATGACACCGTTGAAAAAGGGCAATACGAAATTAATAGCTGCTGCCTTGAGAATCCAAATAACGGTAGGGTTGCGATACCAAGCTTCACGTTGAATAAGTGCTCCGGTATTATTAGATTTTACTGAGGCTGACATTGTTTTGTTTATTGGCAAAAAAAGAGGTGTGAATTGGAGTTGAGAATCTCGTGAAATGTTTGGAATTATTAAAACGTCAGAGGGTTTATAGATTATCATCCAATCATATCACGGTTTATTAACGAAATATATATAACATTTCATTACACGTCTTGATTTCATTTGTCTCTTTTATCATATATAACATTATCCAAAATGACTGCACTCGTAAGTTTGATGATATATTCAAATTTATTGATTGATTTTGATTAACACCATGAAAAATAGGACGACTGGATGGCTGGTTCCCCTATTAGTGCACCTATTCCTGCTTTTGCATATCCAGTAGTTACCTTGGTTACCATCGCTGCTGGTCTCTTGGCAGCTGGAACTTTTATCATGTAAAAATATATATGTTACCATGGTAACGAAATGCATAACACTAATACCTGTTTCTGTTTAATAATAGTCAAGGAAATAAGACACCTCTTCTTCAACAACTTCAAACTGCTGCCGTAGCATCTATTCTTCTTGGATTTGGTACCATTTTTGCTTCCAACGCAGCTGGTGTTTATCTTTAAAATATTCTATTAATTAGCTTGGCAGAAAAAAAAAAGATACCACAAAATAAATGAGTTTTCAATTGATTTTGGATTTTAGACGGGGAAACATGTTGGATAATTTTATTCCTCGGAAATGTATGTTAGCAATCAGGGCGAGGAACGGCATAAAAGGAGTTTTGTATGTATATATATATACAAAGGAGCATTGGCATTAGAATATTAGATGCATAAATATATTTGATAAGTATATCTGTATGTGATGCATAATGAAAAAAAAAAAAAAAAAGAGGATATATAGGATCATCTAAAGAGGGGGGGGGGGAGATATACTACACAAATTTAAGGAGATGTATACAGTAAATGTTCTCCTGTCAGCAATAAGTTTGTTGGCTCTGAGCATATGTATTCATCTGACAACATTAATATATTGTCTAGTCTTTTTACAAGTTGATCTTTTTATACATTTCTTTCTTTCCTGTATTGCTATTCTTAAAATATGGCAATTATTCATTTAAATCCTACAGAAGAAGCCTTATTCATTATTTTAACTGTATTACTATCTATTATTATTATTTCATTAATTATAATTCTATACAAGAAACGAAGTTATTTTACTAAACAGAGAGATCAGCATTTATGGCATGATTTTATAATGATTGACAGCCCAGATCATATGATTGCATTGAAGAATAGTGAAAGCCTTTCTTTTGATAGTCGACGACGTAGATCATCAACACCCATGCTTTATCATGGTAATAATAAACCATTATTGACTAGTCAAAATAAAAGTATGTCTACTATAAGTATTACAGTAGATGATGATCTTATCACTAAATACAATAATACTACAAGTACTACATTATTACCAAAATCACCACCACCAGTTTATCATAATCAATAATAGCTATTTTAATAAAAATTTATTTAAACGGGTCACTTTCCTGTATGTAAAATTTGATGGATATATATATATACATATACCGTATATAGAGACCCCCTTTTTTGTACGAAACTGTTTGATTAAATAAGTGCTCTTTTTGCTCTTGTTTTGCTTAAAAATGATGTCAAACCAATCATCAAATCAAACTTATACACCACAATCTATACCACAACAATCGCAAGATGATTTAATCAAACTTGTCGATGTAGAAGCGCCACCACCACCATTACATCAATCAGACAGCCCAGAAGTAATTCATATTAGTTTAGCCGAAATAACTGGAGGTTACATTTATGATCCTATCAAAAGTCAACAGAGATCTCAAAGGTTAATGCGAGTAATGAACTATATTGACAAATGCAATGAAAAGCATAATCAATTAATGGCACAAGTTACAGCTGTTCGTCTTTATTATCAACGTATTATGTATTCCTGATAAAATGAAAAAAAAAAAAGAAATAAAGGCTTATAGCTCATTTCCAATTGTTACCCAATAATCACGCAAATTATTCTTTCTACCAAATATTTCTAAATATCTACCGTTTGGTACTAATTCTTCAATCAGTTGATATAATTCTTCAGGCTTTTGACTTTGGCCTCTTCTTTCAGAGTAAATGACATCTGAAGCTATTGCATGTTTGCAATTGGGTGGATCTTGACCTTTTTTACCTACAAGGCATGTTTCTTTTGCATGTTGAAGGTAATATCCATGTCCTTTTGCCATACGTCGATTTACTGTTTGTTTAACCCAGGTAATATCATCCACATAAGTGTATCCCCATTTTTCCATCATTTCAAATGCTTTTGCATATTTATTATTGATTACCCACATGAATAGAAATCCATTTTTCTGCAGTTTTGGTATAGGTAATTCTTCAATGCAAATATCTGGTAATTGTTGATAAGCAATAGCAACACCTCGTGTAGGTGTATTAGTAGCAAGCTGCCATGGTGGATCAGCTAAAATGACATCGAATTGGGTTGTTTCTGCTAAAAGCTGAAATGGTATTTAGTTTTATAAAACAATATGTGCAAAAACACACACACACACACATACATCCCACTCAAATGTCATAACATTGGCCTTTATCGGAATACACCACTCTGGTGCCTTGAATTGTTTTAATTCATTTTTTGTTAGTTTTTTGGATACTAAATCTTGATTATTATAATCCACTTTTTTCTCTAACTGATTTATTTCTTTTTGTAATTTGTCTATTTTTTCTTGTAGCTGTAGTTCCCTTTTTAACAATGAATTTAAAGGCATCCTACCATGGAGGGAATAACCAAAAAGAAACACCAAGAAAAAAATTGAGCTAATTTTTAATTCGACACTCTGTTTGAATTGTGGTCAATCCAATCAATTGTGTGAAAGTGAGGCACGCGGGAGGCAACAATTGTTTGTATAAGCTTAAAATAAACTGCCTGGAAAAAAGGGTTTTAATGAATGAATTCCCCATATTCTTTTTTTACAGTGTATATAAAAGAAGGCTTCTTTTACTCTTTTTCTTTCTTCTTTATTATACATGCCTTTCATTTTTCTCTTATAACCACCATGGCCATAATGAATATCGTTGATTTTCCTATTCAACATTTGATAAAAATAGTCTCAAATTTACTTGATTCAATGTTGACTACCAATAATCAATTACCAACAACTCAAATTACTTATTTTCATTCAAGAGCTATACCAAACATTTCAGTTTTATCTTATTTAACAAGAATTCATAAATTTGCTCCATTTACAAACGAAGCTTTACTGTCCATGTTGATTTATTTCGATAGAATGACAAAATTAGACGATGGATTTACTATAAATTCATATAATATCCATAGATTATTGATTACTAGGTAAAAAAAAAAATCTTATTCGGTGCATGTAATATACATTTACTAACTGTTGTTTCACAGCATCGTTGTTGCATCCAAATTCACTTCAGATATCTTTTACGCTAATAGTAGGTACGCTAAAGTCGGAGGAATTCCTTTGGTTGAGTTGAATCAACTCGAGTTGGAGTTGCTATTTTTACTTGATTTTCAATTATATATACCATTGGAAGATATTCAGTTATATGCAGATCAATTATTATCACATTCAATGAATACATCATTAGCAATCGTAGAGCTAATTGAACCAATTATCCAAGCAGCAACTACAGCTAATACTACAAAACCCATCACTACTCCTTCTCGTACTCCTACTACAACTAATAACCAAAAACCAGCAAATCAATCTCTCGTTCTGCCTCTAACGCCTCCTTACACATCTTCAATTGAGCCCCATAAAAAATCAAATAATGCTCCTCATTATAATCCTTATAAGCGACCTTTATTATCAAAAAAACGTAAATTAGGTTTAGTCTCCCCAAAAGATGAATAATGTGATACCCTCTTTTTCCCCTTTTTTTTTAAATTAATTTATTTGTACATAATTTACACGCACAACATTGATACATATTACATATATACACCAGCTCTTTTTTTTTTTTTGAATAAAAAAAAATCATCATTTTACTATTCTTCTCTCTACTCGCTTTTTTATATA
The DNA here is from genome assembly GCA_027405735.1 of Mucor racemosus. NCBI lineage: Eukaryota > Fungi > Mucoromycota > Mucoromycetes > Mucorales > Mucoraceae > Mucor > Mucor racemosus. The sequence continues at coordinate 668,471 of JAPEHQ010000013.1, read as the reverse complement.
TATAAATATATATGTATATATACTTCTGTATGGAACATTATATTATGACCCCGTTATAAATTACTCGTTTTAGACTGAAAGATCACAAGTATCACCTTCGGAAACCATCATTTCCTCTTAATACATGAAATGATTGGTTCAGGTACCGATTTTTTATTAAAAACTAATGATGATTATGTTGTAGATTTTCATTAGATCCATAAATAGGTGCTAAATATTGAGGTTGTAATCCTGGAGAATATTGCTGAGATAAACTCGAGATGGATGCATCTTGTTGTTGTCGAGGATACAAATTATTTCTATTAGTAGGTTGTTGTTGTCGTAATAAATATGGCTGAGGAAGTGTAGGTTGCTGTTGTTGCTGTTGTTGTTGATTTGCTATCATGAGCGAATTGTTGTTGTTGTAGTAATAAGGTTGATGATGAGGTGTCAAATCAAATGGCTGACTTTTATAAGCGTGATTCGTATTAGGGGAAACTCTGGTACCGCTGTTACTACCATCATTAAATGAATTTCCACGATGACAGCATGCTTTAAATAAATAACAAATAGTGGCTAAAAATAATGATGCAACTGCTGCAATAGTTAACCAAAGGGCATTACCTGCATATCCATTCCAATAAATACTAGCCCCTGATATCGTCTTGACACTGGTAATGACTAATACAAGTGCCAGTATTAAAACTACCAATATGATCAAGAAATTTATACCGCAAATGAATGCCATGGTTATATCCATGGGTCGATTGCCTGGGTTGTGTCGAAATCTCTTAGTACAACAACAAAGTGAGACAGGTAATGTAGCAATCCATAATAAAAAACTGAAAATTAAGGCAATAAAATAAAGAATAAACATTGCCAAGAATAGAGCCTGGATACGCTTGCTCGATGCATATGTGGGCAGCATATCAGAAAATCCTGGGGCAGTGAACCAGTCAAATGCGGCTCTTGCCGAACTACAATTCTGCACTGGTCCATTATCAGTTCCCTGACAATATGTCCTACACAATATTTGTTTGTTTGTTAGGTGATCTGTTTTATGTTTCTCTTGGTATTTTAAATTTACCATAGCCCAAATCCATAGCTTAAATTGTATTGTGGATTGTTCGCTTTCAAGAAATAAATCAGATTTAAGAAAGGTTTGTTGGATAACTGACCGATCATCACGAATAACTCGAGGATGAACGAGGCAAAAACAAAAAATGATGCTGCCAATCCTAAATACCGTTGTATCATTTGTCGTCTATAAATTTTATAAGCAAAGAAAATGCCTATAAGTTGATTTAGGATATTCTGGCATGTATCTAAAGGCGAAAAAATGTCTCATCGACATTATGATTGTTGCACGATGGTTGTCTTTCTCGGTGAATACATGTTTGTGCATCATATTCAATCAAAACGCCATTTAATTTGATTTAGGATATTGTTTAAACTACTTTTGTTGTCCAAATATAAATCAGTCATCTACTAACTCACCTCTCTCTAAAAAAAATCAGAGCATGCTCACTCCAAAAGGGTTAAATCAACGTATAGAATTATTGATCTGGTCAAAATAACGAAGGTTGCTGAGTTCAAATGTTAAAATCTGAACTGCTCGGATTTCGTCCAAAAATGGTACTTTTGAAACTTTTTGAAATTAAAAGAATTATTTCTCCCCAAAGTTGGTAAAAAAAGTGCCTTTGAGCTCTAATAAAACCAATACTATTCTATTTACTTTATTCTACAAAATTTTTTATTTTAAATTTTTTTCATAAAATATCAAGTTATCCTCAAAATAAAGAAATTCGGTTTTTTGAGCAAAAGTCAAAATTAATGATATGCAATCTTCAAGTACAAAGTTTTACATGAAGCAACAAACTCCTATGGTCATTTTGTACTACTATATACCTTAGTGCAAAGTTTCATTTTTCGGGTTAAAAATCCGAAAAACTGAAATTTTCAAATTTCCATGAGGTATACCTCATGGAAAATCGACGAAAAACAAATGTTTTGAAAAATCTCAAAAAATGTTATAGGATACATCTAACGGTCGAGAGAGATTGTTTGGTATAATTTTGAGCATCAGAAAGTGTATAGTTGATGAGAACGACGCGATTTAAAACGCTAATTTATGCTGGTTTTGGTGAAACAATGAGGGATTCCGCTGCACGTTTCTTTGAAACCAACTGATTCTATTTGTTAACAAGAATGTGCCTGATTCCAGAATAATCGAATGAGAACATTTTTTTAAATGCTTGTCTATTTAGACAAGTTTAGCTATTGGAAGAGCTTTCAAAAATTCGCATTTACCAATAAAATCAATTTTTGGTGTAAATTATAGATTGATTTGCCTGTCCACGAGCTTCAATAGTTCCAATCAAGTTGCTTTCTATCAAAACTTTGTTTCACAAAGAAAAGAAAAAGAGGCGCTTTTTGCTCGAATTGCTTAAGATTGCACATTATTATGCAATCTTACGCTTTATTAGAAAAGTTTCTAATTGCATTCAAAAAATATTATCATATTTCCTTGGTACTCTTGAGCATTGCTGATAGCGAATCGTTGTTGCAACAAGTGTTTACACATATTGTAATTTTATTTGCAAATTTCGTTCATGTAATTGACGAGCGTTCAACATTAAATATTGGTTTGCATACATAAATTTCATTTACGATGCGCTTTTATCTTGTGTTTGTATGAGACGTAATGGAGCATGTTTTTCGGTTCCAATTGTGTTATTGAAAAAAGTTGGATTTATTGCCATCAAAGAAGAATTCATTGATGTTGAAAAGCTCAAAGGGTGAGTAATGTTGATTTGTACTCCTGTGGAAGGAAGATAGAGAGTATAGTAATTTTAACTGCCGCTTGGTAATCCAGCATCAGTACCCTCCCTTTCAAATAAGAGCTAAAAAGAGCTCCATTTAGCACTGTTTCAAAAAACAAAAAATATCAAGTACCACTAGAGACATTATAGTTTAAACTGGCACAGCAATAATTGGTGAAATGTAATGTAGTATACATCTGAATATGCTTTAAGGATATAATACTCTCAAAATTGTTTTATTCAGCTGATTTTTGTTGACCGATATCTAAGTCATGATGGCATCGACCCATGTGGCCTGATTTTTCTTAATTGATTGTTATTCTTTATAGCAAATGCACATAAAATATGTGTGCTTGTTTTAGCTTATTCTGTGCATATGTCATTAAATTCGCTATTGTACAATGAATATTTCATGATTTTGCATAATTTAATTACAAAAAGAATCAAAATGCGCTTCAAATCCAAACGATTTATTTTTGTTACCCTTATAAAGTATTTACAACCCAAAAGCAACAAACACTTGCAAACAATAACAACTTTGCCCTTTTTTTTTTTTTTTTTTCCCTTGACATATGGTTGTGTGTTTATAAAATTATGTGTACTAAAAACCTTGTTGCATTTTAATACTAAAATAGCCTTTTAGTGCTTTTTTCTTTCTTTTTTTTCCCTCTTTTACTTCTATTCATTTTTCCTATACAAACTATATGATATTCACTCAAGTATTTAATTTCTTTCAAAACAATAAGAAAAGAACAACACCATTGAAACAACAATCACCAACAGCAGCTACATCTACAACACTAAATCCATCAGTAAAGAGCTCTTTTACGTCATCCGTTTCAAATGAACAGCCATTAACCCCTTCATCACCTCCACCTCCACCACATAATACATCAACAGAAAGTGATATACAAACAATACCTCAAATTGAAGTTGAATTTGAGCAATCTCGTAGTTTATTACAACTTGATTTCTTTGGCCCAGATCAACAGCAACTGACTACTAATTTTCCACAATTTGATCATTTATTAAATGAACCATCACCTGTATCAATAACACCATCCAAAGATGAACAAAAAACCAAGTTTGGGACATTAAATCGAAAACTAACAAATACTTTGCGTCACAGGATATCTATTTATCGACCAAATCATAACAAGCAAGTAAAAAGATCTATCTCTTCACCAAACTTGGTATAAAATAAAGAACATATATATATATATATATATCGTAACTTTAGTTTTTTTTATGTTTGCTTTTTGATTTAAAGAGGAGAAGGATAAAGGAGTCGTATAGTCAAAGCGTCAGTTGTTCGTCCATTATATATATGTATATTTATATTTGCTTTGTGACAAAACCAAGTTACACTGGTAAAAGAGGAGGGAGATTGTTAGGAACGGGAACTCGTTTTTTAACCTGTAAATGAACCGAGTCTCGAGGTGTGACAAAATACATATTAAAAAAAAACACAATAGATCAGAAGGAGGGATGAGGGAGTTTACTATATTATTGTTCCAAATGACCATGGAAATATGTAAATGCTACAATGCCATTATATATGTATGTATAGGGGCACCCGGCGTGAAATCATACGTATCTGTCATTTTTTCTGATGCAATTGCAATTAGATTTTTTTCATTTACCCCTGATTCGTTTTTGAATTTTCTGTCATTCATTAAAATGCAGAAGAAGAGATTGAATACATGGTTTATCTCTGTTCCGATTGATTCATGTTTATAGCATAAAAGGATAAAAGCAAATGGGTTTAAGAGGAGCCGTTAATTTACTAGTAACAACATATACATGAGTAAATCATGCTTTTAAATTAGTAAAGAAAAGGTCTCGACCTTTTTTATTATTATTAAACAGACAATGATTGTTTATGTTTATTCTATTCAATACATCAGACCTACATGGAATTAGTTCTTTTAATGGCCAATAAACATAATATGAAACTGCTTGTTGATGTTTTTTAAATGCAAACATTGAATGATACATGGAGAAAAAGAAGCATTCACTTCATACATAGTATATTGTACTAAATGATATTGAAATAAGATTCGTGTAACAAAAAGAAAAGAGTGCCTCGATAAAATGGCAGACAGCAGCAGTAGTAATTTAATCTCTACACGAAAAGCCTTTTATCCAAAAATCATGCTGTCTTTTGCTGAATAAATCCCAACTGATTTTATTACATGATACTGCATACAAAGAGAAAAAAGAGAAAGAGATGCATTTTCTATACAAGATTTTCTTTTTTCGGTTATTTATTGAATTCCCCTAATAAAATGTATAATCGCATTACATATGAACCTTTCTTTTTTTCTTTTTCAACTCCTTTATATGCTACACAGAAAAAAAAAAAGAAACCTTGCATGCCAGCAATTTACACTGCTAATTGTTGTTGTACGATATAATTTATCATTTTTTAATAACATGTTATTTTATATCAATTGTAGAAACTTGATTAAAAAAGAAAAATGTCATGTCATGCCATGTGGCAAACAAAGTGAAATTATGGGTGTTTATTTTACTATTTGAAAGGAGAATGCTTATTTTGGGCCTCACCACGTGTAAAATATCCTTCTAATTTCCTTTTCTGTAATGTATATATACCTTGGATGTTGGTTTTTCTTCTCTTTCTCTCTTTCTCTCTTTCTTTATCTTTAAAGACTAAACAAAAAAAAAAAAAATGAATCATCGTTCAATGCCTTCACTCTCTTCTTCTATATCAAGCAACGATACATCAACCAATACTTCACCTAGAACATCTACCAGTAATCATTCCAATTACAATTGCAATTACAATGCTTTCGAAGTATCGAAAAAAAGACATTCTGAACCAACTCCACCTACAAAACGCTGGGATGATTCTCAACTAGAAATGGAGCTAGCTGAAGATGATCTCATTTACAAAGGAAAGGTACGACGCAACTCATCGCTCCGATTCAAACAAACTCTTCAATTATCAGAATCTCTAAAGGAGAAGTTTCGTCATCGACAACAACAAATGCCATTACAAGAAAACAAATTATCGAAATCATTCAAAAGAGTACGTAATTGGCTCTTTTAAGCAAAAAAATACCTTTTTTGTCTATATACACATTTATACTATTACCACTTATACATACATTCTTAATCCTAAGCCAAACAACAACGTTTTGTACATATATGAAAAAATAAATTACTGCTATAAAATTATAAACTTTATTATTCATGTCTGAGGTTGCACAAAAAATACAGAAATTTTTATTTACGGTCCTCCTATTAAAAATGGGTTAGTTTTATCGAAATAAGAATGATATAATTCAACTTTACCACCATAATAATATGATAACCAAACTTTGTCTTTACTGGTGGATCAGTTAAAATAGGTTTATCACAAGCACTAGGTTGTAAAGCAAATGCTTTTTATACAATACGATATATTAGTTTTGACAAAAATAACATCTTTTTTATTTTATTACCTGCATCTTGAAATGCACCAACCATACCACCACGGTTCATCCAGCCAAGAGCACCTTGATTTAAATTTGATTCAACATAATGTAAATATAAATATAGCTGTTGTTACCTCCTGTCTTGGCTTTATCTTCGCTGTATAATTCAGCAACCTAAAATAGATGGTTTAAATATATATATATATATACGTGTTGTAACCTAGTCGTCTATTTTACCTTGTCAAATCTCATGTTTTCCTCCTTGATTTTAGCTAATGCTTCCATAGCCTTACATTTGATGTACGTTAATGCATGTCAAATGATCAATTGTAATATACATTACCTTGCTATGCTTTTCACACAAGATGTGTCTAACCTATTGAGTAATGAATATATCAACATCGACTCCAAATATCTCGAGATTACATTAAAATTACCTTGACACTTTGAGCGGGCTTCAACTTGCCATCATCCTTCTTTTCCTTGTCTATTAGTTGGACGTGTTTATAATGCTTAGTGAAGGAAAAAAAAAAGATATTGACACACGTATGCAAAAAATTTACCTCCTCCACCTCCTTTTCCTTTATTTCCAGCTGCTTGCTTTCCTTTTGCCATACTAATATAATATCAACAGAATAAAATTCAAAAGAAGAGGAGAAAGGAATGTACACATTAGCATAATACATAGTGGCGTATGTTGTGAAAGTGACTGAAAATACTTTGAAGGTGCAAATGTCAAAGATTCATTTCGATTTTTTTTTCTCGATATTGTGTTTCTCATTACCATATAAACTATAGAAAGAAAAATGAAATACTTTACTGGTGATGAAAGTGGTTTAATCAAATGTAATGTATTAGCAAATATCAAATAGAAATTTGTGAAAAAAATTCCTGACATTCATCTAACCCAAATCACAGGGATTTCATTTCCTCCCAAGGTAGAGGAAAATCACCGCCATAAAAAAGCAAAGAAAGTTGAAGGCTCCGAGGAAAAGGAGAAGAAGGAAGTTCTTCAACCTTTGACTGGTACATTTGGAAAAGTTGATAAAGCAAATGCTGTTCAAAAGTTATCATGGGCCATGTGGGAAGATGCGAAAGTTGTAGGTTTTTTCTTGAGATATATTTGATCTGATGAGAAACTAATCTTCCTATATAGTTGCTCGTTGGACGTAGAAATGGTTCAATTCAATTCATGTCTCCTGAAACTGGAGAAGTGCTCAGAGAATTCAATAATGAGCATGTCGGTGTAGATGATGAGAAGAAGGGTCGTTTTGTCGGTCTTTTTATCCATGACAGGTACGTTTACCATGGCAACGAAAAATTACCATGGCAACGAAAAATTACCATAGCAACCAAGTTATTAATTTACAAAAAAAATAGACATCTATGTGTCTGTACATCTACAGGTGATCTTTCATACACTCCTTTGAAATCTAGAAAGAACGAAACAAGAACTGTATTAAATTTAGGTGCTGATATTGAGATTATGCGTGCCCATCCCACACAAACCAACATTTTTGCCATTGGTGGTAAAGAGCGTGATTTATGTATATACGATATCAAGGCAATTGCTAAAACTAAAAAAGAGCGTGAGGAAATTGATGCTGCTGGACCCAACAAAAACACTTCTATTCACAAGAAAAAATCACCTAGAAATGCTGGTTTGCTTTTCCAAGCCAAAAATGTAAAGAACGATTTCTTGGATCTTCAACAACCTATTTGGATCCACGATCTTCAATTCGTTAACAAGGAGGCAACCAAAGTTGCAGTTGCTACTCATTATCATCAGGTATGTGTTTTTGTCTAGTTTCTGGTATTTTCTTTAGCTTATACCAGTTGTCAATAGTTCCGTTTGTATGATACAAAAGCTGCACGTAGACCCATCACAGACATTGAAATTGGAAAGCATCCTATAAAGGTGTTATCTATTGGTACTGATTTCAATCATGTTTTATATTCTGATACAATGGGTACAGTGGGTATGCTTGATATTCGTACAGGAAAGAGATCAGCTCAATTCAAGGGATTCACAGGTGCTGCCTCTGATTTGGTGACAGTACCTTTACCTACATTCGATGATGAAACAGAAGAACCTAAAAAACATCTTGTTGCAAGTGTATCACTAGACAGATTCTTAAGAGTGCATGAAACTGCTACTGTATATCGTAATATTGAGGATAAAGCTTATTTAAAGCAACGCTTGACTTGTGTGTTGGTGGATGAAGAATTCGAATATCCTGTACCCAAGGTTAAAACTGAAGAGGAGAAAGAGGAAGAGGAGGATGAAGCCTTATGGGAAGCTATGGAATTGGCCAAGGATCGCAAGAGAAAGCATGAATAACTCACATAAACTGTATAGAACAACTACTAATAAACACAAATATTCCAAACATGTAATTCTTTCTACTGATGTGACTTGAGTATCATACATTTGTTATTTTTTAAAGAATTTTTGTGAAATAACCAGATATGATATATATATAATATTTGGTATTAATGTAAAGACAATGATGTAGAGATTATGTCGCATTTTTTATGTTCTATTATTGATGATTGCTATATGCATAAAACCAAAGAATAAGCGGTTCTACTGAAATCGGCACTTCAAATTGATGCGCTTTCAGCAGTCTGTGAAATGGGCCCTCCTCCTTTTGTTCTCCTTTAATTCTCTCTTAATTATAACAATATAAATATCCCCTTTTTTTAATTTTCGAAGCAAGAGAGGGAAAAAAATTGGTTGATCAATATAATACTTGTATATTTCCCTTTTTTTCTAAATTTTTTATAAATAATATTTCCATATAATGCGTTCAGTAGCTGGGCATGAAAAGCCCTTTGGACAAAAGTTCTTTCTGTCTTCTCGGCGCCAACAACAACAAAATAACAACAATAACTTGCGAGGCATTCACATTAACATTAGTTCAGACCCATTTCAGCATCGTATACCACCATACATTCAAAGATTATGGCAAGAAAGCAGATTGCGCAAACATTTATCTGTATGGAGACGTCGATTAACCAAAAGATATCAACAAGCAGGCTTGATAGAATTGATTTTCATTGCTATTTGTTTATTTGCAGGTTGCATTGTATTATTAGTCCATGTCGGTTTTTTCAGTGGCAAAAAATATCAAGATTGGCAGCAAGAACATTATAGCGATCCTCTGGATGAAGTCGACTTGTTGGATAAAGTATATCCTGATGAGGGTAGATCACAAACTACAGCAGTGGTGCTTTTGAAGAATCAAAAAGACGTCGAGTCTACAACTCGACCTATACTAGAACAATTGTGCCAATATGATATGTTTTCTAAATTTATAGTGTGGAATGATGATCCAACAGTAAATATGACCATGGATGTGAGTTGTGTTTTTAAAGATGTCGATCAACATCAATTAATATGTGAATGTATATAGATGATTCAAGCACAAGGCTGTACGCCAAATAAGCTTCAAATCGTAAATGCACCTATTCAAATGGGTTCATCTGCAAGATACCATGCATGTCGTCTTTCAAAGACGCCTTATTGTTACTTTCAAGATATACCGAGGAAATCATTACAATTACGAAGCACCTATGCTAATTTCCTAAGATCTCCCAACCTGATCCATGGTGAATCAACTGATCATAAATCTTTTATAAACTCTCAATGGCGTTATTGTTTCTCAAATACAGGTAAAACATTTATTGATGAATCTGTATGCATATTTGTATACGCATATATCACTAACCCATAAAAAGGTTTACAGTTGCATACCTGCTTTATTGATATCGAAGCAGGCACATTTGTTGCAAAAGCAATGGTCTCAAAATTTCTACAGAATTATGATAAAACATCAGTAGTCGACGAATTTGCTGACATGTATTTTATGATGTATATAAACCAAGTTCCATATCAATTGGAAGGAAATAATAATGAATTGATAGCAATAGCAGCCAAAGAATTAACTGAAAAGGAAACAGAGCATATGGTACAAGACATCTAAGAATAATATGCTGCACTATATATTAATATAAACCCTATAGGATTTGGGTTTAACTATACTGTATAATGACTTGGAAGAAGGAGAAGGCATTGTACCACTTGAACCTTACCTGGAAAGTACATTTGACCGCAATGCAAGGGCTTGTTGTGAAGATGATCGATGTTTGTTTTTAACAAACAAACAGTTATTTCCAAATATTGAATTATTTTCCTACAACCCATCAATTTACGTTGACGTATTAAAGCAGATGCATGATGATTATATGTTGGGAGACTATAAACAGTATCGATATTCAAATGCTGTAGATTTGCAAGAAGAAACATCTTGGAAGTCTATTCAAAATATTCGTGCTGGGGATTATATTGGATTAGATATGTTGATGCCAATGCGTACTTCTTTGATATATCGATTTTTGGTGAATCATCCTTATAGTTACAGAAGTAGTCTGAATATTCAAATATCATACGATGGACTTTTATGGGTAAGAGTCTTGTCAAGTTTTTAGCAATTCAAGGTCTAATACTTTATTTGTTACATACAGATAAAATTACATCCAGCACCAAGCGTCAACTGTCAAAACATTGATGAGCCAACATTGTCGGAAAATGGGGAACTACTGGAATGTAGATTTATTGTAACTGACACAGGATACCGCTATATTCGTTTGGAGAGTCAAAGAGATTTAGACTTTGCTTTTGATGTATATGATTTGTCGTTTAGTGCTAAAGTGAAAAAAGATGCCAGTGGTCAATTACTAGATATTGCTTTGAATGAGGATGGTATTGTCTTTATTGAAGATGATTTAAATTAGTTTAGTTTTATTATTGCGGGTCCATTTATAATAAAATCGAATGTATATGTATAGAACATTGCTTGTATCATCACAATGACACACTAATTTTTTTTTTTATTTGTGGATGATGATGGGATATGCAGCATATAATCAATATTAAAGTTATCACTAGGACACTAGCTATGAAAGCGAATCTATCCATATAGAGAAGCTGGCGCTTACCTGTTAATAGGCTATATAGAATTCATATAATATACATGCGAATCAAGTAGAACAACTAAGGGTTGTTTTGAACGCATGATTGACAACTGAGGCAGTCAAAATCAATATAAGAGCCATTCTTGATCAATCAGGTAAATTAAGGACTCAGCAACTCAACAATATATTCAAAATCACAGAATAACTAATAGCCAACAGAACAACTGCCAGATAATATCAGTAATCAAATAATATAAATAGAGAAGTAGAAATGACATTTTATTGTACATTATATATTATGCATGATTTATTAAATAATTAATAAAGGAGGATTTAAAAAGTATCTCTTTTAAGCCTTTTCTTTATAAAATCAATCCATTTTTACTACACAAGGTAGATCTAACCAAAAGCTACTCTACAGTTTTTGTTTTAGCCAAAAATATTGATTTTTCGCCGAAATAATCAAAATATGGTCGATATTACAGCTTAAAACCTATGGTAACTGAATTCCAAAATTGATTTGTTGTTGTAAATCGATCAGAAAATGATTCAAAAAACAAAATTGTTTAATAGCTCATGAACTACAAAGTAAATTGAGATAGCGTACTAAACATTTTTTGTACAGTTTCAAATTCTGCATTTATGGATATAAAATTTAAACAAATGTTTTACAATAAATTTTACGTAAGATGCAATTGAAATTTTGAAGGTTTTTTCAAAGATACACATCACTTTTTACAAGCCTGTGTCAAATACAAGTAATGAAAATGATTTACAGCAAATTATCTATCGATTGAGTCATTACTGAACCTTTTAACTACATTTGTCGTAGAGAAAATGAGATTTTGTCCAATTTTTTTTTCAAATTCAGAATTTGGGATAAGGGTATGCAAGGGAAAAATCGAGATTAGAAATGACAGTATCTCTTTGTACATATTTTTAAGGATATTTCCACAAAAAATCAATATTTCGAAAAAAAAATTGGGTCCGACAGAGCTCAACGAGCATAATGAAATGAATTGTAATGATCCAGTTACATTACATAAGCAAATCGCACATATAAATAACAACCAAGAACGGATCAATTGGATATTAGTAAATTTATCTGTTCTTCCTTCCTCCTCTTATATTTATAACCACAATCCAAATAAATATATATTATTACTTATTTATCATTGTTACTTATAACCAATTATTATATAATACCATATAATCAATCATAGGTAATAATCGTATACTAGTAATAATAGCAATTACAATTAGTAACACCAACCTCTCATAACCAATCATAGAATCGAAGTCAGAAATATAATCCTCCGTATTATATATCCAGTTTGACAACCAATTGATCTATTACATGAATGTAAAAAAAGCGTTTGTTACGCCAGGAGATTATAATATCAATCTCAAAGCTAAAATGAAATGCCAAAGATTTAGAATAAATATTATGGCAAGAAAAAATGTATAATTTAATAAAGGAACTTGTTAAATTAAATCACACACAAAAACTGAAGAGAATCTTTATTTAATATCAATAATTTGTCCTATTTATATACAAATTCTATATTACAATTATCTGTAAGATCAGCTTTGGATCGATTATATCTTTCTGACATTCCATTGTCAGGTCATTTTATGTACATTAGTAACACAGCACATTTAAGTTCAGCTTATTTTATATAACTAAATCCAACAAGTGAATATGTCTCACATATCCAGCTTCCCGGATCTTGCTGATCTATCAGAATTACAACATTCGATATATAGAAGATCTCCGACAAATCTAGCAGATCTTATCTATCCAGTAACTGGTTCCTGTCACCCAGGAACTAACAATGAAACATAACTTATAGCAATATTACCACTGAAACATAACATGTTATATCCATACACATTAATAATAATATCTATTGTCACATCTAATTGATCCCTGTCCATTAGATCTTATCACACAATTCCAATAACTATATAAACCCATATTTAATTCATTCTAATAAACGGTACTTTTTACGTTGATTTTAATTTATAAAGTCTCGATAAATCACTTGCTTTAGAAAATAAGAACAATCGAGAATGTTATCATAGATCAGTTAGCTGACTTCTTGAAAATAAGGATTACAAATCAAAAGGTTCATTATCTTACGATTAACCGGTGGATGCAACATAAAATATGTACTAAATTATTTAATAAAAATAAAAGAAAACTGTTATAAAATGAAAGAGCAGACTAATACTAAAGAGCTTTATTATAAGATCGAAACATCTTCTTTCATATTCACATTTTTGTTACGCCAGGAGATTATATCAATTTCAAAGCTAAAATATATACTAAATCATCTAATAAAAATAAAGGAAAACTGTTATAAAATGAAAGAGCAGACTAAAACTAAAGAACTTTATTATAACATCAAGATATCTTCTTTTATATTCACATTCTCTAATTATATGACCTGTTTAAATGAGTCTATTTATATATATACATATATCCATTCAAGTCTAGGTGACACACACTAGTTCCATATTCATTCCTGCATAAACGGAGCTTCATAACATAATACACAGCAGCAATGTAAAACTTAACATATCAAACTGTGTCGTAATCTTAACCAAGGAATGTACCCAGATCTGTGGATGCAACAATTTTCTAATTATATGACTAGTCTCAAATGAGTCTATTAATATATACATATATATATATATATATATATCCAATCAAGTCTAGGTGACACACACTAGTTCCACATTCCTCAATACGTACAGTATGAACTGAGCTTTATAACATAATGCACTGCTATGTAGAACTTAACATATCAAACTGTGTCGTAATCTTAACCACAAGGAATGCACCCAAATCTGTGGATGCAACTAATCTTAAACAAACCTGCAGTGGAATTACATACTAAAAACGCTTGATAAAATAAAAACAACCTAAATTTCAAGTGTCGCTCATAAAATATGATGCCACTTGAAATGTGAACAACGATAATAAACAAACGCTTCAATTGAACACAATAACAAACGCATGCTAAAAATATGAAATACCCTTTTTGAACCATACATGTCGTGTAGATGATAGCACCCTTGATCACGGCGCAATCAATTACACAAATGACATATATATCAAAACAGGATTCTATCCAAATCAATAATGATAATAAACAAAGATATCAATTTAGTCAACTACTCATCTATATCGTAGTTGCACTATCAATATAAATAAGATTCAAGCACATAAAAACTACCCCTTAAAAAATCAAGGTTACATAAAATAGATATAACAGAAATAAACAAAAACAACCATTTCCCAAAAGGTCGATATTGTCACACTTGACATACAATCCCTTATGGTCAATGCTCTATACAATTTACCCCTTAAAATATCAAATCAATAACAATGTACTCAAAACTGGAAGATTACTAAATATACATCCAGTCAAGTCTGATGGTATCCAAGTTCTCTAAATCACTATAAATACCCTCATACTTTTCAATTATTTTAACTCTTCAGAAATCTTTTGTAATAAAAACTTTAGCTGATTATAATTGTATTTCTACTGCTTTTATTTTATATTTTTTTTATTTTAGTAAATTAACATCGTAATTTACTGCAAAACCGATGAACTAGGCCTCAATTTTGCTTATTTTTCTTTATCATATAATATACTACCAAAGATCAAAATTTTCTTTAAAAAAGACTATTCATAAACCTCATTAATATCTGCTACATTAAATAAACACCATAAAAGCGTATATTTTTTCGACTAGAGAGACAGTAATCAAGAGTAGCAGGATAGAGGTACCAGTCATATAATATATTCATTAAATAAACTGCAAAAGCGAGCCTTCAGGGCAACGCCATCATTGAGTGTAGCGATATTATGCGTCTATCATCATATATAATAATGCGTTAATTATTCAATAAAAAAGCTCAAAAAGAGCTCACAAGGTAATGTCTTTGCCATAATCGAACATAGCGAGATTAAACGACTGTTTGTAATGCTTAATCATAGTACGCATTGCAAAAACGAGTGCATCGATATCGAAATACTATTAATATAAAGCATTTATCACAAAACAAATTGAAGAAGCGAGCGTAGCGAGGTTAAAGCACTAACTCTCTTATATATGATATATCCAAGTTTTAAATAAAAAAGCGTTTTCTTTTAACTTTCCTTATATTTAACCATGTACAATCTGAAAATTCAGACATTTTAGCGGACATTTTTGGGGCTCATTTTATCCTTACCAACACTCATGATTTTGATCAAAAAACAGAAAAATCAAATTTTGATACCAAAATCAACGTTTAAATGCACTACATTGTGAGAGAGAATTGTAGCTATGACTAATACATATCTTATAAAAGCTTAATATTAAATTTTAAGTAATGAGATTTTGCACTTTTGCCCGAAAAACGGATTTTTGATTAAAGGATTTTCATGTAATATTTTGCAATAAAAAGGTTTGTTATTTTTTATTGAGTAAATAGAGCGCTAAATTTTTTATATGTGTATATTTTTTGTTTTTATAATTAGTAGTATAATTAACTCTAGATTTGCAAAACCATAAAAAAAAAATTAAAAAATGTCAAAATTGATGATCTGGACAAAAATAATTTTCTAAATTAATATTCCGCTTATAAGCCTTGTAAGTCTTAAAAATAAGAGATTTTATAATACGTGAGAACTTTTTCAAGAATTTACGATGCTGTACTCACTTGATTCAAGCTTATTACTGTAAATCTTTATACATGTTAATATTGTGTGGTAGTTTATTTGATGATAATATAGTCTTACTTTATAATTATTGCACTAGAGGTAATCTACATTGAGGTATAGTCTTACCTCCTCTCGAATATCATAAACATAAACATAAACGTGGGACGTGGCCATCACTGGAACCTATTGCCATCACTACGGCCAAATGTTTCATCTCATGGGCTAATTGATCAGCTTAAACGGGCTGAAAATCAGACATTGTGCTTATGAAGTAGCCCAAATCTGCTTAAGTTTCAGATCAACATTTTTTTACCAATTATAAAAAGTATTACAACAGCATTAATATTAATACTAGAGATACCTGTGGTAAATTAAAGTGCATAAGAGTTACTTTCATTTAAATCGGCCGCTTCATCATTGAGATACAACAGTTTCAAATTATGAGATAAAATGAATTCAGCTCATGAGATTCATAAAGAGACCAAATGAGCGCACCAGGTTTTTTGAGCGTTTTTAAGCTTTTTTGTATTTCAAAGGAATTCTTCAGCTTTATCAACAACTATTACTTGCAGATACATATAACAGTCTATAATGAAAACAAACAGATAAATACAAAGCAATTTATAAATTCAATAAGCTAAAACCAGATTAAAATAATAAGAATTGATAGTGAATCAATCTTTTAAATAAATACATACCATCACATTATCAATATACATCCACCAACATGAAAAATAACATTTAAATATCTGTTCTGGTCATAAACATATAACTGGCTTTTTTTAGTATATATTATTATACTGTTTCTTTTATTTTATGTGCATAAAAGTACGATAATTCACTATAGATCCCATCATGTGTAGCTAATAAACATATAAAAAATACAAAAATACACTCTTGATTAATAAATTGTAATTCATTTGTGCGTAATTGCGTTGCTTTTTTTTAGAGAGTTTTTTTCGCAGTAAAAATGGTATATTAATTGAAGAAGTAATTTCGTTTGCATTAGGACTGTAATAATGGTATGGTAGTCGATACATTTACATTAACAGAAATATTGTATATGTAAAGACAAAGAATATTAGGGTAGAGATGTAGGGATTGATCTTTTTAATAGTAATCAGCACTATAGTCTGGATTGAGTATAAGTAGCATCTTGGTCCCCATAAACTGATTTTGAAGCGTAAAACATCCCACCAAAACCTCCACAAAGATGAATAAACTTGGTATCATAGTACTGAATTGAATATAAGCAACATTTGATCATTTCAAGCTGATTTTTAAGTGTGAAACATCCCACCAATACCTCCATTAAGATAAATAAACTTGGTACCATCATACTAAATGGAACAGAAGTAACATTTTGATCACCATAAACTAATTTACAAGTGTAAAACATCCCACCAAAACCTCCACCAAGATAAATAAATTTGATATCATCGTACTGAATTGAGTAAAAGCAACATTTTGATCATCTCAAGTTGATTTTCAAGTGTAAATCATCCCACCAAAATCTCCATTAAGATGAATGAACTTGGTACCATCACACTGAATTAAATATGATAAGCAGCATCGAGCACCATAAACTGATTTACAACCAGTCTTATTTTTAAATAATTCTCTAGGATCACTTTTGTAAATGTAATACCATTGAAATGTTTATAATTGATCCACTTTATCCAATATAAGGCTTCTGTAATTTAGTATTTTGGGCTTTGTTGGAACAAATTTTGTCATCAATCATACAACTATAAAACTAAGAAAATAGACGCGAAATTATTAATATATTAAGCAGGAGTTGTCATTTCATGTTAATAAGTATATATTTACCTTGTGAAATAAGCAGTTAGCAGACTTGAATTTTTATACAATTTTTGTTATTAATTTATCATCATAATGAAATAGAGTATTTTATTAATATGCTTAGTATAATAATAGTATACAAAAGAAAGATAAGTTGCATGAGGATAGTATTTATGAAGGAATGATAATGAATTTTGGTGTACCCAAGACTGTGATTTTAATGTGGTAGCACCCTGAATAATATTATACCAACGAGAGACGACGTTTTTCGATTTTTCGATTCTGTATTGTTGTGTAATGTTTAATCAACTAAAAGGTTTAAAATAAAAATGTTCCTGTATATCTTAGATATTGAATAATAATAGAAAAAAAAACCAGTGTTAAATGCTTTTTTATTTATGCAAAAACAATTCTTTAAAAATCTTGAAAGTACATTATACAGTAGTAGTTGTGGGAGCCTGGCTATCATTTTTTTCTCTTCACTAAAATCCTCTTTTGAAGTAGACTTTTTTGTTTTCAATGCAGTTCCATTGATTGTTTTGATAGAAACTAATTAACAGCAATTCAGAAGGAACCTTCAATATTCACACTCATTTAGCTAATGTAGATGCATCTTGAATGTTTTTAATGTACTTATTGTCATTATAGCAGTGGTATTCAAAGGTTTTTGATACTAGCGAATACGGCCAAAACTAATACAGTTGCAACTTATGATTCTACCATAACTATAGTTGAGTTGTTTCAAAAGAAAGAAAACAGCAGTTTTTCTCTTTATGAGACGGAATCTGTTGTTGGATTGGTGAAATATAAAATTGCAGAATCCTCATCTACTGTACTTATAGTGTCATTACTTCCAATAATGTCTTTACGGCAAGTTTGCTTGACACTGCTGGTTCCAACATTTATATATAATCATTTCACGCATGCATTGCTTTTTTTTTTTTGTGTTGCAGCCATAATTTTAGGTGCTGCCTATTTTTTTTTTTTTTATTTTTTTTTATTTTCAATTTATTAAACTTCTTGCAGAAAAAACGCAAGCAATTGCTTTTTAGTCTAATAATTGTAGTAATCAGTCAGCGCTAGCATTTTCAGCAGCCATTTGCGTGCAGAATAATTCGGGAAGGACCATTTCAGCACGCTTTCTGCATGGAAACCTATTTTTTCTGCTCGAGCGGAGCTATTTTTTCGATATTTTCTCCATAGTGAGTCAATATGTATATGCTCACTTATCATCATTCAATGATATACGCAAAGAGTATTTCAACAATTGTGTACAGGTAGATCATTAACTATGTTATTTATATCATATTTACTATGTAGCAAATTTGTGAAATTTACTTACGCTCCTGTAATTATTAGTAGTTCGCGTGCAATAATCATGCAAAAATCCCAATGCCTGCATTATCCGCACGGAAAGTTACTGCAGAAACTGCAGGCCATTGAGATTCCTGCGTAATTTGCAATTGCTTGCGGAAAATATGCAGAAAAATTATCATCCCCATAATAAACTTGGATTGCTTGGCTGTACGCTTTCAAATTATACAGAGAAAGTAGCATATATAGCGCAAAATTTAATTTATTTTTCAGAGAAAATTACAAAATTCAATTTTCTGAATTTTTTGATTAAATATCGCCAATAGACATAAAGATATCTTAAAACACTTATTTAGATGGTTAAATACTATATAAACCTATGTTTATCTATCATATAAAAAAAAGATGTAAATTTTTAAATTTATCTAAAAAAAATTATACATTTTCCGCAATTTTAACACCAAAAAAATCAAAAATGTACAGCAGTTTTGAAGCTACTACAAGCTATATTGCAATGCAAAAGAATATAGTAGAGTTCCCCTTTGTTTACAAAAGAGCCACAAGACTGCTAATAAAAACTTTTCATTATGGTTCAAATCTTTTTTTATTCTTTTTTTGTATATGTTTATAAGTTACATAAATATGATTTGAATGTAATACATGGATTGAACCCATCAATACACCGGCGGTTTCAAGCTTATTTAATTTTAAACAGTCGTATTTGTGCCCCTGGATATCAAGATCACGTTAAAAGAGGAATTACTAGGAATTTGAGCAGAAACACTGGTATTTTTAAAACAAATTATTGGTTCTTGTACTATTTTATGTGGTATTGCTACGATAGTATTCGACATTTTTGATTTTTATGAATAGATTTTTTATGGTAAATAGTAGTAACTGAAACTAGTAGTAACTACTGCTGTATTGATTGATAATGTGTTTTGCATTTCAACTATGTGGATTATCGCTGAAAATAAACGAAAAGGAGGCTGGATTCGGTTTCATGGATATTGATATTATGAGAAAATGATCAAGGAAATGAGGATATGCTTTGACAAAGTGGTTTAAATGATGGCAGAAAAGGTAATTAAGAGTATTTGGAGCTTTTGTGGATCGAGCATATTGCATTTTGCAGCAAAAAAATGACATATATGCAACAATTAGACTTTGTGGGGGAGGGAAATGGTACATATTTTGGATGTAAAATCAACATTTTTACTATTAAAAATAAAATAAAAAAAATATCATGTTAAAGAGAAATATTTGGGCTTTATTTTGAATTATACATTGTATAATTGGTTGCGTCAAATTTGGGTCATAAAAATTAAAATTCATTGTAAAAAGCTTACTTGTCTGGTCAAAACAACATGAAATTGTTATGATTTCGACAATGAAGACATGTCTATTAATGATTTGAATCAATAAAAATATATAACCTTGTGATATGCAGATAATAAACTACAAATTTCACTTAAATTTACACTGAATTTATCTCTATTTATGAGCCATTTCAGGCCATTTCAATTCGGAAATTGCCATTTTTTTTTAGCTAAAGCAATCAACCTCAAAAGTTGTTTTAGTTAAGATAAATTTAATTCAAAATCACTACACGATTTACCAATGCAATCCTCGTTACTAATGTACAGTTTGTACGTTTCTCAAAGCAATTTCAATGAGATACTTACAAGATAATGTATTCCAAAGGCAATTTAGATTATGGTGGCAATTCCCATTGAAGTTTACATTTAAACAAAAAGACACTCGTTTGCATGTAAGAATTTTTGCATCATAGTATAGAGTCAAGAATTTTATGTTTGATGGTTTGTGTAGCATATTGCATATTCTGTTTTAGCATTCAATTTAAAAAACAGTACAAAGCAGCCTCAAGATTGGCTCAGTTTGATAATTTAGCGAGGTTTTATATATTTGAACTAAATAATCTAAAGCCTTGCTATCCATATTAAAAGCATTTTTATTCTCTTTTCTTACGAAAAATATGGGAATGCTCACTTTTTATATTTTGTATCCTGCTGATTCCCTCTTTTTTGATGATATTTAACCAGTCAAGCAAACCAGCATTTCTTTGATAGCTATATACTACTATGTATATACCTTTCAAAGACTGGCTGACTGACTAGTATGAAATCCAAGAATTCCTAATTTAAGACAGGTAAAGTATAATGCATAATACAATTCCTTTCATCAATCATGCTTATATACGACAATAACAGTGCTTATCCTTACTTTATTTAGAGATAACCTAACTAAACTACTCATGAAAGTTACAGAAATATACCAAAAGCGGCCAATAGTGTAAAGTTCAATCATTGCAAAATACAATTGTTTTTATATTGAATACATTTTTTATACTTAGTTTACAGTTTGTGAGCTACAAACATTATATTTGAGCATTCATAAACTTTTTCTCATCATGGCCGGCTTCAATCAGTTTGCTTTCGAACATTATCAGGCTTAATTTTATAGAATTAAATTGGCTCATTATCATAATTTGGACATAATGTGTTTGTGAAAAAGGTAAAATTCCATAAGAAAAAGGTGTGCTCTGTTCACATGCTGCTTAATAACTTTTTTTTGTTTTTCAATACATAGATGGTTGCAAGATTAGATGTTAAGAATATTAATATGTAAGATCATAACATAAATGTGCCAGCAAGTTTAGTTAATTTGTACCGCTAACTAATGCACCATTTTTTATAGTCTAGATAAATTTGTATTTGATTTGTCTCGGCATGGTAAACTTATTCAACTATCAATTGAATACCATATGCAACTAAATAATAAAATAAATTATGGTTTGAAGAATTGTATCTGCAATACATTTATGCCGTTTTTAAGAAAAAAAGCCAAATAAGCCAATAGGCATTATTATATGAGTACAAAAGAGCTTCAAATTAAGCATATGAGTTGAAACGTTTAAGCCCATATAAGCAGTTTGATGAGCATGAGATGAAATGTTTAAACTCATATAGGCAGTTCGATGAACATATGAGCTGAAATGTTTAAGCCCATATAAGCAGTTTGATGAGCATGAGATGAAATGTTTAAGCTTACAGTGACCCCCAAAACTGTCCCAATGTTTCTTAGTTTTAAGTTTAGTATGATTTTCAGGTACAACAAATATATTTAAAGTACGACATATTTTATATATTTCTGAAGATCAATTAATTTCCTTTTATATTAAATTAAAAAAATCTCGAATTTTATTGGTCAATTGAATTTATACCCAATTTGGGACAGTATATGCATTGGGACAGTTTTGAGAGCCATTTTTGATTTTTAGATAATCGATGATTGTAGAACCATAATTCGCACTAGTATCTTGAACGCTTGGAAATCAGTAAATAAACACCTAATTGGGTAAAGAAAATAAAAAAGATGCATATTTCATATACAGATTCTGGTGCTTTGGCCTATTGAAAATTAATATGAAAAAACTTCAGGAGAATAAGGAAAATGATGCCATTAGTCTTTTAAACACCGGTAAATCAGTGCGACAAGTTGCGGAAATATTGCATGTAGGTAAGCCTGTTGTGGAAAAAATTAAAAAACGGTGTTGCACAAGTTTGGGTATGTCTAAAAGGGGTCGACTTAAATTGCTGTTTGAGTCTGATGAAAGGTTTTGTGTTCGCCAAGCAACAAAAAAAGCAGTCAAAGATTCAAGTAACATTTTAAACTACTTGAGAGTAATGTCGGAGTTAATAAAAGCCCAGAAACTGTCCGAAATCGCTCCGTAGGGGGAGCATAGGAGCAATTATCAAGCCTAAAAAACCTATGCTGTCTCCGGCTAATATTAAAAGGCGTTTAGAATGGTGTCATCTTCGCAAGGATTGGACTTCCAACGAACGGAAAAGGGTGATTTGATCAGATGAGACCAACATTAATAGATTTAACTTAAATGGAAGAAGCTGGCTTTGGATTTGAGACGGTGAGAGCTTGAAATCTAATTATGTGAAGATGACCGTTATAGATGGCGGTGGGAGTGTCATGTTTTGGAGGGCCATTACGTATGCCGGAGTTCGATAGATATGCAGAATTGAGGGTACTGTGGATCGACATTTGTATAAACAAATCTTTGAAAACGATTTGTAGCGGACTTTCAATTTTATTTTGGATAAATTAGGCCTTCGTCGTGATCAGATCATTTTCCAGCATGACAATGCTCCAAAGCATACGTCAAATTTAGTCAAGGAATATCTATTGGATCAAGACTATGAAGTAATAAATTGGTCTCCGCTATCTCCTGACTTGAATCCGATCGAAAATATGTGGATCTTATTAAAGAGGAGGCTTAATGAGTACAAAACAGCGCCCAAATGAATCCTTGATCTTTCGGAGCGTGTAACTGAGGTTTGGTACAACACCATTAAACAGGAGGAGTGCCAAAAAGTTTTTGATAGCATGCCCAATTGTGTGAAAGTATATTTGGAAAGAAACGGCCTTTGGACGGACTATTAAATAGGATTATATTTTTTCCCGCGTAAGCTCTCAAAACTGTCCCAATGCATATGCTGTCCCAGACAGGGTATAAATATAGCGGACCAATAAAATTCGAGATTTTTTAAATTTAATATAAAAGGAAATTAATTGATCTTCCGAAATATATAAAATATGTCGTACTTTAAATATATTTGTTGTACCTGAAAATCATACTAAACTCAAAACTAGGAAACATTGGGACAGTTTTGGGGGTCACTGTATATAGTCAGTTCAATGAGCATATGAGGTGAAATGTTTAAGCCCATATAGACAGTTGGATGAGCATATGAGCTAAAATTACATTTCAGCTCATGGGCTGATCGATAAGAAGTTAACCATATTCACTGAAGTGAAAATTTACACCAAAAATGTCAGCCCAAATGAGCTGATCAATCAGCTCATGAGCTGAAACATTTGGCCGTAGTGAAAGGGAATGGAAAATCTAAAAGTAATGGATCATTGTAACTGACCAATGATTATCTAGAAAGGTTGATGAAATGTGTTGAGTTGTTATGTACATTGGTAGATGGCAAAGTTATTGGTTCTTCATGAATGTAAAAATTTATGGACTTGTTTATCAACAAGTTCCTTGGTTCTATCTTTGAATACACTTTGATTTGGTTGTACAGGATGTCAATTGTATGTACGCGAGATTGACATTTAATTTGTGATTCAAATAATAAACTTTTACTATAATGACAATTACCGTTCTATGACACTACTATTACATATATCCTCACATTGTATATTGAATAAACTCCACCTTTTACTCTTGTTCAATTCTTATTGATATTGATAAAACAAGGCTAATAATGTTGTAGGTTGTATTTATGCTTTACTTAAAAAAAGCCTATGAATAATTAATAGCAATACTGTTGAACCTTAATTTTTGTATAAAATCTCGATACCTGCATCTTATAGCTGCTTAGAATGTTTAAACAACCGCTTCCGGGCTGTCCGGTGATTTTCTCTAGAAATTTAAAGCTTAGAAATAATATCATTAGATGGCCGCTTCCGGAGATTGTTCGGCTTTTTTTGGAAGAGTGACGATTGGCAAAAATATGAATCATATATTATGTTATTGCCTTCTACAGTATCAATACATCTTATAATCTATTGACTACGACATGTTGTATTGAAGTGCAACGTCTTGATATTAGATATTATAAATAATAAGAAACTCCTAGTGTACTAAGTTTAATCCAGTAATTACCAAGTGTTGTATTCCACCTACTAGTATCATACATTATCACCTTCTACAGTATCAATACATCTTACAATCTATTGACTACGACATGTATTGAAGTGCAAGTCTTGATATCGGATATAAGAAACTCCTAGCGTACCAAGTTTAATCCAGTAATTACCAAGAACGCTTGGACCTCAATTATGACACCACATTATTTCATCCCAGCAGTTAACCAATCAAGTAGTTATTAAATCAACATCCAAGCATATTTAGCGCAGCATTGAAACAACACAACTCACAAGCTCTGCAAGAACGGTTAAATTATGATTGATCCATTTCAATCCATAGATTACTATCAAACAGATCCAATAGTTCAATAGTGCCTTAAATTACATCTCAGGATCTCAATGTCTAATCAATATAAAAGGCCATACTTTTACATCTAAATAAACGATATCTTGTTTTTATTATACAGTTGAAGAACTGATTAATTACTCATTCTTTTATAATTGTATTCTTTTTTAAGTAATATTTATCAATCCTGAAAATATACGACACCAAGAACACTTGGACCTCAATTATGACACCATATTATTTTATCCCAGTGGTTAATCAATCAAGTAGCTATCAAATCAACATCCAAGCACATTTAGCGCAGCATTGAAACAAGTCAACTCACAAGCTCTGCAAGAACGGTTAAATTATGATTGATCCATTTCAATCCATAGATTAATATCAAACATATCTAACGGTTCAATAGTGCCTGACATTACATCTCAGGATCTCAATGTCAAATCAATATAAAAGGCCATACTTTTATATCTAAATAAACAATATCTTGTTTTTATTATGCAGTCGAAGAACTGATTCATTACTCATTCTCTTTTAATTGTATTCTTTTTTAAGTATTATTCATCAAACCTAAAAAGATATATACGACAAGGCTAAACCTTTTGCAATTCTGCGGATCAGAGCTAGAAGCATCTGCCATTGCAACGGGAGGTCATTCGGATTCATATTCGTTGAGAAGAACTGATTGGCTTCCTGATCTTAATAGGTGTAAGTAGCAGGTAACCAACTTGTTACTCACGAACTTGCTGAATGTACAATGACCCATCGATGCTGACAGTATTGGTGTCGAGCCGAGTTTTGCCAGCCAAATTTACTAGTATGTATATCATGTGTAGTCTAATCATGTGCATTAATTTAAAAAGGAAAAATTGGCTAGACATATGCAAAACTTATAAAGGAAAATAAAAAAAAAGGAGGATCATATTCAATGATGAGAAGCAAGGTCATCGGAGACTCTCTTTCGAAATTCATATTATCCTAATACCAAAGGGCGTCCCCTTTGGCGGGTTTGAACTCACGAATATGCGTGTCGCACTCAATTTGTAGCACATGCGCTACTTGTTGTTAAGCTAGTCACTCTCCTTTGGTCTACAATTTTAATTCCCATATTTGTGGACATGTATTCTTCGCCAGTTTTTTACTATGCTGGAAAATGCAGCAAATTAAGATGTATTTTTTCTTTTTGAAAATGATAACAGCGCTTTCTAGAAATTCGTAGTAGACATCATTTGGAAAAAATGCCAATTTTTGATGGAGATATAAGCAAAACTCAATGTTAGTATTATATTAATATTAAGCTGTATAACACAAAATTGAATATGGATGAAAGTAAAGCAATATATGCCAAAATTGGAGTTAGTAGTATAACATGAGCTACAACGCACAGAAACTCAAGTGATATTCAACAGATGCAGTTGCATCTGGAAATTCAGTGTTTAGGAAGAGTAGAAACTGTGGAACAGATAGAAATATTCACGGAAAAAAAGTATAAAAAAACAATAGGAATTCGACTAGATAACATTAGGGTTTTATTATCAAGTTAAATTCTACTTGAGAACTTTTGTAATAAATAAATGTCCTCTTTATATAGTTTTTATCAGAGAGATTAGGTAAGCATTCCTAGGTCCATACATAGCCAGTAATATCCCTTGTTAGACATAAATCTTGATAGTAACCAATCGGTGTATTAATAGAGTTCATGGGTCCTTGATCATAATGGTGTGATTAAATACACATTATGTTGATTGGTCTTTAACTATAAGTTGCTAGGATAGAAGCTTGGTAGAAAATTTATATTAGTATGAATCAGCATATATCATTTGGTAGTGTAATGTCTGCAGTTAATGACGAAGTTATTTACTAAAATAAAAAAAATATAAAAATAAAAGCAGTAGAAATACAATTATAATCAGTTAAAGTTTTTATTACAGAAGATTTATGAAGAGTTAAAATAATTGAAAAGTATGAGGGTATTTATAGTGATTTGAAGAACTTGGATACCATCAGACTTGAATGGATGTATATTTATTTTAGATTAGACAATTAATATAAATAGCAAAAGACTTTCATTAGCCATGAAGATCTTTATCTTATCTTAAAAGAATAAAAAAACAACATCTTATATATTATTTATTACGTGTTTTATTTTCATTTTTTCACAAATAGACGGCAATCTCGGGTAATAAAATGACGATATGGGTACACCCAGGACTGAGACTATGAAAATAGACATCGGTAATGCCATATATGGATTCTGATATAACAAGCCTAATAACGGATTTAACTTGAAAAGTATAAGATGATACAACCGGATTCAAAAAAAGTTCATAAAATCACAAATTTAAATGATTTACTGTATATATGAAACCACTACTACGGCCGACCTGTGCTGCACATAATGATTTTGTTGTGCCCAGATGAGCTGCTCACTATAGCCTTAGCTGTTGTACCCACTGAATATGGTTAAGAAGATTACAAGATGCACATGGGTACAAAAAAGAAACTACACACAAGCACAACGCTAATCCTCCTGTTTGTGCAGAATTATAGATTCTGTCTGTGTGCATGATATTAATCCCATGTGTGCATAATAGTAGAATTGCCCATAAGCATATCATTATCCCTATTTGTGCATAATAAAAAATCTGACCATGAGCATAATGAGCTGATCGTATGGGCACAAGTTGATTTGTACATGAGCATCGTGCCGTTCTCAAAATTTCATTCCATTTTTTATTGAAATGTGTTTTTAAATTACATTTGTTTTTATTAATATAGATTATAGACAATACAACAATTCAGTACGTTGTTGATGTAGAGCAAAAGTACATGCAAGAACCAATATTATCAGGCTTATATTATATAAGGGGCAGGAGACACAGATAAAGACTTATTTGTTATGTTAAGGTTTATTTCAGAATATATAATAAGGAAAATGATGAGGAGAACTGACGAAGAAAATAAAAGGAATTATGAAAATAAGATGGTTATTTATACTAAATTATTCAAGAGTCTAGTTCCCTTCATGAACTAGACTTCAGGGACACAGTGTTACTGAATTACTCTATAACTTGAATGCGAGTAAGTTGAGATTGTAATGTGGTCATTGGTTGTGCCGCAGTGCGGGTAGTAATAGAATGTCTTGCATAAGCTGGGGATTGATATGCAATTCGGATAAGGTAATAATGTGTGATATGTTTAGGATAGTAGTATAATAATAGATTAAGCTTGACAGGTTCATGACAAATATATTTACTGTTGCATCCACAGATCTGGGTGCATTCCTTGGTTAAGATTACGACACAGTTTGATATGTTAAGTTCTACATTGCTGTGTATTATGTTATGAAGCTCCGTTTATACAAAAATGTGGAACTAGTGTGTGTCACCTAGACTTGATTGGATATATGTATATATATAAATAGACTCCTTTAAACAGGTTATATAATTAGAGAATGTGAATATAAAAGAAGATGGTTTGATCTTATAATAAAGTTCTTTAGTTTTAGTGTGCTCTTTCATTTTATAACAGTTTTCCTTTATTTTTATTAAATGATTTAGTACATATTTTAGCTTTGAGATTTATATAATCTCCTGGCGTAACATTCACGATTATTATCATTTGTAGATATGTTTGTAGCTGTAATATTTGCAGCAACAATGGTTTTTGCTCGGGCATGAACTTAAATAACACTCACTGCTTAAATTTATAAGCAAGCCAAATCTAAGATTATAGATGATGTTACTTTATCACTCATAAAATTTAAACAAATTAACCTTGTTTAAACGTACTATTTTAGTTTACGATTGTCAGCTGTAAAAAGATTTGTTTTCAAGTATAGCTACGATCAAAACTATGGTTATTAGACAAAACATTAGTTTATTCTTTCTTTTTTGTTTCTATATCATCATTTAAAAATTTTATCAGTTTTCTGGAACATTTCCTGGGTTTGTAGCCAGTTCTAGCTTTTCATTGAGTAGATATAAATATTATTGCCTTTAATTTGATCTGGTAATCAAGAAATACAGTACTACGTCCAAGAATATAGTAATAAATAATGATATTTGATCTTAGAATGCAATTAAATGAAAATATCAGTCTCTAATATAACGACTGCTACCTATATTAAAAACATTAGCCCATTATATTAGAATACGTATTCAGATACAAGAAAAGACAAAAGAATACCAGCTTGATATTCCGATATGCCTTATCAAACAGTCAATATAGCCTTGGAGTATGAAAACAAAAAGAGAGAAACAACGCACGTATAAAAGGATTTTCAAGGTTTTACATTATTTAGCGCAATTAAAACCTTGCTAAATTGCACAATTCGGCCAATGTAAAAGCAGCATTACAGCGCATCAACCCATAAACTAAACAAAATAGGCAATGCTACAAAAACTTAATTATAAAAAGCGATGGGAAATACAATTATAACTCTTCTAAGTTTATTAAAGGTATAAAGTAAAGCAACGATTCATCTACTCGATGGATCGTTGTGGTATTTATATTAAATGTCTAATTCAAATTACTAATGCAGTAATTTGATCTTCTTGGTTTTAAAGCTGATGGGAAAAGGGATCAGCAATTACTAATTCAGGTTATACAATTATCTATAATTGTTGTTTGTGATTTTAAATTATAGTTAAGTTTCTATATTTCATGATCTTGGTTCTCACACCAGATTCATGTTATTCATTACTAATTCAATTTGATGTGTGAAAGACTGCCAGTAGTTCACATCAGGCAATATCTGTTATCACAGAAACATGCATTTTCTACCAGAAAAACCGGCTGTCATATCATAAATTCATTAAAAAATAATTACAAAAGTAAGCTCGTAGAGCAACGCCGTAATTGAGCATAGCAAGAAGATTGAATGGCTAAGTCTCTTATACTATGGTATATATCTAAGTTTTAAATAAAAAAGCGGGTTTTTTA
The DNA here is from genome assembly GCA_027405735.1 of Mucor racemosus. NCBI lineage: Eukaryota > Fungi > Mucoromycota > Mucoromycetes > Mucorales > Mucoraceae > Mucor > Mucor racemosus. The sequence goes on along the minus strand of JAPEHQ010000013.1, from coordinate 638,437 downwards.
AACTTTTTTTATATTTAACCATGTGAGATCTGAATATTCAGACTTTGTAGCGGACATTTTCGGGACTCATTTTATCCTTACCAACACTCATGATTTTGATAAAAAAACAGAAAAATCAAATTTTGATACCAAAATCAACGTTTAAATACACTACATTGTGAGAGAGAATTGTAGCCATGACTAATACACATTTTATAAAAGCTTAATATTAAATGTTAAGTAATGAAACTTAGCATTTTTGGCCCAAAAACGGTTTTTTGATTAAAGGATTTTCATGTAATATTTTGCAATAAAAAGACTTGTTATTTTTTATTGAGCAAATAGAGCGCTAAATTTTTTATATGTGTATATTTTTTGTTTTTATAATTGGTAGTATAATTCACTCTAGATTTGCAAAACTAGAAAAAAAAAATTAAAAAATGTCCAAATTGATGATCTGGACAAGAATGGTTTTTGAATTTAATATTCCGCTTGTAAGCTCTGCAAATCTGAAAAATAAGAGATTTCACGATATTTGAGAACTTTTCCAAGAATCTATGATGCTGTACTCACTTGATTCAAGTTTATTACTGTAAATATTTAAATCTGTTGATTCTGTGTATTATTTTACTTGTTGGCCATATAGACGTACGTTCTAATTATCGCACTAGAGTTGATTTACATTGGTTTTTCGTCAAACCCCTTCAATGTCATAAACATGAACATGGTCATCACTGGGACCTATTGCTGTCTTTTACCCTATTTTATCGAAAGCTAATTTATTCAATACTTTGCCAGAACAAATTTGGTTACTAACAAATGGTTCCTCGGTATCTGCATTCAAATTCCATAAATCAAATTGCCAGTTCCATCTACAGTACCAAACAAGGCGGGGTGCGTAGGAGACCATTTTATATCATGTACATAATCGTCTGCGTGTCTAAATGAGTAAATAGGAGGGATAGCAGATGCTTTTTAATAATGTACTACAAAAGATGGTTTTTAAAAAAGGATGTTTATAAATCTCATTGATATTTGTTATAAAAACATACATTTTTCGACTAGAGAGACGGTAACCGAGTGTAACGAGGTAGAGCTGTCAGTCATGATAAATTCATTAAAAAAATTGCAAAAGCGAGCCCGCAGAGCGACGCCATAACTGAGCATAGCGAGATTGAACGGCTAGTATATAAGTACATATTATGGCAATAAATGTAAACCTGCCTTTCATTTATTCAATTCTTTGATGTAAAGACATCTGGATTTATTTTTTTATTAGCAGTTACCAATATATTAATTCCAAATGCCGAATCTGTGGTAGCATCGCCTAGAAGACCTACAAGCTGTGCATTTCTGAAAGGGCAAATCTACCGCTTTGGTGAACATTTGCCCGCTAATAGCTTAGAAGCTGATGGAACTTTACTAGTATCAGATGCAGAAGGAGGCGTTATTATATTTGGATGAAGAAGAGCTGCTCAAATAGCTATATATGTTAATGGCGATGCTATGGTGATTAATCATGGGTTTACTAAATCACAAAATATAATTACACAAACTATCGCTTATCATGCTAGCTCTAATTTTTAAAGAGGAATCGATTATTTGTAAATCCACAGCTGATCCAGATTTTCCTATCTGTAAAGAAGGTTTTTAATTTTATCACAGTTTGCGATACTGAAAGTTTCAACGTAACTGTGAAGGAACTAGTAATACATGATTTTGAGCTTCCAAAAAGTATTTAATAATCGTTATTTGGGATTAAAGGGCCTTACACAATTATATTTGGGGTTTTATGGCAATGGGATGTGTGAAGAAGATTACATGTACCCTGATTATTTATGAAAGGGGACTCTTTAAAGAACCAATATTATCTCTTACTATTTTATTTAGTAAGCTCGTACATTTGAAAAAGCTCATTTTGGAGAATATCACTTTTATAATGGACAGGCATTAGATAAGCTTTATTGTTTTGAGGAAATCCGTATGCAATGAAAGCGCCAAATTTACCAAAATAAAACTGATGGATCAATTTACAGCTTGTTTGATTACATTTCCAACAGTTGTGTGGATTTACTACAGATCAATCTGTGAGCATTTGCTGTAGACAACGGATCAAAAGAATTCGAGATGATTTTGGGCTTCTTCAACCATAATCATTTGACTAAATTGGATTCTGGGCATACTTATTGCCAATACTTGGATTTACAAGGAAATAAAACTTTTTTAGAGTCGTATCATGAAGAATCGAAAAAAGAAAATATTCCTGGCAAATACATTACTATCAAGTATGAAGATCGTAACGTCTTTTTTTTTTTTATTTTTTTTTACAAATATCGAGTAGATCAATTAAGTTACGAGTATCTCTAGCTTTTTTAAAAGAAAAACCATCCCTATGACCTTTTCATCAATCCAAAAGGAAATAGTCATTTGAGAACATACAGTAAACCCATATCTAGGGGAATGAAATAAAAAAAGATTTTTATGTATATACATACTATAACGCATATTTTGTTTTAACTAAATTTATAATACATTAGGTTATAATGCAAATTACATCATGACTTGATTCCATACTTTTCCTTATTAAATGGATGAGGGTAACATCCATGTACAGGACAAAAATAAACGAGGGAATTTACATAGGTCAGTGCTCCTTTAAAAAAGCAGTGTAACCCTCTTAAAAGGTTAAACCATATAACAAAAAAAAAAAAAAAAAGAAAGAGGGAATCCATCCGAATATTGAACCGGTACTTTTATAAATAAAATCATGGGGGTTTATGCTTATTTAGCTTAATGCATTCAGGCACCAAATGAGATGATTAGAATAAGCCGAAGTGTTTTATAATATATAAATGAAATGGTTTGCATATTATAAGCATCATACGTTTACTTTATCTAATGCTGTATCCTAAAACACTTGTTATACATTATCTTTATCGTCAAGCCAAGCTTAAAATAATAAATATACATCACGTTATAATATATTTAGGAATATATTATCACACAAAAAGAAACGCACACAAGTGTAACCTGCGTTTTTTAGTAACGAGGTTATATTCAACTACGTCAATTCCTTGAATAAAGGTACAATACAGAATGGTAAATGAAGAGAGAGAGAGAGAGAGAGAGAGAGAGAGAGAGAGAGAGAGAAATACAATTACTAAGAGAACAAATAGATGTATTATTATATGATACAGTTGGAATCAAAATTATGGCGGTTAGATGTTGCAGTAGATTTGTTTGTTTGTATGTATAGTAAATGTATACTAAAATAAGTTGTGTGTACGTGTGTATATCTCTCACTCTTCCCATGACAATGTCTGTACTTTTTAAATTTTGATATAAAAAGATCAGCCAATTTCTTCATACTTTCCCTCTCTTTTTTTCCCCCTTTCTTTTTTATTCAATATACATTTATGCATTCTTAACTTTATTATATACCCACATTTTATTCATCAAAACAAAAAAAAAAAATTATATACACCATGTCCATTGTTAGCTCACCTCTTTTAAGATCAACATCTTTTGATATCTTGAGTAAAAAAAGCCTAGAAAACAAGTTGCAACCAAAGACAAGCACATCATTAAGAAGATCTTCTTCTGCTTCATCATCTTCATCTTCATCATCTTCATCAACAAATTCAGTGGATAAAAAATATTCTTACAGAACTTGCCCAATGTGCTCTGAGCGTCTGCTGGTTAGAATTCACGGGGCCTTTGTACACAAATGGATCAATTTACACTTTGCTAACAGACATCATGAATGGATGCATGTTGTTGTTAATCTTCATTAAAAAAAAATTTCTAAAAATTATTTTGTATATATAAATTTCATCATATCCACCCCCTCTCATTTTTTCTATTATAAAAAACACACACAAAAAATATACTAAAATAACAACGTCCTGTCCTTTATCATTTAATTTCATGCAAACACAACCTAAACTTCTTTTTTTCTTTTTCAACTGTACTACAAACAAAAAATAAAAATCTCATTTCTTTATAAAAAATACTTTGTACGTCCCTGTGGTTTTTAAGCAATTTTTTAGAGTAAAACACTGTAGTAGCCAAGTTTTGGTTAATTAATAAGGAATGTTGTCCAACGTGATAAATATATAAAGTTATTTTTTATTTTACATTAAATGGCTTTTATTGAAAATTTCTCCTTATGCAACTTTTTTCATGGTGCAATAAAATTTCTGAGAAAAAAAAAAAAAAAAAAAAAAAAAAAAAAAAACGTGGAATAAATCATTTTATTTTAAAATAGATCAGCTAAATTACATTATTTATTTATTACATTAAATCAATCTTCTTGATATTTCTGCTCATAATTAGGAGCTTGTTGTTGTTGTTGTTGTTGTTGTTGTATTTGTTGTTGTACAGTTTGAGATGGTGGTGAACTGGGTGCTGGTGCAGGAGAACTTGGATGTTCTTGTTGATGTGGTGGTTGATATAGAGGCTGCTGTGCGACATAGCCTTGTTGGAAATGGGCTGATCCACCATATTGAGATTCACTATATTGAGAACCACCGCCACCATAATGAGATATATTATTATTTTGGTTATTATATTGTTCCTCTTGTTGATTATAGTGTTGGGCTAATCTTTCTTTTTCATCTTCAGCAGAAGAAACACCACCAGCAGTATCTGAGCGAGTATTAGCAGTGGGAATGCGGAAACCACCAGCATCTACTCTTTGTCTTTGTTGTTGACCAGTATTATTATGAGGATCTTGATTGAATTGTTGTTGGAATTCAGCATAAGGTCGATGAGCATGATGTTGCTGACGTTGACTGACTTGACGATACAATTGTTGATAATTAACTTGACTATACATCATGTTGGAGGGATCATAGAAACTACTGTCTTGGTGATATTGATATTGAGGGTTTGACCAAGCATTTTGTTGATGAGGTGATGAGAAATGTTGTTGTTGGTGCATGGGTACAGGGGAATCAGTTAAATTGATATGGCTAGGATGTGGGGAATAAAGTTGTTGCTGTTGAGGGGGCAAATTAGCATGAGCTTGATAAGGTGAATTAAATGATTGATTAGTGTAATTATTATTATCATTCAAATATTGCTGTTGATTAGGTGGTAAATAAGCATCGGAATTCAATGGAGATGATGCTGGAGGAGGGCCATCATAGGCGGGAGGAGGTGCATCATATAAATCAATTTTATCCAAATCAATTTCAGTTTCTGTATTAGTCTTTAAATCACCAGTTACAGACGTAATTTCATTTGTTGTATATCCTGAAGGTTGAGAGGGGCCATCTGGAGAAGTTGGAATATTTTCTTGAGTAGATCTTCTAGGTGGGAGTTCTGGTGGAACCTTGCTGCTCGATGTAGCATTAGTAGGAGAAATAGGTGACACGGGTGATTTTCCTTTCTTGTCCTCAGCAATGTTAGCGAACGTAGGACGTTCATCTTCGGCAACAGGCTTCCAATTGTCCAAAGCATTTATAGCATCAGCAAAAATAATTGCAGCTTCAGGACCATTCTTGTAAGGACTACGATGCGTTTGTGTAGGTGGAGTGGGTTCAATTTCGATCAAATCAGTCAAATATTTACCAAAACCTGCAATTAAAGCAGTTTTCTCGGCGTATTCGCTCAAAGCATTGAATCGAAGATAAAATGCTTCCTTGAGCGCAAATCGCTTAAAATCAGCTAAATCCATTTCACTTTCGTGTGTATCTTGTGCCAAGGACTTTAATTCCCTTTGGAACTCTAACAATTTAGGCGATTTGGGGCTGGTTTTGCCTAAATTTAAAATACGAGATTGAAGTGAACGTTTCTTTTCCCGTTGATCTGATAGTTTTTCTTCTCTGTCACGAATAGATTTAACAGCATGTCGATATTGTTGATATTTAGCTATTCATTCGAAAAAAAGTTAATATAGTGTCAAGTCCTTATTTTAGTAATCTTACCAGCATAAGCTTGATCAATTTCATATTGTTTATCGAATAAACGGCATAATTTATCACCAACAATGTCCTATATCACAAAAATCAGGACAAACACTCTCTCAAACACACACAAACAAAACATTTACCTCCAAATCACGCCCATTTTCTGATTTCTCTTCGTCAGCTTCCTCCTTTACCCATTGTTTCAGGGCCTTGTGTGTTTCAGAACGCTCATAAGCCATAGTACGCATCGAAGCTAGATCATTTCGTTCCTGAAAGATCCAAAGAGATAGCGCCTTGGTGTCTTGCTTTTGTAATGGATTGTTTTTTGCAATTTGAGAACTAACATCAGCCTTAAATTTACCAATAGAAAACTGTAAATCTTTAAAATTCATTTTACTCATATATATTAAAGTATAAAGAAGAAAAACAAATAGACAACTATTTTTTCCAAGGTTTTCTTTTTATTGAGCGAGGCAAAGCAAAGACAAAGCCAAAAGTTATAAATAGACATGTTAGCCAAGACGAAGAAATGAAAAAAAACTACGTCATTTTACTATTTCAAATCATAAAGATTCTCTATAGGTGTTGTTAAATATGTGTAACTAGGATTTTTAATGGCACTAGGCTGTCCTCCAGCCAAGAAGTTCTTGTAAGGATTTTGAACGACCATAAATGGAACAGATTCGTAAACGCAGTGAACGGGTTGACCAACGTAATTTACCATGATGCGGTAATGATAAAATCCAGTAACATCGTCAACTTCAAGTGGGAAAAAAACAGAGCCAGTGTTTTTCTTGTTATACAATGCTATCAAATCAAGTTAGTAAATATAAGCGCTTGTTGTCATTGTTAGCATGTAACCTACTGATATTTTCGCCAATGACACGGTGATTATGTTGAGTAGAATTCAAAATACGAATACGAGTAATGATATTTGGTGAATTTGGAATATCTTCATCTACTGTCCATTTAAGATATTGATGCGAATCTGCTTCAAATCCTAATCCTGGTGAAGCAGGATAATCAATACGGAATCCCTTACAATGTTCTGGATTGACTCGAGGCGGATTGTAACCATACATCATCATAGCTTCTCCCTTTTCAGTTCGGCGCTCGTGTGTAGTAGCTGCTGCAGAGACAACAGCAGCAATTGTAAATAAAAGCGCCAAGATCAACTTCATTTCAAAATTTAATGTATTTTTTATTGATAGAAAATGTAATCTATACATTGTCTCTTTTTATATTCAATTTGAATCAAGACTGATACCAAAGCATTCCCTGTAATAAGTATGCATATTTAGATGTTTTCACCTTTGTATGAAATAAAATTACAATGCTCTATATTTATTCCTCTTATACTCCAAAGGCATTAATAGATGTGCAATATCTCATGTCAAAAACGCTGCTTGAAAACTGTTTCCTATTGCATATAACAGTATTTTCACCCTGAGACTCAACCAGACTCAAGGTATTTTCGATCTGACTTCGAAATTAAGCAGTAAAATTGAAAAATTAAAAAGCATTTTTGAGTCACCCGCTTAATTTCGAAGTCAGATAGAAAATACCTTGAGTCTGGTTGAGTCTCAGGGTGAAGATACTGGGTTTGAGTTGCTTATACTGAAAAATATGCAAGGACAGTAGTAGTATTCACAAGTTTTGACTTGTGAAAAGCCTTTGACATGTTGGCAATAAGAGTCGCACAGTAGTTTGTTTTGGTTTATTTGTATTAATAGCCCTTAAAACACTATAAATAAAGAAAACTATCTTTTGATTCTCCTGTAGATTTACCTAATATGTTAGCTACTAAATAATAAATAATCAAAATCTACATACTCGTCATCAATATTTTACTTAAAGCATTATTTTTATACAAAAAAACCATGAGCTCCCCATCCCCTACCGAGAATAATATTTGTAAAAGACGTCTTATTGTTGAAGATGAAGAAGAAATCGAAGCAGAAATCGAAAACCAACATGTTCTCATGGATGCTGTAGATCAAAACCACCCAACGTTTGTACCTTATACTGAAAGTTTCACTAGGGTATGTACGGTATAATATCAAAACAACAAAAAGTTCATATATCTGCAATTAACCTTTTTTAACAACTTGCGAACTTGACATTCTGCAAAACCAAATAAATCATTTGGATTGATTTGGCCCCACAGCGTGAGCGAGGAAACCCCGCTGTTGGCCAACATTGAATGTATTAGCATCGACAACATTTGATCTTTCTTTTCTTCTTTGTCTATTGTAATAACATCTCAATGCACATAAAAAGAAAACAATTAAATATATACGTTCCTGGCACTACAAGGAGAAATTTACCAGCAACTTTGGAAACACAAACAACTAGTCGTAGAAGAGCAACAACTGATGATGATGAAGCTTATATGAACTCATTGAAAACTCAATTTAGACATAGAATCATAAAGCATATCAAAACATGCCATGATGAAAACGAGTCTTTCAATGATTTATACAAAACATTGATGCAGTTAAAACAACTTCCAAGAGGTGTGGTCTCGAGCGCTGAACAGAGCATCAATGCACCAGTAAATTCAATTGTAGTGTATCTAAATCGTGTAACAAGAACAACCAAAAAGAAAAGCATTGGACATTGGAAAGACTATGTAAAAGAAAATTTTGAATCCCTCAAAGATTCAGTAACGATACAAGAAGAATCCACTGCAGCTCAAGAAGGCGTTGAAGAGCAAGAAGAAGTAGATGAAGAAGAACCGGAAGAAATAGATGATAATGAAGTAGAAGACGACGTAACACATAGAACTTGCTCTGCATCCTTCTCATCAGTTATTCGAAAGGATTTGCCACAAAATTGTCGATCAACATTCATTGGTACTATCAATAAAACCATTGAACAAGCTTCAGATTACTTGGCTGATTTCAGCAAGCAAGTAATGAAAATGTTGCTGCTTTTCAAAGACAATCAATTTATCACAAATAGCGGCAATATTCAATTAGTGCACCAAGAGGGACAAAGTCTCAATCCAGTGTTACCAGTAGGATATCTACACGAGGATGTGATTGTGCCTAAGCCCTTAAATAGTCAATTCCTGCAGACTGATAGCCTGAAAGAAGAGTACAATGCATTATTCCAAGAGGCTCACTTTGATCAAATCCATTCAACTTACTTTGGATCAAAAGGAATTAGCAAATCCACCCTGAATACGGCACGACTTCATAAAGCAATAGTAAATTTACTTGGGCGTGATGAGGAGAATGTTTACAATGATTTGTCGTCTCACGTTATGAAAATGGCAAGAAATGTTTATATCGCCAATTTCATGAATATGTGGGCAGATAATACAATCGTAAACAAAGCATTGAACAGGCTCTTGAATATTCTATTGATTGTCCATTTATCTCCTGCTCGTGATCAAGAATTCAAGAAAAAACGCGAGGAGCTCAAAGGAAAGAATAAAGGAAAGAATAGACAGCCTCCCAACAACAATTGTGCCATTCCAGTAAACTCGATGTCACTCATCAACAAAACTTATAATGGACGCAGAAGACTTTTCGCTGACGAGATTAAAAGAAGGAATCGTTATATCGAGAAAGGAGGAGATTGGGTTGTTAAGCAATGGAAAGCTAGCTTGTGTCAGCAAAGGCTGAACTCATATGCAGATGTTTTGCAAAGAGAGGTAAGATTGATGAACAATCGAATTGAACAAGTATATTAAACAACCTTCTTCTAGAAACAAAAGCGGCAAGTGAGACGAGAGCAGCAACGTCAACAAGAAGAAGAGCAAGGTATCAAAATGCAAGAAGCGTTGGTAGAAGAAGAGATTCAAGATGTTGACATGGAAGATATTTTGGTAGAAGAGGACACCTCGCGAAAAAGAATAAACCAGTTAAAGCAGATAACAAGAGCAGCTCTTTTTGAGGAAAAAACAATTTGCAAAGCATATTTTGTTGGTAAATTGAGCAACATTAGCGACAAAGAAGTGGAGGTCATCTTGAAGATTATTAAATTCGTAAAGCCATACATGGCATCTAGAGCCACATACCATGTCTTTTCACATCAAATTCCCTTTCTCTTGATGGTTAATCAAGTATTGCGTTCTGTTGGTTACCATGAGCAAGTGGTGAAATTGACCCCCATCATCAGGCCTACAAATCTGCACGCGTTATGGATTGATGCTACTACATTACACTCTTTGTTTTGTGCTCGAAAGCTGGAACATAAGATGGTACTCCATGATTTCGAAGGGAACGTCATTCGTGCGGCTTCAGTTACGTCTCAAAAGGATGCTGTGTTTAGTAGTTTTTTCGACATAGATCGTCTAAAAACAATATGTGCTGGCTACGGGTTGCAATTCGCCTACCGTATGCATGTACTACCTGGACTTCAGTGTGTGAGAATCCTTGGTACTAGAAATTACCAAAAGCATAAACAGAAGAATAAACAGCAACCTCCTGTGACTCAGACATCCACAAGAAGCAATGAGATCAACAGCAGAATTGCAGCATTGATTGACCAGAAGACCACAATAGAGAAAAGGTTGAAGAACGCTCAAATTACACTTAATAAATATCTACTTGGTTCAGAAAGTGCTTTTCAACTGAAAAAAAAATGGAATGATGAAAATATAGATAGAGACTCGCTGCATAAAGAGATACAAGTGGCCAAGAAAAAGAAGAGACAATTGATTCAAGAAGTAGTGAAAGCAAAGCAAGAACTGTCCAGTGCCAATAATAACATCTACAAGCAGAGATATGACGCTACCTCCTCTGCCGAAAGAAGACAGATAATACCAGTCGAGCCCAACAAACCTTGCCATCACAAGGTGGAGGAGTGTATTATTGATCAAAAAGTAGATAAAGGCCAACTTGTATTTTCAGGGACAGACAACGGTATTATTAATGTCACGGAGACAGTTGCTTTTGGTGTCGATAGGTTGAAATATCATCTTCGTTTGTACAATCGCTTTCAAGTATTACAAGATCAAGGTAATTTAATGCTCGTTAATATCTTGCTTGTGGCTAATTTTCAATGCACAAATTTTAGAAGACGCTTATATGGAAGAGAAAGAAGACGCTCAGTTGAAGAAATTGCCCACATCATTCAAGGTAAGGAGTGCCGCCCTCCGCCAACATAGTGGTCTTGCTTCTTTTTCGTCTTCGCTCAATAGAAGAAAGCGCCTCACAGTCTTAGGTCAAAATGTTGCTGATCTTGAAAGCGATCTTTCTGAGTCCAGTATACAGCAATGTGGTACAATTGATGAACTGGATGCAACATTCACTCGCCATTCCCAAGCCAAGTCATGTATTCGTCAATTTTACTTTTCGAGATCGAGTGCTAATAAAAAAAGACGATTAGAATTAACGAAAAATCGATTTTATGATAGACTTGCATCAAAGGAACGAAAATTTACGAAATCATCGTCCCCTATTATGTTTATTGGAGATCGTGGGCATGCAATCAGGTCTCCTATTAAAGGACATTTGCGATTTGGTGGATATTGGAAAGAACTGAGACATTCTCGATATACGCCTACATTGATTACTAATGAACACAACAGTTCTCAGACCTGCCTTTGGTGTTTCAGCAAATTATCACATCCGTATACTGCAAAAGATGGTACAGTCAAGAAGACTAATGGGTCATTCATTTGTTTGAACGATGTCTGCCCAAATAAGTCTGTCGTCATGAGCAGGGATTGTCTTTCTGCATTAGCGATTGGCCTCGCTGGTGCTGCTCAGCTTATGCTTGGTTACACCTTTCCTTGCTTTGATCCAAAAAACACAACAGCGAAACAAGCAATGTTTTCTCAATTAGCTCTGTCATTTTCGGATAGAAAACAGCAGACAAGCTGGCCCTCCGTTGGGGGTAGTACGACGAGAGCTTCGGCTCTTTGAGGTAAGTTTATATTCATTAGACATAACTCAATACTAAATCAATTCATTGTTTAATCTTCTAAATTCAAATTCACCTTTGGTAAGTAAAATCCTTCCACATTTGTTACCCAGTCAACTAATCAAATCTCTCTTTCCTTTTTGAACTACTTAGCTTGCTATACCCTCTCAGTATTTTCAGATCTTGAATCATGGGAGAACAAACCTTAAACTCACATGATTTATACAAAATAGTACTTTTAAAATCGATAATTCCATACTAACAAAGATACGATTACAATAAGAATTATTTGTTTTGATTTATTATGCATTCTCAATCTTATATTGCGGAAGGTGTGTTTGAGTTGTCATGAATGACAAGCCAATGAAAGTCGACGTTTCAGGGGCAAATTGGGGCTCCAAACTTAAATTGTTACACATCAATTATAATATTTTTGAATAGTCTCGAGGCAGAGAAAGTCGTATTTCCATAGATATATGCTCTGAATGTAGTTTTACCTAAGATATAGCCAGATATACGTTGCTAATTTGCCAAAATTTACTTAAATTGATATCTTAATCGATGTGTTTGTGGCGTTTCGGCGTTCCTTGACTCTCAGAAATGCACCAAATGATAGTCCTCGTTCAATAGATGTAATTCAATGAAATAAAATAGAATTTCCCAAATATTTTTTTTCAACTCGATTTTCCATGAGGTATACCTCGTCTAAATTTTGATTTTGGACAAAATTCAATTTTTCGCCCCAAAAATGAGATTTTTTACTAAGGCATTAACTGGCAAAAATTATCTGAAATAACAATATTTTTCATACAAAGTTGTTTAATTAAACGTTTTATGCCTACTTTTTTGACTTGTCTTATGAATAATTAAAAATTGACTTTTTCTAAAATATTGAACGTTTTTTGCTGACAAATGTATAATAAAAAAACACCAGCGTAAAAAAGGTATTAGAATATACATAAATACTTAATTTTACTTTTTATAGTTACTATAGCTTTAGACACGAAATAATTCTTTAAAGTTGCAATTTTTTCGAAAAATGTCAAATTGAACGAGAAATAATCCAGTTGCGATTTATGTTTTTAAGCTCCGGTTTTATTGTTTTTGGCTTGATTATAGCACTCATTTATTGGCAAAAATATTATGAAAACAACTCACACCTTGTTATAATTATAATTACATTACTTGAGACTACTCATATATAATATTTTTGATGTAAATCTTATTATTAATGCATAATATTGCCCTGAAAAGTAAAAAAAAAAAACCCCCTTTGGTAGCTCAAAATCAAGTCGCAAAAATTCGGTGCTCCGATTTTAAACATCTGGGAAATGTAGAAGCAAAGAATACCAAACTTATAACAATGGACCTTTATTCTAAATAATAATATTATGGCAAGAGTAACGCGCGGTATATCTCTAGAAGAATGGGAAGAAAAGACCAGGCTTACAGATAAAGAAAAGAAAAGCGTATACGATTTGCAAGATGCCTGTACAGAGTTACCACTTCCCTCCAACTGGGTAACTATATAAATGAATTTATTTGCATATATATATATATTTATATATTTATATAAAAATTTTAGTATTTTGGTGATAAATTATTAGGATCACCATCACTTGGTAGCAACATGTCGAATTCATCAGGCGGATTATCACCAGAACAAGTGCCCGTGTCATCATCAAGTCCACTCAATCCACACGTCCTTGCATCTCGCTTATTAGCAGGCGGTAATTCAGCACCTATGACAAGGACCTTATCCACTGCCAACTTACTTGCTGAAGCTACAGCAGCAGATACAGCAGCAGAGAAACATGTAGCAAGCGAAATTGGCAGTGAGAAACCCATAGAGACATTGCAAGAATTTTTCGATTGGTTTGCAGTTATGGAATCTGAAATGGAGAAAGGACAGGAAGATGTATATCGCAACCATTTATCGATAGTGGAACTATATCAGAACGCATGCGATGAATTTTTAGAGGATTTAAAGACAACATGCCAATTATTTGATGATATGGAAAAGGATTATTCGTTTGTGGATGTTAGAACTCGATCTATTCAAACAGCATGTGAAACTTTGTTGGAAGAACAACATAGGTCAACTCGTTTAGCAGAAGGATTAGCAGCTAGATTGGAATACTTTAATCAATTAGAACCTATTGCAAAACTATTCAATTCGCCAGGTGATGATATTTGTTTACAACCTGATTTCATACCAATGCTCGAGAAATTGGATGAATGTATAGAATATATGCAAGAACATGTAAGTCTCTTCTATACACATACACAACACGCTTAATGATTTATGAAACAAACAATAATTTAGCATACATATCATGATTCTGAATTATATCTAATGCGTTTCAGACAATGCATGACTCGAGGAATTACATTAATCAAAATGTATGTAGTATCTACACTTAAAACATTGGGATATGATGTGTACAAGCAAGTGAATACTAAAGATGCTACTATGGGAAAACAAATTGCAATGTATTACGTTAAATTTAAAACTATTGCACCTACAATTCGATCTTTAACGGCACAAGTAGAAAAGAGATGCGACCATAAAGAATATCAATCATTATATGAGGATATGTTACATGCTTATTTCCAAACAAGACAGCAATTATTGAGTCCTCTCATCTCTAAAAAGATCCAACAATTAGGTCCTAGCGATAAAGATTTACTTGGTTTTGCAAAGAATGGGTGTGCTTATATGATGAGTCTTTGCTCTGATGAATACAATCTGTTTTATAATTTCTTTCAAAAATCAGGGGAGCAGGAATTATAGTAAGATGACATGTTTATTTAAAGGATTTTCCATTACTAACAACTGTATCATAGCAACTATTTGGACCTGCTAACGAGCCATTTATATGATTATCTTCGACCACGAATTATTCATGAAAATGATATTATTACACTTTCTGAACTTTGTAATGTATTTTTAATGTATGTTATGCAAGATGAAAATGATCTGGGTAAATAAAACAAAAGAGCCAAACAAAACTTTATATTAAATAGATATTTAGTATTAGGGATTATGGATGATAAGAATGAAGTTAAATTTGGCCATCTGATTCAGAACGTCTTGGAAGATGCACAAGGTAGACTTGTATTCAGAGCACAAATGTTTATTCATAACGACATTCAAAATTACCAACCAAAGCCGCAAGATTTTGAAAATGTACGTCAACATAAAGATCAGCATGAAGATCAAGATAAACAAAAAACATCTGTTGTATTAGATGCAAATATTACAACTACTGCAGCAACGTTAGCAATCACCGAGGAAGATAATTCAGATACCCATTCTATTCGATCAGCAAAGTCTAATTTACTTGCTGATGGTAATGATGAAACAAGAGGTTGGTTTCCTACATTACAAAAGACTTTGTGGATTTTATCAAAGTTATATAGATGTGTACAGGTATGTTGTGGATAAATTACCAGTGCTTTTGTATATGCTCATATTTTGCAAGTAGAATGGAGTCTTTGAAGATTTAGCTCAAGAAGCTGTATCCCTATGCAATGAATCACTTCAAAAAGCTGGTGAATCAGTAACTACACTCAAATCAAGACTTGATGGCGAATTATTTTTGATAAAAAACCTGCTTGTGCTAAAAGAACAACTCGCTCCTTTTGAAGCTAATATAGTGCATGCAGGAAAAACGTTAGATTTCTCTCATGTTACAGGTAAAATCATGTAAACACACAATATTACATCATTTTAATGCCATGCACATAATAGACTCGCTATCATCTTTGCAGCAACAGAAATCACTCATGTTTAACCCAAATGCTCTCATCGGCTTGGCTCAAAAGGGCATGCCTCGTGTAGTAGAAGTTAGTCTAGATTCAAGAAGAGAAATCGATTTTCAAATCAAAAAAGTGTGTGAGGAATTTATCAATAATTGTGTTGATGGTGCGGTAGAACCTCTTACAGCATTTTTGATCAAGGTAACTATCACAGCAATGTATAGATAAATTGTTAACTTGCATGTAAAATAGTTATCGACTATTCTACCACCCGCAGTGTTACCTAAATCACCAAATGGTCAAGATTCCCCTGTGCAGAAATTGAATCAGAGTAAGTCTTGTGCATGGTTTTGATGCAATTTTCAATTGACATTTCATCTTTTTTTTTATATATATATAAAGAGGATGTTCAGGAATCTACTGATCAATTTATGGAAGCAGTAGAAGAACGCATTCGATTTGTGATAAAGAAATTACGAGAATATGTCAACGATCAAAAGATGGAACAAATTTTGTTAAAACCTATAGAAACTAGTATTGTTGAACAATATAAATCGTTTTTAATTAGAATTGATATAGAATCAAAGGAAGGAGGAAGAATTGAAGTATTGACACAAAGACCAATGTCTGCTGAATCAGTAGCAGTTTGGGTATCTCAAATAAAAGATCAATAAAAGCTGACGTTGATTGACGTTGTATCATTAATATTAATGCATATTAATCAAAATGTCTTGGCTCCTTTTGACGAGTACCAAGTTATTTATGTTTTAGATTCTTTGAAAATTGCACTGTTCAATGCTTTATTGAAGGAGGCGTTGTTTAACTCGATAAAAACAACCTTATTATTATTATATTACCTGTATATTGCCACAACCGATAAGAATAGTTAACTCCTTGCAAATGAGTCAAATGCTCAATCTTAATCACGCTAACACAAAAACAAAAATACTGTAGTATGCCTTGTATTTATGAGAAAGCATACTCAAAGTTTAATGCACTTTGCTGTCATAAAAAGTATCATGAAAAAATTGTTCATTGTTATCAAAGCATCGAAAATCGAACGGAAATCGAATTTTGCATTATCACTATCAGTACCTGAATTACTAAAATCCCATTGCTAAAGTTTTACCGGCTCGATAAGATGTACCGTGGTTATTTTTAATGATTACCGGTTCATTCACCATCGATGGCTATGAATAAAATAAGCTGACGACAATAATAATCAAGCTGATCCTCGGGTCATTGTGTAATTTACAGCTTTTTATAAATATAAAATCCTTAATATTAAATCTATAACCTAAAATTATGTCCAGTATTAAAATTGCATAATTCTGTATTAATAATATGTCGGTTATGGAACTGAAAAAGAAAAAACATTTAAAATAATATCATTTAAAGGAGTCTGTGAGTTTTCTTGTGGTTACTATATTAGTAAAAATTATATATTTATATGTTTATGTATAGGTTATGATGATCAATTTCATATGTATACATATCATAAAGGAGGGGGCCCACATCATGCCCGCTGTTTTCATGTCTATTTAAGATAAACTCACATTTCAACAGTTTTTTTTTTTCTCTTCTTTTTACTTTTTTCACTTTTTCAAAAACCAACTAATGCTACTAAAACCTTCTATATATTATGCTTTAATATCGTTGTTTGCTCAATTGGCATTGGCAGGACCTGAAGAAGAACATGAGGTTGATCCAAAATCAGCGGAATTTTGGGGACAAATTGTAGCAATTTTTTTTCTTGTAGCTATGAGTGGCATTGTTGCAGGTATAAAAAAAATCATTGTTTACTTTAATTAGATAAAGAACCAATTTGAATACTAACTTGTATATTATTATCAAAGGTCTTACACTTGGCTTGGTAAGAGATTTATTACTACAGGTTAAGGATAAAGAATACATATATTCATGCATACATTTTGTTCTATCTTTAGATGTCATTGGATACAACAAACCTTTCAATTCTGGAAATTGCAGGTACACCTCAGCAGCAATACTATGCTTCTCGCATTATTCCCATACGTAAAAACGGACATATTCTATTAGCAACCTTATTATTGACTAATACAGTACTGAATGAAACATTGCCTATTTTATTTGATGGTATTTTCAGTAAAGGCTTTATTTCTGTCATTGTATCTACTGCATTGCTTGTATTATTTGCAGAGATTATACCACAAGCTATATTTTCAAAACATGGATTAGCAATTGGCGCAATGTTTGCATTTCCTGTAAGAATACTCATTGCCGTTTGGTTTGTAATTTCCTGGCCAATATCCAAGTTTTTAGATTCTCTTCTTGGAACGCATACAGGATTTACTTATGGCGTTGCTGGTAGGAAACTAGTAAAAATGCTTTACCAGAGTGATTCAAATTAACGTTTCATATTCTAGAATTTGGAGCACTCCTTAAACTTCATGATAAATCCCATTTCAATGATGGAACTCTTCAACATGAAACTGTCAACATGCTTCAAAATGTATTGGACATGCAAGAAAATTATGTTGGTAAAATTGTAACACCTGTTGGCGCCATGTTGATATTACATGCCAGCACTACTTTGAATTCATCTAATATTTTACAATATTTGAGTAATGGATATTCTCATATATTTGTGTATAACAATGATGATAAAGAGCAATTGGATATTATTCGAGATGATCATGAATTCCTTGGCGTTCTAGATTTGAAGGTAAGCATATTTACCCGTGATAAAGCCGAATCTTTGCTTACATCTATGTCCAGTCGTTGCTTGGTTTGGAGCAAAAAGAACTCAATGTATCTATTGGTAATATGAAACTCGATCCTTATTTGACAGCTTCTTCCAGAACTCCAATTATCGAAGTAATGACCAATCTGCTTCATGCAGAAAAGTAAGTTTTAAAATAGGACTTCTCAACTGCATTGAAACTAAAAAGCTTTACAGAGAAGAGGTTGTCTTGATTTATCGTACGGAGCAGGATATCGAGATTGCTAAGGAGGAACAAGATGAAAAATTACATGCAATTGCATCAATTCGAGCAGGCGCAATTAAAAAACATGCAAAAAGTATCAAATGTGCCATCAGAAGATTGTTTGGTAGTACATGTCCTGTATGCCATAATCTCTCGATAAGCAATTCATCTACAATGGCAATGGCTACAGATGATGCTTCTAAAAACTCTGGTAGCCAAAAGATCGAAGAAGGTATTATTATGGATAATACTAGTAGTGTTCCTACTATGATTGCTGCAGCATTAGAATCTGGTCTGCTGGGTATTGTTACAACGGCTGATATTTTAAATCAAATATCGTTTGTTAGGCAACATTTGAATATTCAGCACCATGATAGTGGTAATTTGAATACTCAGCAAATTGCAAAAATAGTATAATACGTATATACTGTATATTCACATAAATAATTATTCTTTGAAACAAATATTATATTCACTCATTTACAATCCATGGTATTATATTTTGCGATTTACATCCTGCTTATACGTGTATTCAATGCAACGTGTTTGCCAAAAACAATAAGTCTTTTGTTATGTAGTTGATTTATATTCTAATTGAGTGTTTCAATTTATATACTATAATTTATATTAAAGTTAAGTAATGTTGTACTGACCCGGGCATAGAAGTGTCCCGAAAACAAAAGAACTATGAATACATTGTATGATAACATATGTTGACGTCTCACTCGCCTCTACTGCAGCAACATCTAAAATTAACTAACTCTTTCTCAGCATAATCTTTAGTGGGAGTTCTATTCCCAATTTTTTTGATTATTTAAGTTTCGGATCTTCTCAAATGGCATGGTTCCCGACAAGATTAATGACCACAAGAAGTTGATGCAGGCAAGTTCCTTGATCAGTTTTGCTGGCAATTGAGGAGGTAGTTCAATATATGTCAAAGGTCATACACGTCGATCGCCAAAGCCTTATTGCAATCAATTGTCAACATCCAAGAATGATAGCTTGATAGTCCTGGACGAATACCGTTCCACAATTACTTGTAACTCTTGCTTCCAGCAAACTCGGAAAAAACTTGTACGTCAAGACAATAAGATTAAGCGAGTTCAAGGTGCCGTGGTTTGCATCAATCCAATGTGCACTTTACGTCAAACACGCAATTTCACTACCACGAATCGTGATAAAAATTGTGCGCGCAACACTTTACTCATTGGTCTCAGCTCCAAGGTCTCTGAGGATTATTTTCCTTTCCTACTACAGTATTTCGAAGAGGTAATTCAACCAAGTAAGGCTTTCATTGAGATTATTTTTACGCATAATACTAATACATCTTCTCTCAAGATACATCTTGTCAAGCAAAGTTCTCACACACCAGTTTGGTGATGCTGAAAACGCCACGAGAGGCGGTAACTCATTAGGACCTCTATCCCCTGATATGTCATAATTAATGGTTATATTTTTATCATAAAACTTTATATAATACATATCATAGTAAAAAAATTTCAATCTAAAAGCTTTTTTTTTTTTTTGAATTTTTCTAGTTGTTAAAATAGAAAAGGTTCCTGATAATATACTTTTTTTGCATAGAATATCTTGGAATCTGTACATTCAATAGTGAAATATCGATTATTCTCCTTCACATGAGATGGTAATTCTTCGTCTACTGGAACATAGCTGAATCCTTGATAGTCTTGTCCATTTCGTTGTATTTCAAACCAAGTTTCAGCTCCTTCTTCATCCATATGCCGGATATAAGGACAAGAATACATTATAAATACTTCCACTCGAGTCAATTGTTTATGACCAAACAGTTTCAAATTGACTTCACACTCTTGTGGATCATAGTTCCAATATCCGTTTAATGATAGTGATTGTAACTGTAAACAGCATGAAGAAATATAGTTACATATACTAAACAATGTACTATCTTCTTCGTTCATAAAACTTTCAAAAGTGCACTCATTTATAGAGATCTCTTTAACATTATGTTGCGTTTTTTCTACATTATTCATCGATATAAAAAAGCCTTGAAGTTCAACTATCTCTAAATGTTCAAGCCCGCTCAAAAGAACATCGAATGGTAGCATTGTAGCTTCTTCATACCCATATCCTTCTTCGAATTCAGAAGATGTTCCAATTGTGGGATATCCAAAATTCATCAATTGCAATCGGGTAAGATTCCTTAGATTTAGCAAAATGTCGTTAAAGTAGTTGGGATAGATACCGATCTTCATGGTCAAATCTTTCAGCTCTAGTTTATAGTTATCGCTAGTGCATAATACAACAAAGTTTTCAGTGTCATCTGATAATTCAATGGTAAATTTCTGTATCTTGTTTATACCCTGACTGTCCATTAATCTTAGTATAGAAGGCGTTTTTGTGAATAAATTGCAATCGAATTGCTTTAATTTCGTACAAGATGATAGTAGCACAATTGCTTGTTCTCTGTAGATATCTGACATGTTACGTTGTATTATATTTGAGACATTGCATATAATGCGTTCTACATGTTTGTATTTTACAGCAATATAATGTAATATGGGAGCTCCAGATCCAATATGTGATGATATGACCTCCAAACTCTTCAAATTCGGTGCTTCTATCGGCTCATAATGCAAAGGTGGAATGTCGTAGATAAATCTCTGCCCTGGTGCTGAAGGATGGTTTGCAATGTCTGCAAATTCCAATCTTAATGAGTGTAGTTGCTGGCAGTGTTGATGTAAAATGTCCAAATCAGCAAAGCTAATGTAGGTATATCTAAATGTTATTTCCTCGAGTGCAGGTGCTTGCTTCAATCCTGCCAATGAATAATTCATTCCAGATACTAATTTGGACTCGACGATGCTAGAGTAATTAAGCCAGAGCCGTCTCAGATGTTTAAAAGGTTGCGTTGAACAATTAAGAATGAATGCTGATAACATGTTTGTGCTGGCGTCCTCAATGCTTTCTAATGTTGAAGACCATCCCTCAAATGTCTCGTTCATATGGCCCTCGTATACTCCTCGACGAATTCCTGTCTGATCTACAAACCTTGCAGTACGTGGTGCAATTCTTCTTCCCTTCGAGTTTACGTGAGAGTATATAGCACTATCATTAGTGAATAATTGAAAGTGCTTAATTAAGGGTATAATGGGTGGTAGTTGGTTTAAGTCATCAACAGAAAGTTCGCCTTCTAAATTATATACAAATGTTTCTACTCTATCACTGAGCTGTTTGTTTTGTTTAAAATATTGTTTTAATCGGTCGTAGTTGTTTAAATCATTGCAAAATACAGATTCGAATAGCAAATATGATTGATTGAGATTGTTGTTCCATTTTTTGCAAACTTGACAGCAATTTAATCGGCTCTCATGATCTAAAAGTTGTATTATACATATGAATATTTCAAAAGGAAGTTTATCCATGTATATATGTGGTAGTAAAATAGATTTTTTAAAAAAAAAAAATATGAAAAACTTTTTCTCCATTTAAACAAATGCCGAGGTTGTGTTTGAATCAATAACAAATCTCAATTCATCTTGCATCAAGGTGAATATGAAGAATATATTTTAAAAATGCATATAATAATGTGCTTTAGCTTGCGAGTTTTTTGTTTCATTGCTATTTTTCTAGTTAGCTTGCTTGCTTACTTACTTTCAGGCATGAAAAAGTAATTTATTGTTAATGCACATTCCGATATGATATTCACATATTAAATTTTGCATTTATTTCAGTGCATATGAGTGCTACTGTCATCGTTCAAGTTCATGGTCCGTTAACCATCGCTCTTCTCGTCACCATGTGTATAAACAACGTAAACTTAGTGTATTTGATTGTTTAGGCTCTTTATATATCCCTTATTTTCCGTAATAACAATTTTACAAAAACTCGGTGCAAGCATTGGCTAGATGTGTTAAAACTGGTGTTTTATACCAATTGAAAAGCTTATAAGCTGCCTCAGTTTCTTTTTATCAGTGTTTTTGAATTGATGCCCCCTTAAAAACTAGGCGTAAGGCAAATTTATTCAAAATTGAATTCATTACTTTGTAAATAGATTGAAATCGATGATTTGTAAATTATACAATATTCTGTTGTTGTTGAATTAACAACATTTTGTACATGTATATTATATAGCAGATTATTCATTAACTGAATGCTACTAGTCATTACATAGCTTTATATTGCCATTATGTAACACTGTTGGTCAAAAATTAGTTTCGTCACATCGTCATATCACATAATGCGTAAGTATTCAAAGACCCTTGAAAAACTAGATGTCAAACACATTGACCTACAACTCTGATTATGCATAAAAAGGACGTTTACTTATTAATTTTAGTAGTTGTTCATTGCCCCATATGTTGATTTTGGCTGATTTAGTGCTACTTCTAATTTTAAATGGTCTCCTGAGTCACAATACCCGCTTGGAAAAATGGGCGTTTGCTTCCTACAATTTAACTAGAAAATCAATAGTATATTAAAAATAAAGATCTGAATACTTTAATAGCTATAGCATATACTTTGGAACTTGCAGCCCATTTGGATTAAAATTCACTGATTTCAAGCATTTTTTTCAGTTACTAAATTTACTTTAGATTCCAATGGGCATAATGATCTGCACAGATGGGCAGAATAAAAACTTTTGTGCAGATCAGGCAGCCTAGCTGAGCAGAGCAATGAGATCAAGGTTTTTTAGTCAATTTATTAAAGTATATCAATCATAATATAATTAATAACGAAGATAATTTGAATGGTTTAAAATAGATGTGAGTTACTCTGATTTAACAGAATTGCTTTATTGACGAGATATATCAATTTGAAATTTGGGGTTTGAAAGAGTTCTGCCCATGTTCTTCTTTCGAAGACCAAATAGGAACAACGACAGCAACCTGTTTGACAACACTAAAAGTATTTATGCCTTTGTAAATTTCTGTTTGTAACGTACAAAATTTTTTTTCTTCCCTACTCTTTCCTCAGCTCTTTCATTTATGTTTAAAACTACAACAAAAAGACCAATATTTTTTTATAAACTAAAACCAAACAAGTAGCAGGTACAAGTACATGTTTTCCTATTGTTTATTTGGAAATAAATTATCAACTGTTAATGTTAAGGCACGTTATAGTATCTTTCTCGAACAAAAAAAGCATCCAAAACTTAATCATTTTGTTCCATTATCTATATTATAACCAATGTTTTTTTTGTTTAAAGTCGATATCTACCTGGAGAAAAACTGGTGATTATAAAAGTATGTATAGTATTGACTTGATTTGAATGAACGAATAAACTCATGTTAGCCTATTTAATTTCTGAAAAGCCTTTATTTCTATTTAGTGGCCAATAGCTAAGAAGAGGAAAACAAGATGTTATCTTGTATATCACTGCCAACTATCAAAGGTACACCATAATTATTACTTATTAGCTTGTTATTAATAATTAATTTTACTAATAAATCAATTTTTATAGGTCAAAAGTAAGTTTGTTCTGGTAAAGCATTGAATAAATTGGCTTGGGACAAAGAGAATAAAAAGGCGGCAATAGGTTCCTGTGATGGCCATGTTTATGTTTATGATATTCGAGAGGTAAGACTAAAACTTAATGTAGATTACCTCTAGCGCAATAATTATAAAGTAAGACTATATTATCATCAAATAAACTGCCACACAATATTAACATGTATAAAGATTTAGAATATATACTTGAATCAAGTGGGTACAACATCTTAAATCCTTGAAAAAGTTCTCAAGAATTATAAAATCTCTTATTTTTAAGACTTACAAGGCTTATAAGCGGAATATTAATTTCAAAAATTATTCTTGTCCCAGATCATCAATTTTGACATTTTTTGATTTTTTTTTTCTGATTTTCCAAATCTAGAGTTAATTATACTACCAATCATGAAAACAAAAAATATATACATATGCAGAATTTAGCGCTCTATTTGCTCAATAAAAAATAACAAAAGTTTTTATTGCAAAATATTACATGAAAATCATTTAATCAAAAAACCGTTTTTGGGCCAAAAATGCTAAGTTTCATTACTTAACATTTAATATTAAGCTTCTATAAAATGTGTATTAGTCATGGCTACAATTTT
Source organism: Mucor racemosus (assembly GCA_027405735.1). Lineage (NCBI taxonomy): Eukaryota > Fungi > Mucoromycota > Mucoromycetes > Mucorales > Mucoraceae > Mucor > Mucor racemosus. The sequence continues at coordinate 613,870 of JAPEHQ010000013.1, read as the reverse complement.
CTCTCACAATGTAGTATATTTAAACGTTGATTTTGGTATCAAAATTTGATTTTTCTGTTTTTTGATCAAAATCATGAGTGTTGGTAAGGATAAAATGAGCTTTAAAAATGTCCGCTACAAAGTCTGAATTTTCAGACTGTACGTGGTTAAATATAAGAAAAGTTTAAAAAAACGGCTTTTTTATTTAAAACTTAGATATATACCATAGTATAAGAGACTTAGCCGTTCAACCTTGCTCTGCTCAATTACGGCGTCGCTCTACGGGCTTGCTTTCGCAATTTTTTAATGAATGTATGATATGATAGACGGTTTTTCTTGTAGAAAAATGTAGGTTTCTATGATAACAGATATTGCCTATTTTGTTTAGTTTATAGGTTGATGCGCTGTAATTCTGCTTTTACATTGGCTGAAATGTGCAATTTAGCAAGGTTTTAATTGCGCTAAATAATGTAAAGCCTTGAAAATTTTTTTATACGTGTGTTGTTTCTTGTTGTAAATGTATGTAATAAAGAAAAATAAGTACGTGAGAATTGGTCAATCTTTTTTAAACATAAAAATGAGATGGGGAAATCAAATGAAGGGTGGATGCCTACTGCTATTTATATTTGATTTAAGGATTGCTTACACACCTGTCTAGAACAGTGTTCTCATACTAAAATTTAGTTTCAATCCTCACTTATGCTAATGTAATTATATTCAGATATAGATGATCAGTCTAAAGTCTTTAGTTGCTCTTGGCAACACTAATTATTAATATTCTCTATTTTCTATCTTTTATTGTAAGTCTAGATTATCAGAACTTAGCTTATGTGATTATCAAGGTAATCATTTACAGTGTTTATATGACACATATGCTAAATATGTTAAGGTATAGCTTATTGTCATATTTAAACTACAATTTAAGGTACATTTATATATGCAAATAAAACAATTCTCTCTTTTTGTTTTCATACTCCAAGGCTATTATATTATTCACCGTTTGATAAGGCATATCAGGCTATCAAGCTGGTATTCTTTTCTTGTATCTGAATACGCATTCTAATATAAGGGACTAATGTTTTTAATATAGGTAGCAGTCGTTATATTAGAGACTGATATTTTCATTTAATTGCATTCTAAGATCAAATATCATTATTTACTACTGTATTTTTGGACGTACTGTATTTCTTGATTACCAGATCAAATCGAGAGCAATGATATTTATATCTATTCAATGAAAAGCTAGAACCGGCTACAAACTCACGAAATATTCCAGGAAGGTGATAAAATTTGAAATGATATACTGTAGAAACAGAAAAAAAAAAGAATAATCTACTCTTGCCTAATTACCATAATAGTTTTGATTGCATATATACTGTAATTGAAAACAAATCTTTTTACAGCTGACAATCGTAAACTAACATAGTAAGTTTAAATAAGGTTAATTTGTTTAATTTTATGAGTGATAAAGTAACATATATAATCTTAGATTTATCTTGCGGTATAAATTTAAACAGTAAGTGCTATTTAAGTTTATGCCCGAGCAAAAACCATTGTTGCTGCAAATATTACAGCTACAACCATATTTACAAATGATGGTAATCGTAAATATATTGGATGTTGTTGAATGTATTGCTCTTCTATATCAACAACGCATTGAATTGTATTGTCTATAATTTATATTAATAAAAGCAAATGTATTTTAAAAACACATTCCAATAAAAAATGCAATAGAATTTTGAGAACGGCACGATGCTCATGTACAAATCAATTTGTGCCCATACGATCAGCTCATTATGCTCATGGTCAGATTTTTTATTATGCACAAATAGGAATAATGATATGTTTATGGGCAATTCTACTATTAACTATTATGCACACATAGGATTAATGTCATGCACATGGACAGAATCTATAATTCTGCACAAACAGGATTAGCGTTGTGCTCGTGTGTAGTTTTTTTTTTTGTACCCATGTGAATCTTGTAATATTTTTAGCCATATTCAATGGGTACAACAGCTAAGGCTATAGTGTGCAGCTCATCTGGGCACAACGAAATCATTGTGTGCAGCACAGGTCGGCCGTAGTAGTGCTTTCATATATAAATCCTTTAAATTTGTGATTTTATGAACTTTTTTTGAATCCGGTTGTATCATCTTATACTTTTCAAGTTAAATCCGTTATTAGGCTAATAATGTTGTAGGTTGTATTTATGCTTTACTTAAAATAAGCCTATGAATAATTAATAACAATACAGTTGAACCTTAATTTTTGTATAAAATCTCGATACCTGCATCTTATAGCTGCTTGAAATATTTAAACAAACGCGTCCGGGCTGTCCGGTATTTTTTCTTAGAAATTCAAAGCTTGGAAATATTATTATTAGATGGCCGCTTCCGGAGATTGTTCGGCTTTTTTTGGAAGAATGACCATTATTGGCAAAAATATGAATCATATACTATGTTGTATGCCACCAAGTACCATATTATGTTATCGCCTTCTACCGTATCAATACATCTTATAATCTATTGACTACGACATGTTGTATTGAAGTGCAAAGTCTTGATATCAGATATTATAAATAATAAGAAACTCCTAGTGTACTAAGTTTAATCCAGTAATTACCAAGAACACTTGGACCTCAATTATGACACCATATTATTTTATCCCAGTGATTAATCAATCAAGTAGCTATCAAATCAACATCCAAGCACCACAATAGCGCAGCATTAAAACAAGTCAACTCACAAGCTCTGCAAGAACGGTTAAATTATGATTGATCCATTTCAATCCATAGATTACTATCAAACATATCTAACGGTTCAATAGTGCCTTAAATTACATTTCAGGATATCAATGTCAAATCAATATAAAAGGCCATACTTTTATATCTAAATGAACGATATCTTGTTTTTATTATACGGTTAAAGAACTGATTCATTACTCATTCTCTTTTAATTGTATTCTTTTTTAAGTATTATTCCTCAAACCTGAAAATATATATACTGTTGCAAATTGAACAGCAACAACTATTCTTTTTTTTTTTAAAAAATAAATTATTATTTGTCAAAACTAAACAAACAATTTTGATCCCCGAGAATTATATTATACTTCCAAATTCTAGTTCGGAAAGAACACAAATCATACACGAAATCCACCAAACCTTATATACTATTGATTTAATCTCCCATTGTATTATTTTACAACTCATACAAAAAGAACAACAGATTTAATTACCATAAATACAACATAACCAAATATTGACAGGATCAATATCTGAAATCTTTGCCTAATCTTTACTCAGTGATTATAAATCAACACATATTCATGGAAATATACGGATGTAACCACATCTCATATTATTACAATCTACAAACTCAACTTTTTCTTTAGATGTCTGTAAAGACATTTTATTATCAAATTCAAATAACATTATTATCAACATCAAGGATGTTCTAACAGACAAACATTAGTATAAATAACAACATTTAAAAAGAACAATTAATAAAGATATCTTATTTCTTACCTATATTTTGATTATTTATGCTATTTTCATATCATGTTGATATTCTTTACTTTACATTTACTATTTATAAGATCCCTTGAGCTATTTTCTATATATTTTATTGTACATTTCTTATTTTTCTTTACTTATTCCTTTTCATATATTTATATAAAACATTTATTACAGTTGGACAACTTAAAACCTGGTGTTCATTTAATAGATATAATTGCACTGGCTATACTCTATTTCTCTCATTCTTTATTTTATATTCACTTTACTACAATCTCAATTGTAACACATGGTGCTCATTAACAGGGTTTAATAACCTCCAAATTTATTTATAACACTCAATCTATCATGGTTAATACTGCTACTACTACGGCTCAAAAAAACACTGTGTTGGCTTTGAACAGCCCATCTGAATCTTACCGCTGGACTAATTCTGGGAAACCAAAAATAATTGAGTTATATAGCTTTGAAGGAGACGATTTCCGTCATTTCTTGTATCTCTTGGAATCATTCTTTGCTTTAAGTAATACAGTATCACTAGTGATATACGCAAAGTATCTATCTTACGTGACCAATTACGCCGTGTTGTTGTTGTCTTTTTTAACAATATTTTAAACGAAAAAGACCTATCGTTGCTTAAGATACCTTACTTGGATGCTATTCAAATTTTGCAAGGCCATTTTGTTTCTGAATCCATAATTGAAGTCTATCAAAGTGCGTTTGAGGAAATGAAACAAGCTACTCACGATGAATCCCCTAGTGAACTCTTATCTCGTTTGTATGAAGCCGCTAAATTGGCCAATATTACGGATGAAAGACTCATCTACTCTCGTTTTCGTTCTGCTCTGATATACGAAATCAAGGTCTTTTTCAAAGAGTTATCGGCTATTACTTTCCAAGGCTGGATTAAGCATGCAAATGCTTGATGGAATGCTCACTCGGTTACTTCAATTAAACTGGTGGATAACCCCTTTCAAGCTACTACACATGGTTATAATGATGGTAATAATGGTAAAAATCTGAATCCCATAAAGGCAGTAGGTAAAAAAACAGTAATTTCGAAAAGTTCGTTGATCAATCATAACCCTAAACCAGCTGCTGAGGCGTATTTGTCTGCAATGTCCCCGTCCATTGCTAGAATTACTGCTAGAATGGAGGCATTAGAGCTGCATTCGTTGATACCCAGTGCTAGTAAAGAAGTCCACGTTGCTTTAAGTTTTATACGAGAGAAAACTGTAAAATCGCTCATGTCTGATGAGGAATTTAGATCTTTCATCAAGAACATCGTACAAGAGGTAAACGATGAGAAAGTTTATACCAAAAAACCATTTAAAAATAATTGTAGATCAAATTACTATAATGATCAATGGATATGCGTATCAATCTAGTAATTACTATAATCATGAAGGCCAAAATTAAGGGTATGATTACAATCCTCATAATAATAATAGAAACTATCAACGTTATAACAATAGTTATAATAACCAGTATAACAGCAATTATAGAAAAAACCCATATAACAATGGTAATACTCACAGTAATAACCCTGGAAAACCTAATTCAAATGAAAATACTCAAAGACAATCCAATGAAAATAATAACCATGGACCATACCGTAATAATTATAGACGCCAATATCAAGGAAACCAAGGACAGTATAATGGTCAAGGCTACCAAGATAACAATCGTTACAATGATCAAAGTAATTAAAGACCTTTCCCTAATTATAATGATAACGATGCTTACAATAACCAAAGAAAAGGTGCATTCAAGGCAAAAAACTAGACCAGGCAATTGTTGATTCTACCATCAAGATGGCCAATTGCCTTATAATCAACAAAAATTCGTCAATCCAACTTTAAACACCTTAGAAACTGTGGATCTTCACGCTGCTAGATTATCTAAACCACCTGAAGTCCCCAAAGCAGAAACACTACTTATAAAAGACACAAATCAAAAAAAGTTTCAAACCCGCAAAAAAAAAAACAAAAAAACAAATACAAATAATAGACTCTCCCATGGAAACTGAGATACCTCAACCTACGGTACCGCGTCAACAACTATCTATGCTTACACTTTACACAGCCTTTTGCTCCCAAAATTCCAAATAAAGATATAAGTACAGTTTCGAAACTTACTAATCGAAACCATGTCCCATTATCTTCAAGGATTTCATACAATGTTGGAGAATTACTCAAATGCAAAGCTGATATAAACGTAAAAGACTTATTAATAGTAGCTCCTACTGTAAAAAGAGAACTCATTAAAGCCATCAAAACAAAAAATATTGCAAACCCCCCAAATGATAATCTATCGTTGAATTTCTTCGAAGACGATGATGTTGATACAACTGCTATATGTACCGAATTTTACATAAATGATACAAAAGTTCGTACAATGTTAGATACTGGTTCTGCAAAGACCTGTATGTCAAAATCTGTAGCCGATAAACTACGTCCAGTAATAGATGCTCCTTCTGCTTCAGTCTTCACTATAGGGAATGGTAGTAAACAAGCATCGTTAGGTATTGTATATGATGTACCTTTAAATCTAGGCAGAAATATCATTATTCCTGGGGCAATTGAAGTATTACCGGTTTGTCCAGCAAACCTCATCATTTGAAATAATTGGATGAAGCGTGCGAAAGCAAAACTAAACTTAGAAGAGAAAATCATCAAAGCCGAGTATAAAGGATTGAAGAAGGCCAAAAATACATTTTTATATACGCGTGATACTTCCGAAAACCATATCAAATCAAGCAATATGAAATACACTATTGAAGGGAATAGAAAAAATAGTGTTATTATTCCAATGGAGATAGATCCAAATATTGGTGAAGAGGAAGACACTTCTGAAAATGAATCCGATACTTCGGATGAAGGAAATCTCAAGGATGATGATTTAGACCCTGAAAACTCTGAAGATGATATGTTGCTTATGTTAGAAGACGAGTATAATGAAATGTCGAATCCTGAAAAATATGGTTTACTACAATTGGATTCTAACAAAGTAGATGGCACCTTTGAACTGATTGTATATGACAATTATTTTTATATCACAGCACACTCACAAAGACATTATCGCTTAAGCTTGAATCATCTACTAGATCAAAATAAATTAGTAGAAAATAAGAGATATCATGTAGTCTGTGATATAGCCAACGACAAATTGTGTAATAATAGAGACTGCAGTTGGCAAGAACCTTCTTCTTATATTACACAAAAAGGACCAAACATTCATTTCATCATGGTGAATGATACCGATACAACTATAATATTTGAATCAGGAGATCTGATCGCAACATTGGATGTTATTTACATGTCAGAAGTCGCCGAATTCGATGCGTATAAAGTTGGCAAATTAAAAAAGGAAGAGATAACCAACGAAGTTTTCAACAATGAAATACAAGGTTTTGATTTTGGAACCTACGAAGAAAGAATCAATGACAAAATTGACATATCAAATGCTCCGTAAGCAGTAAAAAGGGATTTCCTACAGCTAATATATCAATTTGATCATATTTTTGACTGGAATAATGACAAGATAGGTGATATAGGTGTTATGGAGCACACTATACGGCTAAAACCAAATGCTGTACCTAGAAGAGTGAAACCATATCGTCTTTCCAGGTTGAAAACCGAATCCTTACAAAAATAATTGGATAAATTTCTGAAGCTAGGAATTATTGAAAAAGCTGGATATTCTGATTGGTCATCCCCTTTAATTAAGCTAAAGAAAAAGGATGGTACCTATCGTATTGTAGCTGATTTCAGATACTTGAATTCAAAGAGTCAAACTATGAATTACCCATTAACCAACATTGACGACCTACTAGATAAATTGAACGAAGCTCATTAGATGTCTTGTTTTGATCTCCTTTCGGGGTTCTTTAAGCCCGCCTGTCAAGCTCGTCGCAACCTCTCCCTACAGTGGTATGTTCTCTGGGAGCATTTTACTTTAAAAAACTAGCGCAGGGTATTAGTAGTAGCCCAGGGGCTTTTGCGGAAATAATGCAAAAATGCCTCCATGAGCTGGTTAATCTGATTTTCTATTTAGATGATGTAACTACATACACTAATAATAAGGACCCAAAGGAACATCTACATGATTTGGCTAGAACATTCAATTGAATGAGTAAACATGGCATTGTACTTAATCCAAAGAAATGTCATTTTTTTCAAGGTGAAAATTCTCTTTTTGGGGTACGTTGTAACTCGCCATGCCATTAAGCTCAACAATCCAGTTACCATCGAAAAAGTAAAATACTTCCCCTTACCGAGAACCATCAAACAACAAGTTCGAAGTTTTTTGGGATTAGCCTCATGATACTATATGTCGTATATATTCAGGATTGATAAATAATACTTAAAAAAGAATACAATTAAAAGAGAATGAGTAATGAATCAGTTCTTTAACCGTATAATAAAAACAAGATATCGTTCATTTAGATATAAAAGTATGGCCTTTTATATTGATTTGACATTGATATCCTGAAATGTAATTTAAGGCACTATTGAACCGTTAGATATGTTTGATAGTAATCTATGGATTGAAATGGATCAATCATAATTTAACCGTTCTTGCAGAGCTTGTGAGTTGACTTGTTTTAATGCTGCGCTATTGTGGTGCTTGGATGTTGATTTGATAGCTACTTGATTGATTAATCACTGGGATAAAATAATATGGTGTCATAATTGAGGTCCAAGTGTTCTTGGTAATTACTGGATTAAACTTAGTACACTAGGAGTTTCTTATTATTTATAATATCTGATATCAAGACTTTGCACTTCAATACAACATGTCGTAGTCAATAGATTATAAGATGTATTGATACGGTAGAAGGCGATAACATAATATGGTACTTGGTGGCATACAACATAGTATATGATTCATATTTTTGCCAATAATGGTCATTCTTCCAAAAAAAGCCGAACAATCTCCGGAAGCGGCCATCTAATAATAATATTTCCAAGCTTTGAATTTCTAAGAAAAAATACCGGACAGCCCGGACGCGTTTGTTTAAATATTTCAAGCAGCTATAAGATGCAGGTATCGAGATTTTATACAAAAATTAAGGTTCAACTGTATTGTTATTAATTATTCATAGGCTTATTTTAAGTAAAGCATAAATACAACCTACAACATTATTAGCCTAATAACGGATTTAACTTGAAAAGTATAAGATGATACAACCGGATTCAAAAAAAGTTCATAAAATCACAAATTTAAAGGATTTATATATGAAAGCACTACTACGGCCGACCTGTGCTGCACACAATGATTTCGTTGTGCCCAGATGAGCTGCACACTATAGCCTTAGCTGTTGTACCCATTGAATATGGCTAAAAATATTACAAGATTCACATGGGTACAAAAAAAAAAACTACACACGAGCACAACGCTAATCCTGTTTGTGCAGAATTATAGATTCTGTCCATGTGCATGACATTAATCCTATGTGTGCATAATAGTTAATAGTAGAATTGCCCATAAACATATCATTATTCCTATTTGTGCATAATAAAAAATCTGACCATGAGCATAATGAGCTGATCGTATGGGCACAAATTGATTTGTACATGAGCATCGTGCCGTTCTCAAAATTCTATTGCATTTTTTATTGGAATGTGTTTTTAAAATACATTTGCTTTTATTAATATAAATTATAGACAATACAATTCAATGCGTTGTTGATATAGAAGAGCAATACATTCAACAACATCCAATATATTTACGATTACCATCATTTGTAAATATGGTTGTAGCTGTAATATTTGCAGCAACAATGGTTTTTGCTCGGGCATAAACTTAAATAGCACTTACTGTTTAAATTTATACCGCAAGATAAATCTAAGATTATATATGTTACTTTATCACTCATAAAATTAAACAAATTAACCTTATTTAAACTTACTATGTTAGTTTACGATTGTCAGCTGTAAAAAGATTTGTTTTCAATTACAGTATATATGCAATCAAAACTATTATGGTAATTAGGCAAGAGTAGATTATTCTTTTTTTTTTCTGTTTCTACAGTATATCATTTCAAATTTTATCACCTTCCTGGAATATTTCGTGAGTTTGTAGCCGGTTCTAGCTTTTCATTGAATAGATATAAATATCATTGCTCTCGATTTGATCTGGTAATCAAGAAATACAGTACGTCCAAAAATACAGTAGTAAATAATGATATTTGATCTTAGAATGCAATTAAATGAAAATATCAGTCTCTAATATAACGACTGCTACCTATATTAAAAACATTAGTCCCTTATATTAGAATGCGTATTCAGATACAAGAAAAGAATACCAGCTTGATAGCCTGATATGCCTTATCAAACGGTGAATAATATAATAGCCTTGGAGTATGAAAACAAAAAGAGAGAATTGTTTTATTTGCATATATAAATGTACCTTAAATTGTAGTTTAAATATGACAATAAGCTATACCTTAACATATTTAGCATATGTGTCATATAAACACTGTAAATGATTACCTTGATAATCACATAAGCTAAGTTCTGATAATCTAGACTTACAATAAAAGATAGAAAATAGAGAATATTAATAATTAGTGTTGCCAAGAGCAACTAAAGACTTTAGACTGATCATCTATATCTGAATATAATTACATTAGCATAAGTGAGGATTGAAACTAAATTTTAGTATGAGAACACTGTTCTAGACAGGTGTGTAAGCAATCCTTAAATCAAATATAAATAGCAGTAGGCATCCACCCTTCATTTGATTTCCCCATCTCATTTTTATGTTTAAAAAAGATTGACCAATTCTCACGTACTTATTTTTCTTTATTACATACATTTACAACAAGAAACAACACACGTATAAAAAAATTTTCAAGGCTTTACATTATTTAGCGCAATTAAAACCTTGCTAAATTGCACATTTCAGCCAATGTAAAAGCAGAATTACAGCGCATCAACCTATAAACTAAACAAAATAGGCAATATCTGTTATCATAGAAACCTACATTTTTCTACAAGAAAAACCGTCTATCATATCATACATTCATTAAAAAATTGCGAAAGCAAGCCCGTAGAGCGACGCCGTAATTGAGCAGAGCAAGGTTGAACGGCTAAGTCTCTTATACTATGGTATATATCTAAGTTTTAAATAAAAAAGCCGTTTTTTTAAACTTTTCTTATATTTAACCACGTACAGTCTGAAAATTCAGACTTTGTAGCGGACATTTTTAAAGCTCATTTTATCCTTACCAACACTCATGATTTTGATCAAAAAACAGAAAAATCAAATTTTGATACCAAAATCAACGTTTAAATATACTACATTGTGAGAGAAAATTGTAGCCATGACTAATACACATTTTATAGAAGCTTAATATTAAATGTTAAGTAATGAAACTTAGCATTTTTGGCCCAAAAACGGTTTTTTGATTAAATGATTTTCATGTAATATTTTGCAATAAAAACTTTTGTTATTTTTTATTGAGCAAATAGAGCGCTAAATTCTGCATATGTATATATTTTTTGTTTTCATGATTGGTAGTATAATTAACTCTAGATTTGCAAAATCAGAAAAAAAAAAATCAAAAAATGTGTTGCGGGGGTAAAATCTTTGGTTGTTTTTATCAGTAATTTGGAAATGAATAGAATTGGTAATGAAGATTCAAAAGGGACAAGGTTTAGAGTTTATAAATTTGAAGAGTTTTGAGAATGTTTGATCTGTTTAACTTAAATATTGCAACTGCAATGACACTTTTTAGATTCTTGAACAGACGTTTATTTATTGACAAAAATGAATTACCTGCAATGACACTTTTTAGATTCTTGAACAGACAAGAGAAAAGAAAGGTCATTACACAATTACCAGACTTATATATACAAAAAAAAAGAGTGGTAAACAAACAAATGATTATGGCCATACACCTGGCATACCTAACATAACAACAGTTTTTTTTTTTTTTTTTTTTTTCTATTTTTCGTTTCAGATCAAATGTCAAAATTGATGATCTGGGACAAGAATAATTTTTGAAATTAATATTCCGCTTATAAGCCTTGTAAGTCTTAAAAATAAGAGATTTGATAATACAGTATGTGAGAACTTTTTCAAGAATTAACGATGCTGTACCCACTTGATTCAAGCTTATTACTGTAAATCTTTATACATTGTTGTATGTGATTAAACAAATAGTTATGACCGAAGTGGAGCTCCAGATTAGTACAAAAGGACAAAGGGTAACTCATTAAAAAAAAATATCGTATTTGGGGTATTTTCAGTAAAATTTTGCATGATCGAAAATTTATATGCATATTTAATATAACTGTAGCTTTATCTTATATATGTGTAGTTCATTTATTTAGCCAACAAAAATGAACACTGTTGCTATTTGGCTGTACGTATGTCGTAATAAAGGGCCTATTTTGTGGCAGCAATACAGTTTTTTTTTATTGAACTAAACCCTAATCTGCGAGTAATGTACTAAAAGAAAATGGCTCGAATTTGACACCATCACCCATATAAAATTTACCATCAAACTCAACCCAATGTAAACGCAGGGCGTGCAAGAATGCAGATAAACCCTCCATGCACAACAAAATACCAATGGTCAACACAAACCACATTGCAAACCCGATAACTAAACCTGCGACAGCAATAGGTCCTGTAAAGTTGAACCAAATCTTGAGTGTCATGTCCCACAGCACACTTGATAACTCTGTTATAAAGAAAATCAAAATATTAGCATACGTTTGCATCAACTGATAACAGTACTTACGAGCATGAGCTAATGACAAAGCCCAGAGACGAAGATAGGAAGCAGTATTTGAGATACAATTGAGACAGAATTCAATGGTATGAATTGTCTGATGGATCATCTCTTCGCTGAATTCAAACTGCAAGCTATTTAGTAAAACGGGTAAATACTAACAATTAAAAAATGAAGTTTACCTCTTCTTCTTCCTCTTCATCATCAATGTCAGCAACAGCTGTTGACTGACCAGGTGATTCAGGATCATTCGATTCTGAAAGAGCATGATATTGTTGTTTTTCATGTTGCACTTTAAGGTAGTATGGCTTAGCAAACCACATCCAAGGTACACAAACAAGAGCAACCAGAATTAAAACCAATTGAACTGTGCCCTGGCCTTTATAAAGTTGATCTTGTGGATCAACTTTACCAGGTGTCAAGAACATGTAAATCAGCATATTAAGGAGGTTGGGAGGTGAATTATGAATATGATTTCCTTGACTGTCAAGCTCCCACCAATTGACGCTCCATTTGTACATGATGCAAAAGATGAGATAACCAAATACAGACTCCATGAATAAAATTTGTGGTAAGAATTCAAGCCAAACAAAGATACTCTTGCCGTAATAGACGTGGTTAAATACATTCAAGCAAATAGCAAAAGACATCTAAAAATATGTGTTACTACACACAATCAATTACGATGAATACTGCATAAACTTACATGAATGACACCAATAATAATAGCTTGTTTCATTTTGTAAGAATTAGAAAACAAAAGAAAGTTTTCAGAACCATGCCAAGCAGGGTCAAATCCAAAAGCGTAAACATTGCCATTTGGAATTCCTTCAACCGTTTCAAAAGAAGTATAATTTGCAGAAAGATCAAAACCAGATTTGAATATATTGAGAGACAGAGAAAAGATATCATTGTAGATGCAGCCTGTAAAAATAGAAAAGATAGCCATCATCAACATCATGTATCGACCACTAAAGAACATGGTAAAGATTTCATCCTTGACATTAGCTAATTTCTTTTCATTTAAAACCAAGTAAAGAGCAAAGCAAAGCATCAAAAAGCCATGACCAATATCGCCAAACATGATGGCAAACAAGAATGGAAAAGAGATAATTGTAAAGAGACCAGGGTTAACTTCACGGTAACGAGCAATGCCATAGGCATCAATAATGTTTTGGAAGCCTTCAGTGAATTTGTTGGTTTTGTGATAGGTTGGAGGCTTTCTCTTTGTCTCAAGTTCAGTAAATACAGATGGCATATTAGTGCCAGATGATTCAATGGCATTTTTGAGAGCAAGATTAACAATAGGTGTATCATTCTTGGCACACCAGCCTTCAGCAATCAGGCATTTACGATTTACATCGTAATTGAACAAATTCATGGTATGATAAATACCCTTTTCTTTACGAACAGTGGTAAACCAAGCACTGAGGTTATCGGCAACATTGAGTAGCTCATTCTGGCGAGTATCGTTGGTTTGAGAGAGTACCTAAAATGTTACGAAATGTAAATAAATATGTCTAAACTTGTTTTGTTTGTAATACTCACAACATCCATATCTTGGATACGAGATGTTACCTCGGCAAATGCCTCACGTCTTTTATCACTAGCATCATCTACAGTATAAAGAGTACCACCCATACTCTCTGTAATCTTTTTGATTTTATTGATAACTTCTTGACCATGAGCGAAAATAGCAAATACGTTCTTTTGCACTTTTTTATTGATATCAGTAGGATCAATGATATCGTCATGAATTTCAGCAAAATTCATGTATAGATTACCACGCAATATTCTCCAGAGTACACGTTCAAATATCTGCATTTTCTCTCTTGGAATAACACCAGTTACATAACCCAAGTTATCAATATGGCCTGTATCTTCTTGAATGTTTTCACCTTCTTCCTCATCATCATTTGAAGATAATAGTGGTGCTGTAGCAGAAGTATTAACGATATCTGATTGTTGTAATTGGTTTCTTGATTCCGCCTATAAATATGTTGAGTTCTTGATCTGTGAATGATGTAAGCATCATCTTTACCTGTTCAAAGAATACAGAGGATTCTTTCAATACATGACGGAGTTCAGTCAATTGCAAGTTGCGATGTAATAATGTTTCATATGAATTATTCATTTGAGTAATACGCACTTCATGATCTTTTAGACTTTCTTCTAAATCATCAATTTCTTGTGCTGTACGAGCGCTTGAATCTTGTGTATCAGGCTCAACGACTTGAAATGGTATGTTTGATTTTTCTATTTGTGCCTGAAAAAATCCTAGAAAAAGAAGGAGGCCATTTAACAAAATGTTTCAGATACGATGAAATCAAAAAATAAATCTTACTGCATTGTCTTTCCATTTCATCCAATTTTCTTATTTCAGATACAAATGTACGTTGAAATGCATTGACACTAGGGTTCAACTATATAATTTTGGTTATTAAATCGCGTTTGCTATGAATATTAAATCATACGTCTCTGAATTGCACTTTGCCAAGTTCTCCCAACTCAGCTACACATGTATGTGCAACTTCGGCTGGTATGAACAGTTGAATAAGTGACATCTCTTCCGAACGGAAGAGTGTTGCATGGCTGATTGTCATTATTCAAAACCTAAAGAGAGTAAAAAGTAATAAGGGAAGAAAATACTAAAAAAAAAAAAAAAAAAAAATGAAAAAACCAATTTTAAGGGGTTGATGGTTGTAACAGACTTAATGTATCAGCTTGAGCTCGATGGACGGGTTACCGTATCATATTTACAAACAATTTCCTTGTTTTGTTTGTGTGACAATGTAGGCATGACGTTTTTGGCTTCAAGAGATGTGTATAGCGGTGATTTTGCATACAAAAATGATCTTTTGAAAACAAGATGATTTAATGAAGCTTTTGTCAAAAGTATTTAGCGAAACCAAAAATATTAGCATAAAGCAAAAATGTTGCGCAACACATACAAAGTTTGGTTTACGTAATATTAAGGTTTCAAACATGTGTAAGAATCCTTCAAAGATAATAACGATGACTATTTTGAGTGACAGATTAATGTTTTACAGCCAAGAGAACTTTTTTTTTTTTTGGTTCATTGGTTAAATCTAAATCAGAATAATAAATTAAAAAGTTAATCAGGGATTATAGTTTTGATGAAATAAACATGGCTATTTTAATGAAAAAAAGGAGAAGGTTTGATGATTTAATGTTATTGCTTGTATCTTAAAATAGGTTGTAATTTATGATACAGCATCTAGAATAGAAAAGTGGGATGAATGGGCAATGTAACACTGAAGATTAAAGGCACAACCCAAGCATTGACGATGGCATGATGGTGTAAAAGCGATAAATTAATGGGATGGGATCTATTCTTGGATTTCATGATAAAGCACTTAAAGATACATGGCAGTAGTGTCCCAAGCTGATATTTATACAAGAAAATCCAGTTACATTGATTCCATGTATTGTAATTTTCTGATTCCGTATTCCCATTTGAATCTATAAAAAAATCATCCTTTCTTACTTCCTTCTTTTCTTCTTTCTTTTTTTCTTATTTATTTTTTCAAATTTTTTCTTGATTTGAATATATAATAATACCAAAAGATGATCAAGAATATTGGTAAACTCAAGCAGGTAAGACATTACATTTTGTTTATTTATTTTCGAGTTCGTGTGTGTGTGTATGTTTTTGGTTATTTTTAGTTTGGTTAGTGAGGATTTTAAACCCTGATAATTGATGGCCGTGAAACATTTCTTATACAATCAGTTTTTTATTTTGTTTTGATTATTCAATATGAATATCAAAATTGAATTTACTGTTTTATCATATGAAATACTTTTACGCCCTGATTTTATATTTCTATTGCATTTTTATCATTTTGGAATAAATGCAGATCCAGACTTTTCCATGTTTTACATCGGAGTTGTGCACAAATTAAGGGAGATTGATTGAGATCATTAATGTACTTATATTAACATTTTTTCTTATAGTGGACAGGCGAGAAATTTGGTTCTGCAAAGACAACTTTGCAAACTGAAGATTTTCAACGTTTGGAGGTTGAAATAGAGA
Source organism: Mucor racemosus (assembly GCA_027405735.1). NCBI lineage: Eukaryota > Fungi > Mucoromycota > Mucoromycetes > Mucorales > Mucoraceae > Mucor > Mucor racemosus. Next base: position 597,577 of record JAPEHQ010000013.1, on the reverse strand, counting down.
GAAAGCGTGTTGCATATGAAAAGTTACACGCTTCTGCTGCGATCATGCATGGCCAATTATTAAAGAGAAAGATCTCTCCCGAGGATAACAAATCAAAACGTTTGCCCAGTGATATTGTTGGTGTTTGTATGGGTAACTATGGTAATGAATTTACAGATGACACACCATTAGGTAAGTCTATTGAGAAATTATAAAACGTTTAGATTGAAAACTAACTGTATCGATAAAGGCATTGCTATGGTTAATTTTGGTCAATCTCAATCGAGATTAGCTTCTTATCAAGAAGATTACGCTGATACATTAAAGACCAACTATATGGAAAAGTTAGACGAAGGTCTAGCTCAATTTAAAGAATATCAAGCACTTCGTAAAAAGTTAGAGTCTCGTCGATTGGATTACGACTCTAAATTAGTTCGTTTACAAAAATCCAAAAAGGAGAAACCCGATTTAGAACAAGAAATGCAAGCTGCTAAAATGAAGTACGAGGATTCTGAGTATGATGTGATTCAAAAGATGGCTACCTTACAAGAATTCGAGGTAAAAAAAAAAAAGAAAACCAACCGGCAAAATGGAGAAGATTATTAATTATGTGATTGTAGGACGAACATTGTGAAGCATTAGAGAACTTTTTACAAATCCAATTTGATTACTTTACTCGTTCATTGGAGGCATTAAATGATGTGAGAGCCAATTGGAATCAACCAATGGCAAATGGTACAGTTCGTCAACCACCAAGACGTACTCAAACTGGTTTATCCCGTACATCAAGCAATAATTCAACAGGAGATGATAATATTATTAGATCATCGGTAAACACTATTGCAGCTGCTGCTACTCTTGCACCAAGAAAGCTTTCTATTAGTAGAAATCCAAGCACAGATACATCTGCAAGACGTATTCCAAGTCGTAAGAATTCTTCATTTAGTGATCGTGATGATATTACTATTCCTTCCAGTCGTGCAACACCTCCACCAGCACCACCTGTATTACCAAGAAGACAATGTAAGTCGGCTTAAACGATAATTTACAGTAAATTAATCTGATATTGATCGTAGCACAAGCTTCCAACAATGATAATCAAAGAAAGGCAATTTATGATTTTGGAGGAAATAATGCAGATGAACTTTCTTTCCGTATAGGTGATTTAATTCAGGTTATTGAAGAAGTGGATGAAGGATGGTGGTTGGGAGAAGTAACTGAATCAAATGGATTTGTTCGTCGAGGTATTTTCCCTGTAAATTATACAGAACTCGTTATTGTTAGCGGCATTAGTAGTGCTGGACCACCTATGCCAGCAAGACCTGTTTTGTCTCAATCAAGCTCTACTCAACAATATAATAATTATATTCCTGAGCATCCTGTACAAGAAGAAGAAGAAGAAGAAGAAGAGCATTATACCAAAGAGTCTACAAATGGTTATCATAATGGTGCATCTCCATTTGAAGATAACAATCGAACATCAAATCCAGCAGCCGCAGCAGCAGCAACAAATAATGCAAGAGGATTTTCTTATATTCGACCAAATCAACCCTCTCGTACATTATCTGCCACAACTAGTAATTTAAATTCACCTGGTAGTTCACCAGTTCCTCAGCCTTATAAAAGAGCACCACCCCCACCTCCACCTAGTTCACGTACACCGCCTGTAATGTCAACAACTAGAAGTTCAAATACTTCGATGAAGCCATCTGGTGTACGTACAGCACCTTCTACACCTCAACAGATGCATCCAATCAATAACGACAATTATTTTGAGTCTGGTACACCTAATTGTGGTGATTGTGGATGCTCTGAATTTACAGCAAATATATTTAAAAAAGGACATTGTAATAATTGTTTCCATAAACATTTTTAAAATAAACATATATAAATCTAAAAGTATATATTAAAAAGAAAGGAAGGAGAGACAGAAGGGGATTATCAAACATAGGGAGAAAAGGCAGGCAAAGCAATAATCATATCATATATTTGAAATTAATAGAAACAAACAATATTTAATGTAGTACACTGTACGCCACAAACACAACCTAACGACCCCAATTACCATTTTTCAATCACAAAATATACTACTTGTTGATCATGATAAGTAAATTTTTCTTTATTTTATTAAATGAATGTTTTTTTTTTTGCGTAAATTTTATATATAAAGAATCTATATACAACCCCCTTTTTTTTTTTAATAATAAAAATGAAACTAGAAAGCAATAATAATAAAAGTACAATTGTGAAGTTTGTACACCCTGATGGGAGAGGAAAGAGGGGAGAAGGACAAGAAAAAAAAAAAGGGAGGATTTATATATATAAAATATTCGTATAGTAAAATAAAGAAAGGGAGATGGGAGGGTTCGATGATATAATATAAATTTTCTCAATAAATATAAAATGTTGTGTCTAAATGCATGCTTTTTTCTTGTTCTTCCTTTTCGTAATTAGTACCTTGAATGTCTATCAGAAGAAGGACGATTTAATGGACGAAAAGTAGTCGATGTTGAAGCAGAAGCAGAAGCAGAAGCAATAACAGCAGCAGCAGCAGAAGAAGAAGAAGAAGAAGGTCTACCTGCAAGCTGTGATCGTGATGATACATACGAGGAGTTGTTGTTATTAATGTTATTGTTGTTGTTGTTGTTGATATTATTGCTATTGAGTACACGACGAGACTAAACAAGATATTAGCATTTCACACACACACTAAATAATTGTATAAAACTTACCATATTTAAAGAAGGAGATGTTGAAGATGAAGATGATGCATTTTGATTTTGAGATTGTTGTAATGATGTGTGAGGATATGATGAACGATTGCTATTATAAGGATAATTTCGATTATCATTTCCATAGAATCTAGGTGGAGACCTATGTTCATGATAATAATTATTGTACCGAGATATCGGTCTACTGAATTCAGTGTGACTAATACTACGTGATCTTATAATAGGCCTTGATTTTAGACTATTATCTCTACTTTGCGACCTTGATCTTTCCACCACAGGTTTTGCATTTGGTTGATGTGTGGTAATAGGCTTTTCATCGATACTATCAAGAGCAACACTAGATTGTTGCTGCTGTGTTGGTATTTGTGCTGGTTGAGATAACAAATCTTTCATTGTTTGGAATAAACGATGCTTTTCTTCTTTTAAAATTCTAATTTTTTCACGAATAGCATCAGAAGATTCAAATTCTGTTGCTGATAATGAACAAGAGGAAGAAGAAGAAGATTTAGATAAAGACATGACAGGGGATGGAGGAGAATCTGGTAAATCATTATTAGACGAAGTAGCCATTTCAAAAGTAGTAGAATCATCTTCATCATCAAAAGTAAAAGATTCAATAGGAGGAGAAGGTAAACCGTTATCTAAAGAAAGATATTGTATTTCCTGTTTAGACGCAATACTGGAAGGAGGAGTCAAAGGCTGTTTGCTATATTCGTTTCGTTGCTTGATACGTTGCATTATATTACTACGGATAGCATGCATGTTCATAGGAGGTTGGAATTCATAACGATTGCTTGTTGCCATGTTGATTGGTATCTTTAATTGTTGGTTTCTTTTTTTTTTTTTTTTTTTTGGTTATAAAGGAAAAAAAGAGTAAAAAGTAAAAGAATAGATTTTTTTCCTTCTTTTTATTTAAAAAAGAAGAGGGTTAAAAGAAAAAAAAAAAAAAAAAAAAAAAAAAAAGCATACAGAAAAAGCAAGGCAAAACTGCTTGGGGAAAGAGTGCGTCACCTTGAGTTTTGTGGTTACATTTTTTTTCCTTGTACAATTGACCCTCCGTAAATTTAGTATTGGATTATCCAGACATGGACTATACTCATCTCATCTATTTTTTTTTTTTACTTTCAAGGCGTTTTAGTAAAATCTATTTAAAAGAGATGCAAAAGGGAGTTGTGTATTTAAATGACCCTGTCAGGAAGAAATCCCAAACGATTAAATCTCAGCTCATCTAATGTATATTCTAGCTTGATCTTGCATATTCTTTTTCTTTTTCAATCAAGGGGAGGGGCGTAGGAGTAGAGAGAAGGAAGGGGAGGAAAGAGAGAGAGAGAGAGAGAGAGAGAGAGAGAGAGAGAGAAAGGAAAAATGATTATACCATAAAATAAACTATTTGAAACGATTTGTATCACCCTGACGTTTACGATTCTTTTGTCTGCCTGTATCTCCTCTCTATCACTCTCTCTCTCTCTCTATCTCCATGTTTGGCACAATGTAATCCTCATTTTAAATAGGCTGCATGTAATGCTTGACCCAATTAGCGTGAGAATATGTATGTTTTTTTTATATACAAGATTTTATAATACGAAAAATTATATCAATCACAAGATTGATTTGTTTCTGTATAAACTTTTCTATATTTTTTTTTCATTTCAAGTTATTATTATAATCATAAAAAATTTCGATTGACCGCGAAACTTTTCACTCATAAGAAAAAGGAGTGATCAGTATTATAAAGCCAAGCTTAACCTTTCTTGTTTCGTTCAGGAAAAGATATACCGATTATTCAGCAAACTTGCAATATTCGAAACTTGTTTTATATGAAGTAAGGAAACTAATAAATTGATTACTTTTGGTCTTTTTTTATAGACAATTTCGATAAAAAAAAATTTTTTAATCGGTTATTTAATGAATTGGACCAAACAAACCCATTCATAATGACTGTTTCAAGGAGAGCATTGAAAGAAACATGGGAACTGGATATTTCTGCGGCTTTGAATGTTGGTATTGTACAACTTATAATTGAATCAGGACTAGCTTTCTTCTTGTTTAATCATAAATATTTGTGTAAATTTGGGCTTAAAATCATCTGGTTTTTGCTTTTTTTTTCGCCTTTTCTATTATCATTGTTGAACAATTTGATGAAAACAGGTTTTCATATCGACAGATGTTATTTTTGTGATATGTCGTTTTATCGTTTTAGCTTCACTCTTTTCTTTGAATTCTGATATTTTGTTTCTCGATTCAATATGAAAGCTAGATTTTAGTTAAAACAGGCAAAAGATAACCTGAAACCAAAAGTGTGGTTCAAAAGTTCAAAATCGGAGCGCGCCATGTTTTCATTAATTAATTTTGAATCAAATGATTTCAGATAATGCACCATATGTTAGAAAATATCTTAAGGCTAACGGAATAAAAAAACCTTGTATTTTTGGGCGAGAAGCAATATTTTAGTACCTCAAAAAGGTCGAAATTTATCAAGGAATGGTTTTGGCGTGGCGGCATTTAAATCATTTATTTTTCAAATGATTCATTTTGGAACTTTTTGACATCCCAATTTTGTTTTTTGACATTTTTGTTAAAACAAAAGTAGTTGTACATCTTTTGAGCTCTAAGCTTATCGGTACATATTTTGACACCCTATGCAATGACATTAATTTCAATAAAATCGGATGTTTATTTGAGTAACTATCATGGAAAAACAAATTGATTTTCGCCACAAAAGTCTATTTTTAGAATAATAAACATCCAAACTAATACTTGGGTATGACAGATCTTGCTTATACGATGATTTTGTACTATAATTTACTTTAGTAAAAAATGTCGATTTTGAGGTGAAAAATTGCAAAAACTGATTTCTTCAGATTTCCATGAGGGATACCTCATGGAAAATCGGTCAAAATCATCGATTTTTTTATGATCCTGAAAATGTCTAAAAACTGTTCAGGATCATTTATAGATACTTCAGCAACATGTTGGAACGTTTTTTGAGCGTTTTTGAGACACTAGAGGGTTTGTAATTCGCACAAACGTTTTAACTCTAAAGTACGCATAATTTGTAAAACAACGAGTGTATGCACACATTTTTTCAACTAGTTGCAGAATAAAAAAATATGGACGATCGACTTCAACATCTTCAAAATGATTTCACAGAGAAAAAAAACATCTTGAAATATGGTAAAGGGTTGCCAAAATCCTTTAAATTTGAATTTTTTGGTTTTTCGCAGCCTGAGAGCAGTTGTCGTAAAAAAAGAAGAAAAAACACAAGAGAATAATGAAAGGATGATATACAGACACAATGAAATCATAAAATAGCCTCTCCTTTTGTATCTTTTTATGAAGGTAAGAGAACCGTTGTTCGTTTACAAGTGAAAAAATAATAGGCCGATTACTGTCCAGTTTTTTTTTCAAAAACAAACATAATTTTTAAATTTTTATTGATATTTATACTATATACAATTATAATTACATACACTATTACTTATTGATTTTTCTTTTGACGGTAACTACTATCCACCAAATCATAATATGAAGAAGGTGGTGGGTAAGGTCCTTTAAATATAATACGAATGACTTTCCGAATCATGCGTACAGCTTTTTTCACTCTTTTATGGTTTTTGCCCTCTTTTTTATTCTTGTTTTTTTCAGATGAAGATCTTGAAGCTGCTGTTGCTGCTGTTGCTGCTGTTGCTGCTGTTGCTGCCGTTGCTGCCGTTGCTGCCGTTGCTGCCGTTGCTTGACCTTGATGATCTTTTACTACTGTATCTGACCAGTAAGCATAAGGTTGAATCCAAGGATGGAACATGACTAGATCAAATGAAGCTCTTGAGTTTTCAGGTGAAAGCATTCTTTGGATTAAATCTCTAACATCTATTAAAAAGTAATAAATTAAAATTCTGTATAATAATATGCATATTATGCGTAATATACCCGCTGATAAGGTTTTCGGAAGAATGAAATCTGATGTAAGCATTTTTCGAAATAATTCTCTGTGAGATAAAGCGCAAGATAGACCGTCATTAGGGTAAAATGGAAATCTGCCAACCAACATGCGATAGAGAGAAATACCTAATGCCCAAATATTGCTTTGTTCATAATTGAATGATGGACAAATAGATAGCTCTGGTGCAATGTATTGTGGTGATCTACAAACAAAAATGGTTAATTGCTGCAATTTCTATCCGTTTTGATAGCATGGTACATACCCTCCAAATTCTAGGTAATCTTCTCTTGTCTCATCTCTTAGAATAAGAGTAATGCCTTGGATGTTTTCTTTTTCATCAAATAAAAGATACATTTCTTTCGGGCAACCAAGACGGCCTTGTCTGTATTGTTGATATGCTTGTGCTACTAGTTTACAAAATTGTAACCTGCATTCTGCTTCATTGCCTATTAGATCTGAACCAAAATGCGGTTCTGCTGATGGTATGAATTTTGAGGGCCATTCAAATATAGGTACATAAGAATTTTCTTCAGCTTCTTCATCATCTTCCACGAGAATCATTTTCGGTTGTTGCAGTGTTTGTTTATCTGTAGCATTTGATATGGATAAACTGTCTGTATCATCATCATCAATCGTAGTGGAACTATCTTCATATTTTACATCAACAATTCGTATAGTCGGCAATGGTTTAAACTTGTGAGGTGAAGTTGGAGGAGATATTGACCAAGATGAAGGAGCAGTTTCATAACCATCCAAGCTAACGTTATCATTATTATTGAAGACATTACAGGTATTTATATTATTTGTGTTGATTGACATAATACTGGAAGAAGCTATATTTCCTGTAATTGAATCTTCCTTGATAGATATATCTGAATTATTATTACTATTATTACTATTATTAGAGGTATAGGATGTTTCTGATGACTCTTCAATTGTATATAATTCTCGACCAGCAGCAGATGAAGAAGAAAGATTGCGGTGTAAAAGACGAACAGTATTTGATTTACATTCCTAAATTTTAAATCATATTAATATCAGGTTTTGGAACAATAAAATAACATGTTGCATATATTCCTTATTTAATTGCACACAATGTATTTTTAATGTATTTTACGCCTCCCTTCTTGCATCTCCGTCTCCTCCTCCCTTCAATAAATTATGATTTCATTATGCTATGTTTGCATACATTTATAAATCATTTGATGTATATAAATGAATTATAATATATACATATACACATTCATTTACTCTATCGTTCCTCTTCTCTTCTCTTCGCTCCTCTCCTCCCTCCCCCCCCCCCAATTTCACAATTTTGGTACCTTGATAATCGGAGCTAACTCGGAAGTAAATCTTTCTGCATCCGAAAATTTGATAGATGATGGCACAACAGAACCGGGATTGTTGAGCATACTAGGAACTGTATTGTTGTTAGATAATGAAAAAAGAAACGGTAAAGGTGGATCATCTGGAGATAAAGTCCTCCAATCTTGCGCTGCGGACTTGATTGATTTCTCGTTTATTATAGTATTAGCTGGTTTCTTTTTGGTAAATATTAATTTTTGCCACCATCTTTTCTCGGTTACTGTTTTAGAATTAGCCCTAGAGTTATTGTTGTTGTAATCATATATTGGCATCTTTTTTTAAAAAAAACAAAAAAAAGATGCCTCGGTATTATTGATTCATACAAATCTGAAACCCAACAAAAATTTATTGGATTATTCAACAGTAAAAAAATAATGTAGAAATTAGATCTATTACTATACAAAACAAGAGGGAAGAAAAGGGAAAAAAAGAACAAAATATAAACAGTTATATGTAGTATATATATAGGGATTCATTCAAGGGTAGGAGGTTTAATTAAACCATACTACTTTTTGCACCATGTAATTACAAGTTATCACAATGCGAGATAAATTGACAAATGTGGAAGCCAGCTTTTTTATTCTTTTTGCTTGTAAACCAACGAAACGACGATCTTGCAAGTGCTTCTTCCGCTAATCCGGATTTGACTTTGTGTTGTCTAATTGATTGGTCATTTACATTGTTAATTAACCATTTTTGTTGCAAATTTTGTCTTCCAGACCAACCATCATATTATATATTTTCCCCTATAATTGAAACTATTGCCATTGTTGAATTAGAGACGGCAACTGTATATGATTTTGTATATTCCCCTATATGAAATATAAAGCACCCCCTCTTAAAACCTTGTTACCTTTTTTTCTTGGAAATTCGAAAGAAAACCCTGGGATATTTACATTCATTTAAAAGATCAACAAAATATTATTGTTTTAACCCAAAAAATATTCACACAGTCCATACAAAACAGATTTAATGAAAAATTTCCAAATACTGCACATTTGTGTTAGTTAATCTCCACAGTTTTATTTCTTGATTAAGTATGTGTATTTGTGAAAAGGAGATATGAAGCCTTGCAAAATATAGGAGTTACAAGAGAATTCTTTTTTATATACACGAATGCACTACATTTCTATTGTTATATACGTACATTATCATATCGTAATTATATTGCCCTACTCCTTTTTTCACAAAAGTTAAAACAAAAAACAAAAATGTTTCGTTATCAATAAACCAACATTTTGAAACAGTTCAACTAGTAATACAATTGTAGATATCATACGATTTTACCCATCTGTACTGTCTGAATAAATAACTCAATTGATAACCTTGAAAATAGGTTGCTTGTTTGTGTATTTCCTTGAGTCGTTCAATAAACTATGATTGATTTTTGTTTCATGATCTAGTTCCTGGTTGTCATGGACGGGCCGGTCTAGTTTCTAATTATTAGTTGCTACGCAGACCTGTTCCTGGTTGCTATGGACGGACTTGGATTTTTATCGCAATGCAAAAAAGGTGTTGAGGTTACATTGATCAGGTACGGTAACCGGATCCACGGATATGTGGTTGACTTGACATGATAAAACATTTGGTTTTTGGGCAACCGTGAAATGGACTGTCAAGAATCAAATTTGTGTATGGTACGGCTCCGAGCTTTTACAATATATTTATCCTTTTGTTTGCATGTTTGTCATCGAAATTCGACTAATGTATAATGCACTTGCATCCTGCGAAATTATATACCGCCTTAACTATTACAAATGCTTGATATCAAACATATGAATTGAAATTTGAAGCGCTAAAATGAAATATGAGTATTGTTTTCTGGGATTTATACAATAGATTATTTAAATGTTTTAAATCTATAATTTGATTGTATAGTGATATTGAAAAACTATATATTTTACATTTAAAAATCATATTATCAAATGTTCGCAAAGTTTTATTAAAAATTGACACATAAAAACAAAGTCGTTTACATCAAAAATCGATTCATTTTTGTTTAGGAGATATTTAAGATGGCCCTTTATTATTGAGCATTTCATTTCTGTCATTTTCTCAAGATGGCTAAAATATTCCTCCTTTTGTCAGTATTATCTTACCCACGTGAGAATTTGATGAATAAGTTTTAAAGTGATATTCACACCAAATTTTGCGGGGTTACTTGCTGTCTGCAACAATGTTTGTATATATAATTGTATGGTAGAATTCATCAGAATTTTTCTTTATCTTACTTTATTTATTAAACCTAATCAACATGTATCTTGAACCAACATCTACTCATGTCATTCCAATTCATCCTTCTTCTACAGAAGGTTGGGCAACACAAAAGCTAGCTGTCGATAAACATGAATTTCCTGGAAAGAATAGCAATAGAAAAGTTGCTTATTTATTTTCTCATTCCAACGGCTTTCATAAAGAATCGTTCCACCCACTTATGAGAAGATTTAAAGATCACCTTCGTAGTTTAAGAGAATATGATCAAACAGATATCACGTTTGTCTCTTGGGATGCTCGTAATCATGGTGATTCTGCTCGTTTGAATGAAAATAATTTATACGATTCATGTAAATACTAGATCATTTTATATTGCAATTGTAATAACCCTGCATTTGTATTTAGATAGATGGTCCGACAATGCCATGGATACAAAGCAAGTGATTGATGAATTCCAATTGAATACAGAATATGATCAATTCATTGGTGTTGGTCATAGTTTCGGTGCTTCATCCATGTATGTTTTTTTTTCTATTATATTCATCAACATGATCTGACATGTTTATAGGATTTTATGTGAATATTATTACCCAGGAACATTCAATGCTTTGTGTGTTATTGAGCCTGTTATGTCTTCTGTCATGTATGATGGCGAAATTAAGGAACAGTTTCCAATTTTGGCATCTAGAAAGAGGCGTGATGAATGGCCTAGTTTCGAGGATTGTTATAAATCATTAGCATCAAGAGGATTCTTTAAATTATTGCATCCAGAAGTGCTTGAGCTTTATGTGGTAAATAGACAAGCATGGCTTAATTGAGGATATAAATGCTGAATAATCATAATTATTTAGAAATACGGGATGTATGAGACTGAAAAGGGCACAGTTAAACTCAAGTGCCCTAGAGAGCAAGAATATGTAAGTGGTGATTTTTTCAAAAGTTTTGTAATATATGATAATTAATGTATAATACTACATAGCTTGTCTTCAAATTCTCTCAATATGATAACTTTGTAGCTATGAAATCACTTGAAGTGATTGATATCCCTATTCACTTCATTTATGCCCTGGATTCCACCTTGTAAGTGAAGACCATCAAACTAAAAATAATTGAAATGCTTAATTAATTCTGTTTCAACAGTATGGATCCTGAAGACGCTGCTTCGGTTACTGATAGAAATAAAGAAAGAATTACTTTAGACTTTGTACCTGGAACTCATATGGTTCCTAATGAAACACCTGATATCATCGTTCCTCATATTATGAAATTAACTAATAGAGTCAACAAGGAAGGAAAGCATGTTAAATCCAAGCTTTAATGCGTATATAACAACTGAATAAATTGTATTTTATTATAATTCTTGAATCTTGATCTTTTCTGCTTCTTGTTTTTGTTGTTGATGCTTTCTAATGGCATCTTGTGCTGCTTCAAAATCTCTCAAAAATTCTTCTTTTTCAGTTTTGACTCTATTTGTTTCATTTTGTATTGCTAATTGAAGAACCTTTAATCTCTCCTTATCCAAATATCCTGCTGCTGCTAGATAAAAGTATAATTTGCGAGCAGCTAGTAATAGACTTTTCTTATCCTTTTTCCTTGTATTGGCGATTTGATTGATAGCCTGCCAAAAATCATACATTGCTCGTATACAGTCATTCAACAGAGCTTCCATATCTTGTAAAAATAGCAATCTTAAATCGTATCTTCTCTGATTGTTAAATTCTCTTTTTCCCATTGCTGTAATATTTTCTCGATCAATAATGCGTTCTGTTAAATCTGCCACTACATCACCGACGTTTTGGAATGGACACTCGGCAGCTTTGGAATACAAGACATTCGCCGATAACTCCTCGCACACGTTTGCTGTATCCTCAGGATCCTCTAATAGATCTCCTAATGAGTGGCGCATCAAATAACTGTATGTTGCTAATAAATGAAGTAAATTCCAAGCTAAATGAGGACTGGATCGGGTAGCAACCTGTGTCAATTTTGTAAAATCTGGCACTGTTTTCGGTAAAGCAGGTTTTTTATGATCTTTCTCCTCCTCCTCATCGTCATCCTGTATCAGTGATATATGATGTTTCCACCATGGTTGATAGTTGGGTAAATCCAATTTATTCCAATCACCAGTTTTTTCTAAATCTTTCAGCACTTGTTCGAAATCCAGTCTCTCTTTATCTGATAATAAACCCCAAATCAAATCAATATCTGTGTTTTCAATATCGATATTAGCAAAACGATTCATCAATTCATTTTCTTGACCCTCCTCCTCCTCATCATCATCATCACTATCCATAAGGTCATTTGGATCATTTTCTTCCTCTAATCGTTTCAGCATTTCCAACATTTTGTTTTTACTATCCTTATCAAGCTCTCGATTCTGTATTTCGGCTGTTACACTGTCTTTATAAAAAGATTCTGTACAATCTGCATGCTGAAGGTCTTTATAGCAAGCTAGTGAGCAATATCGCAAATTACAACGAGGACAGACATAGTTTGAAAATTGTTTTTGGCAGCTACAAATATGAAGAAAACGGGGTTACTTTACGGTTTTTTATTAGCTTTATATTTCTTACATTTCACATAGTGTTTGGTTTACAGGCTCAAGTGCTTTATCATCATCTCTGATAATTTTAATGGAGGACATGGTATATTGTAAAACTGCAAACGATCATTTTCGTTTAGAACAAAATAAAAAACATTTCTACAGTGAGAATTTTTTTTACTATCCGCTTTCGTTTTCAGAACTTCCTACAACGTATTTCATAGAAAAAGAAATCAAATAAACTTGAGATAATGCAAGAACATCATTCGATCTCTTATAATATGCCAATTGATGCTATTGTTCAGACTGGATTATTTATTTGAATTTTTGGTAATAAATCTACTGTTTAAACCCCAAATGTTTGATGTACAAAGGTATCAAGTTGTCCAAATGTTTTTATATACTTGACAAAAGTCTACTAGTTTTTTAAACTTTCTATTACATTTACTAAATACATACCAGCATGTCTCAATCTGATGGTTTTTTGTAGTTCATCCTACAACAAAAAGACCACTATTTCTTATGAACTGAAATTAAGTAGCAGGTACAATTACATGTTTTTCCTATTATTTATTTGGAAATAAATTATTAACTGCTAATGTTAGGGCGCATTATAATATATTTCTCGAACAAAAAAAGTATCCAAGACTTAGTCATTTTTTCCCATCATCTTCGTTATAATCAATGCTTTTTCCGTCTAAATTTGATGTCTACCTGCTAAAAAATTGGTGATTATAAAAGTATATATAGTATTGACTTGATTGAATGAATGAATAAACTCATGTTAATTTATTTAGTTTCTAAAAAATATTGTTTCTATTAAGTGGCCAACAACTAACCAAGAAGAGGAAAACAAGAGGTTGCCTTGTATACCACTACCAACTATCAAAAGTACATCATAGCCATTACTTATTAGTTTGTTAATTGATTTTAATAATAAATCAGTTTTTATAGGCCAAAAGTAAAGGCGTATTCAGTTCAAAACGCTTGAAACAGTTCAATTATACCAATTTACATGGTTTATAATCTCTTTCTCATTCAATTGCTATATTTATTTGGTTTTAATATTCTTTTTACACTGCTAATCGACTCGTTCGTCCATTAGAGTTAACCCACAATCCTTGTTTAGCGTATCTGTAATGACGGCCCATTATTAGCTCATGATATGCAAAACTATTAAAAAGGGTCATCTAATCTCAAATTTATCTGATTCAACTGCTGATGCTAAACTAGCATCAAATTAGTTGTGTTGACTCGCAATGAAGTAAGGCGTTTTATCAAGTACGATGTTGGCGTTCAATGTATTTCAGTTAAATTAAACAGACAGAAATATGGTTAATGCAGAGATATATGAATGTGAGAGAGAGCTCAGATCAATGAACACAAAAAAACGATCCAAATTGTGATGCTTCGTCTACCTGTACGAGATTTTTTTGTGGCGATACCTGGTGGCTCAAGTGTAATTTAGGCATTTAATTGTCAAATGTATCAAATCAAGATGAAGTTAATTGATTGATATAATGGATAATAAATGCAATGTCATTTATTGAATGGGTGAATGTAAATGTATAAAGCAAAGCTTACTTTTTTTGAATGAAAGTATTAATAATTCTGATTAACATCAATAAGTTCAAAAATTATAATTAAGTACAATAAATGCTATTAAATCGCATAATTTGATATGCAGAAAACTCTTGAAGCATTCACTCTTTTTTTTTTTTGGCAGTGCTGCAAATCATCCTTCAATATGACTGGATACTAATGAATTGGAGAAAATAAAACTGGTAAAAAGCTAATACCCAACAATGTACATCAAGGTCAAGATAAATAAAAGGTGCATTCATTGTGTAGTGGAAATTGCAACGTTTTGATGGATAGAAATTACAGGACCAAGACGTTGTGTTTGCTTCAGGATTTTTAAAAGGGTTTAAAAGCATACTTTATCAAACTTACTTAGATTTTAAATAATCACCATATGCTATTAGTATCATCTTGTTTTTTTATTTAATTGCTGTATTAGTAAAAATCAAGCTTTTTACAACTTACTGTATAATAATGACAGTGGGATATTTCTAAGTTTAGACTGGCATTTATCATAAGGCGAGCTGATGATACGTTTGATACTACTACTGTTGTAGATGGAACCAGTCAATTTAATTTATGGAATTTGAATGCAAATACAGAGGAACCATTTGTAAGTACGTAAGTTGGTTCTGGTAAAGCATTGAATAAATTGGCTTGGGACACAACAGGCGGCAAAAAGGTGGCAATAGGTTCCAGTGATGGCCACGTTTATGTTTATGATATTCGAGAGGTGAGACTAAAACTCAATGTAGATTACCTCTAGCACAATAATTATAACGTAAGACTATATTATCATTAAATAAAATACCACGCAACATTAACATGTATAAAGATTTACAGTAATAAGCTTGAATCAAGTGAGTACAGCATCGTAAATTCTGGAAAAAGTTCTCACGTATTATAAAATCTCTTATTTTTAAGACTTACAAGGCCTATAAGCGGAATATTAATTTAGAAAATTATTTTTGTCCAGATCATCAATTTTGACATTTTTTAATTTTTTTTTTATGGTTTTGCAAATCTAGAGTTAATTATACTACTAATTATAAAAACAAAAAATATACACATATACACAATTTAGCTCTCTATTTGCTCAATAAAAAATAACAAACCTTTTTATTGCAAAGTATTACATGAAAATCCTTTAATCAAAAATTCGTTTTTCGGGCAAAAGTGCAAAATCTCATTACTTAACATTTAATATTAAGCTTTTATAAAATGTGTATTAGTCATGGCTACAATTTTCTCTCACAATGTAGTATATTTAAACATTGATTTCGGTATCAAAATTTGGTTTTTCTGTTTTTTTATGTAAATCATGAGTGTTGGTAAGGGTAAAATGAGCACCGAAAATGTCCGCTACAAAATCTGAATTTCCAGACCGTACGTGGTTAAATATAAAAAAAGTTTAAAAAAACCCGCTTTTTTATTTAAAACTTAGATATATACCATAGTATAAGAGACTTAGCCATTCAATCTTGCTATTGTGCTCAATTATTGCGTTACTCTATGGGCTCGCTTTTGCAATTTTTTAATAAACCTATGATATGACAGCCGGTTTTTCTGGTAGAAAATGCATGTTTCTATTATAACAGATATTGCCTATTTTGTTTAGTTTATAAGTTGATGCGCTGTAATTCTGCTTTTACATTGGCTGAAATGTGCAATTTAGTAAGGTTTTAAATGCGCTAAATAATTTAAAGCCTTGAAAATCCTTTTATACATGTGTTGTTTCTCTCTTTTTGTTTTCATATTCCAAAGCTACATTCACCGTTTGATAAGGCATATCAGACTATTAAGCTGGTATTCTTTTCTTGTATCTGAATACGCATTCTAATACAAGAGACTAATGTTTTTAATATAAGTAGCAGGTAGCAGTCTATATTAGAGACTGATATTTTTATTTAACTGCATTCTAAGATCAAATATCATTATTTACTACTGTATTTTTGGACGTTTTTCTTGATTACCAGATCAAATTGAGGGCAATGATCCAATGATATTTATATCTATTCAATGAGAAGCTAGAACCGGCTACAAACTCACGAAATATTCCAGGAAAGTGGTGATAAAATTTCAAATGATATAGAAACACAAAAAAAAAAGAATAATCTAATGTCTTGCCTAATTACCATAGTTTTGATTGTATATATACTGTACTAATTGAAAACAAATCTTTTTACAGCTGACAATCGTAAACTAAAATAGTAAGTTTAAATAAGGTTAATTTTTTTAATTTTATGGGTGATAAAGTAACATTTATAATCTTAGATTTATCTTGCGGTATAAATTTAAACAGTAAGTGCTATTTAAGTTTATGCCCTAGCAAAAACCATTGTTGTTGCAAATATTACAGCTACAAACATATTTACAAATGATGATAATCGTAAATATATTGGCTGTTGAATGTATTGCTCTATATCAACAACGCATTGAATTGTATTATTGCCTATTGCAGTAAAATGTAAAATAAAAAGCTTTGAAAAAGATACAGTTTAAATCCTTCTTTATTCAAATAATGGATTGTGTGCAATAGGTTTATATTTCTACTCTATTTATATTAGTTGTGATTTTGTTATATCTGGGAGTTGCACCGTAACTGTCAGTGGTCTATCAGAATTAGGAATAACCGAATTACCAACTTAGGACATCTGTCAAACCGTGATGTTTAACATGCGAATCAGACAATGCTGCATTCCATACATATATCATCATGCTACTTATTAAATGATTGAAGCATGATTCCATTGTCTTCATGCAATATCCATATGTTTATTCTTTTTGGTAAATCAATTAGTTTGTTTGTGGTTTTAAAGTTTATATTGAGCTTCTTGATTTACATAATCAAGAAGGCGATCTTTTAATGCCTGTTTTTGGCATATTTGTTAATGATCCGCATAGAGCAATCCTTACTTTGGTCTACTATGTGTTTCTTCAGTTTATTTTATGAATCAATTTGCTTCGTTTATGATTCGGTTTATTTTATTAATATGTTAAATTACTAATACTTTCTGTATTTACTGTTAAATTCATGTTATTTCTATTTGAATATTAGAGCATGGTTTTATGTGAGATAACATTTAATTTCTTATATGGGGAAATAGTATTTTAGTTCAGCACACCTATAAGCTATAATCTATATCAATAAAAACAAATGTATTTTAAAAACCCATTATTCCAGTAAAAAATGTAATGGAATTTTGAGAACAGCACGATGGATGCTCATGTACAAATCAATTTGTGCCTATATGATCAGCTCATTATGCTCATGGTCAGATTTATTATTATGCACAAATACGGATAATGATATGCTTATGGGCAATTCTATTATTATGCACACATGGGATTAATGTCATGCACATGGACAGAATAATGTATTATAATTCTGCATATACAGGTTTAGCATTTTGCTCGTGTACAGTTTCTTTTGTTGTGCCCTTGTACATCGTGTTAGCTTTTTAGCCATATTCAGTGAGCAAAACAGCTCAGGCTATAGTGTGCAGCCCACTAGGGAATAACGAAATCATCTTGTGCAGCATAGGTCGGCCGTAGTGTTTTAGATGTTTTTTAAATAGGTTTCGAATGTTTCTGTCCAATATTGAGTCAAATTACGTGAAATCTGATATGTAAAGCATCTGACAATTATAGATTCAGGATCAATTGTTAAAATCCGACGTCGATCATTGAAATTTAACATGAGATGACGTTTAGTAGCTAAGAATACTAAGTATCATACCGAACCAGCAGCATTAACAACAAATATAAATAAACATAACAATAATACGAAACAACAAAACAAAGACAATCCCAATATCTAAACCAAATATATACCAACTCACCAACTGCCTCAACCTCATAAATTACCTACTGTATCATCTCCTCCTAATCCAAACGTATATCCCAACATCCCAACATATAATATTTATATAATTATTAACATACAGTAATTATATAACCATTTAGAAAACATACTACAAATAGAAATCATTAGTAAATTAATAAAATATATCTTTTAGCAGAGTATTTTTCATTATAACATCTTCTGCTTTAACAAAATCTTCAAACGAGATATACTGTACCTTCACTCTATTGACCGTTGATATCTCTCGAAAAATAGAAATATTAATACCAGAGTATAAGTACACCAGCCAAACATTGACCAAAATTGATCAAGATTGATCTAAAATTGCATTGGGGTGTTAGTTTTTTGTATTCACAAAATAAAACCTATTGAAAACTACTTTGCATTTTTTGTTTCAGCGAAAAATACTGTATTGATTTTTCGTCAAGATAATCAAATAAAGTAACTAGTTCTTATCACAGCTTAAGAACTGTCATAACGGGGTTCTAAAGTTAATTTGTCGAAATGAACGAAAAATGATTGAAAAAACAAAACCGTTTAACGGCTCATGAACTACAACGTAAGTCGATCTTGCGTATTAAATGGTTCTTGTACAGTTTTGGATTTTGCATCTAAATAAAAAAAAATTATACAAATGTTTTACATTAAATTTTGCGCAAAATGCGATTGAAATTTTAGAGGTTTTTTGAAGATACGCGTCACTTTTCATAAGCATATTTTAAATAAGAGTAATGGAGATAATGCTCAACAAATAGATATATCGATCGAGTTATTGCTGAACCTCCTAACTAAATTTTTCGTAGAGAAAACGAGATTTTTGCCATTTTTTTTTGAAATTCAGAATTCGGGATGAGGGTATACAGGTGAAAAATTGAAGCTAGAAGCAAAAGTATTCTTTTGTTACATTTTTGAAGATATCTCCACGGAAAATCAATATTTTGAAAAAAGCTAAACTGAATCCGAGAAAGCTTAATGAGCTTAATGATATGAATGCAAAAAAAAATATTGTTCAATTTAACCAATATTTTGAAACTTACTATAGAAATGCCAAAAAAAAAATGAAAAAAAAATAAAAGTGCTTAAAATTTTTTCATATTGAAATATATTACAGAGTGCTTCAAAACAAGTAAGCTTTTTTATTACAAAGTGTTGGTCTACCTTGATTTTTGCAGAGATATGAAGCCCCAAAGTTTTTAATTTTTAGCAGTGAAATACCCGCAAAAATCTGAAACATTAGCTTTGAAAATTTATACCAACTGCAAAAAATAGGATATTTCCGGATACTCATTTTTGGATTAGAGTTAAGCATCTCAGGTACATTGACATTTCATTTTTTCTTAGTGTTATTTAATAAAAAAAAAAGTTAAGCAGAGATGAAAAGTGAGATCCAGTTTTCAAGGAAAAAGGAGTGAATTTTACATGTTTTTGAGACTTTCGTGAGCTATAAAACAAATTTAGGGACAGGTAATCTAATGGGACCAATTCATATTTATTTTTTAGTATCTGAGATATATCTCAGAAGTGGTATATTCTGGTTGTATTGAGGAAGAGTAGCAACTATATGCGAGATCAAATTTTTGCCAGTCAATTTGTTGAAGACTACAAGTGCCCATTGTAGGTATATATACCAAAAAGCGATTGGCTTTTTTCATTAAAATTACATGCACATAATGGCACACTGCTGTTGTTCAGCTCCCTTAATAAAGAATACCTTGTGAAGAAATCACAAAAAGCCTTTATTTCAAAATAATGGCTATAAATTAATTCATATTTGGTAGATGAGCCCAAACTGAAATCCAGAATATTCGATAGTCTATGTACCAATGCGAATGGTTGACCAAACATTTTTAACTTGTTTTCTCTCTGACTGTTGCGTCCTGAGGCATTATCTCAACTTGTAATGTGGATATAAACGAGGAACACAAGATTCAGGTACAGCCCTGTAGCAAATACAACGCCTTGTGAAGCTGATGTATATGGTGATTGACTTATACCATTTGTATGTGATGTTTTACTGATTTATATTATATTTTCTCGTTGTCATCGAAGGCAAACATTTAGACATGAGGAAGTTTATATATAAAGCAAAACATGACATCTCAAACATTATGATTCTTTTTTTTCTTTTTAAACCGATGCATGTCACTATTGGGAACAAGTAAAAAGTTGTAATGTACAATAGAGTCTGAAGTATTGATAAACTGTAGAACTTGGATTACAAAATGTATTAATAGTTCGCCCAAAAGCATCATACTGTCAATTTACTTGTTTGTCGAATCTATGTTTTTCTCCATGTAGTTTTTACACTCCTTCAAATATGAACTTGATTAGTTTTAAACCAATAGCAATCGACAAACACAGAGAAAACAAACAGGAGGTTCGAAACTTTATTAGCAGACGCGTGAGTTCCAAACAAGACCTGCAAACACTTTTTCTTTAGATTTATTATACTAAACAACAAGAGCAATGTACACTAGACTTGTGATATTATTTGTTGCGTTGGTTTGTCTTTTAAAGACTGCCTTGACTATGAGTATTGATATTCAACCTCATGATAATGAGTGCTTTCACGAAGAGCTTGATAAAGGCGATAAATTATCAGTGACCTTCGAGGTAAAACATTAGGTATTAGTAATATTCTCTAGCTCGACACTAAAAAGACGTAAATAGGTTGGACAAGGTGGCAATTTGGATATTGATTTTTGGGTATAAAGTAGACGGAAATGACAGTGCTTCATTTGTTCTTACAATCACACATTAAATAGATTTCTGACCCTGAGGATAATGTTCTTGTTAGCAGCACTAAAAAGACCAAAGTATCAAAAAGCGTAACCGCAAACAAAGCTGGTAGATATACATATTGCTTCTCCAACAAAATCTCTACCGTTTCTGCCAAATCAGTTAGTTTCAACGCTAACGTTAATTTAAAGAATGCCGTTGATGAAAACAGTAAGAATTTAAAGGGATTTTTCAGCGAGTTTTTCAACTAAACGATGTGAAATAGATGAAGAAGATCCCCTTAAAAGTGAAATTGAAGAATTAGCAGAGAGTATTCTTGCTGTCAAGGCCGAACAAGAGTATATTGTTGCTCGTGAGCGTAGACATAGAGATAGTAAGTGCATTTACTAATTGCAAATGACGCTTAATTTAAATTTAATGTATTTGTATAGCTGCTGAAAGTACCAACACTCGTGTTAAATGGTGGTCTGTTTCCCAAATTGCATTATTGATTGTAGTTTGTTTATGGCAAGTACGCTATCTTAAACACTTTTTCGAAGTTAAGCGTGCTGTATAATTTCATAATAAATGAGAACAGTGTATATATAATAACATCGCCTACTAAAAAAAAAAATCATCAAAATTATCTCAATCAAATTAAAAAGAGTTTTCCCAGTAAGAGATTGTAGTTTTACATCTCGTTTATAAATATTTCTGATGTGTTTATTAAAGCTTTGGCTTTTATTTCTGCTTATTGCTGTCAATGTTGCGCATTTATTTTGCAACTGTTGTGGTTTTGACAGCATCTTGGTGTTACATTGTATTACAGTACACTATATTTCTAAATTGTATTAGCGAATCCCACAAAAAGAAAGCCTGAATTGTGGATTATTCCAACATTCAAGTTGAATTCATTTGGACGCAAATTAGGATATAAATGCTTGATAAACTTAAACTAATGGTAAAAGTGATGAAATCACGTTAAGCATCAAAAGTTTAGATAAATCTGAAGTCTTTCGTTTAGTCTATTGATACTTGACGTATCCGAAAGATCAATTTTTATCAAATATACTTACATGGTTTGGAATCTAATTTTTTTTATCATGCAAAAGATGACTCAAAATAAATTCAAGGGAAACAATCATCATAACATGCCTAACTATAGGACTAATATGACTACAAAATTGCTTATTGAATACGAAGTTTATGAATATGGCATGATGGCAATGCATGTGAACCTAAAATGGAAGGTGTTTACAGAAAGCGCTTCTCAAAATAGTACATCAAAAAAACCTCTCAGATATGGATTTTCCATAAATCAAGGCTGTATAAAAAATATGACATTGAATTAGACATGTTGAGCTATATTATGCACCTTATAACTTGCAAATATCTTGATTTAGGCATTCAAAAGAATTCTGTAAAACGAGAAAAATGAGGTATTATTTCGACAAAAGAATACTGTTATTCGATAGGACTAAAATATTCTGTATTTGCAGAATGAAACAATTACTACAATAGGTTTGAATCAAACAATAATCAATGCTTGATTTACCAACCACATCTTTATGGATGATTATGGCTGCAGGGTTGTTTGGCTCGTTTTACTTTTATAATAAATACATCAAGGAACCTAAAGATAAAAGGATATGATTGTCGGCTGTCATTAATCAACAACAAATAGCAAAATCAAATAAAAGAAATAGATCAAGCAAACATTAAATCATATAAAAAAAAGCCTTGTATATATTTTTTCAAACTATTTAAAAATAAAGACAAAAAAATAAAAAGAATAAGAAAAAGTGAGAGTGGAAAAAAAAAGAAAGAAAGAGAAAGAGAAAGAGAGAGAGATAGGGAGAGGTAAATTAGATATTTTCAATTTTATGGTCTTCTAATTAATGATTTCTGTTGTTGTTGTGAGTATGGTTACTATTGTGGTTGCTATTGTTGTTATTATTTGTGTTGCTGTTGTTGCTGTTGTTATTGTTGCTGTTATCTCTACCGATAGATGTTAAACGTTCATTTTGATCAACAAGGTTAGCAACCTTTTCAGAATATTGCAAAGACAAAACTTGAAGTCTAGAAAGTTCAACTTGATGAAGAACAATACATTGAGTAACTTGATCTAGTGATGCTGATAATTCTTCATTGAAAATCATTTTAGCAACAATAGCAGAAACACTGTTGACAGTTAAATCAAACATGCTAGACAATTGTGCCAATCCCAATGTAGTATAATAAGAACAATAAGTGAACAAATAAGTACGAAGACCCTCTTCTTGAATCTTGCGAATGAGCATATCCTTGATTACTTGAGTCTCAGTCATCAAATCCCAGACCTTGATAGCTAAAATGAAGTCCTTGGCCTTTTCCCATTCACCAGAAGCCAAAGCCTTGGCAGCACTCATAATATGATCTCTAGTGTTTTCAGGAGGACCACAGAAGGCTTGACGTTCGTTGTAATCAAGCAATCTACGGAAAGGTCTAGAAATGAATTTCTTGTTGTTAGGTCCAGCCTGTGCTTGAGCAGGGATTTCTAAGAGCATGGACGAAGTCAAGAAAATACATTCAAGAAGTTCCAAGTTGATGTGCATATGGAAAGGCAATTGACGTTGACGTTCAATGGCATCTGCTTCAGGGTTAGCAGGTTGGCCGAAACGTTGTGCTTGAACACCTTGAGCTAAAAGTTCCTTGACACGACCAGAGCCTTGGATTTCAGAAAGGGCAGCATGAGATTCCTTGATTAAACCATCACGGAAAGCACAGATACCGATTTGGACCATAGCACGGTTATACAAAATTTGAGTAGCAATATCAGCTTGATGAATAGAGTCTTGGACATGAGACATCAATAACAAATCACGAGCAGTGTGGAACTTCTTGTGAAGAGCATAATGATAGATATGACAGAGGATAGCACGAGTACGGAAAACAGTAGAATCATCCTTGTAAAGGTAGTTACAGAGTTGGTTAACAAACTCGGCGGGATCTTGAGAGTTGGTAATCTTGGAAGAAACATAGTTAGGCAAAAGTTGCTTGCTAGCAGCTTGGAGAGAACCAATAACTTGTTCAGGCTTATAGTAAACATGGTCCAATTTGCGAGAAATAATTCTAGGAAGAGCAAAAGTAAAGTTGTTAACTTCACAATAGAATTGAGCACGGTCCAACATGGCATAAAGAGCAGGTTCATCTCTGAGACGATCAATGTAATCAGTAGCATGAGGGTCAATGTTTTGAAGAGATTTGTTGAATTCATCATCCAAACGTTCAACAAAACTGAGGATAGAACCACGGACCTTGACTACTTCACCATCCTTAGGAACAACATCACGATCTTCGTTATCGAGATCTTCAGCATCTTCGGTAATAATGAAAGATTTGTTTGTTTCGAGAACTTGAAGGAGTTCATTGAATTCCTTGGCGGAAGCCTTCCAAACAGCAAGATCCATATAAGGAGCTTTAGAAGCAGTAATATCGAAGCGAGAAGCAATGAGAGCTAATAAAACAGAAATCTTTTGGAAAGGAGACTTGGCGCTTTCTAACAAAGATTCCAAAGTAGCAATTTGCTCTTCACGATTGGTGTTCTAATAGCATATTTTTGCTTAATTTCGTATATCAAAATATCAATTATAGCTTTTTCTTTTTACCTTTTTACCACGACTTTCTAAAACTTCTCTCAAACGAGTCAAAAGATTCTCGGAAGTGACAGAGACGACAGTCTTACCACCCTTACCAACAGAGGAGAAACCATCATCATTGCCATCAACAACAACTTGAGAAGGAATTTCTCTCTTTTTAACGGGAGTAACAGGCTCTTCCTCGATTTCCTCTTCCTTCATAAATTCCTCAGGATCCTAAATTTAACATTCAATTACATTGAACAAAAAAAAATTTTTTTTTTTCACTAATTTTACCTTTCTGTAGGCAGTGATGGATTCATCGAATTGTTTAGCGAGCTTTCTAAGCTTTTGCTTCAAGTTGTTCATGGCCTTACTGTTGCCAGAGCTCTTCTTCTTGTTGGCTTTATCTTTTTGAAGACTATCAGTTAAATGGTCCTCAAGCTCGACCATAGTTTTAATGTAAAACTTGGGCATAGGAATGGCGTTGAAGCCAGTAGTGGCTCTTGAGATGGTGACAGTAAGTTTATCGAATTCTATTAATGTTAAATGTTATGTTAATCAAACAGTTGCTATGGTTACCGAAAATTTGTTGCTATGCTTTTTACCAGTAGAAATCAAATTCCAATCGTTGTTCTTTTGACCATTTTCGATAGCCTTAACGGCAGTTTCCATTTCCTCAATTCTCTTATCTTTTTGAGACTTGGCTTGACGTTTCTTGTTGGATTCATCGTCAGAATCTTCAGAATCACTTCCACCCTTCAAGAAACGGTTTTTGGGTTGTTCATCTTCGGCTTCAGAGTGATAACTCTCGGCATCGGAATCGTATTCAGAATCAGATTGGGAGTATTGAGAGTCGTTATCAGAAGAAGTATCAGAATCAGATTCAGTATCTGAACTACGGAAGAAACGAGACATGGTTGATATCTATAAGGGTTCGCTCGCGAAAATTAAAAGGAAGGCCTCTTTCGTAAGGGGGAAGCACGTCAATTCAATAGGAATAAAAAAAAATTGGACAAAAATTTTCAAGTCACGTGTAGGTGGCTGTGTGCATCGTCGTCGTCTTCTTTTGAAGCAAGTCATAGAAGGCCATGTCTTGAACAAGATCTTCATCAGCTCCAGCGGAGTGTGCATTTCGATCAGAAAACAGGCTAAATTTTATACACAATAACAAAAAAAATCAATCAATTAGCAAGCCAGAACATTCCAAAGTCTTTGTACTATGTTTTGAGTAATATTTGCTTCTGATAAATAAAGAAATGTTCATATTTTATCAACAAAATCAAAGAATTCAAAGCAAATCTCGGAGCGGGAAATGAAAATTATATGGAGTTTGGAGAACGTATTTTGTTAAATTCTCGTTAAAACCAAGATAAAAAAATGCTCAATATTAATTGATTCTTGTTAAAAAATTATTATTATTGCAAAATTGCTTTTCTAACCATTTTATTTAGTGAGGAAAGCTTGATTTTCATATTAAAGAGTATGATAATTTTGCAACAATATTTAAATCGCCGATTAAATAAAGATGTATCTGCTGGAACACTTCATTTTTTTATCGTTTTAATTGAATATACACAGTTTTCAAAGAATTGTTCTGGACACTAACGTATATTTAAAAGTATTAAAAACTGTCTCGTATTTGGGAAATACGTCTAGTATATCTAGGTATTTTTTAATTTTTTTTTTTTCATTTTAAACGTTTTAGAAACACTCGAAATACTTTCAATATTTGAGTTTGTGCATGTGACATGTGCTTTTTTATCGTTATTTATATCCGTAATGTCAAATATCGGTAAATTGACAAAGCCCTATTAGTTATTGAGCCACTAATTATAATTTAATGCATTCGCCTGAGAGGTATCAGAAGCAGTTTTCAAAGATAATGATGATATTGATGTCTGGACACTTAAATATGATTCCTGACAGATGCAGAGCACAGTGGTATGTAGTAGTGGCAGCTTGGTGTATTTTGCTGCGGTTAGTGCTCACTGCGGTAGCGTAGCTTGAAATATGTGATTGGTAAGTGTTGATGAAAAGGCATTAAGTAGGGTTAAACAATGAAGTAAAAATAGTTCTTTATCACCCTTCTTTCATTTTGTATAACGATAAAACAGCAATGAAACAACGCTTTAACGCCTTGGATATCCGTGCTACTGTCATTAATCTTCGAGAAAGGTAAAAACCAACAAAATTCATATTGATCCCAGAGACTTATATGGCAAACACGCTTTGTAGACTTCTCGGCATTCGTTTACAAAATATTTACGATGTGAACAACAAGACTTTTCTATTTAAATTTGCCAAGGTATTTTACCAGTAAATTATGCCTTTTTGCATACTAAATTTTTTATTTCGCATAGCCTGATGACAAAGAACTTGTCTTGGTGGAATCTGGCATTCGTATTCATACCACTCAATTCAGTAGAGACAAGTCAGTAACTCCTACTCCATTTTGTGCAAAGGTAAATAAAGAATTTATTGTTTTGATTGTCCCAAACTAATCAGGAATGAAAATAGCTTCGTAAACATCTTCGTACTAGACGTGTTACCAATGTTCGTCAATTGGGCGTTGATCGTATTGTTGATTTTGAGTTTGCTGGTGGAGAAATGGGTATTGGATACCACATTATCTGTGAATTTTATTCTTCTGTACGTATAATTTTTCGTTTGAAAAGGGATGCCTTTTACTCATTGTTTGATGGAATTAGGGTAATATTATCTTTACAGATCATGAATATCGCATTTTGGCCTTGTTGCGTAATGTTCCAGCTACTGATACTTTGAACATTGCTGTTGGGGAGATTTACAATGTACAAACAGTGTTAAGTGATTTCCAAAAGGTTGAAGTAGATCAATTGAGAACCGCATTAAGATCTGCTGGTCCCAAGGACACATTAAAGAAGCTGCTTAATATTAAATTTGGTAAGTTACTGTTTCTGCATTGAGCATTTAGAGCAAGAGAACTCATTGCATGTATAGAATATGGTCCTGCTATGATTGAACATATGATTTTGGAAGCAAACTTAGATCCAAACATGAAAGTTGCTACTGATTTCGACTCATCTGAGAGTAAGTTTACCTTTTATTGTTCATTTAGCATGATTGTTTACAATTTTGATTGCCTGTAGATTCACCAATGATGCAAGCTTTATTGGAAGGATTCAATAAGGGAGATGAATTGATTGATTCTACTAAGAACGTTGTGCCTAATGGTTACATTATTTTGTTGGATGAAAAGAATAAGCCTAAAACTGAGAGTGAAGAACAAGTTGAAATGTAAGTGTCTAAAAAGTAATAATAATAATAATAAAGAATTGCTGTATCTAATGCATAATTAGTTATGATGAATTCCATCCATTCTTGTATAAGCAATTCGCCAATCGACAATTTAAAGAATACCCTACATTTGATAAAGCTGTCGATGAGTTCTTTTCCGCTATTGAATCTCAAAAACTGGAATTGAAATCTAGGCGTCAAGAAGAGGCAGCATTGAAGAAATTGGAGGCTGTTCGTAAAGAACAAGAAAGCAGAGTTCAAAGTCTTTTGAATCAACAAATCACCAATGTTCGCAAGGCTCAATTGATTGAATTAAACCTTCAAAAGGTTGATGCTGCTATCACAATTATTCGCAATGCTGTTGCTAGTCAAATGGATTGGCAGGATTTGAATGATTTAGTCAAGGAGGAAAAGAGAAGAGGAAATCCAATTGCTATGATTATCGATAATCTCAAATTAGCTACAAATCAATTGACATTGGCTTTAACGTAAGTGTACTATAAAACTAAAAGCGAGATTTCATATTGATTTTCTTGTTATTAGTGATCCTGAGGAATATGAGGATAGTGATGATAGCGACGATGAAGAACCAAATGAACAGAAATCTTACAAGATGGATGTTGACATTGGTTTAACAGCTTTTGCTAATGCCAGAAAATACTACGAACAAAAGAAGACAACTGCAACCAAACATGAAAAGACCATTGAGGCTACTTCCAAAGCCTTAAAGTCTGCTGAACGCAAAATTAGACAAGATTTAAAAGAAACTAAAATCACAGCTACTATCAATAAGATCAGAAAACCATTTTGGTTTGAAAAGTTCTTGTGGTTTATTTCAACTGATGGACATCTCGTTATTGCTGGTCGTGATATGCAGCAGAATGAAATACTTGTCAAGCGTTATCTCTCGAAGGATGATGCTTATGTTCATGCTGATCTTCATGGTGCTGCTTCCGTTATTGTAAAAAATAAACCTAATGCTAACGGTCAACCTATTCCTCCCAATACCTTGTATCAAGCTGGTATTATGTCTGTTTGTCAAAGTAAAGCATGGGATTCAAAGATTGTTACCAGTGCTTATTGGGTCTATCCTGATCAAGTTTCTAAATCTGCACCCTCTGGTGAGTATCTTACTACTGGTAGTTTTATGATTCGTGGTAAAAAGAACTTTTTACCTCCTGTACAATTGGTTTATGGCTTTGGTTATGTATTCAAGTTGGATGAGTCTTCTATTGGTAATCATGTAAAGGGTCAAACCGAAGAAGAAAAAGACGAAGAAACTGCATCTGCTGGTGAACCTGATCGATCTGGAACGTCTGATTTCCTTGATTCAATCGAAGAAAGCAAACCCGAAGAAGTTCAAACTGATACGGTTGATACAAAAGACGAAGCAAATCAAGGCGAAACTGTCGATGAATCTGGTACAACTTCAGGTACATTTTATATTCACTTTTATTCAAATAATTATACTTATTTTAATGAAATACAGGCGCATCTACACCAGCAGCCAACGAATCTGATGAAGAAAGTGATTCTGATTCTGATGATAGTAGTGAAGATGAAAATGCTTTCCCTGATACTCAACTTGAATCACTTCCTGTCAATGTTGAAAAGACTCAAGATAATGGCTCCAAGGTTGATAAATATGATTTGGAAGATTATGGACATGACTCTGATGAGCAAGATAGCACTAAAAGTCCTTCGACTAATGGCTCAAACACTCCAGCAAAGAAGTTTATTACTGCTAAAGAACGTAGATTAATGAAAAAGAATAACGTTACTGAAATCACAGATGAAATCAAAAAGCAACAGCAGTTACAACAACAACAAGCAAAGCAAAATCAAGCAAAGCAAAAGCAGCAAACACCAGCTAAGCCCAAGGTTGTTGCCCCTCCTGTCTCTACTAGAGGAAGAAAGGGTAAAGCTAAAAAGATGAAGGATAAATATGCCGATCAAGATGAAGAAGAAAGACAGCTTCGTATGGAGTTATTAGCAGTATGTATTTGCTCGATAATCCAAGTTTTATATTTTATCTAACATTTGATTATAGTCCAATAAGGGTCCTCAACCCAAAGGTAAAAAGGCAAAGCGTGATGCTAAGGCTAAAGAAGATAAGATAACCTTAGAGAAAGAAAGAGCAGCCAAAAAGGAAGCAGATGAAAAGGCAAGATTATTAAAGGAGCAACAAGAAAAAGAGCATCCCATTGAAACGGAAGGTGTAGATAAAAAAGATACAGAAACTATTCGTCAAATGCTCAAAGAAGAAAACATTACAATGTTGGAAGCAGATGAAATTGCCAATTTGTCAGTGCTTGACTCATTTACTCCTAACCCTTTACCAGAGGATATTATTCATTTTGCTATTCCTGTTTGCGCACCATATGCAGCTATTCAGAAATACAAATACAAAGTTAAGCTCACACCCGGTTCACTTAAACGTGGTAAAGCTATCAAGCAAGCACAATCAGTTTTCTTTAACCTCAATGAAGCTACTGCTCGTGAGAAAGAGTTAATTAAAAGTGTACCTGAAATGGAAGGAATTAGTACCATGATGGCTAAAGTCAGGGTTTCTGCTCCCAATCTCGAAGCTAGTAAACGTAAAAAGGGTGGAAATAGAAGATAAATTCATATTATAGAAATCAAAATAAAATCATATTGTATTATAACGTAGATCAAAAGAAAAGCTGTTTATTAAGTGTGCTATCAGATGTTTACTCACTTTCTACAGCAGTGAATCCACGTTGTACCCAATCCATGAGTTACGAAACCTGCCTTTTTGAATAATCCATAGCTAGCATCATTAAATGTCTCGACACAAGAGCCACAATACAGTTGATCTAAGGGTATATTTGGTAAATTAGCTTTGAAGAATTCAACATACTGTCTGCATAAGTCAGTTATTAATATCTCTGCTAATCCTTGGCGACGATATTCAGGCAAAACATGCAATGCACCCACGTATACTAACAATTTAAGATATCAATATATGTGGAATTCAAACCATTTGATAATGTTTATACTTTACAATCTCTATGTGTCATTCCCCAAGCAGCTAATTCGCCATTCACTCGAATAGCACTAGAAATACGAAAACAATCTTGGACATATTTAGGATCATATGGAATCTTATTCTTTGTTACAACAGTTTCCACGTCAGCTGCTTGTAAAGAACCTATGGTGTATTGAGGAGGCAATGTAATGGGATCCAATGGCTTGGAAGCTTGTCTAGAAAATACAAAGCAAGGCGAATCAATATTAATTTTGAATAATTTATGAAAGATAGGAGCCCATAAAAGACATGTATCATGATACAGCACACCTTGATTAAAGCATATTAATACAACAAAATAAACAGCATATATTACAATTAAAAATGTACCTTTATCTGCTCCATATCTTTGATCCATATAAAGTGTCAAAACTTCTTCAACTGTTTGCAAACTTTGTTTATACAATGCCTCATCTTCAGCATTACTAAAATAAGCAGGTAATTCGTCAGGGTATGAAGAATTGTAAGCCAAAGCAGCAGCATCTGGTGTCATTTCCTTGAAATTTAGTTCGATTTCAGAATTTACAAAAAATCGAATACGATGACCACTGTCAATAAGCCAAATAACAACACTTGAGGTATTGAAAGGGTCCGAATGACTAGTCCAAACAATACTTTTTCCTGGGGCATCAGATTCACAGGCACCAGTACTAAGCAAATAGCCGAGTAGAGAAGCCGTTGTTGGACCTTTATGTGCAAGATACTGTTTAAGCTGATCAATTTGCTCATCAGTAGACCATTTGTATAACTGAGTCATCTTGAGATTGAAACTAAAATCGAAAGGAAAGATTACTTTTTTTTATTTTGGTGATGAGATCTTTGTTTTACAGATGATTCATTTTGACAGAGCGATACAAATTAAGTTTAAAAATAACTGCGCATTGAAAAATAACAAATTAATGTTAGTTGCAGGTCAATCAGCATCGCTGATGAAGTATTTAAATATACATACTATTTGAAAGAAGGGATAGTTATTACAGTCATATCAATATGGCTTGATTTGACAATTCAATTGTTATTCTCGATGACAATTACAGATTCAGGTCCTAGTTTGTGATTATTCGGCATATCAATATAATCAGAACTTATCCCCCTCGCTTTTTCATTGTAAAACCGCGCACTGAAATATTTAGAAAATTTGAAATTACACCTAATGCTATCAGAGCAACAAAGCAACCTACTTTATATTTTGTTCTATTATACCAGAAAGGATGGTATTTTCACAAAGAATGAGCCAACTAGCTTTGGTAGGCATAATAATATATTAAATAGGGATTTTCTAATTTACTCAACGCACAATGATTCCGGAAAGCTGAAATATAGACCATCAATGCAAGTATATACGGCTCTACTGCACCATCTAGAGAGAGTCTTCCCTCATAGTCGATTTACTTGATATGGCTTATTTTATGTGTAATGGATGTGGAAAGAAGGCTAAATTACTGCAGGAAACTACATGATTAAGTGATAATTAAAGACAAGAATCAATATGTATATAATAGGTATATCGCGAAAGCAGATAATGTGAAATAATATATCAAGCACACGAAAGTAATGTAAAGTCATGTAAACATGTAGACGAGGTAAAAATGATATAAAAATTAACCCAACCATGGCGTAATTATCGAGT
Source organism: Mucor racemosus (assembly GCA_027405735.1). Classification (NCBI taxonomy): domain Eukaryota; kingdom Fungi; phylum Mucoromycota; class Mucoromycetes; order Mucorales; family Mucoraceae; genus Mucor; species Mucor racemosus. The sequence continues at coordinate 565,066 of JAPEHQ010000013.1, read as the reverse complement.
TTTTAAGCGGGGTAAAAGCAAGTGTTTCACTTTTGAAGCCTTTATACTCGCTGAAAAATCAAGATGAATAGAAATAAGTCTTTTGTCAATATTCTGTAGCATATCAAGTATAGCCCTACATTTTATATTTTCTGATTATCTATTGAAATGGGGGCACGCTCCGATTTTGAATATCACCATATAAAATTGTATAATTAGATATGCACAGGTGACTGAGCTTGAATCCAAAAAGTGTTCGAATGGAAAAAAATTCAAAAAAAACCAAAAAAAAACCTTGTATGTTTAATTACTCACAAAAATGCATAGCAAGTTGAACTATCGTGTTAAATGTTTTAGGTTTAGTTTTTAATTCTGAATCGATCTGTGTAGGTTTTGAAAATATTTTTCTCATGAAATCTCTAGTAAATTTAATATCAAATTTTAACGGTTTTTGATCAAAAAGTACCCTTCATTCAAATGCATTTCTAAAATATTTTATTTTCACATTATGCGCAACAAAATTATCTACAGAATGAGTATTTACACGTAGCTGTAGCTCTATTTTTCGTGGAGATATTAATTTTTTTGAATTTTTTTTTGTAAAACCGAAAATTTATCCTTGTATATCCTCGTCCAAAATGAATCCTTTTTTGTATTGTTATGTCAATATCATATCCTAGGTCGCACATTCAAGGTCGCAGTCAATATTCGGTATTATAGTAAATCAACAGGTATACACGTTGATTCACATGCGTCTTAGTAAATTGGTGTAATGTTCTTAGATAGTAATTCTGTGTAATAGTTATAATGAAAAGTATATAAATACATCCTCTGGATGTATTGTTAATAAAAAGTGTAATATTTTGGCAAGATTATTTCTTAAGACCGTTTTGACATTTCATTTTTTTAATCTACCTAAAAACTTCTATTATACTCTAAACAACTCATACTATTTTACTTTTTAAAATGAGCAACAACACTACTATTAAACAAGCTACTGGTACCTCTGCTACCAAGGCTCGTCAGCCTGCTACTGGTACTACTTCTCAATCTGTATCTTTGGATATGGATTTTGATCTTGGTTCATCTTTGTCTTCGGGACAAGATGTAAATGATGCATTGAGCAATGATGCTCTGCATGATAACTATAATACTTGTAGCGAAGACGCTCGTATTACCAAGGAATTGAGCGATGACGCTCTTTCTATGGATGATGATACTATCATGAGTGATAGTGAACTTGATCTTGACCATGGTGTTCAAGAAGTTACTTTCCTAGGAAAGGAACATCAAGTGAAGTTGTTGAATGAAATCAAACAACTGCGAGTTCAGTTGTATAATGCAACTGCATTATCAATTAAGCATATTGATAATGGTACTCTAGCCTCAAAGGCAAGTGCCTTGAAACGTCAGTTAAAACTGGTAAAAGAGAATTATGATCTTTTATTTGATGAAAGTACCATGATGGGTACTGCCACGGGTGAATCATCGTTAGTTCCTTCTGACACTCCATTTTTACAATGGAAAGGACATAAGTTTAATACCAAGAAATTCATTTTTCAAAGTATGGACGCATGTTTGACTCAGTTCGAAGATGTATTGGAATCTCGTTCAATTTCAGTTGAAGCAAACTGGAAAAGAATCATAAAGCCCAAAATGTCGACTGGGATGGCTTCTTGGACTCGTGAAGTAATCGAGAGATACCCTAGTATTTCTTGGGGTCAATTTAAGTCCAAGTTGAAGGCTAAGTATAGTCCTTCTGAGGCTGAGGAAAAGAAAGCTGCTCTCAACAAATTGAAAAATTTGAAATTGGAGAAATGTGAAAGCTTAGAAGTCTATATCGACAAGTTTACAACGTTGAAAGACTTGGCTGGTGTTACTGAGAACACTAGTTTGACTGATTATTTGTTGAAGGGTCTTGATGTGGATTTGTATAGTCCTGTATCATTGAATATTTCTCAATCGAGAGATAAAGAGAAGGATACTTTGGATTATGCAATCTCTCAGCTTCGAAGTGTTTACGATTTGTTGCGTCGTGATAGTTATTACCGAGAGGAAAAGCACAGAAAAGAAGAAGAACTGACCCAGAGAATAATTAGGCAGTTGAAGCAACAAGGTGGCCATTATGGTTCATCTTCTCGTGGTGGTTACAATGGTAATCATAATGCTGGTAATCGTATTGGTAAACAATACAATGGTTTTGCAAAAAAGCCAGTAAGAAGAGCTGGTAAATTCCATACCAAACAAAAAGCAAATAATGGTGGTGATACACCAAAATGCTTTGATTGTGGATTTACTCCCTTCACGTATGCGCACAAAGCAGTGTGCAAGAAGAATACCAAGAACACTGTTCATGGGAAAAAGAAGAAGTCTATCGTGCCTACTCCTTCTCGTGTTACTGAAGACACTGATGATTCATCTGATGATGAAAGTGACCAACATTTTGCTGTGGCCACTATTGCTGCCCCAAAGAAAAAGGGAAAAGAAGTATCTCAAATGGATACCGATAGTGAATGTAAGCAATTTGATAGTGATTATTTTAGGAAGATGCCTAATAATAATATGAATACTAATGGTCTTCTTTATTTACCTGTTATTTTAGAAACAAGCGCTGGCATCAAGGTCAACACTTGGTTTTTGTTGGATACTGGTTGCACGTTTAGTGCAATTTCACCACAATTAGTTTCTTTTCTAAATTTAAATATTTGTAATAAAAATGGTATTATTAAATTGGCACAAAATAACAGTGTAGTAGATCGTAAGGGTCAAACTGAAGAAGAGCTTATAATTAATTATGGTTCTAAAATTGTTCATTCAAAATTTGAAGTTTTTGATTTATTTGACGATGTCCATTGTGTATTTGGAATGGATTTATTGTATAAAGTTGGTATTACGTTAGGTAATATTGCAGCAGATTGGTCAGATCGTGTTGGTTATGAAATACCAAAGATTGAACCCAATCCTTATAAACCAAATGAAGATCCTTATGGATCTGAAGAAGAACGTAAAATTATGATGAACGAATTACAACCATTTATTGATGCAAATACTAGTATTAGTCCTAAAGCATATTGTAATATTCCTGGTAGTGAAATTACATTGCCCATAAAGAAAGATACTCCACTTGCGAATACATGTCGTAGACAATTTCCAATTGCTGAAGCATTGCGACCTGTTATTCAAAAACAAGTTGAAAAATGGCGAGAAAATGGTGTGATTAAAAGAGCAAAACCTAATACACCTCATAATTCTCCAATTTTTACTGTACGAAAGAAAAATAGTGATGGTGAATACACTGGAAAAGAGCACCGTGTGGTAATTGATTGTCGTTTGATAAATAATGCATTAGATCCTGAGAAACTTGAACGTTTCCCATTGCCCTTGATAAGTGATTTGCATCGTAAGATGTCGAAGCATTCGCTCTATACTGTCATTGACTTATCGCAATGTTTCCATGCATTTAAAATATCCAGATCGTCAAGATCGTATTTGACGTTCACTGATATGGAGGGATTGACGTGGTCCTTCTCTCACTGCCCGTACGGATTGACTATGGTCTCATCGCACGCACAAAAAATACTTTCTAATTTGTTTGCTGATATCAGTGATACTACCACTCACTTTATAGATGATGTCACTATACATACTGAAAACGACCTGAAAAAGCATACAGAACTAGTTAAAATCGTTATCGATCGCTTGACTAAAGCAAACTTACGTATAAATACTGAAAAATTGCATATTGCGCAAAAGAGCATTTATATATTGGGTTTCTGCTTATCTAGTGAGGGTTTAGCATTAGATCCTCGAAAGGTTTCAAATGTTTTGGATTGGGAACCTACCGTTAAAAGTAGCCGTGAATTGAGTTCACGTTTAGGATTGATTAACTTTTTTCGTTCTAATTTGCCACGCTTGTCGATGTTGACAGCACCACTAGATAAATTGAGAAATGCACCTGAGATTACTAAAGTATGGACACCAGAACATACTAAATTAATGAAGCAATTGCAAGAATTATTAGTCAGCTCAGCAGTGTTGAGTGTGCCTAACTTACATTATCCAATCTGTGTTGTTACAGATAGTTCTGCCTATGCAATTGGCGCTGCAATGTATCAAGTTATTGGTAATAAAATAAAATATCTTGGTTTTATTGCACGCAGTTTGAGTCCATCAGAGCAAAGATGGGGAAGTTCCAAACGAGAATTAGCTGCAGTTGTCTATGCATTTAAAAAGTTTCATCAATGGTTGTATGGAAGACGATTCCATCTCTTTGTGGATAATCGTGGTATTTTATTTCTACATTCGCAACCTAAATTGGATCGAATGGTTGAGAACTATTATGATACAATTTTTGAAATGGATTTTGATATTACCTTTTGTAGTGGTATTAACAATATCTTGGCTGATACCTTATCGCGTCTTTTCTGGCCATACAATACGCTGGTGGAGAGTGGTGATAAGCGTTTAATTAAAAATCATGTTAATGAAAAGAATTTAGTTAAACAAGATATTGATACAAAGGTTAAAGGAAAGAGAAAACATGTAGTAGATAATGTAGTAGAAGAAAAGAAAAAGAGGAAATTACATGTTGTGAATAAGGGGAAAGATAAACTTAAGGAGCACATGATAACCTTATTGCATGCGATACTTCCGTTATCTCCGGATCACCAAAAGTAATCATTCCGAGGGAAACCTCTGATCTTTTTAACAACGCTAAATTGACAGCGTATGTAAACAAATTGAAGAATAAGAACGAAGAGTTATTATTCTGCGTTAGTCATTTAGATGTTTATGAAACGCCTGCAAGTGATGAAGAAAAACAAAATATATTAGAAAAAACACATTTACTTGGGCATTTCGGTATTCATGCAATGGAGCAAGTTATACACCAAGATTTGAATATGCATTGGAAAGGCTTAAGGGAAGATATTACGAAATATATATCAAATTGCCATAAATGCAGACAGTTCAATTTAGCTAAGCATGTCTACCATCCACCAAAGCAAGAAGCTCCTGAAGGGATAATGGATCATGTTGTATTTGATCTAGGTGGATTTGATTGCACTACACCAAGGGGAAATAATTTTATATTAGTAGTGCTAGATCTATTCTCGAGATTTATTATCTTACGTGCAATTCCAGATAAATCAGCTACTACTGTTGCAAAGGAATTGGTATCTATCTTTTCATTGTTCGGCTACCCACGTATCGTTGGTCATGATCGAGGTGCAGAATTCCATAATAAATTACTTGAAAAGATACTTAAACATGCTGAGGTTGAGAATAGAGCAAGTTTACCATTTACGCCCCAAGGTAATAGTTGCTGTGAAGCTGCAGTAAAGTCTGCAAAAACAATAATTATGAAGATGTTGGAAGGTCGTAGCAAAGATTGGGATTTGTACCTTAATGGAACAGCATTAAGTTTAAATGTACATAGATCTAGACTGCATGGGATGATGCCATTCATGGTAATGTTTCATAGAGCACCTAATGAATTTAAGGATTATCGAGGAGATAAACCTACACTTCATGAAAGAGAAATCGATGTGGAAGCATTTAAAAAGAAGCTCGATTTAATTGATAGAATTATTGTTCCAGCAATTAGAGACCAAATACTAAAGACACAGGATAAGAATAGTAGTTACTTTAGAAAGAGACATAGAATCTTGGAGAAACCTTATCCAATTGGACCTACTGTAATGATCAAGAATATAGAAAATAAGAATAGGAAAACTGATCCTAACTATGAAGGCCCATTTTATATACATGGAATAACTAAAAATGGAAGCTATATTCTTACTGATAAAACTGATACATTCTTAGCTAGAGATGTACCTACACAACAGATCAAGTTGATCAGCACGAATGATGCAAAGGAAGATAACTCAGATGTGTATGAAGTACAAGCTATTATAAAGCATAGAGGTACTCCACCCAATTACGAATATTTAGTAAGATGGAAGAATTTCACAGAAGATCATGATTCTTGGGAACCACCAGCATCATTTGATTCTCCTGATGTTATTAAACATTATTGGGCGAAAGTAGATGCTAATACGCAATCTAATGGTAAGGGAAAGCAAGCTCCTAAATCAATTAATACAAGAAAGATTGCTACACGCGAGGAGAAGTCCAAGAAGAAGCGTGAAAGATTATTAGCAGAAGATACGATTTAAATGTTAGATGAAGGCTATACCTTTTCCTTTTAACATTTCCTTTTTGATCCCACTGGGTTTTTGGAATGTGAGGTTTTTAATGGTTGCCCCTGAATATCTAAATTTGAAGTTTATATTATTGTACAACGAAGATCAATCAACAAGAAGTACATTATCATATATCAACAATATTGCCGTTTTTATTTTTTTTATTTTTTCTTTTTTTCACGTTATGTCAACCAACTTATACACAAATTACAATTACAACAAACTACAACAACTATCACTATCTTTTATCACATAATGCTTATGTTGGTGTGGGATGGTGTTATGTCAATATCATATCCTAGGTCGCACATTCAAGGTCGCAGTCAATATTCGGTATTATAGTAAATCAACAGGTGTACACGTTGATTCACATGCGTCTTAGTAAATTGGTGTAATGTTCTTAGATAGTAATTCTGTGTAATAGTTATAATGAAAAGTATATAAATACATCCTCTGGATGTATTGTTAATAAAAAGTGTAATATTTTGGCAAGATTATTTCTTAAGACCGTTTTGACATTTCATGTATCACCAAAAATCAATCATTCAATCTCAATTTTCTCGACCAAAAATCAATATTTTTTGACACGGTAAAATTCGTTGGATAGACGCTAATGAGTACTATCCTATGGTTTTAGCGTTGCATATCAGTCGTCCCTTCATGGATTTCTATATCACAAAAAGAGCTCTCACAAAATTTATAAAAAAATAAAAAAGTCTTTACAGTCATCCAAAACCTAGATATCTTGGTAGAGAATGAAAAATAACTTAGACTTTACTTAATAACCATCATTGCAATACCTTAGTATTTTCTCGACTTATTTTCATTTCAAATGCGGTTTCTCAATTTTAAGCTGGCCCTTTTTGCATCGTTATTCAAATTAATGTTAGTTTGCGTGATATTTTATCAAGCTGTTATTACTAGATTAATGAATACTGTCGAAAACTGGCTACAAGATGAAAAATGCAAAAGCCTCAAAACCTTGGCTGGAGCTTACTCATTTTGATAAAATTTGTTGTATGCCACCTGATCTATCAGAATTACAACATTCGATATATAGAAGATCTCCGACAAATCTAGCAGATCTTATCTATCCAGTAACTGGTTCCCGTCACCCAGGAACTACTAATGAAACATAACTTATAGCAATATTACAACTGAAACATAACATGTTATATCCATACACATTAATAATAATATCTATTGTCACATCTAATGGATCCCTGTCCACTAGATCTTATCACACAATTCCAATAACTATATAAACCCATATTTAATTTATTCTAATAAACGGTACTTTTTACGTTGATTTTAATTTACAAAGTCTCGATAAATCACCACCAAGATTAGTCATTACGGCCGACCTGTGCTGCGCAAGATTATTTCCTTGTGGTGCCCAGCAGGTGGGCTGCACACTATAGCCTGAGCTGTTGTGCGGCCGTGCCCACTGAATATGGCTAAAAAGATGACAAGGTGCACATTGACGTATATTTTCAGATTTGATGAGTAATACTTTAAAAAGAATACAATTAAAAAAGAATCAGTAATGAATCAGTTCTTCAACTGTACAATAAAAACAATATATCGTTTATTTAGATATACAGTAAAAGTATGGCCTATTATATTGATTTGACATTAAGATTCTGGGATGTAATTCAAGACAATATTGAATCATTAGATCTGCTTGATAGTAATCGATGGATTGAAATGGATCAATCATAATTTAATCGTTTTTGCAGAGCTGGTGAGTTGTCTTGTTTCAATGCTGCGCTAAATGTGCTTGGATGTTGACTTGACAGCTACTTGATTGATTAACCGTTGGGATGAAAGAATATGGTGTCATAATTGAGGTCCAAGCGTTTTTGGTAATTATTGGATTAAACTTGGTACGCTAGGAGTCTTTTATATCCGATATCAAGAATTTGCATTTGAATGAATGTCGTAGTCAATAGATTGTGAGATATATTAATACTGTAGAAGGTGATAACGTATAGTACTATAATGCTACAAATCATTATCGTTGAATATGACTGAATATTAATGAATCAGAGAAAATACAAATGGTAAAAAGCTGATACCCAATGTGCATCGAGGTCAACGTTGATAAAAGGTGCATTCATTATGTAGTAAAAATCACAACATTTCGATGGATAGAAATTACAGGACCAAGATGTTGGTATTTGCCTCAGGATTTTTAAAAAGGGTTTTAAAAGCATGCTTTATCAAACTTACTGAGATGTTAAATACTCACCATATGATATTAGTATCATCTTGTTTTTTATTTACTGATTGCTGTATTATTAAAAATCAAGCTTTTCATAGCTTATAACAATGACAATAGGATATTTCTGATTTTAGATTGGCATTTATCATAAGGCGGGCTGATGACACGTTTGATACTTTTATAGATGGAATCATCAGTCAATTTGATTTATGAAATTTTAATGCAAATGCCGAGGAACCATTTGTAAGTACTTAAGTTGGTTCTGGTGAGGCATGGCAGTGAATAAATTGGCTTGGGACACAGAGGGCAAAAAGGTGGTAATAATGGATTCCAGTGATGGCCATCATGTTTATGTTTATAATTTATAATATTGGAGAGATAAGACTAAAACTCAATGTAAATCACCTTTAGCGCGATAATTATAAAGTAAGACTATATTATCATTGAATAAACTACCACACAATATTAATATGTATAAAAGCTTACAGTAATAAGTGGGTGCAGAATCGTAAATTCTTGAAAAAGTTTTCAAAAATCATAAAATTTCTTATTTTTAAGACTTACAAGGCTTATAAGCGGAATATTAATTTCGAAAATTATTCTTGTCCAGATCATCAATTTTGACATTTTTTAATTTTTTTTTTCTGATTTTGCAAATCTAGAGTGCATTATACTACCAATTATAAAAACAAAAAATGTACACATATGCACAATTTAGCGCTCTATTTGCTCAATAAAAAATAACAAACCTTTTTATTGCAAAGTATTACATGAAAATCCCTTAATCAAAAAACCGTTTTTGGGACAAAAGTGCAAAATCTCATTACTTAACATTTAATATTAAGCTTTTATAAAATGTGTATTAGCTATGGCTACAATTTTCTCTCACAATGTAGTATATTTACACGTTGATTTTGGTATCAAAATTTAACTTTTCTGTTTTTTGATCGAAATCATGAGTGTTGGTAAGGATAAAATGAGCCCCGAAAATGTCCGCTACAAAAACTGAATTTTCAGATTGCACGTGGTTAAATATAAGAAAAGTTAAAAAAAAGCACCTTTTTATTTAAAATTTAGATATACTGTACCATAGTATAAAATATTTAGCTGTTCAATCTTGCTATACTCAATTACGGCGTTGCTCTACGAGCTCTCTTTTGCAATTTTTTAACGAATCTGTGATATGGCAGACGGGTTTTCTAGTAGAAAAATGCATGTTTCTATGATAACAGATATTGCCTATATTGTTTAGTTTATGGTTGATGCGCCGTAGTGCTACTTTTGACATTGGCTGAAATGTGCAATTTAGCAGGGTTTTCATTGCACTAAATAATGTAAAGCCTTGAAAATCCTATTCTACGTGTGTTGTTTCTCTCTTTTTTTTCATATTATTCTAAGAACATACTCACTGTTTGATAAGATATATCAGACTATTATCAAGCTGGTATCCTTTTCTTTTATCTAAATAAGAATGCTAACATAAGAGGCTAATGCTTTTAATATAGGTAACAGTCTATATTAGAGACTTAAATGTTCATTTAACCGCATTCTAAAATCAAATATCATTATTTACTACTGTATTATTGGACGTATTTCGTGATTACAAGATCAAATTGAAGGCAATCATATGTATATCTGCTCAATAAAAAGCTAGAACTGGCTACAGGCCCACAAAATGTTCCAGAAAAGTGATACAATTTCAAACGATATAGAAATACAAAAAAATAATAATCTGATGTCTTGGCTAAAAATAGCCATAGTTTTGATCGTAGCTATGCTTGAAAACAAATCTCCTTACAGCTAACAATCGTCAACTAAGATAGTAAGTTTAAAAATCGTTAATTTGTTTAAATTTTATGTGTGATAAAGTAACATTTATAACCTTAGGTTTGGTTTGCATATAAATTTAAGCAGAAAGTGTTATTTAAGTTTATGCTCGAGCAAAAACCATTGTTGTTACAAATATTATAGCTATAAACACACACTATGAACAAAAAATCTCTTAATTCTCTTAATTGTGCCACATTAAGGAAAATAAGAAAATTTACACTGCTTATTTTTTTTAAATTTTGTCTTATTTTCCTTAATATGGTATAATTAAGAGAATTAAGGGTTTTTTTTTCATAGTGACATTTACAAATGATGATAATAATTGTAAATATATTCGCAGTTGCATTTATTTCTCTGCAACAACAATGTATTGAATTGTATTATCTGTGATATATATTAATGAAAGCAAATGTAATGTGAAACCACAGTCTAGTAAAAAATGCAATAAAATTTTGAGAACGGCATAATGCTCATGTATAAGCCAATGTGTGCCCATACGATCAGCTCATTATGCTTATGGTCAGATTTTATTATGATGCACAAATAGGGATAACGACATGCTTATGGGCAATTCTACTATCATGGAATTAATGTCACCATGCACACTGATAGAATCTTTAATCCTGCACATACAGGCTTTTTGTTGTGCTCGTTTGCAGTATCTTTTGTTGTGTCCATGTGTGTTGTATGCCATCTAGATATTATCACACGTTATCGCCTTCTATAGTATCAATACAACATCCTACATACAATCTATTAACTACGACATGTATTGAAGTGCAAAGTCTTGATATCGGGTATAAAAAAATCTTAGCGTACCAAGTTTAATCCAATAATTACCAAAAACGCTTGGACCTCAATTATGACACCATATTATTTTATCCCAGCAGTTAATCAATCAAGTAGCTATCAAATCAACATCCAAACACATTTAGCGCAACATTGAAACAAAGCAACTCACAAGCTTTGCAAGCATGGTTAAATTATAATTGATTCATTTCAATCCATTGATTACTATCAAGCAAATCTAATGGTTCAATATTGTCTTAAATTATATCCCAGAATCTCAATATCAAATCAATATAATAGGCCATACTTTTACTGTATATCTAAATAAATAATATTTTATTCTTATTATACAGTTGAAGAACTGATTCATTACTCATTTTCTTTTAATTGTATTCTTTTTCAAGTGTTATTTATCGAACCTAAAAATATACGGAAAAGTTAAAACTAGATTGTTGCGTCCACAAGTCTGTGTACATTCCTTGGTTACGATTACGACAAAGATTGATGTGATAAGTTCTACATTGCTGTGTATTATGTTATAAAGCTCAGTTTATACTGTACGTATTATTGAGGAATGTAGAACCGGTGTGTGCCACCTAGACTTGATTGGATATATATATGTATTTAAATAGACTCATTTTAGACTAGTCATATAATTAGAGAATGTGAATATAAAAGAAGATATTTTGATCTTATAATAACGTTCTTTAGTTTTAATGTGCTCTTTCATTTGATAGCAGTGTTTCTTTATTTTTATTAAATGACTTAGTACATGTTTTAGCTTCGAAATTGATATAATCTTCTAGCGTAAAATCAAAGCGCACTCAGATATATATATATACAGTATACGTATACTGTTAGTAGATTGTTTTCTTGTATATATACAGTATATCAATCAAGCAAATTTGCGTAATTTTTTTGATGAAACTGCGTGGTGAGTTTATAGAAAATACATCAATACATATATATTATTCTGTTCTGTCTATGTTTTTTTTAATACTGTCAATGGTTTTATAAGTGCTTAGTTGTATTATTCAATACTTTTTATATCAGAACAAAAAATATGACATAATAAATAGATGGATAAAACGATTAATTTCAATCCTGTAACATTTATTATGCAATATAAAAAATCCAAGAAAAAACAAATCTAGTAAAAAATTATGGATCGATATTATAAACGACGAAATGCTCCAAGATGGAGGAAAAGTAACTTTTGATATAATTGGTTTAATGGAGTAGATAGTTAGCCGTTCAAAATAACGTTTCCAGCAACACCACGAGGAGGTCTATCTACATGTTGCCATTTGACTTTATAGTTTGTATACCACCATACTATAAAGTGATACTGAAATCAAGCAGATGCTATGAAATCAATACGACTCCGATTGCCAGAAAGGGCTATAGTTTCCAGCCGGTTACCGTGAAAGAAGACTATAAGACCCTAAAAGGGGGAGAGGTTGCAAGTCCACGAATGGAGAGCAACCAGATTAAATTGACCCAGGATTACCGATTGTACAAAAACAAACAACTGAGTATAATAACCGAATTTACTAAGATAGCATCAAAACAGATACTATCCCAATAAAGGTGGTAAAAGTTATCGCTTTTTTTCGATCAAATCATTTTGATTCTTAAACCTACGTAAGGTGTATCAAAAATCAGATAACGAAAAGATGCTTTAACTTCTAGATGGAATAAAATAAAATCAAAGAAGACAAGACCAGAGAGACGATACGACCAGAGAGACAAGACCAGAGACATTAGATTGGAGACGTTATATCAAAAGAAACCTTCAAAATTATAAAAGAGATACCAAATTAAGATCAGACGTTGACGATACTTTTTAAGTTTTCAATAATATACCTTTTTCATAAATTGAAACTACAAGTTAAAGAGATGAGACAAGAAGCACACGAAGTGAGACCCAATGGGGATGAATTGAGACTAGATAAATATGAAGTAAGACCAGATGAGCATTAATTGAAAAACTGATGAACATGAAAAAGCATACCTTTATACCAAAAGAGCATAAATTGAGACCAGTTAAAGATGAAATAAGGCCAGATAAACATGAATTTTGACCACATCAGGATAACTTGAAAACAGATGAGTATACATTGAGACCAGATACAAATTGATGGAGACAAAACCAGAATAAATTGAATCCAGGTAGAAATAAATTGAGAACACACTTGAATGAACCAAGATTAACTGTGAATAATTAGAAACCAGATGAGCAAGAATTAAAATAGACCAAATGTAAACCACTTGATACCAGAGAAAAATTAATGAAGTTGAGACGAGCATAAATAATGGAGAACAGATAAACATGAATGGAGGCCAGACGAGCAAAACTAAAGACGAGATAAGAATAAAATGAGATAATATATTGATGAAGTGGAACCAGAAGTGCATGAATACAGATCAGATGTGCATGAAAATAAAGACTATACGTTGACAAAGGCAGAACGGATATGCATTAAGTGAGACCAGAAGTGCATAAGTAAAAACCAGATATTGAGAAACCTATACGATATAAACATAAATTGAGACCAACAGTGCATAAACAAAAACCAGATGTTAAAAAACGATACCAAATGTCCATACATTGAAACCAGGTAAGCATGTAATGAGACCAGATGAAACCAGAAAGACAATATGCTAATGATACGATACAAGATGCGCATTAATTCAAATGAGGAGCGCATGAAAGAAAACCAGATGTGCATAAACCTAAACCAGATAACTATAAATTGAAACCATATAAGCATTAAATTGAAACCAAATAAGCATGAGTTCAAACCAGATAAGAACGAGTTAAAACTAGAAGAGCATGTATTGAGACCAGACGAGCATGAGATGAGACTAGGAGAGCATGTTATGAGACCAGATAAACATGGAGTAAAACCAGAAATACTTGACGAAGGACCAAACATTGATAAATTGAGACTAAAGTACATGAATGGAGATCTGATGAGCATGAAATGAGACTATATAAACCTGAGTTGAGACCAGAAGTAAATTAATCGAAACCAGATATTGCTTAAATGACATACAATATCCAGAATACTACCATATATAGTGAAGAACCGAGACAGGACATACACAAAAAGGCACCACGCAATTAAAAGATTTAGGGCAGTGGGAATGGAGAATCAAGGATCATGTAAGACAAACAGAAACCAGATAGATAAAGCACGACGTCAGATAGAACTACATAGAGTAGACCAAAACTTGATACAGGATATGAAAAACCAGATGTTGACTGAAACGGACGAGGTGAATGAACATAGAGAGACGGCAGCATTAAAAACCAAGAAGCGAGATAATAACAAATATAGAGAAACCAGATACCAGAAAAGCCATAGTAGGAGAGACAGATAGAATAAAAGGCAAGGCAAACCTAAATAAAAAGCCAATGTTAACATAAAGTTACCAGGTATTGAAAGAGGATAACCATATATTACAGAAAGAGACCAGATTTGCGTATGATAAACCACATTGCTCAGTAACGATAACAAATGTTGCAGAAACGAGACCAGATATACTAAAAAAGGTGCTGGATCCTTGAGAAGAGAGGTAAGTGTTGCAGAAAAACGATTATTGAATATATCCAAAAAAAATATTAGATTAGAAGAAAGTAGAATATATTACGTTTTAGAAACATACCAGAAAGATCAGACCTTGAAGAAAAGAGAACAAACGCTAAAGAAAAGGGAAGGGCTATAGCAGAATTGAGGCATCAGTTATTAACTCCTATTATTTTGACTCTTAAACCCTGGCCAAGGGTGTGCCAAAATGAAATAGCTGATAGCTGATAGCTCAATAGCTACCAACCGTTAGCTCAAATCATTTCGACTCTTAAACCCTGGCCAAGGGTGTGCCAAAAATCAGATAGCTAATAGCTGATAGCTCAATAGCTACCAACTTTTAGCTCAAATCATTTCGACTCTTAAACCCTGGCCAAGGGTGTGCCAAAAATCAGATAGCTAATAGCTGATAGCTCAATAGCTACCAACTGTCAGCTCAAATCATTTCGACTCTTAAACCCTGGCTAAGGGTGTGCCAGAAATCAGATAACAAACAGCTGATAACTCAATAGTTACCAACTGTTAGTTGAAATTATTTCTACTCTTAAACCTTGGTCAAGAGTGTGCCAAAAATCAGATAACAAACAGCTGATAACCGCAGGTAAACAATCAAAGGAACCAAACGCAGATAGAATAAACCCTGTACCAGGATGAGCTAAAAGAAAGTTAAACAAGAGCAGCTTACTTGTTTTTCTTTTACTCAAACCTAAAATACTAGGAAAGTTTATGATAGAAGCTTCGTTAAAATTTCACGCACCAGACGTTACTTTAACGTCGAAACTCCCACCTAACCTTCAGCATCTACGTATGAAACTTTGTCCTGCGAGATACTATAGTAGACCTTAGCCAAAGGATAAGGCACGTACAAGATAGACTCGTGATTCCACCAAACCATAAGGTTTTGCTTCATCAAATTTACCTGGTTGTTAAAACAAACAGGGGACCTTCGTGTTTTTGAATAAGCCCTAAAATTTGAATTCCATTGATGACGTCTTCAAAATTTTGTGTAACTTGATTGAAATGCTGTTTATAAACTTGAACCACACTGTAAATACAATCATCTGTGTTATAGAAATCATTGTTTTAGAGAGCGGTATATATTAGCAATTTTATTTCGAGAGAGAAATTAATGGCCTATAGAGACAAGATACATCTACTTTGGGAATTTAACTGAATTTGACTCAATATTGGGCGAAAAGTTTTGAAAATTATCCGAGAACCATCTGAAACCATCCAAAATTCAAGTGGCAACAAAACCGTAACCTGAGGAACTTTGATCCAAGTAACTTCTAAATTTGCATGAGAGTTTGGTACGCATCATTTTTCACATAATGATGTTGAATGGCAACTTCCACAACCTACTGTGTGTTGAGAAAATAATCGCCGAAGTGCACCTATATTTTGTTGCACACTTTTATTGAAAACAATTTAAATAAGGCATCTATAAATACTAATCCAAGTAAGCTGCGACTCCACATGAACATAGATATGAATATTCATTAAAAGTATTTCAGATACAGTATCAGCTTCCATGGATTATTGTGCATTCAATAGGTTTGAACAACAAGATGGTTATCTTCTATTTATGCCTTGTATGAAGGTCAGTACGCACACTCGTTCTCCACGGATATGGATTCAAAAAATGACCTCCCGTTGTAATAGCAGGTACTTTTAATGTTGGTCAACAGAATTGCAAAAGGTTTAGCCGCCTGAGTTGCTGTGAAAATGGAGAAATAACAACTCATAGGTGTGCAAATTTCAAATTATTCTGTATCAATTGTTTCAGATATTCCTTGAAATTTTTTATAAAATCAAATAATAATTCAAAATTAAAATTTTAAATTAGACTTAATGCACAGTGAGCCTATGAATAACATACAATATTGATCTCATTGATTAAAAATTATTTTTGAATGATCAAGGCACGGCTATCAAAAAGAAACCTGCTTTCCTTAGATTAAAAAGCTCCACTACTTTGAGGCTTCAAGTCTTTGCAAAAGGGTAAGCTTTACTGACACTTTCTAATAATAGTAAAACTTGTTTTGAAGCGCTCCATAACAGATATGATAGTATACATATTTTTTGAGCACTTTTATTTTTCTGACAGTTTTTTGACATTTTTTTTTACATCCATGTCATCGACCTTGTTAAGCTCTCTCAGACCCAATCTGTTTTTTTTTTTTCAAAATACTGATATTTCGTGGAGATATCTTTCTCAAAAATGTGCACAAAAAGATACCTTCGTTTCTAGCTTCAATTGTTTCATTGTATACCATCATATTTGACATCTTCGATCGATTTCTTAAGCGGGGTAAAAGCAAGTGTTTCACTTTTGAAGCCTTTATACTCGCTGAGAAATTAACATGAATAGAAATAAGTCTTTTGTCAATATTCTGTAGCATATCAAGTATAGCTCTACATTTTATATTTCTTGATTATCTATTGAAATGGGGGCACGCTCCAATTTTGAATATCACCATATAAAATTGTATAATTAGATATGCACAGGTGACTGAGCTTGAATCCAAAAAGTGTTCAAATGGAAAAAAAATTCAAAAAAAACCAAAAAAAACCTTGTATGTTTAATTACTCACAAAAATGCATAGCAATTTGAACTAACGTATTAAATATTTTAGGTTTAGTTTTTAATTCTGAATCGATCTGTGTAGGTTTTGAAAATATTTTTCTCATAAAATCTCTAGTAAATTTAATATCAAATTTTAATGGTTTTTGATCAAAAAGTACCCTTCATTCAAATGCATTTCTAAAATATTTTATTTTCACATTATGCGCAACAAAATCATCTACAGAATGAGTATTTACACGTAGCTGTAGCCCTATTTTTCGTGGAGATATTAATTTTTTTGAATTTTTTTTGTAAAACCGAAAATTTATCCTTGTATATCCTCGTCCAAAATGAATCCTTTTTTGTATCACCAAAAATCAATCATTCAATCTCAATTTTCTCGACCAAAAATCAATATTTTTTGACAAGGTAAAATTCGTTGGATAGACGCTAATGAGTACTATCCTGTGGTTTTAGCGTTGCATATCAGTCGTCCCTTCATGAATTTCTATATCACAAAAAGAGCTCTCACAAAATTTATAAAAAAATAAAAAAGTCTTCACAGCGATCTAAAAACTAAATATCCTGGTAGAGAATGAAAAATAACCTAGACTTTACTTAATACCCATCATTGCAATACCTTAGTATTTTCTCGATTTATTTTGATTTCAAATGCGGTTTCTCAATTTTAAGCTGGCCATTTCTGCATCATTCAAATTTATGAAACAATCACTATAGTAACCATCCTTGCTTCATTTAATAAAATTTGTAGCCGGGACAATGTTGAATAGGATTACAATTGGATTATTTGTTTTACAATAACACGGATACAAAAATGAATATATAATAACTGATGAAAGATTTCCCTTGGATAAGGTTTTGGCTTCTTTTGGAACCCTGAAGATGTTATACAAAGGAAGAAATAAACACATTCTTCATCGTGCAGCTTTTTAGTGTGAGGTTTGCTGTTATCAAGATGTGATATTTAACATGTTTGAATAGATAGAATCCATGTAAAAGCGATCTTCATGTTGGTGTTTTTAAAAGAAAAGGAGGTTATTCAAAGATAAGGAGGATAAAATAAAAGTCTCATGAAATCTATTGATTATGATGTGTGTGAAAATGGAAGAAAAGCATAAAAGCTTTACACAAGGAAGGAACAGAGCCTTTATTAAATAGTTTAAATGTGAAACAGTATTGCCAAGGAAAAATAAATCAAAGGATTTTGGATCTTTATAGATTCAGGTACAGCAGGGATACACACTTACTTACATCGAGCGGACAAGGTTCCATAGTTCAATATTCGTCGTAAGATGACTGTAACCTTTTCCATAACCACTAGAACAGCAAAATATCATATGATTCTAATAAGAAATGGCATAGTATATCTCAAATCTCAAAAAAATTCGTAAACAAAAATAAGTAGAAAAAACAAGTAGAAAAAAAAGACAAAAGATTAGAACAAAAAGGCAGATTTTTCATCTTCCTTAAGTAACCCTCGGTAATCTACAGTCTTTTGAATGAAAAACGTCGGTCTTTTTGTTGTTTGCCATGTTGCGATAAATATGATATGAAAATGTATTTCTAACCTTAAATGCATACGGCAAAGGTTATAAAGAAAAACAGGCAAATATACCGATGTTGAATTCATGAATATTTATATAACATCATAGCATATAACTTTCTGTGTAAATTTATAATTTCATGCCTTTGAAAAGCCAGGGTAAAAGTATAGGTACACATTTTTTACGGTATTTTAATGCCTGAGGAAATTAAACGCTTATCATTACTAATCTGTGGAAGCTTTCCGTAAAATCGTGTAAAAGATCAATATGTTTTATGATTTTACTTGATTTGATCATAACGCACATAAAGCACACAAAACAACAACAACAACAACAATCTTCAAACGATTGCCTTATTTGCAAGCAAAAATAACCAAAACATCTTGTTCTAGAATTAAATGTGCTTGATCTCTACTATAGCATCATTTTTATAATTCTCAGCAGTCTAGCACTATATGAACGATACATGACTGAAATAGCCTGATTTAGAGCTTTAGCATTTAACATATTTGTAAAAGTTATTCCGGTTGAGTTGTAGCTTTTTTTGCACAGTTTTGACATTTTTATATATTAAATAGACTTTCGGAAGTATAGTTCCAGAATATATCGTACAGCCCCAATGTTATAAAAAGAAAACTATACCAAGAAAAAAATGCAATTAATTAATCTATTACTATTGTACTACTTTCTAATGATAGCTTTTCGTGTTTTACTTTGCAGCATATAATAAAATATATGCATGATTTCAGAAGAACCAAGCTGATTTATGAAAAAGAAGAAAAAGAAGTAGCCCCTTGTAACGTAGTGTAACATTAAAATCAATTTACGGCTTACAACGTGGATAGCATTTTCAATTCAATAATACTAATAATAGATGTTTGTTTAATAAAGGCATATGATACATTTATATATGTATTACATAATAAATGTAGGGAAGACTTACGTATTATGCTAAAATAAAAGCTATAATGTTATTTATTTATTAAGCCCTTTTTTACATGTCAAAATAAATGCAGGTTATGATTGCATAACTTTTTGCTAAAATCACTAATAATAGTAAAATCTTGATCATAGATAATTAGATAAAGGAAATTTACCCTCAAAGTATAGTTTTGACATTATGTTTTGAATGGTGAGTGATATAATTATCAATCTAATTTTCATTGGTTGCATGTTTATCATACAACATTTTTATTAATTGATGTAGCACAGTTGTATAAACATCTCATCAGTAAAAAAAAAGTTCAAAAAAAAAGTTCAAAAAAAAAAAAAAAAAGATGTCATATAGATAATACAGATAAAATATCACTTATGCGTAAACATATGCTTACACACATATATGTATAGATAGCATAACCGTTATCAAATAAAGATGAGGGTCCCTCAAATAATCATAAAACTGTTATACATTTTATTATGGTCTCACAGAGAATCAACCTATATTTTTTAGGAATCACAAAGTCCATCTAATTTTCCTTCTCTGTCTAATCCTGATAGACGATCATATCCACCCAAACTTTTACCATTTTTAAATAGATTTGGAAATGTACGCTGACCTGTCAATTCAATCAAAGCATCTCGAATTTCATTTCCATTTCTTTGACGATCCACTTCGATAATTTCTATATACTTGCAATATTTTGAAATGAGTTGTTTTGCTGCCATACAATAAGGACTATATAAAACAGAAATCAGATTTTTGTATTACCATTTTAAAATATAACAAATTTACCAATAGCTTTTACTATATAGTACAACAGGATATTTGCGTAACGTGGTTTGAATCCAGGTTTTTTGCGGGCTGATCAGCCGAAGTGTATATAATTTAGGTGACATTCTGAATTCAATGGGTGATATATCATGATTCTGAATTGACTTTTTATATTCATGTAATGATTTGACTTTTACTTTATCCAATCCATATGTTTCATCAATAGTTTCAAATAAAGCTGTGTCAAATTTTTCAGGGTTTGCTGTGATAATATGTGTATAACGAGCATCCAAGAAATCATCTTGAACTTTGTGAGTCTCGTTCTTGGAATAAGACCAATTAGGATTGGATTGTCCATAAAGAGATGCTCCTGTCATGGCAGTATCTGCATCCATATGAACATTTACATAGGGTGTGTTCTTTTCAATTTCATGTAGAGTAAACAAGGCCTCACCTCCTGGATAATTCAAACGGGAGATTTGAAACATTGTAATAGCAATAGCAAATGAAGCAGCAGCACCTACCAACATGACTAAAAGTGAAATACAATGTAGCCAAGAACGAGATGCGGCATGAATAGAATTTGAAATACAAGTAGCAGCAGCAGCAGTGAATACAGGTACAGTGTAAATTATAAATCTCCATTCTTTGTGTGGCATAAAAGAGAATAATGCAACATAAATAATCATTGGCATCAACATGCGACGAACACGTCCATTTGTTACAAGAGCCAAGCATGCTAATGGATACGACACGAGAAGTAAACGAGGCAAAAATGAGGTAAAATAAGCATGAAAAGGTAAGGTGCCCCACTCTGAACTCTTGTTGAGGATTGCATTAAAGTAAAATACCATTCCTTCTGGCCAAAGCCATGTATTCCAGAAGTATGAATCCAGTGGTACAGTGATCAACAGACTAATAATCGAAGTAATAACCAATTGTTTCAATATAGCAGATAGAGTGATTGTAGCATGGAAATATTCACTTGCCAACAAGATGACCAACAAAATGCCTACTTCAAATCTAAAGACTATGCCGGTAAATGTTAGGTACCGGATCATCCAATTCAGATGATATGTACGACCACTAGATTGAGAGAGGCTATGCAGCCAATGAGATAGACCCAGCATAACCCATGGCAATGCTAACGTATTTGGCAAAGTACGAGAGGACCAAAACACGAGGTGGAACTGACAAATTATAAGCATAATGGTTAAATTTGCAGTAATTGAGCCGAACAAGGATTTGACGCCAAAGGCGAATTTACCCAAAGATAAAATGACAAAGGTAGATAATACAACACGAACTAATACTTGTTGGTCAATAGGAGATAATGGAATGATTTGAATTAGTGGCCATGCAAATAAACTCAATAAAGAAGCGCCTACAAAAGTACGCGGAACAACTCCAGGAAATTGAACATGATCAAATTGATCTACTTGGTTGATAATATCAAAAGTTGCCTGTAAATTGAAGCTTTCTTCAACCTTTGTGAATGGGGCAAAATAAGCTTCTGAAACTATCAGTGCAAATAAGCACCCTAACACGAGTTTCATTATATTTTTATATAAAAGAATAAAAAAGAGAATTAATGTTTTACAAGTCGAGTGCAACCATTAATACTCCACTTTTCAAGTAACACTATATAAAACAGTAATATTTTTAAACAAGCTTCTTTTTTCTTGTTCTTGTTCTTGTTCTTCTTGTTCTTTTCACTTCCATCATTATTTTGCATTTATTAAAACAAAAAATTATCATCATGAAGGATGATTTTAAATCATTACAAATTGAACCAAAAGAAGGGTATCTTGATTTCATTGGACCAGCAAAATTACATTCAACTGAGCAATCAAAAGTCTTAAAGGGGCATGTAAAATTTACGTTGATCAGGCCCACTAAAATTCGTACAATGTCAATCAAATTCAAAGGATTCAGCAATATTACATTAAAACAACCATACAATATTGAAACAACATGTCCATTATTGCCCAAGTTAAAAGTGCCATTATTTGGCAAAACAAACTTACCGGCAGGGGATCATATCATACCTTGGGAATTGGACATACCAAACATTTATCCCAGAAGTTTATTGGCTAAAAGAGCAACAATCCATTACAAAGTAGTAGTATCTATATCGACAGGTATTGCAAGAACATTGACTGCAGAATATCCAATCGTATTGAAAAGACATTTACTGCCTTACAAGGAATTATCTCCACTGATTGAAACAAAATTATACCAAAGAACTATACCTGGTAAATTTCATTATGAGATTGATGCCCCGCAAATCATTTGCATAGAGCAAGAGTATATACCAATGGCCATCAAATATGTCAGTATTGCAAATCAAAAACAGGTACAATCTATTAGAACTCGAATTGTTCAAATTGAACTCTACAGGTAATTCATTATAGTGTGTATACATCTTTGCTTTCATTGCACTAACTTTTTTCTTCTTTACTTATTACAGACGCCAATCCCTCTCAAAATCAGAATCAGACTTGACAGCAAGCAACAGAGATTCTCATATCTTTGATTTGGACAAAAGAATTGCTGATTCTGCGCATTTTAAAGATACCCATATAAAATACATCAAAAGAACAATACCTGCTCTTATTCACATACCTGATGCAGCAGCTTCGACTTGGAAACGACCTTGTTTGATTCGACATGGATTACATCCCTATCTTAGCTACACATTGGACTCTCCTCTAGTTTCTATCTATCATCAAATCGAAATAACTTTTCAATTCGGCATGAAATACGAAGAAATCAAGATTAAATTACCCATCATCGTCGCATCTATACCACATAAAGAACCATCTCAAATCCAGTTAGATAAAAAAAGTAGTAACTTGATGATGAAGTATGCATTTGAAGAAACAGCTAGATCAGAGTTCTTGTCATATAAACTAGAATCCCGTAATTCAACACATCGTCTCACTGATGATGATACGAGTACTCCAAATGATGATAGTTTCAGTATTCTTCGGGATACAAGCATGATGCCTGTACTAAGTGATGAAGAATATGAACAAGAAAATTATCCAAGAAGTGGAAGGGTTACTCCAAAGATGTTTGGAACTAAAAATAATCCTCCTCGAAGTTTTTCACCTACTCCATTACCACCACCAGCAATTTCCACCTACATGACAAATACAAGCAACATCATTAATCGACGAGTTTTATCACCCACACCTGAATCATCATCTACATTTAATATTAATAACAACCAGAGACAATTAAAGAAGTTTGCTTCTGCATTTGATCTTAGTACTGCATCTGAAGAATCATTACTCTTGGATGCTGAAAGACAACCTGAGGAACGTCCTAGAACAACTACACCAACAATGAAGAGAAGAAAGCAACTACAACCAATCAATGTTGACTTAGCAAACGGAAAAGAAGTGAATATATTTAAATCTATGCCTTCTTTAAGACCACCACCACAAACCACACTTCCTTTACCACCTGTAGCACAGGAATCACCAAGCTCGGATGTTCTTCCAACTTTAGATCGCATGCAACATCAGCAACAAATTAGAAAAAACATGAGACCGCTTGAAAGTGCAGCTATTACAAATATGGATAATATTAGCAACGAAGATTTGCAATCAATTTATTCGGAAACATCTATTTCCAGTAGTCATAATGCACCTAGTTTAAGCTCTTCTGCTACTCTCTCGACTAATAAGAGTCAACCAACCCTTCATTCTAGACCTCCATCTCCTGTTTTCAGTCCAGCACCTGGGTTACCTGCCACTATTGCATTGAGACCACATGGAGAAGGAGTTCAAGCAGTAGAAGAAATGTTTCCTCCGGATTCCGCTTCCATCATGTCTCCCGCCATGAACACAGTAGCATCATCCACATTATTTTCGCCTCGCACAACATATGCACTTCAAAGACGTATCGCATTATCTACCATCTCATCATTAACAAATGATTCTTTACAGTTGGGTCCATCCATGATATCTCCAAACACTTTTAGAGGAAGAGCTTCTTCCACTGTAGATCCTGATGCTCAATCATTACTGCATAGTAGTTTCTGTAGTAGCAGTTTAGGCAGTTTCGATTACCCACCACCACCACCTAATAATAGATACGCTTATGCTCAACTACCTCCCATACCCACCAACCCTGCTGTTTCTCCTTTTGGACCTCCTCCTTCTGCTCTTCCTCCCACTGTAGACCCTAATTTGAAAGCAACTAGACGTCTGACAAAACTGTACATAGATGATAGTGATGAGGAAGACTATATTGACAGAGAAGATGGCATAAGATCTCCTTCTCCACCTCCATTACCAGCATTACCAAATAATATAAAGTCCTTGGCTGCTTTGAACAGTAGTAATAATAATAATAGTAGTAGTACTAGTAGTAGCTTTAGTAAGGATAGTGAAATCAAGGATGATAGTCAAACAGTTGAAGATGATTGTGCACCACCTAGATTACCCAGATTATCTTTTGGTAACGATTTTGGTATATCACTTGGTATTTAATAAAACTCAATTTCCTAAAATACATATTACATTTGTTTGTTTAAACACTATTTGAGAAGTGTGTGATACAACGCTCCATTATTATAAACAAGTTTTAAGACTTTGACAACTACATTTAGGCCCCTAAGAGTTTTTTTTTTAGACATTTAAACGCTATTGCAACATTATTTTGGCTTATGTATATGCTTTCGTCTCTTCTTATTGCTAAAGTTTTTTTTTTCATTATAATATTGACTATATTTCTATATCATAAACATCAATTAAGAGTTTCCAATATACTTTACAAGCAACCAGCTGCAGCTGCATTATAATAATTAAGGTACCGATATTGGCAGCAAACGATTAATTAATTAGATATAAACTAATCCAAAACCGCTTTAATATATGCAGGAAAATCAGTCGGCATTGATACTATATTAATGAAAAATAAAAGCTTAAAAATCCCTGAATTCATGTTTTTATAGATTTAGATTTGATTTATCCATGGAAAAAAACTGCTAGGGAACCCAAAAAAAAAAAAGGGTTGGGTTTGTACCTCTCTCTTTTATGACCATGATGGGTGATCATACGATATAAAGGTTGTGTCTTACAAAATCTTAATTTTTAATGTCTTTAATTAGTCAAGATTCAAAAATTAAGCAAAAAAAAAAAGGTTTAAATGCGCAATAATGTGAGGTAAAAACGTGGAGATTTATAATGCAAAACACATACAAGCTCAAAATGTTGATCTTTGGACGTAAAATGTTCTTTGGATTAAAGAATTTTAAAAAAATAATTAAATAAAGCACAGAAGTTTATCTTGATGGATATATATATATATATATATATATATATATTTAGTTACCAAAGTATGCTTCAAAATGAATGATTCAGGTCATTGACGATCAAAATATCGATCATTTGAATCCCGCTTCAAGCAAAGTGTCGCTTAAAAATAAGACGATTTGGTCAACATTGACTAGTATAGATGTATTTTAGGCATGAGCACTGTTTAGGTTATGAATATTGTATCTTGAGTTAACTTTTGATTTTATTTAGTTAATTAGAAAGTAACATCTAAGCTAATTGATATGAGAACAATTTCGGCAATAATCTCGACTATTATAAAATCTCGCGAGTACATGAACTATACATTTTTCGTAGATATGATATAAATCTCAGGCTCTATTATATTTTAATTGTTGTCTACAGTAAACGAGACGCTGTTATTCTTCAGGAAAGCCGAATCCTTCCTCATTCGAAGTCTTAAATGAAGAATAATCAACCCTGAATCACGAATTAACGACGACAAGATCCATTCATCATCTAGTTCTCTATAAAGTAGAAACAAATGCTTTTTATAATGTGAGACATCTTCTTTATCTTGAACCATTCTTTTGACGTCTATAATTGATTCATTCGGCTCTATTTTCAAGGCAACTATTTTATTATAGGAAGTTTGGATTTGGGCTTTCATGTTAGATTATTGTTTTGTTTCTCGAAACCCAATATATTCATAAGGTTATAACATATACTTTGATTTACATACACTGTAAATAAAGTTTTACTCCTGTTTTATTTTTAACATACTATTGCAATGCTTCAAATCACTCGATACCTCATCTGCATTAAAGTATGCTTCTTGTATATCCAACAGTATTTAGATTGTGATCCAACTTAATCGTAATTACGATGCATTATATGTTGCCGCTTGTGTCATCATTAATTCTTGATGAGATTTGTTTATATATCAAATTTCAGGTGTCCAAGATTGGCGGTCAGTGGAAGTTAAAGCAGCATTGATAATATACAATAAAAGTATAGAAAAAAGACATCACAAAGGAAAAATTCAAAGCAATGTATTCATATTTTAGGGGAGAAAAATAAATGCTAGTAAAATTGGTTTAATAACCACGAAGTTTGATGATTATATTGTGTGTATCTTTATCGAAAACGCAGTAAGGCAAAGGAAGGTTATCTTTTAACAGTAAACCTCTGTGAATGATTTTCTGTGAATCTACAGATATACCTAATTTGTCCTCAATTCTCTGCTTTAAATCGCTAACCTCGTCTTCTGTTTTTGTTATAAATGTGTACATTTTACCATCCACTAAATGCAAGTAAATTTTCAAAACAACTCTCAAATAAAGGATAGGATTGGTATAAATGTCATAATCCGATAAAGAACGTTCATCTTGTAATTGTATTCCATGTAAAGCCAAACGTTGTTGATCTTTTGGAATGTCTTTCTTGTTTTGAATCTTTTGCTTGACATTTTCGATAGATTCAGATAACTCTACTTCCAATGTAGTTCTATCGTTGGTTGATCTATGAATGAATATTTGCATATTTAATCTTTAATAGAGGGTTTTTTTATGAGGAACAAAAACAACAAAGACATAATATTTATTGATTCTTGTACACATTTTTAAAATTAAAAAATTGATATATCAATCCATAACATGACACTTTTACTGATAAATAAAAACGACAACGCTTTGAATTACTAGATAACCCAGGTGCTTTAAAGTAAATGCATGTGGCAGATGAATTATAAGATAGAACTCATTGATTTAGTACGCAGCAGAAATTTATGCATACATTATACTGAAAAAGGGATGCAAAAAAAAGAGTGAGCGAAAGAGAGAGAGAGAGATAACGGACTTTATTTTGAGAGAAGCAAGAGAAGATAATGAAATCAGATAGATGTGAATTATTTAACAACCACAAAAGTGAATTACTAAATGTACAGTTATATTGTCGTGGATATCATAATATGAGGCATTACTCTCAAACTAAATTCCCTGGCATGTATTCAATCTTTTGTTTGACACTTTTGGTAGAATCAGATGATTTTACTTGAATGGCGAGGATTTCGCCAATGCCGTAATCGACAAAAATGATCATGTTTTTATTTAGTATTAAAATTGAATGAGCAGAAAAAAGAGGAAAAGGTGTCTTTATTGATATTAGATTAATTTTTAAATGTGAAAAAGACTATCTCGCAAGCACATAATTCATAAAACATGATAAATTTAACATGGTAGACTTTACATTAATGCCAAGTTTATTGTATGCCAAGCTGCTTTTAAATCAAGCCTTGGTATTTCCATCTCCATTTTCTGCACATGTTTTCATTTTACTCCCTTGGCCCAAGCGCATACATTTTACATACGGTAAATAAAAATCGTGTAGAATTACTTGTTTCAAGATTGGCAATCCCTATTTTTTCATCTAATGAATAATGAAATTGATTGTCGTTGTCATTGTGGTTTGTGGTTGTTGCCATTGTTTTAAATGGCCGCATTTTTATAACACCAAATCGATATGGTTTGCTTCTTAGGCAAGTAGTTGGCAGTGCGGGAGAAATAAAATAAAAAAGAATAGTCTTTCCTGTGTATTTCTCCCTCTTCTTCTTGTTGTTGTTTCTTGTTTTCTTTTCCTAGCGCAACAGTTTTGAAATAGCAAATTTTGGATCTGCTTGAATATATAATAAAAAGCCATGGCAGGTCAACATCGACAAACACGTTCAAATTCAACCCATTCTGTTTCTTCTTCCAACGTAGTTGGTGTTCATTATAAAGTTGGAAGAAAAATAGGTGAAGGCAGTTTTGGCATTATTTATGAAGGTATTGTTTTCTTGGCTTTTTAAGTTTCTTTATAATGCTACTTACACTATCAGATCAGGTATCAACTTGATGAATAATCAACAAGTAGCTATCAAATTTGAGTCAAGAAAATCGGATGCTCCACAACTAAGAGATGAATATAGAACTTATAAAATCTTAGCAGGCATTAGTAAGTGATATACGTTATATAGTATGTGTATGTATTGACATCTGCTTCATAAAGGCGGTATTCCTACTGCATATTATTTTGGCCAAGAAGGTCTGCACAGTATTTTAGTGATTGATATACTAGGTCCTAGTCTAGAAGATTTATTCGATATGTGCTCTCGTAAATTTAGTATAAAAACAGTGGCAATGCTTGCAAAGCAAATGGTACGTTAAATTTCAATATTATATAGGCTTCTGTACTCACAAAATCTTAAAAAAGATCACTCGTGTACAATCGATTCATGAACGTAATCTCATTTATCGTGATATTAAGCCGGACAATTTTCTAATTGGGCGACCAAATACAAAATATGCCAACACCATATACTTGATTGATTTTGGTATGGCCAAATTATACCGCGATCCAAAGACAAAACAACATATCCCATACAGAGAAAAGAAAAGCTTATCTGGTACTGCACGTTATATGAGCGTGAATACTCATTTGGGAAGGGAACAATCTAGACGTGATGATTTGGAATCCTTGGGCCATGTATTCATGTACTTTCTAAGAGGTGCGTTACCTTGGCAAGGATTAAAAGCTGCTACAAATAAGCAAAAATACGAAAGAATTGGCGAGAAAAAACAAACAACAAGTGTCAAGGACCTTTGTGAGGGATTTCCTGGTAAGTTTGATTTCAAAGATTAGATAAGCGATAACAATTTAGTAACTCATTTCCGCATGTAGAGGAATTCGGTCTCTATTTGCAATATGCACGACGACTTGATTTTGAAGAAAACCCTAATTATGACTACATGAAAGATTTATTCGATAAAGTTTTGAATACATTGGGCGAAGAAGATGATGGTATCTACGACTGGATGTTGTTGAATGACGGCAAAGGATGGGAGGTAAATTAAATTGACATGGTTATAAATTGAATCATACATTAACAATGTGATGATAGTCTCGTTCCAATCTATATCGTAATTCTCATAGACATAGTGCAGTTGTTGCTTTAAATAATGCAGTATCGAGTGATCGTCCAGTTAGACAGCAACAGCAGCAACAGCAGCAACAACAACAACAAAAACATCAACGCCGAGTACCAAACAAAAGATACAGCGGTCAACATAATATGTATAGATCAACTCAGCCCATGTTGAGTGATGCAGGTATTGCAAATTATCGTACGATGGACCCAACCCATCAATTATTACTGCAACAACAGCAGCAGCAAAATGAGTTACTAGATGACCAAAAACGAGGATTCTTATCCAGATGTTTTGGCAGTTTTTGTTCATGTTTGTGAGCCTCCCTTACACTCCTTTTTCATTATATATAATAGTATACCTCTCCTTTATCTTCATACTCTTTACTTTTATTAAAAGAAATATTTATTTTATAAATTAAGGAATTATATTTTGACAATTTTTTCTGAAAATAATAATAATAATAATAATAATATACGTATCATATACAATTACACGGAGGCATCATCTCACGTTGCTATATGCATCTTTGAATTCAAGTATTTAATAATTCAATAAAAGAGCACTTTATACCTCGTACAACAAGTCTATCTGTTCCTGAAAATAATTTGCAATCCACTAAAAACTCCAAAATAGATGGAATTTACTGCAATTTCCTAAAAAAAAATTGGTTCAACTTTTTATCTCTACTCAACTTTCTTTTTTCACTATAAAATAATAGAATAAAAACATATCCCAATGTACCTGAGATGTTCAACTTTAATCCAAAAACGCGTTTCCGGAAATATGCTATCTCTAGCAGATGAAAACAAACAATTAATGTTAATGTTTCAGATTTTTACCGGTATTTCACTGCTAAACGTTAAGAGCTTCGACTCTTCATATCTCTAGAAATAATTAAGCTATACTAACACTTTCTAATAATAAAACTTACTTGTTTTAAAGTGCTCTATAACATGTTTTAATATAAAAAAATTCTGAGCACCTTTATTTTTTTTTCATTTTTTTTGACATTTCTATAGTAGGTTTCAAAATATTGGCTAAATTGAGCAACATTTTTTTTGCATTCATGACATCAAGCTCGTTAAGCTCTCTCGGACCCAATTTAGAGTTTTTCAAAATATTGATATTTCGTGGAGATATCCTAAAAAATGTGTACAAAAAGGTACCTCCATTTCTAGCTTCCATTTTCCCCTTGTATACCCTCATCCAAAATTCTGAATCTGAAAAAATTTGGACAAAAATCACATTTTCTCTACGAAAAATGTAGCTAAAAGGTTCCGCAATAGCTCGATCGATAGATAATTTTTTTGCGCATTATCTTAATTACTTATATGTTAAATTTGTTTATTAAAATTAATGTGTATCTTCAAAAAATCTCCAAAATTTCAATTGCATTTTACGTAAAATTTAATGTACAATGTTTGTTTGACTTTTATTTAGATAGATGCAGAATTCAAAACTGTACAAAAGCTATTTAGTATACTAGGTCGACTTACTTTGCAGTTCATGAGCAATTAAACGATTTTGTTTTTTTCATCATTTTTCGTTCATTTTTTAAAATAAATTTTGGAACCCAGTTATCATAATGTAATAATCTAAATATGGACTATATTATGTTTGAGGAAAAGAGACTGATTTTATTAATATTATTATAATTGAGATTATATATAAAAGACTGAGTTACAACATTCCCCCGTTTGATAAAATATAAATGATGATATAAAATAATATAAAATAAAATAATTGAATAATATGAAATGATACTAAAATAATTGAATATAAAATAATTGAATAATCGCATTAAAAACCTAAGAGGAAAAAAGCTTGATTGATTTGATGTATTAATCGTAATATTTCTTGATTAATGATATGTGTATGTTATTGTAACGTTTGTAGTAATATTTCAAGTTGTATCTAGTTTTTGATAGTACTTTAAATATTATCATTGGTCCTATCCAATTTTGTTGAAGTTTTCTAGGTCTGACTTTCGATGATCTTGATGTATTAAATAATAATACTTTATCATTAACTTTGAATTCATTATTGTATTCATAGTGTTCATTTGTAGTTAAATTGTTGTATACTATTTCGAAAGCTTGTTCTAGATTTTCTTTTAATTGTGATGCAAATTTGGATTGTGGTGTGTGAGATTGTCCTTTGTATAAAGGTATGTCTTTATTTTCTTGAGTAATAATCTGATTTATTGATTTTGCTGTTCTACCATATACAAGTTCAAAAGGTGTAAAACCAGTACTTTGATGAATCATGTTGTTGTATACAAAACGAATTAATCTGATGTTTGTATCCCATAGTTTGACTACATTGGTTTTTTGTGCATATACCAAAATCATTTGTCTCAGAGTTTTCATGTATCTTTCAACAATCCCGTTTGATGATGGATGATTAGGTGGTGTAAATGATATTTTTATATCTAGATATTGATTTAATTGTTGCATAAATTCACTGTTGAATGGTGCTCCATTATCTGAAATTATTTCGTCTGGTATGCCGTGCCTTAAGATAAAGTTGTAGTACAATACTTTTGCTAATTCACTTGTGAGTATTGATTTCATTGGATAAATTTCAACATATTTCGTGAAAGTGTCAATGATAACTAATATGTGAACATTTCCTTTTTCTGTTATTGGCAATGGTCCAAAATAATCTATTGCTATTTTTTGAAAAGGTTTTTCTCCTGCAGTACTTGATGTATTGTGTTGATATGATCGATCACCTTTGACTTTTTGACAAGTAATACATTTTTTGATATAATCTTCAACTTCTTGCTTCATATTTTCCCACCAGAATTGTTTGCTGATTGCATTTATTGTTTTGTTAATTTCACTGTGTCCCGCAAATTGCTTGTCGTGAAATTCCTTGATTACTGTTTGTGTCAATTGAGATGGTACTACTTTGCTTATTTTGTTGCTGAATATATTTTGTTGTCTTTGCATTACTTTGAATATAATACCATTAGATACAATAAATGATTTGTTGTTAGATGTTTTGTATTCTTGTAATTTATCATCTTTTTCTTGTTCAAGTTGCCAATTGATAGATTGTAATCTTGTCTTAAGTTCGATGTTGAATATGGTTGACCTTGATAGAGCATCTGCAGCATTATTTTTCTTGCCTGGAACATATTTTACTATGAAATCGAACGCTTGTAAAAATAAACACCATCTGAATAGCCTTGGTTGCTTATCCTCATTGGTATTAAGTATCCATTGTAACGAAGAATGATCAGTATATATAATGAATTGATTACATTCTAAATATATACGAAATTTCTTGATACCGAATATAATTGCTAATGCTTCCAGTTCACGAATAGAGTAGTTTTTTTCATGTTTTGATAAAGATCTTGATGCGAATGATAAAGGGTATGGATGTCCTTCATATCTTTGACATAGTATGACAGCTATGCCTGCCGTATTTGCTGCATCTGTATGTAGTTCAAATTGTTTATCAAAATCAGGTTGTATCAAATTTGGTAAATTTGACAATTGTTGCTTGATTTTTGTGAATGCTTCTTGTTGTTCTTCTTTCCAGCTAAATGTTTGATTTTTCATTTTTAATCTTCTCAATGGTTCAATGATTACTTGATATTGCTTGATAAATTTTTGATATACGCCTGTCATTCCAAGAAATCTTTCCAACTCTTTTATATCTTTTGGTGGAGGTAGTTGTGTAATAGGTCGAACTTTGTCTGGGTCGGCTTGAATTCCTTGATCCGAAACTATAAAACCTAAAAATTTGACTTGTTTCATAGCGAATTGACATTTTTTGATGTTGATTGATAAGTTTGCTTCTTTTAATTTATATAACAATGTCTTCAAATGATGTAAATGTTGATCAAAATTGTCTGAATATAAAATTACGTCATCTTGATATGCAATAGCTGATACATAACGCATTTCACCTAAAACTTTGTCCATTAATGATTGAAAATATGCACTTGAGTTCTTCATTCCCATTCCCATAGAATTGAAAACGTAAATTGACGTCTGTGTAACTAGAGCGGACTTTGATTTATCACACTCCGCTATCGGAATTTGATAATATCCTGAGATCAGATCGATTTTTGAAAAAATTTTTGCTTTTCCCAGAGATTGCAATGCATAATGAAGATTGACATATGGATATTTGATAGTTTTAGTTATAGCATTTAATTTGATGTAATTACCACAAATTCTAATAGATTTGTCTGATTTTGTGACAGCAGTAACAGGTGAACCCCATTCCGAGAATGCAACTTTAGTTACTATTCCATTTTTTATTAATTCTTTAAATTTTTCATCAATTTGCTTTTGAATTTTCGGATGATAGTATCTTGGAGGTGAGTAAATTGGCTCATGATCACCTGTGTCAATGTGACATTCCATCTTGTTGGTAATAGAAGGTTTTTGATCTCCTGACAGAAATATTGTTTGAAAATTTTTTAAAATGTTATTGAGTTGTTTTTGCTGACTATCAGTGCACATGATTTGTTGATGTTGAACTTTACTATACTGTATATAATATTGTTTTCCATTGATTGTTAACTTTATTCTGTTTTTGTTTGTTTCAATGATAGTGTTCCACTTGGTCATAGTGTCAAATCCGATGACCATTTGTTTAGCTAAATCCTTAATGACATGAACTTTAACTTTAGTATTAAACAATTGAATGTATACTATTCCTAATGTTGTTTTGTTATTATTGTTGATGTCAACGTATTGAATGGTTTCTGAAGTGTCCATATTCAAATTAAGTTTGTTAATAAGTTCATAATTGATAGCAGTGATTGCAGCACCAGTATCCCATAAAGCTAAAATTTGATTAGATCCCATTTTTATGACAGTTGTTGGTGTAACCGAGTTTCCGTTTTTTATGTGATTTATATATCCTGCATCAATATGTTGTAATTCAATAATATCTTCTGACGACGCTTCATTGGTTTCAAGTTGGTGTAATGATCTGTTGTTTTGATTGCATTCATAATTGCGGTGTCTGCCGTTGCAATATCCACATACTGGATTACCGAATTTGTCATAAAGTTTAGGTCGTTCATTATTATTGGTATTGATCTTGTTGTTCTGAAATTTGTTTTTGCCTTTCTTGAATTTGTTTTTCTTATAGAATTGTTTTTTATTATCAAATTTTTTCTTTTGATTCATATGATCAATGTCCATTGGGTCATCCTTTGTGTAATCTGGTCCTTGTTCATCATAAGATGAACTTTTTCCATAGTTAGAAACAGCTAAATTGGAACCGATTTTCATTGCTTGTTTTGTGATGTAATCTAAAGATGCCGGAGTACCACGTTCGCCTTGAAGTAAAATTGACGTAGTAAGAGTAGCGACCAAACCAATGTCATATAGTGATTGTACATACCAATCTCTCAAATCAGTTACTGAAATGATGTTACTTCCTTGAGGAATGATATGATAAGTATTAATCCAGTTAGTAGTGTGTTGAGCTATGGATTCATTTCGTTTTTGTTTTAATGCTTGTAGCTTGTTTATTCCTTGTCTTTGTTCAAGGTTTAAGCTTTTACCGAAATATTGCAATAAATTTTGTGTTAGTGTTGTCCATTTGCTTTTGATAGCATTTGGGAGATGTATGATCCAATTTTTCATGTTATCAGGTAAAAATTTACATAAAGTAGCTGTGCATAAATCCATGTCTGTGATTCCTAAGTATTTGGCTTGCTGTTCAAATTCAAAGAAATATACTCTCAAGCTATTGTTGATTTGATATTTAGGCATGTCCAAGTTTTTTAACTTTTGTTGTTTAACATATTGTGAGAATTCATTTTTGCTTTCAAATGCTAATTGTTGATTATTCTGTTGTATTTGTAATCTTTCAATTAATTGTTGTTGTTGATCTAACTTTGCTAGAAGTTGTTGAATGTCAACGTTAGATGTACCTTCGTTTGACATGTTGAATAATTATTTCGGTGAATTGAAATAATTTGATGTTGATGTACATGTTGTTGTTGTTGTTGTTGTTGTTGTTGTTGTTGTTGTTGTTGTTGTTGTTGTTGTTGTTGTTGTGAACCTCTTATACTGACTGATGAATTAGTTAGTGTGTAGTAGTGGTAGCCTCACCATGTAATAATCTAAATATGGACTATATTATGTTTGAGGAAAAGAGACTGATTTTATTAATATTATTATAATTGAGATTATATATAAAAGACTGAGTTACAACAATAAGCTGTAAGCTGTGATATCGACTATTATTTTGATTATCTCGATGAAAAATCAATATTTTTGGCTGAAACAAAAAATACAGAGTAGCAATTAATTAGGTCTATATTGTGAATACAGAAATTAATACCTCACTATTATATATAAAGAAAGTAAAAGTATGTTATAAAATGCTACGCGATAATATCTTTGAAGATGAACATAATAATTGTTGTGGCTATAGAACTAATTCACATGTACTATTACCCAATCGAATACGCCGCCTCTTTCAGTAGTTGTGCGTAACTAAAATTTAGTGTATCTAACTAATTATATATGAGTAGTGTTTTGAGAGATCAAAACAAAAAAGGTACAGCCATTCAAATTTATTTGATTTAATATGGAAGAAATTTTAAAATCTGCAATGAATGAATCGATTTAAAAGTATTTACATGTATATCTGATTACTATCTGGTATCTTCGTGATCTATCAAGATTAGGAATTACTGAATTGCCAATTTAGAATATCTGTCAAACCATGATGTCTAACATGCAATTCAGAAAATATTGCATTCTGTGCGTCTATCATCATGTTACTATTGAATCATAGAAGCATGATTTCAGTATATTCGCACAATATCCATATGCTCATTCTAATTATATTATCATTCACATTTAATGCACTCATCCAACTAGTATATAAACCCTCTCTATAAGCTCATAATAAAGCGGTATTTTTCCGTTTGAATAATTTATACGTTTATCTCTCGATAAATCACTTTGTGTATAGAAACTGAAGATAAGAAGGGCATTGGACCAGTTTAGATTGATCCTTCTTCAGGTCAGATAAAATGACTAGTTTGGGTAATAGTAACAAAGGCGTATTTGAGCAAACAGCAGCTATTTAATAATATACATAGGCTAAAACAAAAGAAAATGGTGATGTATATTATGAGATATTCACACCAAGTATTAAGTGATTCTTCTCTCAATCTATTATTACTGAATATATGCTAACGCAGACCTATGTATGCCGAAAACGGAGACTGAACACCATTTGCTTAATTACTTTGGGAGTCCAGAATAAAGCCCTGTCTAATAAACAATTTGCAAAATAAAAAATGCGAGAGCATATCTGAAATGCTGCGATAGAGTATTGCGCAAATCAATATTGAAAAGTATGTCTTATAGGCCAGAATAAACCCTTTAAATCAACTTTTACTAAATTTTGCTGTTGAAGAAATACATACATTTTCGTTAAATGAGAAGGCTATTTCCAGAAATTTAGCAGACTTTATGGTTGATAATGCTGCTATCAGTAAATTGAAATGTTGAAATGACTGCCAATTCAAATTGGAAGCGTCCCTGGAGGGGAAGCCCATTCTAGAAGCATTAATTGTCACTACATGCACACATCGAGATCCCTATTAAAAAAAGCACATTTGGTTGGCCAAGTTTGTTTAGTTCCCTTTTTTTATTTCTTTCTTTTTTCTTCTATTTAAACAAATAAACAAGAAAAAAAAACACACATAATGAGTTCAGTTTCTTCATATGAAGGCAGTGATAAAGATTCTTTTTTTCAAAGAAGCTTTATTGAAGGATCTAATGCAAGACATTCGTATCTTCGTAAAACCGATTTATTAGATACTTTGGATACCAGTCGTCTTCGGGATACAGATACTTGGAGTGTCGCAGCGACTATTGATGATCAAGAATCTGTGATTAGTGCTCATGGTGGAGGTCCACCTTCTATTATTAGTAGTAGTCGTATGACTATGGACAGAGAAACAGATGATGATCGCTCTACTTTAGATGGGGAAGCTTCTATTCGAGACCATTTGCACGATATCCATCTTTCTGAACGTGACTTGGTCGAAAAGACACACTTGTTACGTGGAGGAGGCATTGGGAACGATGAAGATGACGACAAGCGTTCTCGGTCTAATGCTGCAGAGTTTGGTGATGATGGAGCTCGTTCCGCCACAGGAGATTTTGAAAATAGTGTAGCTAGCGATGATGAGGATCGTATAGTGGATGATCAAATTATGGCGCCACCTCAACCACAGCCTAGTTTTGCATCTGTAAATAAATCGTATGCTGAATTAATGGAAGAAAATGAGATATTGCAATCTCAATTGCGCAATGCACAGCTTGCACAAAAGCATCAAGAAGAAATGATCAGTAATTTAAGAAATTTGACTGGTTGTGATGATGAGTTATTTGGTAAAGCTTTAAATTTATCTCAAATTAAAGAACCAGCAGCAGCAGCAGCAGCAGCAGATGAAAAATCAAAGAAAGATTCAAGTTACTTTGCTAATGGTGGATCTCCTTCAATGAATCCAGTACAACCTATTGTCAATGCTCGTACTTTGACTCAAAAATTGGCTAGATTGGCAGAAACATTAACACGGTTCGTTCAATCTACTGTAGATGAAGAATATCGATTACAGCTTGAGCAGGCTTTATTTTTACAAATTACACAATCTTATTTAAATTCACTTCCATTTGGTACAGAAAACCAACATTTGTTAAATACAGCTTATTCAGATCAAATTCGTCGATTTCATAGCACATTAGGAGCGTACTTTGCAAAATGGTATAGAAGACAAACTGTACAATCATTATCACTTAATCCTGCCACAAAAGAATACCTTGCAGATATGCGAAATGGATTAACTGAAGAAATGATGGGATTATTGAGTACAATGCCTAAAACTTCAGGTCGATCCTTAGATCATATGCATATTTGGGATGATATTTTGGAAATGTGTGCTGCTTTATCACTTGAAATTCATGGTGGGGATGCTGATGTTACTGCTCAATCTATTTCAGTTGGCTGTAGCTACGATGATCAAGTTATGGCTTTAGTTGGCCCCAACACTACAACCGAAGGTAAACAAGTTAAAATGGTCATTAGTCCATTATTTGTAGATGAAGAACAGGTTGTTTTATTACCTGCAAGAGTCACTCTTGAATAATCGAAGTTTAAATACTTTCATAATATAACTAATATTGCATAAATAAATACAAAGCTTTTTCCATTAAAGTATTCCAGTCCATTGTTGCTCTTTATCTCTGTTGTTTTTGTTTTTTGAGACGTAAGAGGGCTCAATATACTACTGCTTTATGGATTATATACTGCCATGTTGACTACATCTGCCAAATTTTTGAACTAAATGTGGTTCTATTGATTCATTTTCGCCTCGATGGTAGTTTAGTTCATTGTTGTGATACCTAAACAAATAGGCGCTTTAATCCAATTTTGAAATGAAATATAAATACTGATATGTATTATTAGGCTATGTCGATGAACTAAATGCATAAAACTATCGATATATGTTAAATCCATTCTTTATGAGGTAGATTTCTACTGAAATTGACAAAACAGCCGCATCTTCAAAGAATTTTCTCCAGTGCCACAGGTAGTATCTGAAGCTAAAACTTACTCAAACCATTTCTCATATCATGTATCAACTCAATATACTTTTTTTCCTTGTTTTCAAAATCATGAAAAAATCCATCGAATTTGACTTCTCAAACACTTACCCCTGTACGGATACCGTCGCCCCAAAACGTAAAATCTGATTTTTAAGCTCAAAAATTTGATTTTTTACTATGATGTTTATAAGTTCAAAATGACCCAATTTTCTTGGGAAATTATATGATTAGGTTTATGTCGCTTTTAATTATGCGAAAAGTATAGTTTTATCTAAAAAACCATTATTTTTATCTATCAATATTACTCAACTTTTTTGGTGGTAGTTTTTTTTATTAATACCATTATTCGACGCAGAATTCAATTCTGAATAAATTAGTGGCAGACCACTTTTCACAGTTACATAATAATGTATTGAGAAATTAAGCAAAATGGATTTTTTTTGTCAAATTCAACGAAAATGGATCAAAACTGAAACCGGCATTTGAATTTGTTTTTTCAAATTTATGCATCCTGAACCTCGACTTAAATTAGATATAAATGCTTGTAGTTCTAATAAGATAGAACAACAAAAAAATGTTAAAACCGAGTGGATATACATAAATTTGTTCATTTAAAAAAAATCAGAAACCATAACTAGGAAGCCGGGCTAAAGTTGTTTAAAGTTTCTTCTGATAATAATTAAGAAGATGCTGCTTCAAAGTTACACCCGCTTTTTCGTCTTGTTTGTTGTATTTCTTGAACACTAACATCATAACAAGAGATTCCGCGGTAAATTAGAGTGATTATGCGCATATCTGTGGTAAGCTTCTCTATATATAAGCCATGAATACCAATGTTGATTCTCTTTGGGGAATTGAAATTCTTCTAATACAAGGCAGATATTCGAGTTGCAGTGCACGTAAAATTTAAAAATATGATGGAAAGCAACAGTTATAGGTATTAAAGCAATGATATAAATCAATTTACTTCAAATATTTCAGAAAATCCATAAAAACATACGCTTTCACTGGCATATAACTACTTATCCAATTACATATTACCGATACAATATTTTTATCTAACTGTCGCAATTCAGGATCAAAGGTGTCTAACGTGTGTAGACTAATGTTTATTAGTGTATATTGTATTTGATTGCTCAGAATTCCAACTAAATAATAATAAAACGGCAAGAATAAAGCTGTTCAAACTAGAACGATGTGTTATCAGTCATTATATTGCAAATATTGAGAATCTGGATGAATCCTTTTAGATTTGGAATATCAGATACGAAATCATTGTTTAACCACTTGACCAATTCTTATCAGAAATACGGTATGTAACGAGGACATTGGATTCTGGCAAGCAGCAAAAGTATTAAAAACATTGGTTCCTTATTGGCTATTCAGTGACAAAAGAGCGGACAATTTGCTGAGGTTGGCAACAACAACCAACAACCAACAACACTGCATAAAAAACCTTGTATAAAAGGATGTGTACGACCGACTCTTTTTTTTTTTCTTTTTCCTTTTCTTTTTCTTGGTATATATTTTTTTTATATCTAAATATGTATACACCTATAGCTTGTCAATGCTCATTGGATTTAAATGGCAAAATCAAAATAATAGAAGCGGAAAAGAAACAAACAGAAGGGAATAAGAATACGTTTGTCGTATATACCATAAAACGAGCAGAGGTAAGAAAAAGATTATGCGTCTGGGAAAAACCAAGATAATCCAACAAACAAAATAGAATAAGGAAGCGAAAAGAAGATATAGTGAATTTGAATCATTCCGAAGATCTCTTGTTAAATTGTATCCAACATTGCTTATACCACCCATACCAGAAAAGCACTCACTTGGTATGTTTTATCTATGGCAATTTGACATTCTTTTAGTCTAATTATTTGCACGCAGTGAATTATACAACTCAAAATATAAAGGATGATAGTGCTATTATAGAAAAGAGAAAACGCATGCTCGAAAGATTTTTGTTGAGATTAGCCAAGCACCCAATTTTGGTTAAAGAGCATGTTTTTCATCGTTTTCTTGATGGAAATATTAGCTGGACAGAAATTCGACAATCAGCTCCCTTATCAGATTTACCCAAAGATCCATTACTGTCAGCCAGTGAAAGCAATAGTTTTACAACATCTATAACCAGTAATTTACCTACATCTACCAGTATTATACCAATACCATCTACTTCGTATACACTCAAGTATCCAGATAAAGAATTTGAAGAATCTGAACAAAAAGTAGGTAAAAATGCTCAGCAATCGACTTATCAATTTGAAAAATCGCAAAAACGTATACTTGGACGTCTTGGTGGTAAGTTTTCTACGTTAAAAACAAAGAAAAGCTACGTAACTACTATTGTATACATGTTCTAAAATAAATAATCTAGACTTGTCAAATGATTATGCCGAATTAGGATCAGCATATAATGCGCTCAGTTTAAATGAAACAGGATTACTTTCAACTTCTATTGAAAGGATTGGACAAGCAATTGATGGAACAAGCCATACAACAAAAACGATGGTTCAATCACTTGAAATGGAATTTGCAGAACATGTGCAAGAATATACTCAATACATTTACATTGCTAAACAGGTATTACGTTATAGACGTATGAAAGAAGCACAATTAGAGTTGATAGAAGAAGCAATCAGTCATAAAAAGTTACAGTTGCGCAATTTAATTAAAACTGAAGACGAAGCATCAAAATTGGATTTAAAGCAGGATGACACTGTACAGCGCCCTATAAAAGCATCCAACAGCGAAAACAGTACTAGTCAGATAGATCAACAAGATGACAGTATAGATACAGAGTCAATTGAAGATGGATTTTCAGCTATTATTAAAGTAGATGACTTTGAGCAAGATGCTTTAGCTGTTAGTTATCCAACTAATGCAAGCGCATCCGTATTGCGTGCATCAAAGAATCAAACCAAAAAATGGTCTTCGCCAAGAAAATTGTTCTCGGCTGTAACTGATACAATTCAAGGCATGATTGATACAGATCCAGGACAAACGAGAAGGAATCAAATCAGCAAATTAAAAGAAACTATTGAACAGGTATGTTTTATATTTGCGTGGAATATTTTTTTAAGGCATTAAAGCATTTTGGTATTAGTTGGAACAAGCTAGAATTACTTTAAAACAAGAATTTAAAGACATGTCTATCAATATACAACAAGACTTTGATAGATTACAATTACAAAAAGAGTCTGAATTGAGATACATGTTAATTGCATTTGCTAAAATACATGTTGTATATTGTGAACAAGTGAGTAAATTATATGAAAAATGCAATAAATAACTAACATTTCGTTTAGAATGTTGCTTCATGGAAAGATGTTAAAAATCAAGTGAAATTATCTATGGAAAAATTATAATATTTATTTAAATAAACTTATTTTTAATTGATTGATTGTGTGTTTGATATATAATACAAGTGAAGATGAGAAAAGGATATTTAGTAGTTTTGACGCATGAATTCAAAGAAAGCAAAGTTGTCAGGATGAGCACCGTATTTGTAAACGAATTGAGAAGCAAGAGTAGCACCAAAGATAGCTTTGACGTAACTTTCAGGAACACGTTGTAAAAGAGTCTCCATACCCAACTTTTCTAATAAACATTGAGGGAATGCTTGCTTCAATACAGTGTTCTTTAATGTAACATTATCCCAAAGACCAGTAGATTGAAGTTGTTCAGATAACTTGACAATAGCAATAGATAGTTCATCAGAAAGAATAGAAATGGGAGTACCTGTCTTCTGGCTAGCTTCCCAAAGACCTTCAAATTCAAGGTTAGCGTTACGTGCAATGATGTTTTGAACTTCCTTGACATAAGCTTCATAGAAAGCGGGAGTGACACCATTCTTGACACACATGTTTTCTTCAAAATCGGCATCATCAAAAGCGAGAGCAGCCAAAACTTCCAAAGAAGAAGAGGTTACACCACCCTTATTAGCAGAAGCATCCTTGAAAAGAACAATACCAGCGTTTTCAAGACGAAGACGAGCTTCTTGAGTAATGAACAAATTAGCACCTTCAACAATGTATTTGTAAAGGCCAGATTCAATGACTTGGTTGACATTATCCAAACCAATTGATTCAGGACGACCACCACAAGGAATGAGGATACGAGAAAGAGCAAGAGGGTTGGTGTGGAAAGTATTACGGAAAGTAAGACCATTTTCAACAATAGTACCATCGGGCAATTTGACATTATCTTCATCTACAAGTACACGGAAACCATTGGGAGAAAGCTTGGTAATATCAAAGTTACTGATCATGATACGAGCATTAGCTAAACGAGTCAATTCAGTACGATCAATACCAACGGAATCGTAAAGAACACCGGAGCCATCGACAATAGCAATAGTCTTATCCTTGGAAATCTTGATTTCATTGGAACCCAAATCACCATCAGGACCACCAGTTTGAACCTTGGTAATATCCTCTTCGTTCAAACCCAACTTGCGGTAAATACCCAAAGCATATTGATGAACAGAGCGAGTGGTCATACCATACAAATCATGAGGAATACCACCAAGAGATTGACTCTTACCAGTAGTGAAGGCCTTCCAGAAACTAGCACCACGTCTACGAGCATGTTGAGAAGCCCAATCCATGTATTCAGCAGTACCCTCATCAGGACCAAAGAAGAGGATTTCAGGCTTTTCGGTTAAATCAACCAACTTATCCTTGATACCAATGGTTTCACCAGCAATCAATAAATCAAGCATGGCATCAACATACTTTTCAAAGGCAACCAAAGGCTTATCTTGTTGATCAACATCCAATAAAATGGTACCCTTAGATCCACCTTCAGGAATATCTTTGTTTTTACGATGTTGAGTGTTGGCCAAGTTGTAATTTTCATCAAACAAGGTACGCAAATTGATAGAATAAGCTTCTCTGTTACGAGAACGAATCATACGGATACCACCACGAGCAACATCGCTGAAACGAATATGGAAACCACGGAATTCAGAACCGACAACCAAGAACAAACCATAAGGAGTAGTAGGATATTCGATTTCAGGCAAGAAACTAGGATCCATACGGAAAGAAAGTGCTACCTTGGTGGTTTGATAGAAATTGGTCTTGAGAACATGCTTGTTGAAAGTCAAGAAAGACTCAAAAACTAATTGTTCATGAGCATTGGTAGTAACAGTCTTGATACGCTTGCTAATATCATCGACAGA
The DNA here is from genome assembly GCA_027405735.1 of Mucor racemosus. NCBI lineage: Eukaryota > Fungi > Mucoromycota > Mucoromycetes > Mucorales > Mucoraceae > Mucor > Mucor racemosus. The sequence continues at coordinate 520,551 of JAPEHQ010000013.1, read as the reverse complement.
CAATACTTCCATGTTGGTCAAACGTTGATAAGAAATAGTAGGTTGCAAAGAAGCTTCACGTTGATTGACATAATGAGTAGTAGCAAAGTTAGCATACAAAACCTTGAGTAATTCGGGGTATCTCTTCATGATATCAAGGATATATTCACGAGTAAAGGTATCTTGACGGAGACGCTTCTTCAACTTGCTCAAAACTTCTTCATGAACAGGGTTGGAACGATCCAAAATAGAGGTTAAACTCAAATATTCTTTACCCAAACGATTCAAAAAGTGTTGGGCAAAGATCCAGCCAACATAACCATAAACCATTTCTTGAACAGAAAGCTTATTAGTTTGGAAGTATTGTTGTAAAGGAGTCTTGGGAAGACAGTATAAAAGAGAAGCTTCCTTCATAACTTGATAAATAGAATGCTCGATAGGAGCAGCCTTGGATTGAGGAACGGGATGTAAGTATAAACCAATGATAGTAACACCGTTGGAGAATTGCTCTATTTTTCAAATCAATACACTATTACACTTTTTTCCCATTTTATATACAACTTACCAACATATTTACGAGTAGAGTACAAATCATAGTAATGATACAAATCACTGACAGCAGAGAAGAACCCCTTGGTACTTCTTTGACGATAACCGATGATAAGACGACGCTCACGAGAACCCTTAACTTCGTACATTTCAATGACAGGGCCAGTACGTTGAAGCACATTTTGCATGACATCTTCATAGATATTTAAAGTAAACTCAGTAGCCTTACGTAAGAAACTCTTATCAGCGACTTGCTTGATATCAGTTTCTTGTTCAGGAGTGGGAGTATCATTTTCAAATTCACATTTAGTAACAAAGTAACTACGAAGTTGAGAAGTCATACCACCACCATTGGAGCTAGAGCGATAAGATTCAACGCGGTAAGCTTCAGAGGGAGTAGACTTGTCCAAAAATTTATCATCAATAGCTCTTTCATGTTGAGGACCATAGATTTGAGAAACACCAGGTTCAGAAGAATGAATATAAACAGCAGAATCTTCGGTTTCCTTTTGCAAATTGATATCTAAAACGTTTTCATTCTTGGTGTAAGCCAAGATTTTGGCACCATACAATGACATGATGTGATTAGAGATAGTTTCAACACTTTCCAAAGCGAAATAATAGTCATCAATGTTAAGGTTGCTATGGATTTGAAATCAGTGTTAATAACCTGAGATCGAAAATGGGCATTTTCGCTATCGTTGTCATGGCAACCTACCTATAAAACCATTGCACCTCATTCTTGACCAATTCCTTGGGAAGGAAACCAAGTTGTTCCAAGTTATCACAAACCTTGAGCATCTGGCTTTCCTTTTCAGCAAAGACATTAGCGGCATAACCACTTTCGTTATTAAGAATACGAGTGTTATCCTTCATTTTGTGTTATATTGTATAAAATTTAATTATAGAAAAAAAGAGAAATAACGTATGAAATTTGTAACTATTTATATAGATTTTTTTTTCTTTTTTAGTTTGTTTAGTATTAGCATAAAGGGATAGGTACCAGCTTCAAAAAGCGAGCCCCTGTAAGCTTTCCATTTGGGTTGTCATGTTCCATAATTTATGACTCAGGTCTCCACCTATGATGGTAAGATGCAAATGGCGCAATTCTCATTGGTTAGATCGTGAGAAAAATATATTTTGTATGGAATACTGCAATTCTGCCTTTTAACCTTATTATTTATACATTTTATTGTAAGGAAAAGAGAATGGCCTATTGTTGCAAATCATTGATAATATACTTCTATTTAGATGAAATTATTACAAAAAAACGTTAAATGCTCTATAGAAATAATTGCAATCGAAATACGGTCCAAACAGAACAGAAGAAAAGGGGCAGGGGGAGGGGGCTAGACAACAATTTGGGAATGTCTATTAAATGCCACAAAATAAAATTTTACCCACAATCAAAACTGAGCATTTACCCATTTCTCCATTCAACCAACTGACTAAGAATATTACAAATATTTCGTTAGTCCAATAATAATAAAATGTGGGGTAATAATATTCCTTGATTTACCTCCGGTTTCCCGCTTGATTTATATAATGGTCCATGGAACAGGAACCATTATATCCCTCTCTCCCATGGATTTGTTTATCCCCCATGGATGCCTTTTATATGATTAATTTAAAAAAACACATGTTAGATAAGATAATACGTTATCATGATATGGTGTTTAAAATTTCTTATCTATGAATACTGAAAGCTTTGTTTGTTTTGTCGTATTTTACTATTCATTTAAATACCTCTCTTTCCAAAAATAACTTAAACTCTCACGAATGTTGTACAAAAAGTTGCTCATCAATGAACACAAGTGGGGTTAAATGAAGATCGGCATCTAGAATTTGATTTTGATTGCATGTGTTTTCATGGTAGTGTATGGTTTTGATTGTCCATCGATTTTTATCAGGACATACCTTGTAGTAAATACAGACGGCTTTCAGCATAAAATTTATATAATTGGTATGTATAGAAAACTCCAATTTTGATTGTTTATAGATTGTCAAGAATTCTTTTTATTTGTCTATGTGTTCAGTTGTACTTTATTCTTAAAGTCTCATTATCTTTTAGTTGGCTTATAGAGTATAATTCAATACATGCACTACTACATTACGTATTTAGTGTCCGGGGGTCGAATTAGTTTTAACTATATCTTCTGGTTCAATTAATTTAAGATTCATAGTTTTTACGGACACAATGAAAATATAATGTACATGTCTACAAATAGCAGGCAAATGTGAGGCAAAGGTCGTTCCATTGTAATTTGAATACAAAAATGTAATAAAAACACTGTATACGACAATATTTTTTCTGTTACATCTAGATGTAACATGTTTATTATTTTTTCCATGTCGATGTTGATTCAGATTATAATGGAGTGCAATAAGACCATATAGATTCTAGATGGCGTTTTGTAAACTAGTAACTACAAGACCTAAAAAATTACGTGATTTTCGGAGTGAATACGTCAAAATCTATGTCTAAAAGAAGATGCTTAGTTTACAAGCACAATTTGCTACTTACAGAAACAAAAAGTATATATCAGTTAAAATTAGATAATATAATGTATATATGTAAAGGCTTATTATGTAAATATGTTTATTGAATCATCTCTTGAAAATCCTTTTGAAATTTCGGGCATCATCTGACATACAACTGAATACTGACAATGAAAAGTAATGTACTTAATCTCGTCATTTGTGTGAAAATGGTACACATATGTAATTGAATATTTTGTACAGTATGTTGTGGTATGGACTATATTGCTTTTACGTAAAGATGTTGAAAATGATACGGTTATTTTGTATTATTCATCGTCATTAAACTTCATAAGAATTAAACTGCAAAACAAAGGTGTATTAACATTTTATACTATTTAAAATCATCTCAATGAAAATAACTATCATTGTAGGCATTATTATTTTTTTTGATTTTAAGCCGCATATAATATATATATGTTCATGTATTGAAGCAATGCAGCGGCTGTATATGCAAAAAAAAAAAAAAAAAAAAAAAAACTAACCATTTTGGAAGCAAATCAACATAATTTGAAGTTCATACACATTTAACGTTGATAAATGTTATACAATATAAATTTATAAATATATGTATATGGTAGCCATGTTTATAAGTTAATATTTCAAGTGATACAATTTGCAAAAATGTAGTATGTTCGCTTATAGTGTTTCAGATAAATGTAGGATGACCATGTTTATTTGTTGCAAACGTTGCTGAATGTGTCAGTATTTGTCGGTATCAAATCACACTAAATATCATCCCATATTTGCCTTTATATAATGATTGTATTTGATTTTTTACATCCGAGCAAACATTCGATGTATGTATGCTACTTACAATTACCAATTAGGTATTCCTTGCAACATGTAAAATAAATATGAGTTTCAGTCGATTTATCACTTTTCAACACCTCTTCAAGCAGCTTCCGCAAAAATGACTTATTTTTTATAGCTTTTTCGTGTGCAAAAGATACAAAGGGCTTAAAGCTACTCTGAGTTTCTTGTTTCAGAGAAAAATGTTAATTATTCATCGAGATAATCAAAATAATAGTTTTTATCACAGCTTAAAACCTATCATACCTGGGTTCCAAAATTTATTTTGATAAATCGACCAGAAAATGATGAAAAAAACAAAATTGTTTAATGGCTTCTGAACTGCAAAGTAAGTTGACATAGCTTATTAAATGGTTTTGGTACAGTTTTAAATTCTGCATCCATCTAAACAAAATTTAGACAAATGCTTCACATTAAATTATGCACAAAATGCCACTGAAATTTTGGAGGTTTTTTGAGGATATGTATCACTTTTTATAAACATGTTTTCAAAATAGTTAATGATAATGATGTGCAACAAAATTATCTATCGATCTAGCTATTGTTGAATATTTTAGCTGCATTTTTCGTAGAGAAATCAAGATTTTTGTCAATTTTTTTTCAAATTCAGAATTTTGGATGAGGGTATACAAGGGGAAAATGGAAGCTAGAAATGGATGTACCTTTTTGTACACATTTTTGAGGATATCTCCACGAAAAATCAATATTTTGAAAAACTCTAAATTGGGTTAGAGAGAGATCAAAGAGGTCAATGCCATGAATGCAAAAAAAATGTTGCTCAATTTAACTAATATTTTAAAACCTACTATAGAAATGCCAAAAAAAATGAAAAAAATAAAAGTGCTCAGAATTTTTTTATATTAAAATGTGTTATAGAACACTTCAAAACAAGTAAGTTTTATTATTAAAAAATGTTCGTATAACTTAATGTTTTGCAGAGCTATGAAGGTTCAAATCTTTTGATTTTAACAGTGAAATACGCGTAAAAAATCTGAAACCTTAACACTGAAAAATTAATACCAACTGTAAAAAGTAGGATATTTCCGGATACTTGTTTTTGGATTAAAGCTGAACATCTCAGGTACATTGGCATATATTTTTTTCTTGGTGTTATTTAGTGGAAAGAAAAAGTAGAGCATGTATGAAAAATGAGACCCAGTTTTCAAGGAAAAAGCAGTGAATCTTACCTGCTTTTGAGACTTTCATGAGATATAACATAAATTCACAAGTAGCTAGCATAATGCGACTAATTTATATCTGTTCTATAGTGTCTATGGGGGTATTTTACATATTTTTTAGTATATGCATACGGTGATTATCCCTTTCATGACATAGGCCTAATCATAAAATATGGACACTTAGGTATAGCCAGTGTAGAAGAAGGTGTTCTATAGTACGTATGGACCAGAAACTTCATAGGCATTTTTGATAGCATATATGACAATTTAAAGTGCATACTACATTAGATTAAGTACAACATAATCAATGCTTCTTGTGAGTATAGATTATAGATACTTCGATGTTAATTACCTGTGTCAAACATACGAATAACTGGTTTGAGAGTAGAGATATAAATAAATTCAGCATGAACAATTGATTAACGTATCATCCGCATGTAATATTCTGCGAAGCTTCAATTTCCAATCTGCTACATTGTAAATAAATATAGAGTCAAAAGCAAAGGATTTTTGGATATGATATGAGATTTTATTTTGACTATGTAGTAAAAACACAAAGTTACTATATGCTGTAATATGTACAATCAAATCGAGTAAATTAATAAACGGTGGACATGTGGTATTGTGATTCTTCAAAATCTTTAATTTGTTGAGCATGCAATCTATGATGTCTAGCACCATTTGATAAACGTTTGGCATAAGCACCTACAACATATGCAAAGTAAATCTAATAAAATATAAATGCTTCATTAAAATCATTATAAAAAAAAACTATATAATGGTTGTGTATTTACCTGAATCAATTGAACGACAAAAACAACAACACCAAATATAATAGTAAAAGAATTGATCATACTAGAGCAAGCATCTCGGCTTGTAGCATGTTCAGTCAATAATCCTGGATACTTGACAGGTGTATAGTAAGCATTGTTGTTGTTGAGCATTGTAGGTGTGATATCTTGTTGAGCATTTCCAATACCCACAAATCCAACAACTGTACATGAATCAGCAACATGTTGCTTATTGAGTGCAATCAATATAAGTGAAGCAGCATAAATAATAGCTGATAAGATGCAATTGACCCAAATAATGATACTGAATGCTTTTGAGAATCTTCTAGATGCCTAATTGAATCATATTAATGTAAATTCATTGATGACTTAGATTGTAATAAACATACAAACAAGGAGCCAATGATGCCACAGAATCCACCAAGACAAATGAATACAGCAAATAGCAAGTTAATATAGTACCAAGGTCTAGCAGCTTGTCCTGAATAAAATACAATAGCTTCAAATTACATAATCGTGTGAGTTTAAATCGCAATACAACAAAATCAATGAATGTAAAAAAACTTACAATTTACACCTACAAAGCCAGTTGCAGTGTAAAATAGATAAATGGCCTGCGTAATAATTGATTAATATTAACACTTATTTGTTCAATTCATATGAAAAAAACTTACAAAGAACCAAATAGCAATGAAGAAAGTACCTAATCTCAATGGAATAAGGCAACAACATTTTTCTAAACCAAGACCCATTGTTTAAAATGTATAATTTTTATGAATAAATGAATGTAATAGATGAATTAAAGATGAAAAGACAAAAGGATTGAAAATGTGGTATAAAAAGTTGCAAGAAAACTTGAATATTGGAGAAGAAAAAAAAAAGAAGAAAGAGGGGGAAAGTTAGAAAGCTGTGAAAAAGGGGAGCAAAATTGACACTAAAAATAACGCATGTTCGACAAACCAAATTAAGCTACTTGATTTGTTAAGGTGCCATTGATGTTTCTATTGTATATCAATGATTTTCATTAATTAAATTGGCTCAATTCTCAGTACTATAGCCTTAATTTCCTTGAACAACACCCATATTCAAATACAAACAACTGTTACATGATTTATATGATCAATTGCTCAAGACGTATACCTTTTGAGCATGTTGTATGCGTTCCCAAAAGAAACTCCGGATCGAGAACTGTGATACAAGAGTAATTAACTATTACAATAAATCATTACATTCCTGATTAGAGAAATCAAGTAACAGTAATTGGTTGTCATACAATTTACAATGTAAATTTCTCTCTTTTTTTTTTTTTTTTTTTTTTTTTTTTTATTAAATGTTATTTCAAATGAACTTACCAAGACTCGCTTTTAAGATATCTGTATGCTACACATTCAAACATATATGAACTTGTATATAATCAAAACCAGAACAGGCGGCAAGGATTGCCCTCATTATTACATTCACAGTGCGAATTTGAGCTCTTTTTATGCCTCAGCGAGCACTATATAGAAATCTGGTTTCAACAATTGACCATTAAAGCTAAAATACCAAGCCGACACTTCCAAAAAACACAACGTATATAATCTAGATACCAACTAACTTTACTTCCATGACAAATCTGACCTTGTAATCTCAAGTTTACTTGATCCACTTTGATTTCTACAACAAAAAATCAACTTGTACTTCAAATACTAAGCTTTTCCACGACATAATTTTGATCTATTGCAATTTTAAGACTCTTTAAGGTGGAATGAATCGAAAATCATAAAATTACACCGGGAAAACTGGCTGTTGCTAGGTTGCCCTGAATGTTAAAGATGAAAAGAAGGCTCTTTGTAGCAGTAAAATCTCAGCCCCAACCAAATATTCCTCTGTTTTAGAACATTGCCTTTTTGGTTGCAAATAGAATTAGTCACCCACATCATTTTTTTCCCTGATAATTCAGTTGACCCAATGCATTCATTGTTTGCTAGTTTTATTGTGGAGAAAAGTTGTTAAAGAAAGAGATAAATGTTTGGCTTGTACTTGCATTAGGCTTTGATCTAGGAACATGGTTTTTCTCATGCTATGGTTAACTTTCTTTAGTCATGATGAATGTAACAGTAATCTAAGCGGAATCAAAACTGAATTGAAACAAAAGATTTGATGATCATACCTTAAAAACTACATGAAAATACACACACACACGTAACCTTCAGCCTGTTTTTTTTTTCAAGAGTGCGTGAGAGAAAACAAACATTAAATATTTGAAAATTAGTAAAGGGTTTTCCAAGGTAACATGCCAAACAATAAAAGGTTTTCAAATTACTATAAAAAGTAGAGGGAAAATACTTCAACCGAAAGGTAATCTTTGAACAGAATAAGGCAGCAGGGTCCTTTCTTTTGGATGGTATTTTATACCCTCTCCGTCTTTCCTTTTTCTTCTTCTTCTTTTCTCCCTTTTTATTATTTATATTTTATCATGTTAAATTCATATATTAATGAGCAACCAAAAGTAAGAATTGAAGATGATAAATTAGTTGCATCTGAATACATTAAATCTGGTTCAACAATACTTGTTCAACCACCACTTGCATCAGTTCCATTACCGGCCAAACGTCACCAAAGGTGTAATTATTGTTTAAGAAAAGCGCAATTACAATGTTGTTCTCGTTGTAGGTCAGCTTATTTCTGTAGTAACGAATGTTTTAGAAACGCTTGGCTTCATTTTCACCGAGTTTTATGTGAGCCTCAAGAGACAGATATTTATAAAGATGTAGACGCAGATCGATGGTTATTGGAGAGAACAGCCTTGACGCTCCATAGTCACGATCGTCTGAATAAGCAGCATTCGCATTCTCCGCTTCATCTACCATTCGCCATTCACGCCCTCCAGTTACACACACCTAAATACAAAGGTACACAACAACACAACAATACTGTGCAAGATGTAGCAAAGTTTTTAGAACATTTCGATTGCCAAATTTCACAACAAGATCTCGATACACTATGGTATAGAATCAAATTATGTTCATTTTCTATTATGGATCCCGAGCATCACATGGATCAAGTAGCTGTGGGTGTCTATCCCATCACATCATTATTTGTTAGTCATTCTTGCCGACCCAATGCCGCCGTGCTTTATAAACAAGGCACACAATCTCTCTTAACATTAGATGACATTCTACCTGGAGAACCTATCACTATTGCCTATGTTGATGTAATCAGTACAAAAGCACAACGAACACAAGCATTAAAAGAGAAATTTGGCCAGGATTATGTATGTCATTGTACAAGATGTGAAGGAGATTTAGCTATTGTAGATGTTGCATTAGATAAAGGTGAATCACTTGGATTATCTGAGGAAGATGGAATGAATTTGATGAGAAAACATATCAAAGCATGGTCTGTACTTGACATGGTGAAGCATGCAGAAGCAAAAGATAAAGATAGTTGGTCACCTATTCAAATTTTAGAACCACCAGAATTTGCACATTTCGTTAGTCGTATTGCTGCACCAGATATTTATTTCGCTTCAATTGATGACAGGAAACGCCAATCCGACCATTTATACAAAGTGTACGTTAAAGAGGATAGAGCACATTTGCTGCAGCGAATTCCAGCCGCTATGGCAGCCTTGTTAAATGTACCTGAAGTTCCTGCTTTCACTTTGGCTTCTATTCGTGCGGCCGAAAAGTTATTAGTCAAGCGCATCTCTGAAGGAAAGTGGGTAGAAACTTCTCGCTGTGCTTTATATTTATTTGTCATATATCGTTTAATGTATCCTCCACTTCACCCTAATCTTGCTTATCATACTCTCATTTTAGCAAGATCTGGATGGAATGCTTTGGTTGAAATGGAGTTGATTGGCGTGGAAAAGAAACTCGAGAGAATTTATGCAAATGGCACACGTACTTGGATTGAATTGGCTAGAAATGCTATTGATGTAACTTTTGGAAGAGAATCAAGTCTTTGGAGAGATGTAGTTGAGCTTCAATGGGTATATGAGCGTGAACGTAAAGTGAGAGGCACAGCATAAAAACTGTCATTTAGATTGGTAAACACTCTCCCCTCAATTAATTATCTTATTCTTAATACTTTCTTATATAAATATTTCCACACAAAATCATTCCTGCCCTTCAGTTGAAGTTTTATACATACAATAAAATTAGTCCTCATTTTTAGATAATATCATGAGCAACATTATGAGTTAGATAATTATGCGATCGGAGTTTAAATGATTAGCAGCAGCAGCAGCAGCAGCAGCAAAACCATGATACTTGCAAAGATGGAAGAGTTTTACGCTTTCAAATTAAAAAAAAGGGGGCAAAAAAGACATTAATCAGTGAATTCTGCAATCTAAGCTACACCGCAGTATTTTTTGTGCCAAAAAAAAAAGAAAAAAAAAATAGATTTCTAGTGGGGGAAAAGATGTATATATGAAAATGCGATAATGCAATATACTCAAGGAAGATGAATACAGATTCGATTTCTACTAGTAGTATATAAGATAAAAAAATTAGAAAGCATAGATTGAAATATAAAGCATGCACTCAAAGCATTTATCAAGCTCTGTCATTTGTCATTACATTATGAAAATTATTTAAAGCTCATAATTAGTACTCAATCGCATTAAAATTATCACCAGCAATCGGGCGTTTTTCTTCAACAATCATTATCCACAGATACCTAGCAATATCTGCAACTCAGTTGAGATATAGCAATAGGACATCATACACACTTTTTTCGGTAACATATCAGTTTGTACAAAACCTTGATCTGTAAATTGGTCTTGAAAATTAAACTGACAAAGCACAAAAATAAGCTTATCTTCCAATGAAATGTTTAATCTTGTTAATTGCGGCTACACCAGCCAGCTTTTACCAACAAAAGATTTCGAGTTACGATGTTATTGCGTGTGTAAACGCGGTCTATAAATCTTCCAGTATCTTCTTTTTGAAGATTTCTTCTTTTTCTCTATACTTGTTAAATAGTTTTTGCTGCACCAATGTAAGCAAAATTAAGCAGATTAGGATATACAAGTAGTAATTAACGTATCAAACTAGGACGCAAACTCTTGTTGAGTCTGAACGGGTGGCTTCGGCTGCTTTGTTAAGACCTTTGCCTAGACGTTGGCACATGTATGTCTGGCCTTTTGTCAGTATGCTTTATCCTGTTTTTATCTATGTTTATTATAATCACTATGATACATATATTGGTTCAGAAGAATGGACATTTGTTTCTCTTGGAAGTATTATTACTCTTCATGCCATGACATTCTTGGTATGTCAATGGAGTGTTGACGTACAGGCACTTTTCACTTGTGTCAAGGTAAGATATTACAATAGGTGTATATTACCAAATATATACTTACAAATGGCTATTAGGAAACCGATGTTAAAAAGGCAGCTATCATCAAGATTGTACCTTTCCGTTATCAAGGAAAGGGTACACTTGTTGCTCTTGAGCATACAAAGGTAAAAGAGAACAATCAAAACAGGGATTTTTGAGAGGGAAACTTACATTTTACTGTATTAGTCTATTGATAATTCTGAAGACATCATTTCATTCTTATTTCAACAAAAGAAGTTTATTTGGAATTCTGATAAAAAGCAATTTCAAAAGTTACTCTATCCTTCTGATCTCAATAACACTGTTGGTTCCTATCAAAGCACAAAGGGTTTAACTACTCAAAAAGAAATTGAGTCTCTCACTCATGCTTATGGTTTAAACAAGTAAGAAAGATGATTTTTGTCTGATCTGATAAGTTTGAATAACATACTCTTAACTAGGTTCGAAATTCCTTTACCTACATTTATGGAATTATTCAAAGAACATGCAGTTGCACCTTTCTTTGTATTTCAAATTTTCTGTGTTGGTCTTTGGTGTTTAGATGAATATTGGTATTATTCTCTTTTCACTCTTTTCATGTTGGTTGTATTTGAATGTACAGTTGTTTATCAACGTCTTCGTACTATTGGTGAATTCCGTGGTATGAATCAAAAGCCTTATCCTGTTTATGTCAAGAGAGAAAAGAAATGGATTCAAATTCAAAGTGATGATTTATTACCTGGAGATGTTGTTTCAATTGTTCGTACAAAGGAAGATCAAGGTGTTCCTTGTGATTTGGTAATTGCTGATGGTTCTTGTATTGTAAATGAAGCTATGCTTTCTGGTGAATCAACTCCTTTGTTAAAGGAATCTATCGCTCTTAGAGATCCTAATGATGAATTTGATATGAATGTTACTGATAGATTAAATGTACTTTATGGTGGTACTAAGGTATTGCAGGTAACTACTCCTAAAGATGAAGCACCTCCAGATGATGGTTGTGTCTGTGTTGTTGCTCGTACTGGTTTTGGTACCTCTCAAGGTGAACTTGTTCGTACCATGATCTTCTCTACTGAACGTGTATCTGCTAATAACTTTGAAGCCTTATTGTTTATTCTCTTTTTGCTTATTTTCGCCATTGCTGCCTCTGGTTATGTCTGGCAAGAGGGTGTCAAGAATGATCGTAAAAAGTCAAAGCTCTTGTTAGATTGTATTTTGATTATTACATCTGTTGTTCCTCCCGAATTGCCTATGGAATTGAGTTTGGCTGTCAACAGTAGTCTAGTTGCTCTTTCAAAATATGCTATTTATTGTACTGAACCCTTCCGTATCCCTTACGCTGGTCGTGTTGATGTCTGTTGTTTTGATAAGACCGGTACCTTGACTGGCGAAGATCTTGTCTTTGAAGGTGTTGCTTATACTGAAAATACCGATCTTTTGAAAGCTACCGAAGTTCCTGATACTACCAAGTGGGTTTTATCCAGCGCTCATGCTTTGGTTCAACTTGAAGATGGTATCGTTGGTGATCCCATGGAAAAGGAAACACTCAAGGCTCTTGATTGGGAATTGGGACCTCACGATATCGTTTTCCCAAAGGGTGAAAAGGGTGGCCATACTTTGCAAATTCGTCGTCGCTATCAATTTTCTTCTGCATTGAAACGTCAATCATCTGTTTCTACCTTGTCGCATCCTTCTCTCAAGAGTACCAAAACATTTATTGCTGTTAAGGGTGCCCCTGAAACACTCAAGCAAATGTACACTAAAGTTCCCGATAATTACGTTGAAGCTTATAGACATTTCACTAGAAAGGGTAGTAGAGTATTGGCTCTTGGTTACAAGATGTTGGATAACACTTTGACTAATAATCAAATCAATGATCTTGCTCGTGAATCTGTTGAATCTGAACTAATTTTTGCTGGCTTCATCGTCTTTACCTGTCCTCTTAAGGATGATGCTATTGAGGCTTTGAAGGAATTGAATGAATCTTCTCATCGTTGTATCATGATCACTGGTGATAACCCATTGACAGCTTGTGCCGTCGCTCGTGAAGTCGCTATTGTTGAGCGTGAAGTTTTGATTGTAGATAGAGATGAAAGTCGTAAGGATAATAAGGTTGTTTTCCATAGTATTGATGAAACCTATCGTCTTGAAGTAAACCCTGCCGAATCTTTGGATACAGCTCTTTTAGATAAGTATGATCTCTGTTTAACTGGTTCTGCCATGTCTCAATTCATGCTTCACAAGGAAAACATGAATATTATTCTTGAACATACTTGGGTTTATGCTCGTGTTTCTCCTTCTCAGAAGGAATACCTCTTAACTGGTTTGAAGGACCTCGGTTACACTACATTGATGGCTGGTGATGGTACCAATGATGTTGGTGCTTTGAAACAAGCTCACATTGGTGTTGCTCTTTTAGATGGTACACCTGAAGATCTTCAAAAAATTGCTGAACGTCAACGTATTGAACGTATGAAGGCCATGTATGAACAACAAAAGAGTATTTCTGCTCGTTTCAATCAACCTCCTCCTCCTCCTCCTCCTGCTATTGCCCATCTCTATCCCGAATTTGCTGCTCAACTTGCTAATCAACAAAACCAAAACTTGACACCTGCTCAAAGACGTCAAATGGAACAAAAGAAAAAGATTGAAGAAGCTACTCAAAAGATGATGGAAGGTATGGATATGGAAGAACCTCCTACTATTAAGTTTGGTGATGCCTCTGTTGCTGCTCCTTTCACTTCTAAGTTGCGTAATGTCACATCTATCAACAACATTATTCGTCAAGGTCGTTGTACTCTTGTTGCTACTATTCAAATGTACAAGATTTTAGCTTTGAATTGTTTGATTTCTGCCTATAGTTTATCTGTATTGTATTTAGATGGTATTAAGTTTGGTGATTTACAAGTAACTATTTCTGGTATGTTGATGGCTGTTTGTTTCCTTTGTATTTCCAGAGGTAAACCTCTCCAAAAGTTATCCAAGGAACGTCCTCAACCCAACATTTTCAACCCCTATATTATCTTGTCCGTTTTGGGTCAATTTGCTATTCACATTGTTTCCTTAGTTTATATCAATGCTCTTGCTAAATCATTCGAACCGTAAGTAATTGGGTATTAATTGTTTTAGAATAATCAATAACTCTTTCTTTTTCATAGACCAAAGGAAGTCGATTTGGAAGGAGAATTTGAGCCTAGTTTATTGAACAGTGCAGTTTATCTCATTCAATTATCTATGCAAGTATCTACATTTGCTATTAATTATCAAGGATATCCTTTCCGCGAACGTATCCAAGATAATAAGGCGTTGTATTATGGTTTAATGTCTGTTGGTGGTGTTGCTTTAGCCGGTGCTACTGAGATGTGGCCTGAAGTCAATGATCAACTTAAGCTTGTCCAATTCCCTGGTAGTTTCCGTTATAAATTAACACTTTGCATGATTCTTGATTTCGGTATTGCTTACGCTATTGAAAAGGTTACCAAGCTTATGTTTGCTGATAATCGTGCTAAAGCTATTGCTCGCAGAAACAAAGATTAGAAATTATATATATATAATAATAAAATGTTCAACACCGCTACGTGGTATACAACTCGTGCTGCCGCAGGCCTGTTTTACTTAATTATAAGCTTTTCATCGTACTGTACCAATAGTTAGAATAATCTTTAATGATAATGCAGGACAAATTATTAAATAATTGTATCACTTTTCTTTTTTTTTTTTTTTTTTTTTCTCGTCTTCTTTCATTCTACTGCCTTCCTCCTCCTCCTCTTTTTTTCTTCTCTTTTGTCGTTCTTCTTCATCCTCTTTGTTTGAGTGTGCATTATCCTTTTTTTATTTAAATTATTGTATTTATTAAATTTTGACTGTAAAATACAACCATATGATTTTAAAAATGAAGTGATAAAAAATGTAAATCTGTTAATACATATAACTGCTTCACATGTGCAAAGGGTAAGCGAAAAAAGGACCAGATTATTCCAATGAAAAATATTACATAAACTGAATTTTTATTATTTTATGTTCATTCTTAAGAAGCTTACACAGCATGTGATAAAAAATAAAGCAATATTTATGTAGATTGTTGTTGTTGTTGCTGTTGTTGTTGTTGTTGTTGTTGTTGTTGCTGTTGCTGTTGATGAAAAGGTATAAAAGGAAAAAGAATGTTTTATCAATGATCGTAACATATGACGAAAAAAGAAAGCTTTTTTTTTTTTTTTTTGAAAAATCCATGAATGGTGAAGATGGTGATGATATTGCTTCTTTCTCTCTTTCTCAAGAAACTAAAAATCTCATTTAGTTTTATTGTTGCTATTTTTTTTCTATATAAATACTCACTTCGATTGCACTCGGGACACCAACTAATCTCGAAATACCTTTTATGAATAAGGCAATAGTTCTTTCCTCGTGCCTGACAGACGTGCTGCTTTATAAGATTTATTTTCTCGGAAACAGTTAAAGATAAACCATGTAATGACATCTAGATGAAAGCATTAGTCTACACTGTATTTGATTATACTTAAACCTCCTTACTGTAGAGTTTATGAAATTAAGAAACAACGAAATGTATGATAAAAGAGAGAGAAAAAGAAAAGAAAAGGAAGAGGCATTTATCAAATACAACTTTTTGGATAATACGTTGGAGGTTGAATAAAATATTACTATAATTACTTTTGATTAAATACACAGATGGACTGTGCCCATTTGATTGAGTGTAACGTAGAACAAAATTTCTACTATTTGCTGATTTCTAATTCGTTTTGGGGGTAAGTGTATCATATAGTAGTAGCTAGCTGTTGTGAATCAGAACTCTTTACATGATTGGATTTCATATATTTGTATGTCTAAAGTTGGAAAAATCCGTTGTAGCGTTGGAACAAATCTTTTGAACTTCATTTTTTTGTAACAAATAATAGACAAAATAATAACCACGAGTAGCACAATATAAAATATGTTTTTAGGATTATTTGGCAATCATTGGTAGCATTATAAAGTGTAGATAACAATATCACTCTCCTACTCAAAATTTAATATATCACAGATATGTATATATTATGATTCGCCAATTTATAATAAATATCTACAAGTATTTTACTTGACAAGAGGTGAATTTGTATAAGCTAATTTTCAAAAGTTATATACCAATTTTCTAAACCGGAGCACCGAACATTTGACGATATAAACATGTAATAAACAAATTTTAGACAACATCTTGGACACTGCAATATATGTATAAGTTGATATCATCGCACTACCTGAAACTGAAATTGATCTATATATCACGAAGGACCCAAAGCACATAAAATTCACTGATTTTTCCTTAAAACTAGGTCTCACTTTTCATCCCTGTTCAATTTTTTTTTTCACTAAATAACATCAAGAAAAAATTATATGCCAAGGTACCTGAGATGTTCAGCTTTAATTCAAAAATAAGTATCCGGAAATATCCTATTTTTTGCAATTGGTATTAATTTTTCAGTGCTAATGTTTCAGATTTTTTACGCGTATTTCACTGCTAAAAATCAAAACCTTTGAGGCTTCATATCTCTAGAAATAATTAAGCTATATTAACACTTTATGATAATGAAACTTACTTGTTTTAAAGTGTTATATAACATATGTTAATATAAAAAAATTCTGAGCATTTTTATTTTTTTTTCATTTTTTTGGCATTTCTGTAGTAGGTTTCAAAATATTGGTTAAATTGAAAAATATTCTTTTTATATTTTTGTTGTCAAGCTCGTTGAGCTCTCTCAGACCCAATTTAGTTTTTTTCAAAATATTGATTTTTCGTGGAGATATCCTCAAAAATGTGTACAAAGAGACACCCTCATTTCTAACCTCGATTTTCCCCTTATATACCCTCATCCCAAATTCTGAATTTCAAAAAAAATTGGAAAAAAATCTCGTTTTCTCTATGACAAATGTAGCTAAAAGGTTAAATAATAGCTCGATCAATAGATAATTTTGCTATGCATTATCTCCATTATTTAAATTTAAAATATGTTTATAAAAAGTGTTCTGTATCTTCAAAAAACCTTCAAAATTTCAATTGCATTTTGCGCAACATTTAATGTGAAACGTTTGTCTAAATTTTATTTCGATGGATGCAAAATCCAAAACTGTACAAAAACTATTTAATACACTATTTAAACTTACTTTGCAGTTCATGAGCCATGAAGCAATTTTGTTTTTTTTATCGTTTTCTGGTCAATTTGTAATAAAATCGATTTTGAAACCCAGTTACCATAGGGTTAAGGTCTAATATGAAATATTATTTTGATTATCTCAACGAAAAATCAATATTTTTCGCTAAACAAAAAAATGCAAAGTAGCTTGGAGTTGGATCTATCTTGTGAATATTTAAAATAAATATCTCAATTTAGGTGCTCAATCTTTTATAATCAATTGTAGGTAAATCTTGGTCAATTTTGGTCGATATTTAGCCAGTGTACTTATATTTTGGAATTAATATTTGTATTTTCCAAGAGATATCAATGGTATATGAAGTGAAGGTATATCTTCTTTGAAGATTTCACGTAATTCAACTCAATATTGGGCAAAAACATTTGAAAACATTTAAAAACTATCTGACACACCAACTTTTATAACTGTAAAAAATCTACAACAGAAACCTTATAGCAGTGATTTTTGATCCTAATAAATTCCAACTTTACATGAGAGTAGGAACACCTCTTTTACATGCTGATTTTGAAGGGAAACGTCCACAACCTATTGCGTGTCGATAAAACCATTGTTGAAGTGCATTTATAATAGCTTACTGCGCACTTCTATTATTGGAAACAATTTAAATACGATCTCTATGAAAATACTGATCCAAATAAACTGCCACTCTACATCATCGATATAGGTATGAATAAAGGTGCTATAGGTATTTCCAGTACCAGCTTCCGGGGCCATTGTGCATTCGGTACGTTCGATCAGCATATTTTTTACCTGATACTTACACCTAGTAATGTCGATAAGCTCACCAATTCTCGATGAATATGGATTCAAATGACCTCCCATTGCAATAGCAGGTACTTCTAGTGTTGATCCCCAAAATTGTAAAAGGTTTAGCCTCCCCAAGTTGCTCTGGAAATGGGGAAATAAAAACACAAACTTGTTTAAATTATTTTGTATGTGCAATAAAATTGAAGTAATTTTATAAAAACGAAAAATAAAATAAAAAAATAAAAGCGTTAATAAATACAATTATAGTCTTTCCACGGTTTTATTGTAATTCAAAGAAATCGGAAGAAAAAAAGAATGATATCTTCATAAAGTGTGCTATATTTATAAGAATTGTAAAATAGTGGATGTTTGTGTATTAATGTCTATTTTACAGGTGTTCAATCATAATGTCTTTTATTGACATTCTTTTATAAGGTACTTGGTTGAGATGTTGATACTTTGTTTCATATGATAGAATACAGTATGGTAATCCAGAAACCTTTGCTTTACTTTATATCTTGAATAAATATCGAAAAGTTACAATTGTATTCCCCATCACTTTTTTTTTAATTACCTTTTTTGTGGCATATAGAAACGAGATAGCAAAAAATAAATGAAAGGTGAGTGTCTATTGCTATTTATATTTGATTTAAGGATTGCTTACACATCTATCTAGAACGGCATTCTCATACTAAATTTTAGTGCCAATCCTCACTTATTCTAATGTCACTACGGCCGACCTGTGCTGCACAAGATGACTTCGTTGTGCCCAGGCGGCCTGCACACAATAGCCTGAACTATTGTGTCCACTGGATATGATTAAAAACATAACAAGATGCATATGGCAGAACAAAAGAAACTGCACACGAGCACAACGCTAACCCTGTATGTGCAGAATTATATATTCTGTCCATGTGTATAACATTAATTCCATGTGCGCATAATAATAAAATCTGACCATGAGCATAATGAGCTGATTGTATGGGCGCAAATTGGTTTGTACATGAGCATCGTCGTGCCGTTCTCAAAATTCCATTGCATTTTTTTCCTGGAATGAGTTTTTAAATTACATTGCTTTTATTAATACAGATTATAGACAATACAATCAATACATTCTGATGTAGAGCAATACATGCAAGAGCCAATATATTTACAACTATTATTACCATTTGTAAATATGTTTATAATAGCTATAATGTTTGCAGCAACAATGGTTCTTGCTCGAGCATAAACTTAAATAACGCTTACTGCTTAAATTTATACGTAATCCAAATCTAAGGTTATAGATGTTACTTTATCACACATAAAATTTAAACAAATTAACCTTCTTCAAAATTACTATTTTAGTTTACGATTGTCAGCTGTAAAAAAGATTTGTTTTCAAGTAGACAGTAGCTACGATCAAAACTATAATTATTAGACAAAACATTAGATTATTCTTTTTTTTTGTTTCTATATCATTTGAAATTTTATCACTTTTCTGAAAATTTTCATGGGTTTGTAGCCAGTTCTAGCTTTCCATTGACTAGATGTAAATATCATTGCCTTTGATTTAATCTGGTAATCAAGAAATACGTCCAAAAATACAGTAGTAAATAATAATATTTGACCTTAGAATGCAGTTAATAAATGAAAGTATCCGTCCCTAATATAACGACTGCTACCTATATTAAGAACATTAGTCCCTTATATTAGCATGCGTATTCAGATAATAAAAGAAAAGAATACCAGCTTGATAGTCTGATATGCCTTAACAAACGTTGAATAATATCCTTGGAATATGAAAACAAAAAAAAAGAAAAACAATACACGTAGAAAAGGATTTTCAAGGTTTTACATTATTTAGCGCAATTAAAACCCTGCTAAATTGCACATTCAGCCAACAAATTAAAAGCAGCATTACAGCGCATCAACCCATAAACTAAGCAAAATAGGCAATATCTGTTATCATAGAAACATACATTTTTCTACCAGAAAAACCGTCTGTCATATCATACATTCATTAAAAATTGCAAAAGTAAGCCCTTAGAGCGATGCCGTAATTGAGTATAACACGATTGAACGGCTAAGTCTTTTATACTATGGTATACAGTGACCCCCAAATCTGTCCCAATGTTTCTTAGTTTTAAGTTTAGTATGATTTTCAGGTACAACGAATATATTTAAAGTACGACATATTTTATATATTTCGGAAGATCAATTAATTTCCTTTTATATTAAATTAAAAAAATCTCGAATTTTATTGGTCAATTGAATTTATACCCAATTTGGGACAGTATATGCATTGGGACAGTTTTGAGAGCCATTTTTGATTTTTAGATAATCGATGATTGTAGAACCATAATTTGCACTAGTATCTTGAACGCTTGGAAATCAGTAAATAAACACCTAATTGGGTAAAGAAAATAAAAAAGATGCATATTTCATATACAGATTCTGGTGCTTTGGCCTATTGAAAATTAATATGAAAAAACTTCAGGAGAATAAGGAAAATGATGCCATTAGTCTTTTAAACACCGGTAAATCAGTGCGCCAAGTTGCGGAAATATTGCATGTAGGTAAGCCTGTTGTGGAAAAAATTAAAAAACGGTGTTGCACAAGTTTGGGTGTGTCTAAAAGGGGTCGACTTAAATTGCTGTTTGAATCTGATGAAAGGTTTTGTGTTCGCCAAGCAACAAAAAAAGCAGTCAAAAATTCAAGTAACATTTTAAACTACTTGAGAGTAATGTCGGAGTTAATAAAAGCCCAGAAACTGTCCGAAATCGCTCCGTAGGGGGAGCATAGGAGCAATTATCAAGCCTAAAAAACCTATGCTGTCTCCGGCTAATATTAAAAGGCGTTTAGAATGGTGTCATCTTCGCAAGGATTGGACTTCCGACGAACGGAAAAGGGTGATTTGATCAGATGAGACCAACATTAATAGATTTAACTTAAATGGAAGAAGCTGGCTTTGGATTTGAGACGGTGAGAGCTTGAAATCTAATTATGTGAAGATGACCGTTATAGATGGCGGTGGGAGTGTCATGTTTTGGAGGGCCATTACGTATGCCGGAGTTCGATAGATATGCAGAATTGAGGGTGCTGTGGATCGACATCTGTATAAACAAATCTTTGAAGACGATTTGGAGCGGACTTTCGATTTTACTTTGGATAAATTAGGCCTTCGTCGTGATCAGGTCATTTTCCAGCATGACAATGCTCCAAAGCATACGTCAAATTTAGTCAAGGAATATCTATTGGATCAAGACTATGAAGTAATAAATTGGTCTCCGCTATCTCCTGACTTGAATCCGATCGAAAATATGTGGATCTTATTAAAGAGGAGGCTTAATGAGTACAAAACAGCGCCCGAATGAATCCTTGATCTTTCGGAGCGTGTAACTGAGGTTTGGTACAACACCATTAAACAGGAGGAGTGCCAAAAAGTTTTTGATAGCATGCCCAATTGTGTGAAAGTATATTTGGAAAGAAACGGCCTTTGGACGGACTATTAAATAGGATTATATTTTTTCCCGCGTAAGCTCTCAAAACTGTCCCAATGCATATGCTGTCCCAGACAGGGTATAAATATAACGGACCAATGAAATTCGAGATTTTTTTAATTTAATATAAAAGGAAATTAATTGATCTTCCGAAATATATAAAATATGTTGTACTTTAAATATATTCGTTGTACCTGAAAATCATACTAAACTCAAAACTAGGAAACATTGGGACAGTTTTGGGGGTCACTGTATATCTAAGCTTTAAATGAAAATGTGTGATTTTTTTTTTACTTTTCTTATATTTAACCGCGTATGGTCTGAAATTTCAGTTTTTGTAGCGGACATTTTCGGGGCTCATTTTATCCTTACCAACACTCATGATTTTAATCAAAAAACAGAAAAGTCAAATTTTGATACCAAAATCAACATTTAAATATACTACAATGTGAGAGAAAATTGTAGCCATGACTAACACACATTTTATGAAAGCTTAATATTAAATGTTAAGTAGTAAAACTTAGCATTTTTGGCCCAAAAACGAATTTTTGATTAAAGGATTTTCATGAAATATTTTGAAATAAAAATATTTATTATTTTTTATTGAGCAAATAGAGCGCTAAATGTTGTATATGTGTATACTTTTTGTTTTTATAATTGGTAGTACAATTAACTCTAGATTTGCAAAACCAAAAAAAAAAATTAAAAAATGTCAAAATTGATGATCTGGACAAAAATAATTTTCTAAATTAATATTCCGCATATAAGCCTTGTAAGTCTTAAAAATAAGAGATTTAATAAGACCCCATAATTTTTTCAAGAATTTACGATGTTGTACCCACTTTATTCAAGCTTATTACTGTAAATATTTATACATGTTAACATTGTGTGGTAGTTTATTTGATGATAATATAAACTTATTTTATAATTATTGCGCTAAAGGTAATTTACATTAAATTTTAGTCTTACCTCTCCAATATCATAAACATAAACATGGCCATCACTGGAACCTTTTGCCGCCTTTTTACCCTCTTTGTCCCAAGCCAATTTATTTAATCCTTTATTAGAACAAACTTAGGTACTTACTACAAATGGTTCCGGGGTATTTGCATTCAAATTCCATAAATTAAATTGACTGGTTCCACCTACAGTAATATCAAACGTTCCATCAGCCCGCCTTATAATAAATGTCAATCCAAAATCAGAAACATCCCATTATTATTGTTATAAGCTATGAAAAGCTTGATTTTTAATAATACAGTAATTAAATAAAAAACAAGATGATACTAATAATAGCATATGGTGAGTATTTAACATCTAAGTAAGTTTGATGAAGTATGCTTTTAAACCCTTTTGAAAATCCTGAGGCAAACACAACATCTTGGTCTTGTAATTTCTATCCATCAAAATGCTGCAATTTCCACCACTACACAATGAATACACTTTTTATCCATTTTGACCTCGATGTACATTGTTGGATATCAGTTTTTTACCAGTTGTATTTTCTCTAATTCATTAATATTCAGTCATATTGAACAATGTGTAGCATTGCCCAAAAAAAAAGAATAAATGCTTCAAGAGGTTTTTGCATGTCAAATTATGCAATTTAATAGCAATGATTGCACTGAACTATGCTTTTTGAGCCTATTGATGTTAATCAAAATAACTAGTATTTTCATTCACAATTCACAAGTAATAAGCTGTGTTACTTTTTTATACGATACATTTACATTCACCCATTCAATAAATGACATTGCATTTATTATCAGTTATATCAATCAACCAACTTCATCTTGATTCGTACGTTTGACAATTAAATGCCTAAATTACACGTGAGCAGCCAAGTATCGGCACAAAAAAATCTCATACAGGTCGACGAAGCATGACAGTTTGGATTATTTTTTTGTGTTCATAGATCTCTACATGAACCATAATATGTCTATCTGTTTAATTCAACTGAATTCATTGAACGCCAACATTGTACTTGATAAAACGTCTTACTTTATTTCGAATCGACACAGCTAATTTGATGCTAGTTTAGCATCAGCAGTTGAATCAGATAAATTTGAGATTAGGTGACCTCTTTTAATAGTTTTTCATACAACCATGAGCTAATTGATATATCAGAAGTTTACCCAGATGTAGAAATCCAGGAAAAACTATTGAAATCCAGCATGACATGACATTTAGTAACTCATACTAAATGTCATACATAACCACTAGCATTAACAGCGACTGTCAGAAACCTTCAGGAACACTTGGCAACAATGAGACATAAGCAATCTTACATCTTATTCAAATGATACAATCACAGATTCCCAATTCCACAAATTCCATTGTATATGATTTGTTCCCAAATCATATCAAGTACCTCAATACCCAGCAATTCATTAATAATATTAATAATCATATAACTATTTAGAAAATTTATAAATACGAAGCATCAATGAATTAATAAAATGTATCTATTAGCAGAGTATTTTTATATTAGTATCTTTTGATATAACACTAATAATGGACCGTTATTATAGATACACTAATCAAGGATGTTGAGTTAACTCTAATGAACGAACGAGTCGATTAGCAGTGTAATAAACAAAATATTAAAATCAAATATAGCAACTGAATAAACAAGAGACGATAAACCATGATGTAAATTAGCATAATTGAATTGTTTCTTCAAGAGTTTTGAACTGAATACGCCTTTACTTTTGACCTATAAAAATTGATTTATTAGTAAAATCAATCAACAAGCTAGTAAGTAATAATTATGGTATACCTTTGATAGTTGGTAGTGATATACAAGACAGCATCTTGTTTTCCTCTTCTTAGCTGTTGGCCACTAAATAGAAACAAATACTTTTTAGAAACTAAATAGATTGACATGAGTTTATTAATTCATTCATTCAAATCAAGTCAATCCTATACATACTTTTATAATCACCAGTTTTTCTCCAGGTAGATATCGACTTTAGTAGATCAAAAAAGCATTGATTATAACGTAGCTAATGGAACAAAATGATTAAGGCCTGGACGCTTTTTTTGTTCGAGAAAGATACTATAACGCGCCCTAAAATTAAAAGCTAATAACTCATTTCCAAATAAACAAAAGGAAAAACATGTACTTGTACCTGCTTCTTGATTTTAGTTTATAAAAAAATATTGGTCTTTTTGTTGTAGTTTTAAACGTAAATAAAAGAGCTGAGGAAAGAGTAGGGAAGAAAAAAGATTTTGTGTGTTACAAACAAAAATTTACAAAGGCATAAATACTTTTAGTATTACCAAACAGGTTGTTGTCGTTGTTCCCATTTGGTTCCCAAAAGAAGAACATGGGCAGAACTCTTTCAAACCCCAAATTTTAAATTGATATATCTCGCCAATAAGACAATTCTGTTGAATCAGAGAATTAGAGTAACTCACATATGCTTTAAACCATTCAAATTATGTTCGTTATTAATTATATTATAATTGATACACTAATAAATTGACTAAGAAACCTTGATCTCATTTCTCTGCTCATCTGGGCATAATGATCTGCACAAATTTTTTTATTTTGCCCATCTGTGCAAATCATAATGTCCATGGGAAGCATAGTTCGGCCGTAGTAGTGGCTATATTAAAAACATTAGTCCCTTACGTTGTTAGCATGCGTATTCAGATAAATGAAAAGAATGCCAGCTAAATAGTCTAATATGCTTTATCAAACGGTGAATATATTCTTGGAATATGAAAACAAAAAGAGAGAAACAACACACGTAGAAAAGGATTTTCAAGGCTTTACAGTATTTAACGCAATTGAAACCCTTCTAAATTGCTCATTTTAGCCAATGTAAAAGCAGTATTACAGCGAATGAACCATAAACTAAGCAAAATAGGTAATATCTGGTATCATGGAAACATACATTTTTCTACCTGAAAAAGTGTCTGTCATGTCATACATTCATTAAATAATTGCAAAAGCAAGCCAATAGAGCGACGCCGTAATTGAGCATAGCAAGATTGAACGACTGATAAGTCACTTATATTATGGTATATCTAAGTTTTAAATAAAAAAGCTTTTTTTTTTTTACTTTTCTTATATTTAACCATATGCGGTCTGAAAATTTAGACTTTGTAGCGGACATTTTCGTGGACTCATTTTATCCTTACCAACACTCATGATTTTAATCAAAAAACAGAAAAGTCAAATTTTGATACCAAAATCAACATTTAAATATACTACAATGTGAGAGAAAATTGTAGCCATAGCTAATACGCATTTTATAAAAGCTTAATATTAAATGTTAATTAATGAAATTTTGTACTTTTGCCCGAAAAACGGTTTTGTGGTTAAAGGATTTTTATGTAATATTTTGCAATAAAAATGTTTGTTATTTTTTATTGAGCAAATAGAGCGCTAAATTTGGTATATGTGTATATTTTTTGTTTTTATAGTTGGTAGTATAATTAACTCTAGATTTGCAAAATCAGAAAAAAAAAAATTAAAAAATGTCAAAATTGATAATCCGGACAAAAATAATTTTCTAAATTAATATTCCGCATATAAGCCTTGTAAGTCTTAAAAATAAGAGATTTTATAATACTTGAGAACTTTTTCAAGAGTTTATGGTGCTGTATCCACTTGATTCAAGCTTATTCCTGTAAATCGTTATATATGTTAATATTGTGTGGTAGTTTATTTGATGATAATATAGCCTTACTTGATAATTAATGCGCTAGAGGTAATTTACATTGAGTTTTAGTCTCACTCCTCCAATATCAATATCATAAACATAAACATGGCCATCACTGGAACCCATTGCTGCCTTTTTGCCCCCCCTCTTTGTCCCAAGCTAATTTATTCAATACTTTAACAGAACAAACTTACTTTTGACCTATAAAAATTGATTTGTTAGTAAAATCAATTATTAATAACAAGATACAGTAATAAGTAGTAATAATTATGGTGTACCTTTGATAGCTGGTAGTGATATACAAGACAACATTTTGTTTTCCTCTCCTTAGCTTTTGGCCACTAAATAGAAATAAATACTTTTTAGAAACTAAATAGACTGACATGAGGTTATCCATTCCTTCAAATCAAGTCGATCCTATACATACTTTTATAATCACCAGTCTTTCTCCAGGTAGATATCAACTTTAGACTAAATGCAGCGGAATTACATACTAAAAACGCTTGAAAATAATAAAATAACCTAAATCCCAAGTGTTGTCGCTCATAAAATATGATGCCACTTGATATGTGAACAACAATAATAATAAACAAACGCTTCAATTGAACACAATAACAAACGCATGTTAAAAATATGAAATACCTTTTTGAACCATACATGTCGTGTAGATGATAGCACCCTTGGTCACGGTGCAATCAATTACACAAATGACATATAGACATATATATCCAAACAGGATTCTATCCAAATCAATAATAATAATAATAATAATAATAAACAAAGATATCAATTTAGTCAACTACTCATCTATATTGAATATTGAAGTTGCACTATTATTAATATAAATAAAGATTTAAGCATATAAAAATTACCCCTTAATTCAAGGTTACATAAAATAGATATAACAATAGTAAACAAAACAACCATTTCCCAAAAGATCGATATTGTCACACCTGACATCAATCCCTTATGGTCAATGCTCTACGTGATTTACCCCTTAAAATATTAAATCAATAACAATGTACTCAAATCTAGAAGATTACTAAATATACATCCATTCAAGTTTGATGGTATCCAAGTTCTCCAAATCACTACAAATACACTCATACTTTTTCAATTATTTTAAATCTTCAGAAATCTTTTGCAATAAAAACTTTAGCTGATTATAATTATATTTCTACTGCTTTTATTTCTATATTTTTTTATTTTAGTAAACAACTTCGTTATTTACTGCACGAGGTATTTATTTTTAATATTCACAAGATAGATCCAACTCCAAGCTACTTTAAATATTTTTGTTTAGCGAAAAATATTGATTTTTCGTTGAGGTAATCAAAATAATATTTCATATTAGACCTTAACCCTATGGTACAGTCGTGATTCGATTTAGTGGACTCGTGCGGCGAGAAATATATGTCCACTAAATCGATTTTTCCATTAAATCGAATTTTTAGCGCTTATGTAATAAAATTACTCAATTTAGAAACTAAAATATAATTGGCTATTAATTCAGGGATCTGTCATAAAAAATAAAAAAAGGTACACATAATTTTTGAAAACTCTTTCAACTTCTTATGGTAAATTTACAAGCTCAAAAAAACGCCAATGAAAGGCGTAATCAAAACCGTCGATCAGGCTATTTAGATCCTAGATCTACCACCATTACGAAAACGAAAAGAGTTCGACTAGACAAAAAGCAGAAATTAGCTATTTGCCATTATAGTGAGGAAAATCCAAACCACACTTATAAAGAAATTAGCGAATACATGGAGCGCAGCTATGGTGTAAAACCAAGTAGAAGCGTAATTTACGAGACATTAAGTATGTCCGAAAAATTAAACGCCCTTCCTGCAGATCAACTCGGAAAACTTAGCGATAAAAAAGCTAAATTCCCAAAGCTTGAAAATGAATTGAGGAAATTCATCAACGATATGGCACGAGATAATATTGCCATCAATTATCTTTCAATCCTGACAAGAGCTGAAATCCTAGCTGTTCTAAAGCCAGAGTTGTTAGATGGCGCGGAGAAGCCTGAATTGTCAAGAGGTTGGGTCCAAAGATTCATGGCTCGAGAAGGCCTTCGTGTTCGATCGATGAATGGGGAAGCAGGATCAGTTCAGATAGATGAATCCAATATACAAGTTCAGTTGAAAAATATAAGAGAAATCTTAAAAGATTATGAATTGAAAGATATTTATAATATGGATGAAACTGGTTTATTCTACAGAAATGCTCCTAGCAAAACCATTAGTCGAGAATCCGTTTCAGGAGTTAAAGCTGATAAAACCCGGGTAACTATTGGTTTTTTCTGCAATGCAGATGGATCTTCCAAAATTACTCCTATTATCATTGGAAAACATGAAAACCCTCGCTGCTTTAAACGAAAAAATGCTTCTGATTTTGGCTTCCATTACTATTCTAGTAAGAAGGCATGGATGACAACCTCTATTTTTCGAAAGATAATAGGTAAATTCAATAGCAGAATGGCAAAAGAGCATCGAAATGTCGTCTTACTCATCGATAATGCTCCTGTTCACGATGAAAGATTATCTCTCAGCAATGTCAAAATTGTCTTCCTGCCTCCTAATACAACAGCACATTACCAACCATTAGATGCTGGTATAATTGCAAACTTCAAGACCAATTATCGAAGAATTCAATATAGACATGCAGCAATTAAATACTCGTCTTTATCAAACAACAGGGAAGCTATTGGTGCTTCTGAAACATCTAAAAGAAAAGAAAAACCCTTCTTTTGGGTTGACCAACTACAAGCAATGAACTGGATAAAAATCTCTTGGGAGAAGGTTACCAGTGAATCAATCAAAAATTGTTGGAGACGTACGACGCTTTTGCAATTAAACAATGCAATTGAAGAAGGTGAAAACGTGGAAAATGTCGGTGATGATGTTGATAGCGTAGAGGATAAAGAATTCGACGACGAAGAAAACAGCGAAATATTCAGCAATGAATGTATTATTGCTGATGAAACTGATGCTAATGCAACACTCGTAGAGGAAGATGATGATGAAAGAGAAGATGAAGATGTACATCAAGTTAAGCAAGAAGATCTCGTTAACGCAATGAGGTTTGTTGTTGACAATATTGTAGCAAAAACAGATGAAGAGTTTGATGTTCTGGAAGCTTTTTCTAAAATGTACATATCTCGCAGAGATGAAATGTTCTCAAGTAGGACAAATCAAACAACAATTAGCTCTTATTTTTCAAAATAAAACGTCCCAAAAAATTTTTAACATAATTTCACATACATCTTCATTGGATCAAAGCTTTGTAATAAAATTTTGACCAGTAATAATCTTCCATTTTTTAAAAATAGTGGACTGGTGGAAATAAAACCGTCCAGTATCCACTGAATCGATATAGTGGATTTAAGCAGTAAAATTATGAAAAAAAAAACGGGAGATTTCAAACTGTCCATTAAATCGAAAATCCGTTATTTGCGAGTCCACTAAATCGAATCACGACTGTAACTGGGTTTCAAAATCGATTTTATTACAAATTGACCAGAAAACGATAAAAAAACAAAATTGCTTCATGGCTCATGAACTGCAAAGTAAGTTTAAATAGTGTATTAAATAGTTTTTGTACAGTTTTGGATTCTGCATCCATCAAAATAAAATTTAGACAAACGTTTCACATTAAATGTTGCGCAAAATGCAATTGAAATTTTGAAGGTTTTTTGAAGATACAGAACACTTTTTATAAACATATTTTAAATTTAAATAATGGAGATAATGCATAGCAAAATTATCTATTGATCGAGCTATTATTTAACCTTTTAGCTACATTTGTCATAGAGAAAACGAGATTTTTTTCCAATTTTTTTTGAAATTCAGAATTTGGGATGAGGGTATATAAGGGGAAAATCGAGGTTAGAAATGAGGGTGTCTCTTTGTACACATTTTTGAGGATATCTCCACGAAAAATCAATATTTTGAAAAAAACTAAATTGGGTCTGAGAGAGCTCAATGAGCTTGATGACATGAATAGAAAAAAAATGTTGCTCAATTTAACCAATATTTTGAAACCTACTATAGAAATGCCAAAAAAAAAAAGAAAAAAAATAAAAGTGCTTAGAATTTTTTTATACTTCAATATGTTATAAAGCGTCTTTAAACAAGTAAGTTTTATTATTTAAAGGTATTGGTATAACGTAATGTTTTGTAGAGTTATGGAGCCTCAAAGTTTTTGATTTTTAGCAATGAAATACGCGAAAAAAATCTGGAATATTAGCACTGAAAAATTAATATCAATTGCAAAAAATATGATATTTCCAGACACTTATTTTTGAATTAAAGCTGAATATCTCAGGTACCTTGGCGTATAATTTTTTCTTGATGTTATTTAGTGAAAAAAAAAAAAGTCGAACAGGGATGAGAAGTGAGACCCAGTTTTTTAGGAAAAATCAGTAAATTTTACCTTTTTTTAAATCTTCCGTAAGATATAGAATAAATTTAGGAATAGGTAGTATAATGCAACCAATTCACATATTTTTAGCAGTATCTAAGAGATACCTTAAAAAGTGTTTATTATAAGGTTAATTAAAATTCAAATTTTACTCGAGGTTTTACCTCAACACTTGTAAATTACCCATAGACGTTAATTGAAATGGATTGATCAATATGCTTAATGATCTATATTTTTTCCATTTTATTTTATGGTATTGAAAGAACTAGTCAACAATATCATATCATTACAGAAATGTCTATCCTATGGTATATATGCACATATTTCTTTTACATGCTACATTCATTGTATATATGCATTGCTATTGAAGTCGCCTCAAACTCAAATAGTACACTGCTACAGTAAGCTTTTTTTACACGACTTGCATCTATACTTTTTATATATATTATCTTTGTATTAAACATATCTATAGAAGAGACTTATCTTAATATTGTAGAATTTTGAACTTGAGAAAGCTACAGTATCTCTCACTATTTTGATTCTGCATAGAATGAGCTACAAGGTGCACAATAACGAGATGATGTTACTTTTTGATGTTCCGCAGGCAAATATGAAATCAAATGAACTGAAAAATATTATAGTCGCGTCTCTACTTTTTTACATACAAACCCTACTGTAGAATGACTGAACAAAATTCAATCAGCTCTGCTGTATTTGGTCTTCAAGATACTTTAAAAAAGCTTCAGCAGCAATGGGCCTGCCTTCAAAGCCCATCAACAAGTGAAAAACAACCCAGTGGTGATTATAACTTTTTATACAAATATCCAATCATTCAAAGTACTAAAAATAAAAATGTAGAGCTTTTTGCTTTAGGATCTGTCAATCTCGATAAAGCTCGCGAGGAGTTTTCTCAACACATCAACATAATTCGCAACGTATGTTCTCAATTCGAAACAGAAGTTTTAGGCGATGTGATGAAGATGGGTGTTGGAGCAGACCCTGCTTTTAGAAAACATTTCACCCATTTAAAAGAACAGGCAACTTTGGAAAGTACCGTCATGCGTGTCAAAGATACACTGTCCAACACTAAAGATTTCTTTGACAAAACATTGAGAGAAAAAGAGGAATCAAAATCAAAGATTGAGACACAACGATTAGAGAAATTGGCTCAGTCAATGGGGTAAAGTATTGTCAAAAACATTAGAATGCTGATCTATTTCCTGATACAAACATTAGGTTGGTTACATTTGTGGATTCATCACAGAAATTCGAATCTAATGTACCTATCACCACTATTACATTGGGAGGAACAGTAATTGTCGTAGATGTAAGGTGAAACAAATGGCTGAATCAATTACAATTTTTAATCAACTGTTAATTAGATCGATATTGATGATAAAGGACGAGTTTTAAGAACAAAAGTGACATATGTATCTGACACATTACAAAATGACCAAGATGATCGTGTAGATTTGATGTTGACGGAGAACTTGCAAAATCGACAATTTGAATTATTCAAACGTAATTTAGGCAGCTTAGCTTTGCTTGATCAGCTCAATGTAAAATATAATCCTGTCGACTTTTTTTCAATTATTAAAAATCTATTGAATGATCTCAAAATTATCTGTAATGAAGAAATGTAAGTAAAAAACCGACAAGATTAAATATGCAAAGATGTGATTTTTAATATGCAAAACGGTAGTTCTATGGAACCAGAATTCGCAAATATTTTATTACAAGGTCATGGTATTCCCAATTTACACTTGAATTATCCAGGTATTTCAATAGCTTACTGGATGGATAAGGATCATTTGGATAGTATTTCTTGGGGCGAGATTAAGACAGCATTTGAAACTGGCATCAGTCATACAGCACTAGCAAACGCATCTCGATTATTGATTTCTTTTGAGGATTCAATTCAACCTTTAACGTATTTACCTGCAACTAGACCTTCATGTTTACTAGGTGATGAGACAGAAGCCTCAGTTAATCAGTAGGTTTACAGATCTATCGAAACTTACACGAGGTATTAATTTGTTTGATTATAGGGAACACTTTAAAGTTCTTACAGAAACAGCAGCACCTGCATTTATGCCTCATTTCAAATTTGTAAAGCCACTACCTACACATCCAGAAAGTCGATCTATACCTATACGATTTGTTGCAAAATTAGATCCACCAGTTCCTGTGTCAGATGAAGTGTGCCAAAAATTGATGAATGTAACTGGATTAGCTAGTTTAGACACAGTATCCGACGTACCTTATAATCCTTCTATAATGTCATTAGAAGAGCTGCTTGTAATGAATGTTGCCGATCCTGTATCATTTTCTAATAATTGGGTATCTGTAAGTTTGAACAATCTTTGAAATGATTAATTATCATTTATATAACTGTGATTTTAGTCATTTGATGATATGCCCGATCAATTGTATACATGGATGAAAACTTCACCAACAAGCGGTAAAATGGTGTCTAGAATCCCATTCCAGCACCCTGTACAAATCTACAATATTATTCAATGTCTTCGCCAACAGCAAATGTTTAATACATTATTTAAAAGTATTTTCAATGTAAATACATATAAAATGCAACAAAAAAACACGTCTATATCATTCTCTTTACAAGATATTTTAGCAGGTAAGTTTTCATGGATGTACATGATTCAGTGGTTTATTAACAAAAGATTCATGCAGAAAGTAAAAAGGATAAAACTCTTAAGCTTGAAATTACAACCTTAGATGCACCAAACACAATCTTCATTACACTATCGCTACCACCTTTACCGAATCAATTATTTGTCATGGTACCTATTTCGATTGATATTCCCCTCGAGAACCCAACCAGACCCATTGTTCGTTTACATGCACCAAGCAATTCTAAAACTCAACGCTGGAACCCTGCTTTATTTGATGAAGCAACAATGACAGAGCAAATTCAATCGACATATAGCATACCTGAATTCATTCGACAGCTTTATAAAGGCATGTCAAATGCAGATACATATTTGATTGATCGTACCCAGATTAAACGTCGCTTCTCTGAAGATGATTTTTCATCATCAATTGATGATAGTAATAAGATTATGAAGATGGAATTAGATTAAATAAAATTTATTAAAACAATCCTTTAACTAATTGTTGTTTTCTACGATGAATCATGTCTTTTTCGCTTGTAATAATTTCAGCAACATGATGATCGCTCTTGACTAATGTTTGATGATAGCTTGTGCTGGCTAATTCAATAACCCAATCACCAATGGTCTTTGTAGCTTGGTGTGCCTCTGGTAAAAATGGCATCATTTGTAAAAATGCATGGCTCATGCCTTCCAAGAATTTGACCCTGACGCCATCACCAGTAGGAAAATCTTGATCCAAGGGGTTATCCTGTCTATATTTACGTTTGGCCTGTCTAATACGACCTGCAAAAATTACAGTATCATCCACCAATGGATCTTTTTCACCACAAATCATAAAAGTTTTAGGAAATTGTGCCAATAAATCTTCAGGTGCATGAACAGGAGATAGCAAGTAATCGTTTTCAAAATCGGGAGAAGCATGAGGACCTAAATATACTATTATAAACATATTAATATCTATCGTTCATTCAATGTTAGTATTTACTTACAAATAGCCATTGCTCTCATCTGCGTACAAACATTGGTTAGTCAAGATACCTTTAAAATCATTTGAGTGACAACTTACCAAATCTGGTGTAATTACTCTATCATTAAAAAAGCTCATTCGACTTGTCATTGCTAATCGAGCGGTTGCCCAAGCTTCTTTGGTTTGAATTTGATCTCGAATAGGATGAGCACGGTCAGCCATGCGTTGCTTCAATGTGGGTTTCAATCCTAATGCTCGTCTCCATAAGCTTTGCTTCTTTTCTAAATCAGGAACAACACTTAAAGGACTAGCATGGCTTAAATGATCTTTTGTTTGCCATAAGGAATCTAAAGAACTTGATCTAAACAATGCAGTATTGGATTCAGCACGAATAAGTGAAAGCTGTGAAGATGACATCCAGCAAGACATTTCAAAATCAAGTGCAGGATAAATAAGAATTAGGCCAATTGGCATTGGTAATATAGAATCTAACGGGTTTCTAGGCTTCATTTGATGAGGAGTCATTGAAATAGTGTCTGTAATACTATCAGTAGATGTAGATGATAAAGTAGCTGTAGGAATTATCTTTGTGGCCAATTGTTGGTTATGAGCAAGGATCTTTAGTGTAACAGCAGCTGTAATATTTCCACCTCTAAGGATAAAATGCAATTAGCACATGCTTTACAGGTTTATATCTATTAAAACTTACGCAGAATCACCAATAAAAATAATTTGAATATTATTTTCACCTGATAAGCCGAGAACCCTGCCATTACTTTCAATAATAGAGATATAAAGGTCGAAACATTCGTCAATAGGCCATGGATATGGATATTCTGGTGCCTTTTTATAGTTGACACTAAAAACAGGGAATCCAGTATGTTTAGCCCATGCAGCCAAAGCATCTTCATGGCAAGGTGGAGGCATTGAAACAAAACCGCCGCCGGGAAATTGTAGTAAAATGGTATCATGATCAGCAAATGATGCAGAGTCATTGGTATAATAGCGATATACTTCAATATGAGGCAATTCAGAGTTATAAATTGGTCTATCTACATGAATTATATCATGAATTGAAAGACGTGGACGTAATAAACTTGAGACAAAGCCAAGAAGAGGATTTTGATGCACTTTTTCCCATGATGTTCGCATCTGTTCAACAGATATAGTTGATCGGGTTTTACGGACCTTTTCTTCTGCGGAATCAGCAAATACCAAATAGTAAGCACTAAAGACAAGAGATAGTATATGTCTCAACCATGCAGGTTTGAATGGCATTGCAGTAAAAAAACCGGCATCAAGGGCTGTCAGAATCCAAGTTGCCCTATAGAAACTTCGTTTGTACTACATAACATATTGATTAAGATTTAATAATTTAATTCAATCGTTCAACTTACCAATTTTGATAAAGGATCAGGAGCTTTTGGAAGATATTAGGTTTTAGTTGATTTTTGAATACAAAACAGTAGGCTTACCATTCAGACCTACTAATAATAGTATATTTTGAGATAGATAAAATAGCAACCATGTTCCTAATGCTACTCTCCAAGGAGCTTGACCTTTTGAAAAAAAAAGAAACTATTTGTTTGTTATTGCATTTTTTTTGTGGAGATTATAAATTACCTGCTTTTCTGTTTAGTTTTTGTATGAATTGTGGTAACTGATTTGTTTTGCCGCGAACTGCAAAATATCCACTAAAAAAATAATGAGTTTTCACAAAATATGTAGTATATACACACAACATACCCAAATATTAATGTGAGTATAATCTGAGTTCGTTTGAAATTAGAAGATGGTTTCCCAACTAAGTGATCCAACATGTAGTAGTATAGAAAGAAAAAGGAAATAAAGCAAAGGTAAATAAAAAGAAAGACTAAAGAAAGGAGGCAATTATATATACGATCATTTTACCCCGGATTTCAAAGAACTGTTTCGGTGAATGACACTATCTTTTGAATTTCACATGCTAATGAAAAAATTACTGATTGACACACGCTACCATTGTATCCATTCTGCGTCAAATGGTACCTTGATTTTTTTAAAAGTCCTGTTGCTTTCCAGATTGGATAAGACCCGCGGTCTCTTTGGAAAGAGATGATCTCAATTTAAGTTTACAAATTACACCATCCTCGTACAATATCTTTCGTATGTTGGCCACTGAAACTATATAGAATCAATTATTGGGGTCAGTTTAGAAATTCACAATAATGGCATTAACTTATAAGCCAGATATGTTTAGTCAATCGCACCTTGAGAAACAATAAATGCTCACACAAAGTATAATATGTGCTCCTCATGATTAATGTATAGTTGCTGCTTAATTTTTATATCTTGAAAGGATGTAAAATATTCTTTTAAGATGGCATAATATGTGAATGGAGTCTAAATAATTGCATTAATAATATGTAATAACACAAAGACAAGAAGCGGAAGGATAGCTATTCCTGCTGCACATACCTCAAGATTGGTCGTTATAATTCATGCTGCATTTCCTAGCTATAAACCTATTAATCTAACTGAAAACAACAGCCATTCTTAGATTAAAACATATTTGATATCTGCAAAAGAGATCATCATTACATCCAATATTATTTCATGTTCAAGCTAAATAAATGTGTTTATCCATAAGAACTTGTATGATATAGAAACAGTACACAAAGCTTGTGATCTAAGATGTGCTCTCTGTTTTCAGGTAAGAAAATTTTGGTGTATAATCAAATAGAAAAATCTAGCACATTTACGTCATACTACCATTTAAATGAAGATGGTTAAGTGATATATGCAGGAATTTTCGTTCAATGCCTTTTCATTTCAATTTCAACACTTAAAAAATTGCTCAATCATAATTTCATTAGCATGGATGGTGTTAAGAATATTCAGGAGATGTTGAATTTAGCTGAAGACTCATTTGCCAAATTTACAATACACGATAAACACCCTCGTACAACAGAAGATGAAATGCCCAACACTCAAGGACTGAAGCGATTAAGATCACCGCACAATTCTCAACCCAAACAAATCACAATAATGCTGCAAAAAAATTATAAGATATACTGTACATAAATTTATATTGGAGCTTCTTTATATTTAAAACATTTACACCTGATTTTTCATATTCGATATATAGCAATTTGAAAGTAAGATCCTCATTAGAAAACTCAAACTTCGCCAATTCATAAGGAACTCGAAAAATATGTCAGTGAAAGTAAATGTAATCAAAAAGCTATTAATGACAATCGTATATATTATAGAGAAATCAGGTTTTGACTCTTAACAAGAAAATTAATACCATGAATGCAGATGCAACGGAGAGCTATTTCAAGTTGTTCGCAGCAATGCGTAAGACCAAGTTTTTGGAAAAAAGGGTAATCTACGTTTCTAAAAGATTCGAGGCTAGTTCTATATAATTTGTTCATGTCGTTAGATAGTAAAGAAAATAAATATATGGGATCTGAAGGAATTTTATCCAAATAACGGTTACTATCCACAAATGGCCAGAGCTTTTTTAAGAGCTAATTCAATAATCGAAATGTTGAAAAATCATTTCCAAACCAACATACCAACTGTAGCTAACAATTATAATTATAATCAAATCAACACCATATCAGACGAGCATATTACACCATATTACATCAATGAATAAATCTTCAAGATTATTAATATAATACTCTTTGTTACATTTAAATTCAATTAGCTCATAAATAGCTGCAGTGATACATATGAATTAACGTATATTGTTTATATAGTATTGATATATATCAACTTAGAAAAGGTTGAATTTCAAGAAAGTTGGTTAAGGGTGCCCTCTTTTCTGTAAGTAACCAATAATAAACGCTTTTAGGATATATCTTGGACACTAAAAAATATATAAGAATTGGTCATATTATGCTACCTGTTTTTGTATTCATTTTACATCTCACGAAAGATTCAAAAACATGTAAAATTCATTGCTTTTTCTTTGAAAACTGGGTCTCACTCTTCATTTCTGCTTTACTTTTTTTTTCACTAAATAACACAAAAAAAAACTTATATGTCAATGTACCTGAGATGTTCAGCTTTAATCCAAAAATGAGTATCCGGAAATATCCTACTTTTTGCAGGTGGTATTAATTTTTCAGTGCTAAGGTTTCAGATTTTTTACGCGTATTTCACTGCTAAAGGATTGAAAACTTTGAGGCTTCATATCTCTAGAAATAATTAAGCTTTACTACCACTTTTTTATAATAAAATTTACTTGTTTTAAAGTGCTCTATAACATATTTAAGTATGAAAAAATTCTGAGCACTTTTATTTTTTTTCATTTTTTTGGCATTTCTATAATAGGTTTCAAAATATTGGTTAAATTGAAAAATATTCTTTTTATATTTTTGTTGTCAAGCTCGTTGAGCTCTCTCAGACCCAATTTAGTTTTTTTCAAAATATTGATTTTTCGTGGAGATATCCTCAAAAATGTGTACAAAGAGACACCCTCATTTCTAACCTCGATTTTCCCCTTATATACCCTCATCCCAAATTCGGGATTTCAAAAAAATTTGGAAAAAAATCTCGTTTTCTCTATGACAAATGTAGCTAAAAGGTTAAATAATAGCTCGATCAATAGATAATTTTGCTATGCATTATCTCCATTATTTAAATTTAAAATATGTTTATAAAAAGTGTTCTGTATCTTCAAAAAACCTTCAAAATTTCAATTGCATTTTGCGCAAAATTTAATGCGAAACGTTTGTCTAAATTTTATTTAGATGGATGCAAAAGTTAGAACTGTACAAAAAATATTTAATTTGCTAGGTCTACTTAATTTACAGTCCATGAACATTTAAACGATTTTGTTTTTTTGATCCTTTTCTGATCGATTTCAAAAATCAATTTTGGAACCCAGTTACCATAGGCTTTAAGCTGTAATATGAACCATTATTTTGATTATCTCGACAAAAAATTGATATTTTTTGCTGAAACAAAAACTACAGAATAGCTTTAAGCTCTATCTATCGTGTGAAGACAAAAAATTAACGCTATAATGTAGATACGTACTTTTTATAAGCAATCTTAGGTCAATTTATGGCCAATATTATGCTAGTGCATTTATATTTTGGTATTCACCATTTTATTTTCGGACACATATCAATATCTTATAGAGAGAAAGTACATAGTCTTTGAAAATTTGACAGAATTCGACTCAACATTAGGCGAAAAGTTCAAAAACAACTGGAAATAACTGAAAAACAATTAGAAGAAACTAACTAATGCTATCTGAATCCTATTTGACAATAAAAACCCTATCTCGACGGATTTTGATCCTAGTAATCTCCAACTTTACATGATGGTGATACACATTTTTGACTCAATGGTCTTGTATGGCAACTTCCACCACAAGCTACTGTGTGTTGAGCAAATTGCTCGTACTTAATGAATATTGATCCAAATGGGCTGAAATTTTCAAAATATATACTACAGTTGTAACAGTATCCAGAATT
The DNA here is from genome assembly GCA_027405735.1 of Mucor racemosus. Taxonomy (NCBI): domain Eukaryota; kingdom Fungi; phylum Mucoromycota; class Mucoromycetes; order Mucorales; family Mucoraceae; genus Mucor; species Mucor racemosus. Next base: position 480,785 of record JAPEHQ010000013.1, on the reverse strand, counting down.
GAAACTCCAAAATTTTATTGGCTTGTCGATTAAATTGTAGGAATAAAACACTTTTTTGAAATGATAAATTAATAAAAATCAATGTCGTAAATTGTACGTTTAATTTTTTGCATGAGATGGTTTTAGTATTAGCAATTATTGTAACAAGCAGGAACTGATTTGTTATATACAGTACAGATTTCATTTAGATAACTTTTTGCTTACAACGGAACTAAAATTCGCTGGTTGTTTTAAAATAAACGTTAACAAAAAGAAAAAAATGGGTATTACATGAAGGGATATATAATACATTTATTGGATTTCCATCAAGAATTCGGTTTTTCATCAAATATAATCAAAATTAAAAAAAATCAAATAACAATTTTCAACATGTAGTAGTTGTTTTTGAATAACTATATCTAAATAGTTTTTCTGGTTTAAGGAATTAAATAATTCTCTGCAAAATTACTATGATATAAAAATAAGCGGGCATTTCTTCTTTTTTAACATTTAGCTTTATAAATACTTAATCGGTAATTGTGCATACAGACTTTTCAAACAAAATAGAGGCTTAAATGGAGACTTATATACAATATGCTAAAGCCCGCCAGAGACCAGTACAGCCAAGTATTCATGGAAATGCTTGAAATTACTGATACCATCAAGACAAATCGGTCTTTGATATACATATTGAACAAGAAAATACGTGGACAACCTCTCCTGGAAAACAAGATCCATTCTCATACAGATTTATTATAAAGCGTATCTACTGGTGATACTATCATTCAAGGCATTAATCCGAGTATTATCACAACGACTACTGGTATATCTACTTCGACAAAATCCCTCTTTCAATCTATTAATAGCTACCAGGCGATATCTGACACCAAAGCTGTTCCTCATCCATTAGATCATGGCTACGGGTTTGATTTAATTGCCAACATCGTTAACACTGCCGTCATGTCCACTCAAGATAGAAAACAGAAATAAGCTAAAACTATTAAGGAGAAGAAGAGACAAAGGTATACTGTAAAGAGGAGAATGCGACAAAAAAAGTTTTATCAGCGCAAGGTAAAATATGACAAGGCGTGCCAGAAGCACAACCATGCAAAATTCATTATATTCGTTGAGAATTGGAGTGGGTCTGGGAAGTATATTAAGGGGCATAACAGAAGAGGAACTAGTCAATACTACACATACTTGAATTCCAGTTCTATCGACCATGTAATCAAAGTAGATGAATGTACTAGCACAGTAACTTGCAGTTCCTGTTTCCAAAGGACATTCAAACAACCCGTCCGAAGAGAGGGCAAGATTAAAAGGACGCCAGGTGCTGTTGTCTGTATAAATACTAGTTGCCTTAGGAGATTAACATGTAATTCAACAACTATAAATTGAGATAGAAATGGTGCTTGGAACATTACCCTTATTGGATTCTCCATATTTGTTGGACAAGATAACCTCTCTTTGCCTGCGTTTCAACGAATCAGAACAAACAAGTAAGGTCCCATTACTATTAGCTTTATTAATATACTGTATGGAACTAACACGCTTTCTCTCTAAGTACACCTTGTCATCAAGCTTTTCTCTTTCATACCAGTCTGGCAATGAGAGAAATCCCACAAAAAGTAGTGGTGATGTTAATGATTGTTGTTGGGACACAATGAATTCAATCTCAGAACCTCAGTTCTCAATATTATGCAATTGCAATTTTTTGATGATACTTCCTGATTTAAGGAATTTATTTTACCCCATAGCAAACAGAAATAAGATCCTTCTTTTTTTCGGTATACTTTCTTACATCTTAGATATACGTGGGATATTTTTATTTCAGATTATTCATCGCATATCTTGAAAAAAACGATGTAAATGTTTCAGATACTTCGTTAATTACGCTATATCACTATTCCAGTTAGTTTGTTGAATAAATGCTTCTATTAGTACGACAGACATTCTTCCTATTATTTATTATAATAGAACACTTTGTCTAAATACTGTCTATATAAAATAATACTGACAAATACTGATTACGACTTGAATTTTAGCATAAATTTGATTGAATATGAATTGCATGATTGATGATGAGGAGTAAAGGAAAGGAAAAAGAGAATGCTAATAATTACGATATATAGGGGCCTAAAATTCATGCGAAAAACATATATAATAGTAGTGCACTCAAGGAGTTAAATTAAAGTCGTTTCTGAAAATTTATTTTTCTGATACTACATGTATACAGATAGACTTTCAACAAATAAAGTAACGTGGTATTTGGTTATACAGAAACACCACGTTTTTTCAACTGGGATTCAATAAAACTGATAATAGAAAAATGATACAATTTTATTTTCTTGTTGTTCTCTTTTCCAGGATACAAAATTATTATGGCAAATTATCAGCAACGGATAAGTGATTTATTAGAGTGCTGTCAGAATGAATGGGTTACATTAGAAGCACTTGCAAGAGAAAATAATGCTACATCTTCTATCAATTATACTAGCAAGGATTTGCGAGAAGGCATAAAAAAACTGGTTCAATTACAAGATAATCTGGACGATATAGGCACGATTATTGCGAATAATTCTGAATGGAATAAAAAAGCGGATATTCTCATGGAAGATGTACGCAAAAAACTACAATTTGCCTCAAAACGTAAAACTTTTTATTTATTGTTTTTATAAGATAACTAACTTTTATTGCATTTAGTTACTGCCAACGTAAAACCACAAACAAGCCAATCTTCGCCGTTACGGTTATCAACAGCACATAGCTTTAAGTCAACAACATTTAATCATAACAATACAGCTACGATGAATAATAAACCTAATAGTATATCTGATATAAAAGAAGAAGAGGAGGAAGAAGACGAAGATGACGAACAATTTTTAGACGCTTCAGAAGAATTACCCGAACAAATCTTGAAGGAGGCGAATTTTACCATAGAGCCATCTTCCAGCAGTGATTTTATTCAACCTAATAGACCATCTTCGTCATTATCTCTATCAAAAACACAAGATAGTAAACCAATGTTTGGGCGTAGATCAATCCTTGTAAGCTCAATCAATTGTGTCTTTTTGCAGTAAAGAAAGATTAATCAGATAGTTTGTTAGGTAGATGAAGATATGAAGGTTGTGAATAAAGAAAAAAAAAAGAGTTTATTTCCCCTGCTGAGAGGGTTAAAGACATCTCAATCAACGCCGATTAATGGAGCACAAGCGCAAATTAATTTCTATAAGAATGATAATGTTGAGCCAGATGCCAAGCATTTTATTTTTGCAACAGATGCCATAGTAGATCATCCATTAAGGATTGGAGTAGGATATGGTAGTTATATCTGTTATAGTTGTACTATATTAAGTGATAAGGTAAATCATTCGATTGAGAGAGAGAGAGGGAGGGAGAGAGAGAGAGAGAGGGAGGGAGAGAGAGAGAGAGAGAGGGAGAGGGAGTAAATATATAAATATATATACCAACCCATCAATATAGGGAGCCCCAATTACTGTGCGCAAAAGATATTCAGATTTTGTTGAATTACGGGAAGAACTCATCAAACAATATCCCACAATGAAAAGGAGTATACCTAAACTACCGCCGAAAAAAGTTGTCGGCAAATTTACACCTGCATTCGTTGAACAGAGACGAAGAGATTTAGAGTATTTTTTCAAATATGTGGTATTACATCCAACTTTGGGCGCAAGTCCAATTGTCAGACATTGGATTGCACCTTGAAAAGAATAATAAAAAAATACGATGATTGGAGTTTGATAAAAGTGCGTGTAGCCCACGTTTTGTATTTTACTGTGAAAGCCTTTAAATTTTTTCTATTTTCTTATTCTTTCCCCTTCCTTCTATTTCAATTCTTATAAACTTTATACTATGAGTCACTCTCCTATGGATCTTGATTCTTCTTTAGACGACCTTATCAAGAAAAGAAAAACATTTGGCTCTGATAAAAGCAAATTTAAAAAGCAAAATAACAATGCTAACAAAACTAAAAAACAGCATCAAAACCAACCTCAATCTCGACCTTCACTTCAAACAAACAAGGCGAAAGTAACAAAGCCAGCACAACGTAATAATTCTGGCATTAATGCAAGATTAGTAAGTAGTTTAATTCCAATAAAAATTATAACGCGTATATTGATAATTTGCCTACAGTCTACTGCTGGCGGAAATGCACCTTCTTCTGGTCCTTTATTCACAGCTAAAAATACACCTACTCAACAAAGACAAATACCAAAAGCTGACCCCTCCCAAATTATCATTACAAAGGCTATACCTGCATCAAGTTCTGTCCAAAGTAGAATTGGAAGTGGTATTACTGGTAATGATAAAAAAGTTAAAAGTGTCATTGCTAGTCGTTTAGGAGCTCAACCTAGACAACAACAGCCTCAACCACATCATTCACAACAACAAAAGCATCAACAACAACAAAAACAACAACAACAACAACAACAACAACAACAACAACAACAACAAAGACACATTGCGCCACCATTAACTACACAAACACAAAAAGATCCTATACAAATAAGAGGTATGTTTCAATCAGGATATGCTGAGCAAGGGCAAGGGATTTCTATTCGTGGTAGATCAAATACAGCTACAGCAAGACCTGGTTTATCCATCAGAGGTGAATCTGGCCCTACTACTGTTCTGATGACTGGATTGGATGCATACTGCAATAGCGATGATGTTAGAGTAAGTTTAATATAAAGTATATGCAATACAGTGATTAATTAAATACATTTATAGCTTACTGTAGAAGATTTTGGCAATGTTTTAAATTGTGAGGTTTTGAGAGATCGTCAAGGTCGGTCTTTTGGAGAAGCTGAAATTGAGTTTAGTACGAAGGATGCTGCTTTAGATTGTATTGCTCATATGGATAACAGATTAGCAGATGGTTAGTATAGCGTATCAAACATTTTTATAATAACATAACTGATCAAAAAAAATACTAGGTCGCATTTTGCGTATTATTTTAAGAGAACCAAAGAAACCACAAACCTATGCTCAAAAGCAAATTCGATCCATGATTGAACCTTCTTATGCGTAGGTTTATAAATTTGGTAAATTTGATGATAACCTTTACTTATTAATGATTTTTATATAGTGTGTCGGGTAAAATGTATTCAGATCAGTTAACACCAAGATACGACATTTCTCGTAAATAGAAAGCAGTGGTATAACGGCACAAACATTTATATATACACACAACCAAGTGCACGCACTCAGTAAATCAACATAAAAAATCCCAAAACACTTTGATAAAAGGAGAGACAAAGAAAAGAAAAGAAAAAAAAAAAGGAAAACTGTATACATCAAACAATCAAATATCTACCCTAGTAAAAGAAAAAAAACTATAAAATTATGTTTGCCCACTGTTAAATAAACGGGTTTATATGGAATACAATAATAAATTTCTTGAAATGTAATTTGGAGAATGGAAAAGTGGAGGGGTTTAAGTGTATTATCATTTACGGAGTAATTTACATAGGATGTCCTACAACTTCCAGTTTTCAAAAGGACAATACTATTTTATTATTGAAATTTGCATAATGCCCATTGAAGAAAGTGTATCTTTGGATGCAATCTCCTGCTGCCATTGTGTTATTTGAAAGGATTTCCTGTAGTAGCACCAGCTAATACTACCAGCATTAATATATTCTATAATCAGTTAACACCTGATTGTTTTGTCAAATGCAAAACATATGACATTCTCATAATCAATAATATATAGTTATTTTTAAAGTAAATCAAACAGTATAAATAGATACCAATTTATTATTAAATAAAGATAAGTGGCATTTGACTAAGCCGAAAAATCTCCTGAATTAAGTTATTCAATAAAATAAACGTAATTGATGGAATATGTTCTCTATAAACAGGAGAAATTTGGAGATGATAATGTGATCACAGAGGGCTTAAGACGCATACTGCTTTACTGATCGTATATAGGTGAACCAGTGTTTATAGTACTCAAATATAGTGTGTATAGACAGAAAAAGAGGTGCCACGCTGTGAAAAAAGGGATGTTTTGTAAGATAAAGGGGATGCTCTGTATATTTCTCTAATATAGGATCCTGTTTATTCACATTTGCTTCTAACGAAACTTGATATGGCCAGATGGCTGTTCTTAACAGATGCTATAGATAAAATAACGCTGTGTAATCATTGAGTCCTAATACAATTAAATGTCCTGCACGTTATCATAAAAGTAATAATGAATTATCAGAAATATAGGCCTGATATAGACTCAACTAATTATGCGATTGCATTAAATATTAATCCAAAACCTTAAAAACAAAAAATAACAACGTATTTTTGATATATCAAGAGAAGGTTTCCTACTTTTATTTATATTCTCAAAAGAGTTCATGAGCATTAACGAATCCTTTAAGTATTGTATTTATTTTTTCTTTGTTCTCAATGTTTGACCTGAACCTGTAAAAGTATTTTTAGCGCTCTTCTCTTCATCATTTTCAGATGGCGGAGGCACAACAGGGAATCCAAAGTAAAGTTGTCCAAAGGGTAAATTGAGAGGTCCATCATCGTTATCGTCAGCATTATCTGTATCCATGGAATTCGAACTATCCGCTAATGGTCTATTTATACGTATGTATAAGAGTAATCGCTTATTTACCAAAATCCACTAGCTGCTTACCCTTTATTCTTTCCTCGAAGACTTTGACCTCCTCCTTCAAATGCTGCAAATCCAGATTTGACAGGTTTAGGTGCGTCAATGACCATGTGACTCTTCTACAGTGAATAAATATAATAAATCAAACCAAACCAACTGTAAATATATCATAAATTACCGCTTCTTGTGCTGGCTTTTGGCCACTTGGCTCTACATAACCTACGGGAGGTGCAAAGTCTACTTCTAAATCGGTTTCCACAATGGAAATACCTTGGTGATCTTCAAAATGTGGTTTAACATCTAATACTTGAATCTCATAAACTTTATTGTTGTAGTTGATTTGTACCATATCACCCACTGTCAATGTTGAGAAATTACGCAAAGCCTTCTCAAGCCTATTTTTCAATAAACAAATCAATAAACTTTTTGTTCCACTATTATATAGTAGCACTTACACAGCACGATGATCGCTAATGTCTAAAAAGTCAGTTGATTGAGGTTGAATTTTAACAAAGGAACCAAGTGGTAAAGTTACATTCTTTACTTCAATAATACTTCCAGGTTCTGTTCCTAATGTTTCCATCATCTAAAATCAAATTATATATTTAATGGGCTTGTTGTGATGTGAATTGATCTACGAAAATTACCCATTGTGGTAAATAAACTCGACCTTCCTCAGCGATGAATTCGAGGACACCTGCATGGCTGTGTTTCTTTTCGGCACCATTAATCAACTTGAACAACATTGGATATGAAATGTTGAGTTGTGCTTTATTGAATCGTTAATTGTTTGTACAAATATAGATCATTCGTTTACTTACAGAGTTTCTCTAAAGCAGATTGAGGTAAAATAACTACGAATTGTAATTAGAAATCATTTTATCGAGCGACATTTTAATCTATAATACTTTTGCCACCGTAATTGACGTTTTCTCTGTCGCTTCCATTCTGCATCATTGCTATCGGGAAACAGCGATATGTTTCTGAAAAACCTCTGTTGGGATTTACAAAGCCCCCGAGATTTGGACGTAAACCGCCAAAGAAGGGTGTGCCAAATGCATCATCATCATCGAAATTATTAAACTATATTTATAAATATAATGAGAAATTCGTCAGCTACTATTGATTAACTGACAATACCATATCTAAATTAGTGTATAAGGAAGATAAAAAAAGGATTACGAACACACAAATTAACATTAGCAGAACGTAATTTCAATCATCATCAGTGACTGGTTAACAGCATTGATTTTGCATTTCCAAGCAAGTATGTGACACTAAAGTACACCGTACAAGCAAAATGTGCATATAGAAAATCGCTAAAAATCAAAGATTACTAGTTTCAAGACACTTCAAGCTGTTTTATGCAAGATTTTTTCTGTATCTTAAGACGTAAATAGTACGAAATATGGTATAAAATGCTTCAGGGCCTTTTTACAATGATAAATCAAATGAACAGATTGACATTACATGTTTCAAGATGATGCATCCGTTTTTTGGTAAAAAATCGGCTTTTTTTTTAAAAAAAAAAGAAAAATACTTTACCTTGAGTTCAATGACCTATTGAATACAAAAACAGTAATACAATACTCGAAAAATCTATTTGATGCTGGGTCAATATCCTTGAAATTACATCTTCTTTAAGCTAAAATAGGCGGAACCATGTCAATTAAAAAATGTTGAATACTCATTTAATATTTTTATAGTGTAAATCATAGTAAAATCATTGTATTTGATTTTTTTTTTTTTGTAAGTTTCTGCTTGAACAAAATTTGAATTTTCAAAAAAAAAAAATCATAGTTTCAATCTTCAAAATTGGAGTATGTCTTCTTCCTATAACTAACCTCATAATGAACATCTTTTAGGATATACCTCAGAGACCAAAAAATAGATATAAATTAGTCGCATTATGCTAGCTATCCCTAAATTCATGTTATATCTCATGAAAGGCTCAAAAACACGTAAAATCCACTGCTTTTTCCTTGAAAACTGGGTTTCACTTTTCATCGCTGCTATACTTTTTATTTCACTAAACAACACCAAGATAAAAATATATGCCAATGTACCTGAGATGTTGACCTTTAATCCAAAAACAAGTATCCGGAAATATCCTACTTTTTACAGTTGGTATTAATTTTTCAGTGCTAAGGTTTCAGATTTTTTACGCGTATTTCACTGCTAACTAGTGATATTAAACGAGCCGAGCCTTTTTTATGCAGCCGAGCTTTTCTCAAGGCTCGTTAAAGTTAGACGAGCTTACAAAAAAGCTCGTTCAACCTCGACGAGCTTTTTTTTGCGCGTGACTAGAGCTCGTTTACCCCAAACGAGCTTTTTTATGCAGCGACTAAAACTCATCATCTCAATGCGAGCTTTATTTTACCTTTCCAGTGACAAATATCTAAAGTAAAGCAAACTTATGAATGTCAATTGACAATTATCTAAAGTAATAATGTCATAGCATTTACTAATTATTATTTAAATTTGAACTTTTTGAAAAGAAGTCAAAAGCTCGTCTTTCTCAAACGAGCTTTTTAAAAAAAAGTCAAAAACTCGTCTTTGTCAAACGAGCTTTTTATTAAAGCTCGGCTCGAGCTCGAGTGATACAAAGCTCGGCTCGTTGTGGCGAGCTTTGGTCAAGCTCGTCCTAGGCTCGGCTCGTCTTTTATACTTACTGCTAACTAATTGAAAACTTTGAGGCTTCATATCTCCAGAAAAAATTAAGCTATACTAACACTTTCTAATAATAAAATTTACTTGTTTTGAAGTGCTTTATAACATATTTAAGTATAAAAAAATTCTGGTCACTTTTATTTTTTTTCCATTTTTTTGGCATTTCTATAGTAGGTTTCAAAATATTGGTTACATTGAGCTACATTTTTTTTCCATTCATGTCATCAAGCTCATTGAGCTCTTTCAGACCCAATTTAGTTTTTTTCAAAATATTAATTTTTCGTGGAGATATCCTCAAAAATGTGTACAAAAAGGTACCTCCATTTCTAGCTTCTATTTTTCCCTTATATACCCTCATCCAAAATTCTGAATCTGAAAAAATTTGGACAAAAATCTTGTTTTCTCTACCAAAAATGCAGCTAGAAGCTTCAACAATGGCTCGATCGATAGATAATTGTTTTTCGCATTATTTCAGTTTATTATATTTTAAAGATGCTTATAAAAAGTGATGTGTATCTTCAAAAAACCTCTAAAAGTTTAAATGAATTTTACGCAAAATTTAATGTAAAATGTTTGCCTGAATTGTATTTAGATGGATGCAGAATTTAAAACTGTACAAAAAATATTTTATATGCTAGGTTGACTTACTTTGCAGTTTATGAGCAATTAAGCGATTTTGTTTTTTTCATCATTTTTCGTCCATTTTTTAAAATAAATTTTGGAACCCAGTTATCATAAGCTGTAAGCTGTGATATCGACTATTATTTTGATTATCTCGATGAAAAATTAATATTTTTCGCTGAAACAAAAAATACAAAGTAGCAATCAATTAGATCTATCTTTTGAATATAAAATATGTATGCCTTAAGTCTGGTGCTTAATTTTTTACGATCGATTTTAGGTCAGTCTTGGTCAGTGTTAAATGAATGCACTTATATTCTGTTATTTTAACTCTTCTATTTTCAGGGAAATATCAATAGCCTATAGAGAGAAGGTAAATCGTCTTTGAATATTTGACTTAATCTGACTTTGCCATGAACCTGTTAAGCTCAATCTATTATTGCTGTTATCCAAGCAAAATCATATATTATAAAATCTCATTATTATTGCATTTCAATCTCCAGCGTACGCCAGACATTTTGTTATCACCCATATTTCAATTACATTCATCACACTTGTAATGATATCATGCTAGTTCCAATTGGCCGGCATCCAATTGAGTATTAGTTTCAATTTTAATTAAGAAATCAGGGCATTGCCGTTCTATTTCAATTCTCGGATCGATGCTTCAGCATCGACGATTGCATTCGTATCACCAAAGGCTTTAATAAGACTTTCTTTAGATATGTTGAAGCTAATTAAAATCTTAGGGGGGGGGCATTTTAGAGTAGATATTTTGCAAGTTAAATCAGCCAAAACTAGCATATACGGCAATGATAACTACCGAAAATTAATAAATAAAAGCCTTCTTCATGTATAATCAAAGTTGTGGTGCAATATGTTGTACATTTAGTTCTCAAAAAATATCATTGGATTTCAGGTATTGATTTAAATAATTGTTAAACAAACAAATAGTAGAAAAATATATATACTAGAAAACCGTAAACCTTTGTTTCTTGAATTAGTTGCTTTACTAGATGGTCAGGAGTGATAGATAAAACAAATAGTAGATAGCATTATCTACTGGTATATACTTTTTAAGTCCTTACAAAAATGTAAAATTTCATGGATTTAATGATAAAACAAGATTCTAAAAATAATTTTATTGATTAAAATGCAAACATCAGTAGCAAGAAAATCTGTTTTATGAGGCAATTTTTTTTTTTTGAAAATTTAAATCGATTAAGAATTGGATAGACTACAAAAGACATCTAATTAGCAAACGCTAATATCTATTTGCTTTGCTATCAAATTTCAAAAACACCCTTGCTTGAGCATTTTCCAAATCATTGTTGGTAAGATTAATGCCAAAACACATCCTTTATTTAGCCGAATGTTTGATTAAGTTATTTACATAATATAAAGCTTATTAGTGGATCATATACACCTTATGAAGGATGTTTTGTATTCTTCATATTTTTTGTATATATTACACGATGAATTTAAAGAATTTTTACTCACTATTTAGCGAACAGTTTAGAGTTATGATATGCTAAGAATTATTTATAAATTGTGCGTATAATTTTTTATTTATGCATTCATATATACATGTATTTCCTTGCAAGTCTTTATCGAACTATTACATTTTCAAACCCTCAACTCCAGGCCCAATTGAATAAAAATTGTCATCCAAAATTTAAATGGCACATTAAGTTTATAATGCCTTAAAATTAAGATTTTTCACATCGTTCATGTCGAATTTAATTAATACAAATGCCATTTACTGTCAAATGTGTATCATTTACGCACCCAGAGTAAACTATCAATACAAACAAAAAAAGCGCATGCCCACAAATACATTGATCAAAGAAATTATGGGTTTAGTAATCGATGATTTTATTTAGCTTACTAATTTGTTCTGATATAGTTATTGCTATAGATATGAAAAGCAATTTAGTAAAGTAAAGATTAAAGAAGAAACAAATTTAATTATTATTATTAGTAATCAAGTGTATGATGAGCGAAAAAAAAGGATAAATTATACATAAGTATTTCAGTGATAAGATATATATATTAAAGAGTAAACAAAAGAGTGATGTGATATTATATTAAGTGTATATGTGGAATATATACCAGTTTATTTTTCAGTGAGGGTCAGAGAGAAGGAGAGAGCCCTTTTTTAGAAAGGAAGAGAGAAGAATGGTTTTTTAGTAGTTGTTTCAGCAGCTTCTGTAGTAGTAGATTTAGTTTCGGAATCGTTTTCAGTGGTTGTAGTGGCAGTAGGTTTGGCTTCAGTGGTTGTAGTCTTTTCTTCACTATCCTTGGTAGTTGTAGCAGAAGCCTCAGTTGTAGCAGAAGCCTCAGTTGTGGTTTCGGTAGCTTTAATAGAGGAAGAACTAGTTACTGTAGATGTAGCATCAGCGGTAGAAGAGATGGCGCTGCTGCTAGCAGGAGTCTTTCCAGATAAAATATCCTTGATCATTTGTTCCAAAAGGTTGGGATCAGTAGTAGAAGTGATATTGGAAGGAAGAGTCATCTTGGAGAGAGAGCTGGCAGTAATACCAATTGGAGGAAGACTATCAATTTGAATAGTGAAAGGAACTTTATCCTGATAGTAGAACATTTCAGAATTATAACCATCACCAACAGAAACTGTTACATTTTGTTGAACATCAAAATACTTTTCGGGATCAAGTAACAAACCAAGCATTTGACCAAGATGTTCAATACCAGAGCCTTCGATACTAACAGGCCATTCATCAGTAGTCATTTGACCTTGAGCAGGAACAGTAGCAGGGCTAGGAAGATTGTAATCAATTGTACCAACGGTGAAAGGAGCAGCACCAGAAGAAGGCTTGAAAACAACAGCAGCTTTGACAGACTTGATAGCAAAAGGAGCATGCAAAGGATTTTTGAGGGTGATTGAGGCACTGCCTTTGTTTTGGATCAAAAGACCAATGATACTACCCTTGACAGCAATTTGACTAATTAAATTACCAGCAATACCAGTCATTTCAGTAGCAAGCTTGATAGAAGATAAACCAGGACCCAAAGGGGCAATCTTTGTAGAATCAGAAGAACCCTTAATAGTCAAAGGAATCTTGGCAGATGTCAAGTAATCCCCAAGCATTTGGCTAACAGCTTTAGAGTTGGTACTCTTTTCACCTAAACGCATTTCAGCGTTATAAGTCTTGCCACCTGGAGGGATGACAGCGTCTTTAACGTAGACACGACCAACAACAGCATCAAATTCATTCATAACAACATCAAAGTTAATATCACCAACAGTGATAGTAATATTGGAAGGATTGCTCATTGTGAAGGTAATGTCAATAAGAACATATTCAGATGTACCACCAACAACATCAACAGTGTTGATTGTAAGCTTACCTCCAAAGTTAGCGAAACCTAATCATGGTTTAATGTGTTAATAAAAGCTTATAATTTTCACAAATAAAAACTTACCCGATAATGTAGTATCGACATTGAAACCAATATTATTCAAACTAAGAGCACCAACAGCAGTTTCAGCAATGGCATTAGTAGTACCTTCTAAACCGAAAGTGACACTAGGACTTAAAGTCAAGAGTTGAACAAATCCAGTAAAGATAGTTTTATCAATAACCTTGAAAGGAATATCCTTGAATTGGGTAGTAACCAAACCAGAAGAGCTAGTGGTTGCCTTTTCATCGGGGACAGCAAGAGATGCAACATCATGACCTTGATAATTTGCAGTAACTGCCATATTGAGTTGACTAACGCCAAGAGGGAAACCAAAGGGGCTCTTGAGTTGAGCTTGTACGTTGTTGGATCCAGTAGGAGGTGCCCATTGATCTTTTGTGAAATCAAGTTGCATATCTTTCATTGTAATAGCAGGAATCAATTCAGGTTTAGCCTTGGGACCAGGTAAAACAACATCTTGGATAGTTAATGTCTTGAAAGCACTGGTAAGCCAGCTAACGTCTCCGTTAGGACCAGAGCCAGAGACACCCTTAACATCAACAAGTGAATCATTAGCACCTAGGTAGTTATCAAAGACTTCAGTAATAGCCTTAAGACCTTCAGCAGAATCTTGAGGAATCAAACGACCCTTCATGTCAATAGAAGCTGTACCTTGAGGAGGGAATACAGCAGCTCCATTAGATGCAAGAGGTCCAAGATCAACACCTTTATAGAAAGTTTCAAAGGCAACGCCAGCAAGATTGAAACCAACTTGACTGGGATTCTTAATGGATGTTTTAGCAGTAAGAGTGATACCACCAGCAGGATCGTTTGAGGGTAAATCAAATGAGTTGATGGTAACAGCATCTTTAAATCCACTGGCACCAGCTAAAGTAATAAACTTCTCCATGGTAATCTTTGTGAAAGTAAAGCCAAGGGCATTAACACTGACATCTTGAGTGGTAATATCCCAAACGAAATCTTTGTTATTGATCATGTAGGCAGCAAATGTAGCCATATCATCAGTATTAGAAATAGTGAATTTACCAGTAACATCAAAAGAAGCACCCACATCAGCCTTGGCATTAATGTCAGGCATAGATACAGTACCAAGAGCCTTACCCTGCCATGCGACATTAAGAGGAGTAGGGAAACTAATAGTAGCATCCATAGGACCAGATTTAGTGATACTACCCTTCATTTGAACAGTGAAATCATTATTTGTAGGAGCAGAAAGAATAACACTCTCAAAAGCAAGTACAGCACCATCGACAATTTGTTGGACAATAGGTTGACCAACAATAGGAATGAGCTGAAGAACAGTATTATCAGTAGAGATAGCAATACTAGATTGAGAGAAAGCCAAATCAGAAGAATAATCACCAATTGTTAATCCAGATGAAAGAGATAAATCAACCTTAAGAGCTTTCATGGCATCCATAACATAGGTAGAAATGTTGAAATTAGTAAACATACTAGCATCAGCAGAAATTTCTTCTTGACCAGCAATGTTGAAACCACCTAAACCTAACAAGGCATCAAGAGATTTGGTGTCCATATCTGCTTGAACAGCAAGTGTACGCAATAATAAAGCAACAGAAGCAGGTTCAATGTTCATGTTCATGTTCAGATCTTGAGATTCAGCAGTTGCTTTTCCAGGAATAACATAGGGGCTACTGCTAATATCTTGATCAATATTACCGACAGGCATACCAACAAATGTAGCAGCAGCAGTAACCTTTGTAATGGACAAACCAACAGTGAAAGGATTAGCAATGGAGACCTTGACACCAACAATACCAGTCTTTGTAGTATCAGATAAAACAGTTAAAGCACCACCTTGAATCAAGGCTGTCTTGAGACCAGGGAGAGTTGAAGAAAGGCTTACAACACTTAATGGACCAGCAAGAGAGGAGATAGAAGTAGAGTTTTGGTAACCAGAGATTTGAACACCATTATCTTGGCCCATAACAAATGTACTCAAGAGATTTTGTCCAACATCAGAGGATTTAGGATCAAATGTAGCTTCAGCTAAAACAGTATTTGAACCACGAGCCAAAGAAAGATTCTTCAATGTAACGAGACCAAGGTCAGTATTACTAGCACCCATAATAAAGCTAACATCTCCAGTAGAGATACTGAAATCAGATGGATTCACCATGGTGACATTGATACCAAGCAAAAGGTTTTCAGATGTACCACCAGTAACATCAAGAGAATTGATGACAGTAGCAGAGCTATTCAAGAATTGAAGACCATTCAAGGATGTAGGTACAGTGAAAGTGATACCACCCAATGTAATAGGACCAATTGGGGTTTGCGTTTTAGTAGAAGCATTACCAGAAACCATAAAAGTATAGTTATCAGAAGCAGTTAAAGCATAAGTATATTCATTGAAAACAGATTCTTCGCCAGGAATACCAGCAATAGCACTGTTATCAATAGCAAACTTAAGAGTACCAGCCTTTTGATCACTGACAGCAGGAACTAAAGGAACTTGGATAACAGCAAAATCAGTAGTTTGAGTGCCAGAAGTATTAACAGCAAGAGAAATGTTTTGAGTTACTTCAGTAATGTTTAAAGAGAAACCAAATGGAATTTGGAAATTAGCATTAACACTAGGAGCAGTAGCAATAGGACTATAAGGATTAGCAGGATCAAACTTCAAATCAAGATACCCCATGCTAACAGCATTAATAATCTTGAGAGGCTCAGCAGCACCTAAAGCAACGTTGAGCTGGACAGTTTTAAAGCCTTCAGAAAGCCATTCAATAGCATTAACACCATCAGGAGCAGCAGAGATACCAGTAGCAGAGGTATTTGAGATGACACCAGAGACGTAATTTGAGAACAGGGTACCAACTTTATCAAGAGAGTTTGTATCATTTTGAGGAACTAATGTACCCTTGAGAAGAATCTTGTTTTCACCCTTTTGCAAATTGACATTTTCAGCCTTAACGTTACCCAAAGCAACGCCATCATAACCGATAGCAAGAGTAATTGTGCCAAGTTGAACACCAATAGGAGAAGGGCTAGTAAGTACAGTACCAAGTTCCACAAGGATACCACCAGCAGGGTCATCACCAGGAAGTTCAAAAGATTCAATCTTTACATTTGGGAAACCGTTCATACCATTTAAGGTAATTTCTTTGTCAAGATTTACAGTAGCAGTTCTATAAAAAGAGTGTGTTAATATATGAATGCGGTGTAACAAATAGTGAGGTATTAAAGTTATGGTCTTTACCTTGTAAGAGCCGTAATGTCGAGTTTTCCTCTTAGTGTCCATTTAAACTCATCTACAGCCAACATGTCTTTTGCAAAAGCAGAAAAAGCCACTTGATCTCTAATCAAAAATGGAGTAATTGCATTTAAAGAACCAGAACCACCAGAGATATGAGTGTCGTTATAAAGGTAAATGTTACCAAGCACTTGATCTTTATAAAGAACATCAATTGGATTATGAAACTTAATATCAGCAGAGAAAGGACCTGTGTTGCTAAGAGAACTTTCCATGTTCATGTAAAATGTAGTATTCATATTATCACCATCTCGTTTACTGTAAGTTTGATCATTAAGAGCACCAGGCTTATTAAATGTAATTTGTGCATTATTAACTCCAATGTTAGATTGATTCATTAAAGATTGAGCAATCATTGGGAAAAATACAAAGATGGCTAAACAAACCACTACAATAACAACGATTACAGTGATAATTGCGCAAATGATCCAATACTTCTTTTTCTTATAAAATCGACGTTTTGGAGGTGCAGCTGGTTTTTCAGAGTATTCTTCCATTAACTCGTTACTATTTGTACGTAAAACATGATTTTCTTCGCCAGAACTAGGGTGATAATAGTCATCATTCCCTTGTTCATTTACAACATCATCATGAGTTATATGTTGATTCAAATGATCAGCGACCATTTGTAATTTATATTAAAGAAAGGAGGTTGTTTTGTTATTGTTGTTGTTGTTTATAATAAAAGGATAGTAAAAATCAAAAAAAAAAAAGGGAATGTTTGGGAGAAGAATAACTTGATTAACAAAGCTATAAAACCCCAAATGGAATAGAAGGATTATGAGGGAAGTAAGAGAATTGATGATTTAAAGAAATTTTAAAAAGGGTGCAGATTTGACATGCTTATTATATACATTTCCCTGTTCTTTTTTGGGGGGATACAAGGTAAAACGATGATGACTGTATAGATGTTGCATTTAATACTTCATGTGAAATACCCACACCACTTAATTATACTAGTATATATAGTTAAATACAAGTATTATGTGTATGGATCTAAATTATATTGCTACAATGAGGCGTATTTCAGGCTTTTTTTTTTTATTTATTTATTTGCAGTTATTGTCTATACTATCTCTTAAAACTGATTTTTGTCTATGTATGTCCATATTCCTTTCTTTAACCCGAAAAGATGATTGAATTTGTGGAATGCAATTCATTTTTTATATAGTTTAGCATATTTGACGAGTTTATTTATAACCACTGTGGTTCTACAAGGTAAAGTAGAAGATGGTATCACATATTTTAATGTCAAAAAAAGCATAGTAAAACTGATCTTTTAGAGGACATTCAAATTTCGAAATATTTGGTTCCTGGATCAAACCGAAAAAAAAAAATGGTGCGAGTATAAATATATAAAATACAAATAAACATGGATCTACTGGTTTGGATTATGGTAGCAACAAAATAATAAAATACTTTATACAGTTAGTAATAATATAAAACAGTGTATATCATAGTTTGTCAGTGTTGTACAGATATATTTTACACACTCCGTACAATGTATATGTACGTTTTGGTGATATTATAGTAGTAGACATTCAAATGTGTAGTATGTGAAAAATACACGCCATAAATTAAATTAATCATTTTTTAATCATACAGCAATCCACTTTAGTCATTGACAAGTTTGAATACTTTTTGTAACTTGGGTTTTCTTTTTTTGCCAAATGTAATTTCCCATAGGCAAAGAATTATGACATTTGATATTATATTGTGTACTCGAATAACGTGGTAAATGTGGCAATTAATGGAATATATATGATGATTAAAGTCGTATTTTGCACATATATGGTAGTTACAAATACTCCTTCTTTGTAATATGTAAACTTGACATTTCATTGCTTTTGCTTGTTTATATACATATTTGTATATAAAGCGGAAAACAATATATGCGCTTTTTTCTGCTGCATGCAGTGAGTCTATATTAAAGTATACTCAACTTCCCCGCCTTTTTATTCGGTTTATTTTTATGAATAAACCAATGATTCCTCATGGTTAAAATATTGTACTCCCATCAATATATACTCCCCCAACTATTTTTCGCTCTAATCTCAATGTGGTACTATAGTTTTACAGCAATTGTCTGTATAATGTGTCTATTTCAATGTATAAGAAGAGCAATTGATAGATAGATTGAAAAATGCATATAATTATGGAGTATTTTCAAGATAAGATTTGTTTAAAACTTTATGCATAAATCATTTAAAATTAAAAAGGGTCTAGAAATTTGAAGCAAACAATACGAAGCATGGGAAAAATAAAAATCAACAATTTCATGTTGAAAATGGTGCTGTTATATTCTTTTTTCTTCTGCTGAGCTACGGATGTTATCCATATAGAAAAGTGCGTAAATAATAACAGTTTTTTTTTTTTTTTAGTTCAATAGACCCCAATGTTTTTTATTTATTTTTATTCTGATTATGTATCACAGTTTATAACAGGTGATACATTACTATCGTATCAAATAAAAAATAATCTTTTTGATCTGCACTTTTTGAATAAAGTAAATCGATCAAGTGAATCAATTCAGATTGTAGGACAATAGCAATCTTAAACATCAGCTGTGTTTTGCAATATAATATACAACATCTTGATTGTATAACAAATCACCAATAACTCTTACAAAACTGTCATTTTCACTCCTCAAAGAAAAAAGATTGGGGAAAGAGCAGTGGGATGACATACTCAAAGAAATAAGAGAAAAAATTCACTCTCTAGAAAGGTTCTAATAAAGTTAATGTAATAGAATAATAAGAAGTAATGTACAAACAACTTTTTTTTCCTTGCTATTACTTGTACCATGCACAGTTTATATTTTGTGATCTCTGCAATAAACATGTATTTGTTTATACTGATTTGCGGATTTTGTTCAAAAGAAAGAACTAGCTTTTTAATTACACTATAAACAAAGGAACTAAGATATAAGCATTTAGGTCAAGTGTAACTTGACTATATTGTGGCACAGACTCGCATTGATCATCACAACACTATATTTTAAGTTACACCTTAATAAATTTGTGCAATTTAACTAAGAATAACGAACATCACTTGCAAACAGAAGCATGTAGCACAGTAATACCCGCAATATAAATTATTTACCCTTCTAAGGTAATTTAGGAATGATGTCAATATACATGATCAACTTGAACACAACTATAATTCTCTGTTTCAAATGATGGCAAGTAAATGATTTGATTTTTATTTTGATTGCTAAGGCTAAATAGCTCTCGCCATGGGAAACATACATGAAATTAACGGTTAACTCTATATCTGTACCTTTGCCTGACGTCCTGATAAGACTTTAACTCACTCACTCAAAGATATAAAAAGTGGTACAAAATGTGCATTTACATCGCTTTATGATGTATTCATTTGCTCAGTCCTTTGTAATTTAAATTCAAAATTAACTGCCCATATGACTTGAAATAAATGGAAATCTTTACATGTACATTGTCATCTGTTATTTTACTATTGGTTATAAAAATAACAATATGTTTACGATTGTACCTTTC
The DNA here is from genome assembly GCA_027405735.1 of Mucor racemosus. Taxonomy (NCBI): domain Eukaryota; kingdom Fungi; phylum Mucoromycota; class Mucoromycetes; order Mucorales; family Mucoraceae; genus Mucor; species Mucor racemosus. The sequence continues at coordinate 460,645 of JAPEHQ010000013.1, read as the reverse complement.
CGAAGTATTGTCGAAATTTTAAACTTTTTTTTTTTAAAAAAAAAAAGGATCGCTGATCAATTACAAGACTGATAAATATGTCCCTTCCGTAGCCTAAGTTGAAGTATTTATTTATTTTCTTTGTCGTATTTAAGAAAGTATATACCTGGGCAATTCTGATAAATAATTCCTGCAATACACACAAGGCCAACGACAGGTTATAAAACATAACTGGCTCTATTGTGTACTCAAAAAAGCCCGATGTAGAAACATCATAAAAACTAAACAAAAGTATTCATCGAGATAGGAATTTCTACTTCTAATTGCAAAAATAGATTTTATATGGTTTTCAGAAGGAATTCGAATCTTTTTACATCAAATATTCAAAGATTATATACCTTCCCTTTATGGTCCATTGATATCTGTCCGAAAATAAAAAAGTTAATGTCATAATATAAGTGCACCGGTATAATATTGACCTAAATGGACCTAAAACCAATTGTTGAAGTATTAATTCTTTGTAACAATAAGATAGATCTAACTGAACACTATACTGCATATTTTGTTTCAACAAAAAATATTCATTTTTCATTGATAAAAGGAAAATAATAATTCATATCACAGCTTACAGTCTATGATAACTGAGTCCCAAAATTGATTTCACGAATCGATCAGAAAATGATTCAAAAAACAAAATCGTTTAGTAGCTGATGAACCGCAAAGTAAGTCGATCTAGTGTATTAAATGGTTTTTGTACGGTTTTGAATTCTTCATTTACTTAAACAAAATTCAGGCAAATGTTTTATATTAAATTTTGCGTAAAATGTGATTAAACTTTTGAACGTTTTTCAAAGATACACATCACTTTTTATAAACATATTCTAAATATAAGTAATGGTAATTATGCGCAAAATTATTGTCTATTGATCGAGCTATTGCGAAACCTTCTAGCTGCATTTTTCGTAGAGAAACCGAGATTTTTGTCAACTTTTTTTTTCGAATTCAGAATTTGGGATGAGGGTATACAAGGGAAAATTGAGCCTGGAAACAAAAGTGTTCCTTTATACACATTTTTAAGGATATCTCCACGAAAAATCAATATTTTGAAAAATCTTAAATTGGGTCCGAAAGAGCTCAACAAGGTCCATGATACGAATGTAAAAAAAATATTGCTCAATTTAATGAATATTTTGAAATCTACTGCAAAAACATGAAAAAAAATGAAAAAAAATAAAAATGCTCAGAATTTTTTTATATTAAAATATGTTATAGAGCACCTCAAAACAAGTAAGTTTCGTTATTAAAAAAAGCTAGTATAGCTTAATTTTTTCTGGAGATATAAAGCCTCAAAGTTTTCAATCCATTAGCAGTGAAATACGCGTAAAAAATCTGAAACATTAGCACTGAAAAATTATTACCAACTGCAAAAAATAGGATATTTCCGGATACTTATTTTTGGATTAAAGCTGATTATCTCAGGTACATTGGCATATAATTTTTTCTTGGTGTTATTTAGTGAAAACAAAAAGTAGAGCAGGGATGAAAAATGCGACCCAGTTTTTAAGGGAAAGCAATGAATTTTACGCGTTTTTAAGTCTTTTGTGAGATAAAAAATAAATTTAGAAATAGGTAGCATAATGCGACCAATTCATGTCTGTTTAGTAGTGCCTAAAGTATATCCTAGAGATGTTTATTATGAGGTTAGTTATAGAAAGAAAGCATACTCCGATTTTGAAGATTGAAACTACAGTATAAAATTTTTCGTTGGAAATTCAAATTTAATATTAAAATTCATTTTAACTTATCGAGCGTAGTTTCTTCGTGTACTACAGCAAGTCAAGATAGGTCGTGAAGGACAGAACAAGCAAAATAAATTGTAACTTTTCTATTGATTAATTAGTAAGAAAAATCAGTACATAAATATCATAGAGTGTGATTTTTTTAAGCTTCTTCTACATAGAAAAAATCTAAAAATCGATTTTATCATATAATATATACTGAGTTAGCAGTTATTGTTTTCTTGTGGAGATAGGACAAGATCTGGTATTTTCAACATTGATGACCGTAGTAACTTTTATAAATTATAAAAAGTTTGTTACTATATATATAATACACGTTTTACTTACTACTAATTTTTTGTATTATTATATATATACGTATCACTATTTTGAATCTATTGATTATATGCTCACTGGAAACTTTAGTTATGTATTTAAATGAAATAAAGTCAGCTTTCGCATTAGTGTACCTAGCATAGTTTTATGATATAGGGCAAAAATAACAGATTTCTCTTTATATTTCGATCAGGAATAAAGATTTTTTTGTAAACCAAATTGCTACTGGTACTCCGCAAATAGCAGCATTATATACCAAAGAAAAACAATGTGGTCAAATTACTCAATATTGCACAAATCGAGAAAAACAAAATAAGAGATAAGTAGAAGGACAGCAATTAAAAAAAGCAAGCATAGAGGGGACGTTTGTCCTAGTTGCTAGACTTATGCGCTTTACAGCTAGTTCAAACGGAGAGGTTGTGGGTTCGAAACTCGTGTAAACGGATTTTGTTCGGGACTTCTGTTTGCCGGGCTAGAACCGCAGCTAATCATCCCCTCACCTTTTTTTTCGTTTTAAATTTCAATGCGCAGCTTTCAAAAGATTACCAATTGTTTTCTTCTTTTCTTTGCTCCAGTATTTTTAGTGCTATTTCAGAAATTCTGCACGCAGTAATTAATAATGTAAACTGTATTGCAGCCCTACTACTGTCTGTATATTTTGATTTTGGTTTTCATTATCCAGTAAGAAGTAACAAATAGAGTATTACTAATTGTACCATAAAGGCATGCATAATGGAATATCTTTAGTCATTTTTCAGAGAGACTCAAAATGAGCTCGGTGAATAATATTGTTAATCGTATTTTGTTGATTTCTATCAGTTCCGACTTCAGTTATCATCAGTTAGAAATCAGTTTGTCGCCAACTTTAATTTATTCTTAATAATGGACTTCAGGGTAATTATTGCTGCACGAACAATACTATTAAGGGCCTATCACTTTTCACTCAATCAAGAAACATTTTATATGTAACTAAAAGCTTAAGAATAATGCCCAAAGGTATGTAGCTTCCGTCAATTTAGTATTTATCATCACGCATATTGTATTTCACCAAGTACCATACGTTATCACCTTCAGCAGTATCAACACATCTTACAATATATTGACTAAAACATGCATTGAACCGCAAAGTCTTGATATTGGATATTATAAATACGAAACTTCTAGCGTACTAATTATATTCAGCAGAAATTATCAAGAACGCTTGGACCTCAATTATGACACCATATTATTTCATCCCAGCGGTTAATCAATCAAGTATCAAGTAGCTATCAAATCAACATCCAACAAACACATTTAGCGCAGCATTAAAACAAGGCAACTCACAAGCTCTGCAAGCACAATGAAATCATGATTGATCCATTTATATCCATAGATTGCTATCAAATAGATCTAGTGCTTTAATAATGACTTAAATTGCATCTTAGGATCTCATCAATATCAAATCAATATAAAATACCATACTTTTATATCTAAATAAACAATATCTTGTTTTTATTATACAGTTAAAGAAATAATTCATTACTCATTCTCTTTTAATTATATTCTTTTTTGAGTATTATTTATCAAACATAAAAATATACGACACAACACGTGGTTTTATTGGACAGAAATATCATATTTTGCGGATGGTTTCCTCAATTCACAGTGATCTGTGAGAGTAGAAATATAAATTTTTATGCAGGATATATGTAAATCTACCACCATGTATAATTGAAGGTTAATTGGATTAATATTCACAAGGATGGGGTTTTTTTTCTTTGTTTTCTGCAGTTGTAAGTACTAGTTTATTATTTTGTAAAACTTAAAACTCATTATCCAGGGCTTAATTTCTGTATTCACAAGATAGATCTAATTGATTGATACTCTGTATTTTTTATTTCAGCCAAAAATATTGATTTTTCATCGAGATAATCAAAATAATAGTCGATATCACAGCTTACAGCTTATAATAATTGGGTTCCAAAATTTATTTTAAAAAATGGACGAAAAATGATGAAAAAAACAAAATCGTTTAATTGATCATGAACTGCAAAAAAAGTCGACCTAGTATACTAAATAGTTTTTGTACAGTTTTGGATTCTGCAACCATCTAAATAAAATTCAGATAAACATTTCACATTAAATTTTGCATAAAATGCAATTGAAATTTTAGAGGTTTTTTGAAGATACACATCACTTTTCATAAGCATACTTAAAATATAATAAACTGAAATAATGGGCAAAAACATTATCTATCGATCGAGCTATTGTTGAAGCTTTTAGCTGCATTTTTCATAGAGAAAACAATTTTTTTGTCCAAATTTTTTCAGATTCAGAATTTTGGATGAGGGTATATAAGAGAAAAATTGATGTTAGAAATGAGAGCATCTCTTTGTACATATTTTTGAGGATATCTCCACGAAAAATTAATTTTTTGAAAAAAACTAAATTGGGTCTGAGAGAGCTCAATGAGCTTAATGACATGAATGGAAAAAAAATGTCGCTCAATGTAACCAATATTTTAAAACCTACTATAGAAATGCCAAAAAAATGAAAAAAAAATAAAAGTGCCCAGAATTTTTTTATACTTAAATATGTTATAGAGCACTTCAAAACAAGTAAATTTTATTATTAGAAAGTGTTAGTATAGCTTAATTATTTCTAGAGATATGAAGCCTCAAAGTTTTCAATTAGTTAGCAGTGAAATACGCGTAAAAAATCTGAAACCTTAGCACTGAAAAATTAATACCAACTGCAAAAAATAGGATATTTTCGGATACTTATTTTTGGGTTAAAGCTGAACATCTCAGGTACATTGGCATATAATTTTTTCTTGGTGTTATTTAGTGAAAACAAAAAGTAGAGCAGGGATGAAAAGTGAGACGCAGTTTTTTAGTAAAAAGGAATGAATTGTACGTGTTTTTGAGCTTTTCGTGAGATATGAAATCAATTTAGGAACAGGTAGCATAATGCGGCTTATTAATATACATTTTGCAACTTCCGAGTTACTATAAATTGCAAATTCAAGTTTTAGATTATATGTATTTTCCATGTATTTAGTTTTGGGCGAAAATTTGAATACTATCTATTGATTTATGAGAAAATTCAATTATGTCAAACCCATAGTACACACTTTTCCTTCGCGGAAAGGGCAAGTGATTTTGTTTATCTTACAATTTGACACAATGCATTAACCTTTTAGTTTCCATATTTTTTCTATATTTATCCACCTTTGCTGTTGATTTCATTTACATCTTTTTTACGTGAAATTTAGTTTTTGCTTATATTTTAATTCTTGAAATACTTTTCACAAATAAAGTGTATCACCTTACTCTTTCTGATCAGGTTTAGCAGCTGTTTACTTTCCAGTGAAAATAAAGTAACCATATTCTAATTTTCAAAAGTTTACTAGTCTTGTCTAACCTTTTGATAACTTGATTCTAACCTCGAAATGACCTTTTTTTCAGGGGTATATATATTCACCAGGATACGACAAGTATTTACAACAAAGCTTGTACGAGACGTTATATTCCTGTACTTGAAAAAGTGTATGCCACATATCACAGAGATTTATCTTGGCTATCACTTTTCCCATGGCATTTTATTTTGCATAATTTTCGTGTATTTTAATTTCTATTCTTGGCTTCCTATCCATGGAATTACAGCGCCTTCCTCAAGAGCATATATCGGAAACCCAATCAGAATTAACCAGATTTGAGATTGCTTAGATTATATTGTCTACTTGAAGAAGGGATAGCCTGCTAATTAATGAGTCCACTAATAAAAAAAATTGAATAACAACAAAATATAGATTTGGTCAAATCAAGAATAAAAAAACGTGTATTTACACATATTTATTGCAAGATAGAAACCCATACACATGCCTTTGACCTACACTCAATACATAGGGTCGTCCAGCCTTAACTCCGCTAATTTGGTCGCCATACACAACGTACTAGATATAGAATAAGTGGGAAATAATTCCTCTTTTTATCTTCACAAAACCAACGAACTTGATTATAAAATAGATAATGTACAATACCACCTTTTCGAGGAATCCTTGGGGAGAATCTGATCAGCTCACATCGTTGGATGAATTGAAAAAATCGATACGAGAACAAAAAGTACTTTTAGCTGCAACAAGTGGAATAAACGAAGACGACGTTGATGCCTATAATGATATTCACAACAATAATAACGACGAATATTCAAGTATCGAAGATCTAAAAAGGCGCATCATATCCGTTTCTAGAGAACTACACGAAAAACAACAGGCTTCTGCTAATAGAGGCCGCTCTTCAACCCAAAGTCCTGCTCAGTGGTGGGCTCGTTACCAACTTAATCTTCGTCAAATGGAAGATTTAGCTGATGAAAGACATACACTACTTAAAGAAATCAATTATTTAAATAATGGTATGAGAAACCTGGAAGATGAATTGAATCAAGAAACGGAAAAATTGAATCAATGTCGATTAAAAGCCGCTCGTATAAAGAAGGCTGCATTTGCTACTACTGGTAGTAGCGATAATTTTGATCTTACTGGTATGACAGACTCTGAACGTATTCGAGCCAAAGCACAAGCTATGGTTGCTGCAAGACTCAATAAAAGTGCAAGCACATCTATATCTACTGTAAATTCTCCATCACTTCTGCCAACAGAGGAACAAGATGTACAAGCAATATTACATGCTAATCGCTTAATTGACGATATCAAGAAAATTCAGCAAGAAGTGGAATATATTATGGAGAATGATATGAATAAAATCGATCAAGAATTAGATTTAGGCACTAAACAACTCAAGGATAGACAAATGTTCGAGCAAGGTCTTTATGTTGACGACTTTGTTGCTCGTTTTATAGATCAATTGGATAGATCTTATGCTTCTACACCATCGTTTGGATCATCTGCACCAGGATACTCTACACCTCCATCACCTTTAAAAATTAGCCCACCATATTATTCTCAAGCACCACCGCCTCCAATTCCAACATCTCAACGGCCTGGTACTCCAAGATCAGCTGCCGATATAAAAGCAGAAGCTTATAAACGAATTGAAGAGCGTAGGAAACTCTTTGTGAAAAATACAAATGATCGACATAACACTACCCCGTCTACCGCAGATACAAAAGCTTTAGAAGATCCTAAAATCAGTGAAGAAGAAAAAGCAGCTCAAGAAAGGATGCGACAAGCTGAAGCTGATGCCAGAGCTCGATTGGAAGCTATGCGAGAGAAACGAGATACATTACGTCGAGAGGCAGCAGAAGCTGAGGAAAAGAAACGCAAGGCAGCTGCTGAAGCTAGTGCAGCTGCTGAAGCTGAGATGCTTGCTGAGAAAAAACGTAAACAATTAGAGGAAGAAGAGCGATTAACCAAGATCAAGAAGGCTCAAGAAGCATTAGCAGAGAAACAACGTCTAGAGCGTGAGGCAGAAGTAGAAAGACTTCGTTTAGAAAGAGAAGAAAGACAAAGAAAAGAAGCTGAGGAACGAAAGAAACGAGAAGAAGAAGAAAGAATAGCCGAGGAAATTCGTCAAAAGAAAGCTCGACAAGCTGCAGAACAAGCTGCTCGAGAAAAGAGATTGCGTCGTATTGAAATTGAACGTCGAGAAAAGGAAATTGAAGCAGCTAGACAAGAAGAAATTAACAGACGAAAGCAATGGGAAGAAGCTGAACATCAAAAACGCTTGGATGAAGAAAAACGTATCAGAGAAAAAGAAGAAGAAGCTGCCAAAGCGAGACAACGTTTAGAGGAAGAAGAGGCTAGATTGGAAGAGCAAAAACGTCTTGAGGAAGAAGAAAGACAGCGTATACAGATGGAAATTGAAATGCGAAAGAAGCGAGAAGATGAGCAACTGTTAGAGGAAAAGAGATTGGAAGAGCAAAGAATCTATCAAGCTGAACAAAGACTTGAAGAAGAAAAGAGGTTAGAACAAGAAAGAAAACAACAGCAATATGAAAGAGAAGCAGCAGCTGCTGCCGCTAAAGAAGCAGAAAGAGCTGCTACAGCTGCAAAAACATCTTATACAACAACTTATTCTTCATCACCTACAAATATATCTTTCTCAAACTTAAATAGCACAACTGCAGGAACCAGTGGCTATGGTGTTGATGTAGAAGATGAGGTTAATTTTAGCATTAGTAAGTTGGTTAGTCTCGAATATCATTTTCATATATATTGATATCATTTTATAATAGTTTACCGAGTAAAGACACTATATGAATATCAGGGTATGAGAGAAGATGATTTATCTTTCTCTGCCAATGAAACTCTTAAAGCACATCCATCAAAAGACAAAGGAAGTGATTGGTGGTATGGTACATCATTAACAACTAATGCTGTGGGGTTCTTTCCTCGCACATATGTTGAAGTTGTTGAAGAAGGTAAAATTTATCTTATTTTGTAAATGTTGTTACTTATTTAGTGTTTGTAATAGCTTTTCGTGTAAAGACATTATACGAATTTACCAAAAATCGCACTGATGATTTAGGGTTTTCTGAAAATGAAGTGATTGTGGTTCAACCATTCCAAGATGAAAATAGTGATTGGTGGTATGGAACTAACGAAGATACTGAGGAAAGCGGTTATTTCCCAAAGACTTACGTTGAAAAAATTGATTCAGGTATGTTTACTAGTTTGAATGATTTATTGAATCAAACTAAAACTGCATTCATATATAGCTTCAAATCATATTCCTTACATTGATACAACTTCTTCATCATCATTAAATGCAATCTCTATACCCAGTAAATCAACTGCAAATGTATATCCATCTGGAAACATTCATTTGACAGTATCAGATAGTCATTTACCTCGAGGATTATCAGCACCCAATACACCCATGATGAAAAAGACCAATTTAGGTGTAAACAAAGCCGAATTGACTAAGCGTCGTAGAGCAGCTAGTTCTGTTAGTACAGCCAACAATAGTCATATTGGCACCCCTCAATTACTGTTTCCTCATTCTGGAAGCATGTCTGAAAATTTAGAACTATTAACATGGGCTAGTACAATGGATGAAATTGAATTAAATGCTATACCAGCTGATGAACGTAAAAGACAAGAAGCTATATTCGAACTTATTGCTACTGAAAGAAGTTATCTTAGTGATCTTCAGATGATCATTAATGTAAGCCTCATTTGTACAAGTGTTACAATCATGAAATTAATTAGAAATTATTAGGTTTTTTATGCAGACTCTGGAAAATATTTATCACAAGATGAACGTGATGTTGTATTTTCAAACATTGATGATTTGTTAATCTGTAATACTGCGCTTTTGAGTGATATGGAAACAAGGCAAAGAGAGCAAGCAAATGTAGTAGATAAGATTGGAGATGTATTTTTAAAGCATGTTAGTGTTTTCTTTAACTATTCATGTTGTTGGTATTGACATTTGTTTTGACAGGCGGATAGTTTGCAATGTTATTCTACATATTGTAGAAATCAATCTTATGCTACAAAATTCTTGCAAAAGAAGAGAGAAGATGATCAATGGTTCGAGGTATTCTTAAAGGTATGTAGTATTAAAGCACTGGATTGTACATTGTATTAATCCTTTTTGCTGCTAGACTGCACAAACTAGATCTGAATGCCGTTCTTTGGACCTTTCTCACTTTTTGTTAGAACCTGTACAGCGTATTACAAGATACCCCCTTCTTCTTCGCCAAGTAAGCTTACTTTTTATCCGAGATTTTATGCTGTTTAACCTAATAGTTTATATTAGATCTTGAATTCTACACCTAAAAAGCATTCTGATTATGCTCTAGTGAGATCTGCATTATCAATTGCTCAAAGAGTTTTGGAAGATGTAAATGAGGAGACTAGAAGATTTGAGAATATACAAAAAATGTCTGAATTATCTAGAATTATAGACATGGAAGCAACTGGTGTAAGTTAATATGTCATTTAGGCATTATTCAAAGACTAATTGCTTGTATTCCATAGCGATTAAATATTACAGGCCGAGAATTTATCATGGATGGGGCCCTCTTCAAAGCCAAGAGTGGCCGCAAGTTGCATGGATTTTTATTTAATGACATTCTGATATTAGCGGAGCCACTAAAAACTCTTAGTCCTAAAGGATACCTTTATACCTTATATCGAGAGGTAAACATTAACCAAGCAATGTAAAACATGTACAAGAAATTAACGAACTTTTACATATATAGCCAATGCCAATTGAGGAAGTTAGTGTTCGTCAGCAAACAACAATGACTTTAAAGCCATCATTTGGCACAAGTTCTGGTAAGAAAAAATCTATATTGAATATTATTTTTAAAATATGCTTATCATTACTGTTTATGTAGATGATTTATCATTTCAAATTGTGTCGGGTAATCAAGTAATTGCTGTAAAAACCTCAACAGCTACTCAAAAGCGCCAATGGATGAGTCAAATTCAACATTATAGTGCGCTTCAGCAATACAATTGATTGAATAAACTAAATTTTACAACCGGGTATTGGGATATCATTTCTCTTTTCTCGAGTTTATTTTGAGATTTACGAATGCTTAAGCGCAACGATTTCATCTCTGTTTGAACTGTATTATAGGTTAATTTAATTTCAGCAGCAGCAGCAGGAATAGTGATTTCTCATATGAAGTGCTGAAAATTAGCCGCATAACATCAATTAAAAAAAAAAAGTAGAACTACTTTTAGATGCTACACAGATATGTATAACTGAGATTTTGCTACTATAACACTGCATTTGAGCCTATAATTTCTGATTTTAAGGAAAAAAGGGACAAAATTATAAATGGCGAATCAACTGTTTTAGTAATTCATCAGGAGCGTAAAAGTTTTAATCAATTATAAAACTTACAGGTGCTTGAATGATGCTGTACAGGTAGGTATGCAGAGCTTAGCTATTGTCTTGAAATCGCTCCTAGTCGTAAGTCATCTTATTTCCATTTACCAGATTCGATTTAATAGAATTAACTTGACAAATTTAGTATTACTTTGACAAAATACACTTGTAAAAAAGACATGTCCCATTCAGCGACTGATTTTTCTGATACCTTACCATACCTATCTATTTTGAACATATACCATAATGATGATATACCTAAAAATTTTCTGATATTTAAGTTTATAATACTTTTTTTTAGAGAATTTTCATACTATATGTATAATATATAAACAATTCAAACAAACTGAGATTTTTTTAAAAATCAATGCTAAATACCTTGCAGTTTTTATTGTTATGTCATAATACATATTTTGATAGAAAAGGTACCATAATTATTACATAATATAACCGGAACTTATTCGGCGGTCCGGATTGTCCGGTATAAACGGAGGTTTAAAAAGCAGCATCATATCCTTATCCATACTCATACTTGTAGAGATTGATAAAAGATGGCAACCACTTTGACTTTAAACTATGGATACATGGCAAAGGGGCATTTATTAATTAACACATTGACATTCATGTTTCTCAAACCCACAAAATTAATAGGTTGTACTGTATTATGGCGTACATCTCGACTAAATGTCCAAAGTTTGACTCCCGCTAAAGTTAACCCTGCAGAGACACCAATTCTAGTAAGTTATCGCGTTCAATAGATAGAATCGAAATCATCGCTCGTTAAACACGTTAATCATTTGCTCCAAGTGCTTCATGACTTAAATTGTACATGGATTGAGACATTTACCATAGAAATCAATGGTTATCATTTAGCATTTCATTGCACACTTTCAAAACTAAGGTTGATTTGCAAGGTTTGCTATAAAAATTAAAACAGTGATTGGTGGTTATTCTTCCCGCTGCTCTACACCAAAGATAAAGTTTAGTGTTGTAGTAATGGCCGCGGGGAGAATACCATATTAAGAAAGCATTCCTTTTCCAAAAAGAGATGGTAGCCGACAAAAACCCTACCCCTTGGACGAGTATTGTTTCGTTGTGATTAAATTTATTAAACAACAGCTCTCTATCAGCTTGAAAAATGTCATGATAATGGCTACACAACCATATCATAGAATCTAATGTTACACAATTTAAACATATAATTTCCCCAACATACCTATTTTGGGGCAAAAATGTCGATTTGGAAAAAGGTTTATACCTGTCAAAACACCAAAAAATCAAAAACTGACAGTTGATGTGAATTTCAACATGAATCGTTGATAAATGAATAAAGAGACTTGAATATGTTTGACAATCAATAAGCTTATAAATCCAGATATTTGAAACCTTTTCACTGGCTTTATTTGACGAAATCTAAAGAACTTTATCTTTTTGTATACTAAGGCTAAAATTATATTTAGATCTCCATTTTTTCTGTTGGAAATCATTTATTTAATTCAAACATATCCCCCTTTAATCTCTTCTTTTTGTTTTTGTTTTTTTTTTTTTTTAATTCATTCATTTGAAATCAACAAAAACATGCCTCATTCCACAGAAAACAACAATATTGTCCCTGAGCAAGTAGAAGAGAAATTGCCCGAGATTATCACTCATCCTGTCCCTAGTCGTCTTCTCGACTCTGAGCAATGTCCTACTCCTCATGTCAATTCTATGGAACAATATCGTTCAATGTGGAAAGAGAGTGTTGAAGAGCCCGACAAGTTTTTTGGAAATGTAAATGTTTTATAATTATTTTAATCGTCAAATGTACTAATGTCTTTAAATAGCTTGCTCGCGATCTCTTATCTTGGGATAAACCTTTTGAATCCGTCAGTCATGGATCTTTTGAAAATGGTGATGTTGCATGGTTTTTAGAAGGTGAATTAAATGCCTGTTACAATGCTGTCGATCGTCATGCTCTCAAGAACCCTGATAAGATTGCCATTATTCATGAAGGTGATGAGCCAGCTGACGTTCGTCGTATCACTTATGGTGAGCTTTTGCGTGATGTTTGCCGTATGGCTAATGTCCTTAAAGGTCTTGGTGTTCGTAAGGGAGATAATGTTGCTATTTATATGCCCATGATTCCTGAAACTATGATTGCTATTTTGGCTTGTGCTCGTATTGGTGCTATTCATTCAGTCGTTTTTGCTGGTTTCTCTGCTGAATCTCTTTTGGATCGTGTTGCTGATTGTGGTGCTCATATTGTTATTACATCCGATGAAGGCCGTCGTGGTGGTCGTAACATTGCTACCAAGTCTATTGTTGATAATGCTTTAGCCAAGGAAGAAGCTCATCAAGTTGAACACGTCATTGTCTATCAACGTACTGGCTCTAGTGTTCCTATGATGGAAAACCGTGATCTTTGGTGGCATGAGGAGATGGAGAAGGCTCGCCCTGTCTGCTCTTATGAAAAGATGAGCGCTGAAGATCCTCTTTTCTTGCTCTATACTTCTGGTTCCACTGGTGCTCCCAAGGGTATCGTTCATACCACTGGTGGTTATCTTTTGAGTGCTGCTGCTACTGTCAAATATATCTTTGATGTTCATGAAGATGATGTTTATGCCTGTATGGCTGATATTGGTTGGGTAACTGGCCATACTTACATTTTATACGGTCCTCTTACTCTTGGTGTCACTACCGTTTTGTTTGAAAGTACTCCTACATATCCTACTCCTGCTCGTTTCTGGGAATTGATTGACAAGCATAAGGTTACTCAATTCTACACTGCTCCTACCGCTATTCGTGCTCTTCAACGTCTTGGTGACAAGTGGGTTGATGAATGCGATCTTTCTAGTCTTCGTGTCATTGGTTCTGTTGGTGAGCCTATTAACCCTGAAGCCTGGAATTGGTACAATGAAAAGGTTGGTAAGGGTCGCTGTGCTGTTGTTGATACCTACTGGCAAACTGAGACAGGTTCTATCATTATCAGTCCTTTGCCTGGTTGTACTCCTACCAAGGCTGGTTCTGCCACTCTTCCTTTCTTTGGTATCGAACCCGTTTTGTTGGATCCTACTACTGGTGCCAAGATTGAAAATGTTGATGAAACTGGTGTTTTGGCTCTCAAGAGCCCTTGGCCATCCATGGCTCGTTCCATTTACCAAAACCACTCTCGTTTCCTTGATACCTATGTAAAGGCTTATCCCGGTCATTATTTCACTGGTGATGGTGCTTCTATTGATAAGGATGGTTACATTTGGATCCGTGGTCGTGTTGATGATGTTATCAATGTTTCTGGCCATCGTCTCTCTACTTCCGAAATTGAATCTGCTCTTTCTAGCCACAACTCTGTCTCTGAAGCTGCAGTTGTTGGTGCTCATGATGATTTAACTGGTCAAGCTATTCATGCATTTGTTAGCTTGAAGCCTCATGCTAATGTCGGTGATGCCCTTGATCGCGAATTAGTCTTGACTGTTCGTAAGATTATTGGTCCTTTTGCTGCACCTAAGCGTATCTACATTGTTCGTGAACATCCTAAAACTCGTTCTGGTAAGATTGTTCGTCGTATTCTCCGTAAGATTGTCAATGGAGAACACAATCAACTCGGTGATACTTCTACTTTAGCTGATCCCTCTATTATTCCTTCTATCGTATCTCAAGTACATCAATAATTTATCCTACTCGCCCAAATCAACTACATAATTTACATCTCTTTTCTCTTTATTTTTTACGCAAAAATCATATCATTGTATTTATAAATCTTTTTCTCTGTATAGAAAACAGATTCCCAAAATTATTACAAAAAATCCCTGTATATCTTAATATGTTTCAGGAGCAATAAAATCTTTACTTGTTCTTTAATTATTAAATTAAAGTGCCTGGATTATTTAAGTTATGATCATTTTTGTTATAGTGTGATTTTTTTTAGTAGTATAAATCAGCCTAATGTAATCCGGGATTGTAAGAAACCATTTACAACATATCAAACTATTCACATCGATATCAAGGATCAACAAAATTCCAGTAAATGAACGCCCAATAACAAATTTTGTATATATCTGAAATGCTATAAACGCTTTAATGAGATACGTTCATACGCTACAACTTGAAATCTGCTTGAATAATTTCGTTAAATCTTCAAAGTAGGTCAAATTATTGTGAATCCGGAGCTACAAATTTGATATTGTTTGGAATTTTTTATGGGATAGAGCCAACATTCGAACTGGCAGCGACGCATTATTTTCATGTTAAATTCTAAAATAAAAAATATATTATTGCACCTGAGATGTTATCAAGTTGTTATCCGTAATTTATTTTAATAAAACGTTAGCTACCAGCTGAAATAAACTCTCTAAACTTCAAAGCTTGATTTTTTTTTTTTTTTTCAGTTTACGACTCATGCTTTTTCTGTTGAAGAATAAAATAGTATTCTACAAATCTATGCAATTTAATCCGTTATTTTGCATTGAAAAGTTTCAGTCATTATCTAGTTAAGTCTGTAGCTCTTTAGCTAGGTTGCTAGCTATTTAATACTCTCTCAACTCTGTGAATACTTTATGATATGCCTTGTGACATTTGATACAATGAAAACTACACTGCAAACCTTATCAATAATTTGTGTTACAGGCCCGGGAAAAATGAGATTTTGAATGCGATTATTGGCTAACTAATTATAAATTAGGTAAAGTTTCAAACTATAATACACCAGCTACAAGGAACAAAAAGGTTCTTCTTGCAGTTTGTTCTTTTTTTACAGAGAAAATGAGTTCAAAGGTAACTTTTTTGGTAGATTTCCTTACCAAACGTAGTATAACTCACACTTTTTAAACATACCAAGACGGTTAATAACAACAATTCATGGGATTTGGATGCCATGCTATCTCAAGAAATTCAAGACCTGAATAGAGATACAGCAGAAGATAGAAGAGTGAAAGAAGCTATTATTGTTCAAAAGCCTGACCCTAATCAAATTGACCCCGAGGATGATAGTTCTTCCTCCGATGAAGAAGGTAGTAGTGTGTCTTCAAAAAAGAATTATTATTATTATAATAATGATGATGATTATGAGGATGATCTTGCTGTACGCGACCCAGAATTATTCAAGATTACAGAAAGTAATCGACAAATTCATCTCGATGATAACAATATACCACCTTCACCAGCTCAACACACCAAGCATAAATTAGTTCGTAGACCAGCAGAGCTTATTTTCTCAGATCCACCTATTCTTGTTGCTAGAGATGATTATATTGAAGTTACATTTTATTATGGTATTTCCGAGGAAAGAGAAGCTATTAAACCAAAACGTTACATGATGATGTGTGATTTCGGAGAAGAGAGCATGTATGCCCTTAAGTGGGGTATTGGTACATTGTTACGTAGTGGTGATGAACTTCATGTAGCTAGTGCAATTAGTATTGATGAAGATGTTAAGGATATGGATGATGATGAAAAATACCGACTTTGGGCCGAACTTGATCGCAAATCAAAGACCATGATTTCCCGCGTGAGAACTATCATGGATGAAATGTTGCTTTATAATATCAAAATTGTTATTTATTCAGTTGCAGGCAAAACTAGAGAATCGTTGTTGAATTTGGTAAATTATAAAGAATACCTGATGTATGTAATTTTTATTGATAATTTGTTCTAGATTTGTTCTACCCCGAAATTGACAATGGTCGTCTGTGGTTCTAGGGACAGAGGCGCAATTAAGGGGTAAAATAACTACCGTATATCGAGAAGCATAAAATACTACTAATCCACCATTTATATATAGTATGCTTATGGGCTCCATCTCAACTTACTTGGTGCACAGTTCTCCTGTTCCCGTCTCTGTTGTTAGACCACAAAAGAAAGAAAAGGCTAAAAAGCATAAAAAGACATCAGCACAAAAATTGAGTCAAAGTGTCATGAATGGACATTTGAAAGTGGATGAAGCAGAACTTAGTCTTAATAGCTATGATGGAACAGAAAATTAATCTCTTTTATATATATATATTTATATATTATTTATTTTATGCGAAAATAATAGCAATTACTAATAAACTTAACAACATCATAACTAATCTTGACATAAAAGCGCCTTGTGGTGATTGAGCATTATTATTTGAGCCAGTTGGAATATTCTAGATTTAAAATTTTAGTAACTTTTGTATGCAACATTTACCCAAATTAACTTACACTTACAAATGTCACACCTAATGGAAAGAATCCAAAACCAGCGGATATAGACATGCCTCCTCTATTGAAAGCATTATTTCCAAATGGCTGTCCAAAGAATGATGTTGCTGGTCTATTAGGATCACGAATAGGTGGCGGTCTTTGTCCAGCGGGTCTAGTTGGGATTGAGGGATCGTTTCTAATAAGGCAAATTAGTATTGCAATTTACCCTTTAATCTAATATTTCAATATACCTAGGATCTTTTTCCTCTTTACCACGACCATAAATTGGAATAACTTTATCTTTACCACATCCTGCTTTACAAACTGGACACGTAGGATTTCTTGACTGTGCATTTAACCATTGAGCAAGACAAGACCAACTAATATTACATGTCAGTAATTATAGTATGATCCAAGCTTTAAATATATCTTACCAAAACAAATGTCCACAAAGTGTCAATACAGGATGAATAGCTGTATCAAAGCTTGATAAAATAATGTTAAATTCTAAAATCTACACACATTAAAATCAAACTCACCAAATATTGCATTCATAGAACCCTCCACCATTATAATTTGCATCATCTTTATAATTATCTGTTATTGCTGCTGTGGTTTTTGTCGGTGCTGGTTTAATTGTTTCTTTATTAATAACATTTCTTTGTCGAAGCTCATTTCCAGTATAAGAAAAATTACTTCTTGAACGCTCAATAAGAATAGCCTCTCCAGTTTCAGAGTCGTGAGCAATAGCTTGAGGTTCTACCTCTTGCCCCTCTTGCTCTTCTTCTCGTTCAATAGTTGTTCTGGTATCTGTTTGCGCTAATGTTCTTTCTGTTTCTGTTTGCGGTGAAATTCCTTCCAATATTGGTTGTGAAGACTCCATATTGAAGTTTGGTGTGAAAAAAGAATATTTGAAAAGAAAATAATGCAGTACAAATTATATATTTGTGTATGTGTGTCTGTGTGTGGTGTGGTAGTGGCGAAAAGCGGGATTGTAATTATTTGAAGCTTTTCTTGTCCTCCATTGGGGATTCATTGATTATCAATCGAATTAATCATCAAATCACTGATAGAAAGGCTTCCACAATCCGGTCATGAGACTCCACGTACAAAGGGCTGATTTGATTTTGTTTAAAATAAAAATGTATGGTTGTATAATTGCATTCAAATGTCAGAAATTTAGTTCTTTCGAGCGACGGCCATTAGCGACGCATGTGCATATAAACATATGAGAAATGAGCCATTGCAACATTTATCGATGATAAATACGCTATACATACGATGATTCTTTCAGCATTTCTCAAATGTTTCAAATGTGTACCGCATATGCATACAATTTCTTTCTACTTGTCTATTTTTTTATTTAATTTTTTGATGTTTTGATGTTTTGAGCTCATTTTCAGTAAGACTTACCTTTTACCCTGCGTTTTTATTCTTTGATTGTTCTTCAGTATCATCTGAAGACGATTTATTCATTATTCTTCTTCGTTACCATTGAAACTCCGACTTTCGACGCATAGCACATTTTACTTTTGCTTGAATAGTTTTTGCTGATGAATCAAGCAAGATATACTATCACAAAATTATTTTTCATATGCTTAAAGGCGTCTAGTTGGTCTTTATACTTTTTATTTCGATTCCGAAACGAGAAAAACTGATTTTACAGGCAGTAAGTGTAAAGGTACACATTTTAACTTAATCTCAGTATTCTAAATAATTTTGCGTATCCACTCGTATAAACACTGTAAACTAATATATGTCGGTCTGAAATATTCTCTCGGCAATACAGGATTTACACTTGAAATTTAGACGTTTTTATTATTTTTTTGAACGGAACAGAAATAAAATTTAGACAAAATAAAGATAAAAATTTGTATGAAATGAGAATGAGATTTTAGATAACGTCAGTGTCAAATTCACACTAAAATGAATTTGATTTGAGATAAATATGTAGATTCAATCAAGCAATGTATTTCTGGATCACCATCATCTTCTTCTTTATTTAAACCTCGAACATTGGTGATGATAAAAATTGCAACAGATGGAAACAAATGCTAGCAATTACATAAAACCAGTACATAGTTGTAAGGTATTTATCATATATCGACTGCTTGGATACCCGGCAAGTACCGATTGATGTATTAAAACCTCATATTGTACATCGCCTCCACACGTAAAGGCGGCTTTTTATCCTCTCTTTTTCTTTTCTTATTTTCTACATCCCATTATCTGCAACAATCAATAATGTACAGATCCTTAATTTTAAATAAAATTCAAGTAGTAAATACATGCAGAGAGTCAAGTATAAAGTATAAAACCTTTGAAAGGCAGTTCATTTTTTACAATCATTATTGACTTAGGGGAGAAACCGCAGCCGACATGCAAGGACTGTAAAGAAATTGGCCACAATAGCAAGAAATACTACAAATGTAGACTTTATAAAGAAGACAAAGCAGATGATGGTGGGTACAACATAAAACAAATTATAGATTTTCTAATTCTTTTGATAGTTGGCACAAGTAAGAAGCGACAAAGTTCAGCGATCAAGAATACCGTAATAAACACGGCTTTTTCCTTTGGGAGATTTAGACCATTACAGGCAAGTTATAAATATTGTTATTGTTCAACTGAAGACTAATTTCATTTTCATTACATCCAAACTTTATCCTCACTATATCCCAATTTTATTCTTATTTCATCCAAAATTTTACTTATTTCATCTGAATTTGAAGTAGAAATACTGTAATCAGCTTCAATTGTTAATTTTGTGCTTCCATGAAATAGAGATCAGCCATTAAAATACCTTTATAAGGAAATATCTTTTACCCACATTCACTAGAACAATTTTTTTTTTTTTTTTTTTTAAAACCCCAAGGCAACCAAGAAGTAAAAATATAATTACCATGTTTCGTGTTTCTCTGTTTGTTTTGCTGTTTTTCCTTTCCGCTTTGTTATATTTCTATCAAATGTGTGTTCCCGCTGCTACTATCGATCTTAGTACTCAAGCCAACATTGATCAAGTCAAGACAACTCATCTTCACTTGAACTGGAATGTTGACTTTGAGAACCAAAATCTTCATGGTAACGTTATTTTAGATTTAGTCACTTTGGTTGATAATGTAGACAAAGTTGTCTTGGATACAAGTTATTTGGAAATCAAATCTGTTTCATTTGGTAAAGAAAGTTTAAAGGTAAAATGGCTTGTATAGAAACAAGAAAATGCAATTGAGATTGATAATATATCGATAGTTCCATTTGGCTGAAAGATATGCCAGTTTGGGTTCTGCTTTAACCATCGATTTGCCTGCTGTTGAAAAGGCTGGAACCAACTTTCAATTAAAGATTGATTATGAAACTACTGAAAAGTGTACTGCTGTACAATTCTTGAAGCCCGAGTATGTGTTATTATTCGCACGCTACATTAATATATTTAACTGACAATTTTCCACAGACAAACTCTCGGTGGTAAGCACCCTTATTTGTTCTCTCAAAGTGAACCTGTAAGTTTTTCATGGAGATTTATCATCCTTGATTACTAATAACTATTATCAGATTCATGGTCGCGCCATGATCCCCTGTCAAGATTCTCCTTCCGTCAAAGTAACCTATTCAGCCTCCGTTAGATCTCACCTTCCCGTTGTCATGTCAGCCCTTCAAACCGGGATTGACGAGGACATGGATAAAGAAAATGGTTTCAAGACATACCACTTTAGCCAAAAGACTACTATTCCTTCTTATTTGATTGCAATTGCTGTTGGCAATTTGGTTGGTAAAGAGATTGGCCCTCGTAGTACTGTTTGGTGTGAACCTGAAATGATTGAGCAAGCTGCTTGGGAATTTGCTGATACTGAATCATTCGTTGCCACTGGTGAAGCTCTCTTGACTCCTTACGAATGGGGTCGTTATGATTTATTAGTACTTCCTCCTTCTTTCCCGTATGGTGGTATGGAGAACCCTTGTCTCACTTTTGTCACTCCCACTTTATTAGCTGGTGATAAGAGTGCTGTCAATGTCATTGCTCATGAAATTTCACATAGTTGGATGGGTAATTTAGTGACCACAAATGCCTGGAAACATTACTGGTTGAATGAAGGGTGGACAGTTTTTATTGAACGCAAGATTCTTGGTCGTCTTAATGGTGAGGCTACTAGACAATTTGAAGCATTGAGTGGTCTCAAATCATTGCAAGAAAGTGTTGATCTCTTTGGTGAGGATTCTTTAAAGACCGTCTTGAACCCTGATCTTCGTGATGGTGCTGATCCCGATGATTTCTTTTCCAAGGTTCCATATGAAAAAGGTTTCAACTTTTTATATCATATTGAAAAGGTTGTTGGTGGTCCATCTATCTTTGAGCCTTACATGAAGGCTTATGTTGAACATTTCGCCTCTACTTCTATCTCTACTCAAGATTGGAAGGACTTTTTGTTTCAATACATGGAAAAGACTCACGGACCATCTATGGTTGAAAAGTTGAATACAATTGATTTCGATACCTGGATCAACAAGCCTGGTATGCCTCCTGTTGACCCCGAGTTTGATACAACCCTTGCTGATGCTTGTTTCGATCTCGCAAAGCGTTGGGATTCTGCTCGTAACACTGATGATTTATCATCTTTCTCTGCCAAGGATATTGAAAACTTCTCTGCTGGTCAAAAGATTGTCTTCTTGGAAAAATTAACCGATGCTGAGCCATTACCTCATCATTTGATCCAAAAGATGGATGAACTTTACAACTTTACTCCTAATCATAATGCTGATTTACGTCTTCGTTGGCAACAAGTTTGCTTGATGACTAGTTATGAACCTATTTACCCCGAAGTTGTCAAGTTTGTTACTGAACAAGGTCGCATGAAGTTTGTTCGACCTCTTTATCGTCTTCTTCATCAAGCAAAGAATGGTGCTCAATTAGCCGTTGATACTTATTTACAACACAAGTCTTTCTATCACCCAATTGCTGCCCAATTGATTGAAAAGGATATTGGTCTGGTTAAATCATTGTAAATGCATTTAATATTATTCAAATAAATTTTCATCGTCATCACATCTCCTGCTCAAATCAAAGATAATCATATAAATTTTGGAGTTTATATGTATACTGACACTCATTCAAGTTGCCTGTTTGTCTCCCACAATATAGTTTATGAGATGTACACATTGATTTTCAGTATGGGTTCTATCTTCAGAAAATTGAATTTTTAAAACCTTCAAAATCTGAGCGTGCTTTCTTTTCTATATTATTTTCTATATTAAATGCTTTCTAGGATACACCTCATACATTTCTAAATAGACATAAATTGGTCGCATTATGCTATCTACTCCTAAATTTATTTTATATCGTACGAAAGACTTAAAAACACGGAAAATTCACTATTTTTCCTTGAAGACTGGGTCTCACTTTTCATCCTTACTCTACTTTTTTTTTTACTAAATAACACCAAGAAAAAGTTATATAAAAATGTACCTAAGATGTTCAACTTTAATCCAAAAACAAGTATCCAAAAATATCCTATTTTTTGCAGTTGGTATTAATTTTTCAGTGCTAATGTTTCAGATTTTTTACGCGTATTTCACTGCTAAAGGATTGAATACTTTGAGGCTTCATATCTCCAGAAAAAATTAAGCTATACTAACTTTTTTTAATAATAAAACTTACTTGTTTTGAGGTGTTCTATAACACATTTAAGTATAAAAAAATTCTGTGCATTTTTTATTTTTTTTTTTTCATTTTTTTTGACGTTTTTGCAGTAGATTTCAAAGTATTCATTAAATTGAGCAACATTTTTTTTTACATTCATATCATGAATCTTGGTAAGCTCTCTCGGACACAATTTAGTTTTCTTCAAAATATTAATTTTTCGTGGAGATATCCTCAAAAATGTGTATAAAGGAACACTTTTGTTTCCAGGCTCAATTTTCCCTTGTATACCCTCATCCCGAATTCTGAATTCGAAAAAAAATTGACAAAAATCTCGGTTTCTCTACGAAAAATGCAGCTAGAAGGTTCCACAATAGCTCAATCAATAGACAATAATTTTGCGCATTATTACCATTACTTATATTTAAAATATGTTTATAAAAAGTGATGTGTATCTTTGAAAACCCTTCAAAATTTTAATCACATTTTACGCAAAATTTAATATAAAATGTTTGCCTGGATTTTGTTTAAGTAAATGAAGAATTCAAAACTGTACAAAAACCATTTAATACACTAGGTTGACTTACTTTGCAGTTCATCAGCCATTAAACGATTTTGCTTTTTGAATCATTTTCTGATCGATTCATGATGAAATCAATTTTGGGACTCAGTTATCATAGGCCGTAAGCTGTGACATGAACTGTTATTTTGCTTTTATCAATGAAAAATCAATATTTTTTGCTGAAACAAAAAATTCAGAGTTGATTAGAGTTGGATCTATCTTGTGAATACAAAAAATTAATACCTCAATTTAGATGCACAATTTTTTATAATCAATTTTAGGTCAGCCTTGGTCAATTTTGGTCAATATTTATTGGTCACACTACGGCGGGCCGGACTATGCTTCCCATGGGCATAATGATCTGCGCAGATGGGCAGAATAAAAAAATTTGTGCAGATCAGGCAGCCCAGATGAGCAGAGCAATGAGATCAAGGTTTTTTATTAGTCAATTTACTAAAGTATATCAATCATAATATAATTAATAACGAAGATAATTTAAATGGTTTAAAGCAGATGTGAGGTACTCTGATTCAACAGAATTGCCTTATTGACGAGATATTTCAATCTGAAATTTGGGGTCTGAAAAAGTTCTGCCCATATTCTTCTTTCGGAGACCAAATGGGAACAACGACAACAACCTGTTTGGCAACGCTAAAAGTAATTATGCCTTTGTAAATTTCTGTTTGTAACACACAAAATCGACTGATTTAGGATTATTTTTCTTTTTTCTTCCCCACACTTTCCTGGGCTCTTTTATTTATGTTTAAAACTGCAACAAAAAGACCAATATTTTTTATAAACTGAAATCAAGTAGCAGGTACAAGTACATGTTCTTCCTATTGTTTATTTGGAAATGAATTATTAACTGTTAATGTTAGGGCGCATTATAATATTTTTCTCGAACAAAAAAAGTATCCAAGGCTTAGTCATTTTGTTCCATCATCTACGTTATAATCAATGCTGCTTTTTTGGTCTAAAGTTGATATCTACCTGCAGAAAAATTGATGATTATAAAAATACTGT
Source organism: Mucor racemosus (assembly GCA_027405735.1). Taxonomy (NCBI): domain Eukaryota; kingdom Fungi; phylum Mucoromycota; class Mucoromycetes; order Mucorales; family Mucoraceae; genus Mucor; species Mucor racemosus. Next base: position 436,402 of record JAPEHQ010000013.1, on the reverse strand, counting down.
ATGTATAATATTGACTTTATTTGAATAAATTAATGAATGGATGAATGGATGAATGAATGAATAAACTCTTGTCAATCTATTTAGTTTCTAAAAATATTACTTTCTATTTAGTGGCCAACAGCCAAGAAGAGGAAAACGAGATGTTGTCTTGTATACGACTACCAACTATCAAAGGTACACCATATTCATTACTTGTTAATCGATTTCATTAATTATAAATCAATTTTTATAGATCAAAATTAAACGCATATTCAGTTCAAAACGCTTGAAACAATTCGATTATCCTAATTTACATGGTAACATGGTTTATCATTCTCTTGCTCATTCAATTGCTATATTTTATTTTAATATTACTTCGTTTATACTGCTAATTGACTAGTTCGTCCATTACAGTTACAGTACCTCACCATCCTTGTTTAGCGTATCGTATCTATAATAACGGTCCATTATTAGCTCGTGATGGTATGCAAAGCTATTAAAAGGAATCGTCTAATCTCAAATTTATCTGGTTCAACTGTTGATGCTAAACTAGCATCAAATTAGTTGAGTTGGCTCGCGATAAAGTAAGGTGTTTTATCAAGTACGATGTTGGCGTTCAACGCATTTCAGTTAAATTGAACAGATAGAGATATGATGGTTTATGCAGAGATATATAAATGTGAGAGAGAGCTCAGATCTATGACCACAAAAAGATGATCCAAATTATGATGCTTCGTCTACCTGTACGAGATTTTTTTGTGGCGATACCTGGTGGCTCAAGTGTAATTTAGACATTTAATTGCCAAATGTATCGAATCAAGATGAAGTTGGTTGATTGATATAACGGATAATAAATGCAATGCCATTTATTGAATGGGTAAACGTAAATGTATAAAGCAAAAAAGCTTACTTTTGAATGAAAGTATTAACTATTCTTATTAACATCAATAGGTTCAAAACGCAATCATTGCTACTAAATTGCATAATTTGATATGCAGAAAACACTTGACGCATTTATTCTTTTTTTTTTTTTTTTGGCAATACTACAAACCATCGTTCAATATAACTGAATATTAACGAATCAGAGAAAATACAATTGGTAAAAAACTAATACCCAATTTACATCGAGATCAAAATTGATAAAAGGTGCGTTCATTGCGTAGTAGTGGAAATCGCAACATTTTGATGGATAGAAATTACAGGGCCAAGATGTTGTGTTTGCCTTAGGATTTTCAAAAGGATTTAAAGGCATACTTCATCAAACTTAGATATTAAATACTCACCATATGCTAATATTAGTACCATCTTGTGTTTTATATTATTAATGTATTATTAAATTCAAGCTTTTCATCGCTTATTATGACAATGACAATGGGATGTTTTTGATTTTAGATTGTTGATATTTATCATAAGGCAGGCTGGCAACACATTTGATGCTACTGGTGATGGAACCAGTCAATTTAATTTATGGAATTTGAATGCAAATACCGACGATCATTGTAAGTGCTGCTTAAGTTGGTTCTGGTAAAGCATTGAGTAAATTGGCTTGGGACAAAGAGGGTAAAAAGGCGGCAATAGATTCCAGTGCTGGCCATGTTTATGATAATAATATTGGTGAGGTAAGAATAAAACCCAATGTAAATTACCTCTAACGCAGTAATTATAGAGTAAGACTATATTATCATCAAATAAACTACCACACCATATTAGCATGTATAAATATTTACAGTAATAAGCTTAAATCAAGTGGGTTGTCGTATATTTTCAGGATTGATAAATAGTACTTAAAAAAGAATACAATTATAAAAGAATGAGTAATTAATCAGTTCTTCAACTGTATAATAAAAACAAGATATCGTTTATTTAGATGTAAAAGTATGGCCTTTTATATTGATTAGACATTGAGATCCTGAGATGTAATTTAAGGCACTATTGAACTATTGGATCTGTTTGATAGTAATCTATGGATTGAAATGGATCAATCATAATTTAACCGTTCTTGCAGAGCTTGTGAGTTGTGTTGTTTCAATGCTGTGCTAAATATGCTTGGATGTTGATTTGATAACTACTTGATTGGTTAACTGCTGGGATGAAATAATGTGGTGTCATAATTGAGGTCCAAGCGTTCTTGGTAATTACTGGATTAAACTTGGTACGCTAGGAGTTTCTTATATCCGATATCAAGACTTGCACTTCAATACATGTCGTAGTCAATAGATTGTAAGATGTATTGATACTGTAGAAGGTGATAATGTATGATACTAGTAGGTGGAATACAACATGGGTACAGAATCATTAATTCTTGAAAAAGTTTTCAAATGTTGTAAAATCTCTTATTTTTAAAACTTACAAGGCTTATAAGCGGAATATTAATTTCGAAAATTATTCTTGTCCAGATCATCAATTTTGACATTTGTTGCGGGGGTAAAATCTTTGGTTGTTTTTATCAGTAATTTGGAAATGAATAGAATTGGTAATGAAGATTCAAAAGGGACAAGGTTTAGAGTTTATAAATTTGAAGAGTTTTGAGAATGTTTGATCTGTTTAACTTAAATATTGCAACTGCAATGACACTTTTTAGATTCTTGAACAGACGTTTATTTATTGACAAAAATGAATTACCTGCAATGACACTTTTTAGATTCTTGAACAGACGTTTATTTATTGACAAAAATGAATTACCTGCAATGACACTTTTTAGATTCTTGAACAGACAAGAGAAAAGAAAGGTCATTACACAATTACCAGACTTATATATACAAAAAAAAAGAGTGGTAAACAAACAAATGATTATGGCCATACACCTGGCATACCTAACATAACAACAGTTTTTTTTTTTTTTTTTTTTTTTTTTTTTTTTCTATTTTTCGTTTCAGATCACATTTTTTAATTTTTTTTTTTTCTGGTTTTGCAAATTTAGAGTGAATTATACTACCAATTATAAAAACAAAAAATATATACATATACAGCATTTAGCGCACTATTTACTCAATAAAAAACAACAAACATTTTTATTACAAAATATTACATGAAAATCCTTTAACCAAAAAACCGTTTTTGGGGCAAAAGTACAAAATTTCATTAATTAACATTTAATATTAAGCTTTTATAAAATGCGTATTAGCTATGTCTACAATTTTCTCTCATAATGTAGTATATTTAAACGTTGATTTTGGTATCAAAACTTGTTTTTTCTGTTTTTTGATCAAAATCATGAGTGTTGGTAAGGATAAAATGAGTCCCCCAAAAATGTCCGCTACAAAAACTGAATTTTCAGACCGCACGTGGTTAAATATAAGAAAAGTTAAAAAAAACGCTTTTTTATTTAAACCTTAGATATACCATATACCATATACCATAATGTAAGAGACTTACCCGTTCAATCTTGCTATGCTTAATTACGGCGTCGCTCTACGGACTCGCTCTTGCAATTTTTTAATGAATGTATGATATGACAGACGGGTTTTCTGGTAGAAAAATGTATGTTTCTATGATAATAGGTATTGCCTATCTCGTTCAGTTTATGGTTCAAGTGCTGTAATGCTGCTTTTACATTGGCTGAAATGAGCAATTTAGAAGGGCTTTAATTGCGCTAAATCAGCATATATAGCAATGGAAACTATCAAAATTAGTAAGTAAACGTCCTATTTATGCATAATGATCTGAAACGAAAAATAGAAAAAAAAAAAAAAAAAAAAAAAAAAAAAAAAAAAAAAACTGTTGTTATGTTAGGTATGCCAGGTGTATGGCCATAATCATTTGTTTGTTTACCACTCTTTTTTTTTGTATATATAAGTCTGGTAATTGTGTAATGACCTTTCTTTTCTCTTGTCTGTTCAAGAATCTAAAAAGTGTCATTGCAGGTAATTCATTTTTGTCAATAAATAAACGTCTGTTCAAGAATCTAAAAAGTGTCATTGCAGTTGCAATATTTAAGTTAAACAGATCAAACATTCTCAAAACTCTTCAAATTTATAAACTCTAAACCTTGTCCCTTTTGAATCTTCATTACCAATTCTATTCATTTCCAAATTACTGATAAAAACAACCAAAGATTTTACCCCCGCAACATTTGGTATCGACTAAAAGTGGACCCAAACACAATTAACAATACATTACAAACTACAATTGAAAACTCTACATTAAATTTAACAACAAAAACAACAGAAAAAGAAACAAATACACCAAAAACATTACAAAATTCAAAAATGACAAATTCAGAAACAATAACAAAAAGTGAAAATAACTACAAATCGTATGAGAAGCCTCCCAAGTATTGTGATGGTGATAATCTACAAATATTTTTTAAGCTTTATGAAAAAGCAGCTACACTCAATGGATGGGAGTCTGATCTCTCTAAATTGGAACATATTCATACCTCATTTAAAGGCAAATTACAAGAATGGGTAGTAACTCAAACTTGGGACAATTGGAATGACTTCAAGAACGCATTGTTGGAAAGAGAAGAAGTTGTTGTGAAAGACGATATGCATTATCTTTCTAAATTATTACGTACCAAGCGAAAGAATTTTTCTTCGTTGAATAAGTTTATCATTAAATTTGATAATACTATGCAAGAACGGAAAAATACTCAATCAAGTAGTCAAAATAATGTGGATCCAGATTCATTTTACATGAAACTGTTTATTAAGAACTCATCTCCTGCTGAAATGAGGCGTTTTCTCAAGGAAAAGCCGAGTGATAAACTAACTGATGTATACAAATGGGCTCGTTCCTATGAAGACGAAGACTCATCAGATGATAGTGATAGTGATTCATCAAGTACTAATTCAGAGATAAGAGATTCTTCTGATTCTGACAGTGACAATATTCATAGTAAATCAAGAAAAACAAAAACAAAACATTCTATGGTGAAATCAGCTGCACCTAAGATCAAGGATAAGAAAGACTCGTTTAGGTCGGCTTTACTAGCTGTTTTGGACAATCAACAGAAACAATTACTATTGTTACAACAACAACCACAACAACAACAACCACAGTTAGTACAACAACCTCAACCAATTATGCCACAATCACAAATACAATATAGTCGTAAATTATGCTATAATTGCAAGGAACCAGGCCATTATGATGATCAGTGCCCAAAACCATGCAAACATTGCGGAAGTTATGACCACAAAAGATATAGTTGCCCTTATAAACCATCTCACATGGGAAACAATAATACAAATAATCGTGGTATTAGGCGTGTTGATGCTCCCAATCAGGATAATAGTAATAATAACAATACAAACACAAACACAAACACGTCAAATCCCAGTTTGTTTATGTCTGTATCAGATGATATTATTGATCAGCAAGCTCTTGCTACTTTTGGTGATACTGATGTTTTAGCAATCAAACGTTTGAGAAGTGAAGAACAGCAATCAAAAGAAAATAAAACATTAAAGAGAGCTAAAAAGAAGATGGACGAGCAGGACGCTAGAGCTGAACGTATCAAAGAAATCTACAGTACCTTGTCAGCTAACAATCCTATTGACTCCGGTTCATCGTCCACTGACCCAGGTCCTTCTTCTAACGTTGTCAATCCTTCATCAAGTACTGTCAATAATTCACCAAGTGCTGTTGCCCCTACAACAGAACCGTGTGAAGTTGAGGAAACTGAGACTCCTCCAGTTGAGGACACTACAATAGCAGAAGCTAATCAACAATTGGAAGCTAATCAACTCAGAGCAACAGTATCAAGATCAAAGGACCCAGTAATTCATCAAGTTCAAAAGGATCCTCTTAAGGTCAAACCTCCTGTTTTTGAATCAAAAACTGCAACTGTGGTTTCTGAATTGAGAAATCAGAAAGTGTTCCAATTGTCATATAATGAAATCATTGCATTGTCTTCTAAAGCACATACCGAGTTTAGGAGAGCATTAGTTTCAAAGTCAAAACTGGAGAATGACCAAGTAAAGGACATTTCAGATTTACTTCTAAATCAAGAATGCGAATTACCTGAGGGTAATCATGCTCCTCGTACCATTGGACACATAAATGGTATTCAAGTTAACGTCATTTTGGACACTGGTTGTACACCATGCGTTATTAGTTATCAATTGGTCCAGAAGCTGGGATTGGCGGATAAATTGATCTCGTTGCCTAAATCTAGCGATGGTGGTATATTGGTCGGCGATGGAAGACGAGTACAAATCAAAGGAATTGTCAAGGACTTGAAATTGCAGCTATTACCTGGTCATACCAGAACTATTGATGCCGTCTGTCTCGACGTACCTGAAAGTGCGTATGAGTTCCTGTGTGGACGTATAGTTATGGCGCAATTTGGTGTATGCGTCGATCTTGGTACTTCCTCTTGGTTTGTTCGCAATGGCAAGGAACTGGATGAAATGGAGGTCTTTCACACTGCACCAGATGTGGATCAGGGAACAGATACTTTTTATTTGGTAAATGTTCAGCCAGTCCAACCAGTACAATCAGAACAATCGGTGCAATCAGTTCAACATATGCAATCAGAAACTGCCTTTATCCAGGAACGAGCTAAGCCGTCAGGACCTGAAATGTTTGACAAGTTGTTTGATGATATTGATTCGAACCCTTTGTTATCAAAGGAACAGCAGTTGAGTGTAAAGCAGTTGATTCTCTCCAAGTCCAAGGCCTTTGGAATAGGCTATCAAGACCTCACTCAAACCAACTTAGTCAAATTTCACGTTGATACTGGAGATGCTAAACCGGTGTACAAAAGACCCTATGGAAATATGAGTTTCTCCGAGTTAGAAACACTGCAGAAGGAAATTACAGATATGCTAGCAGCGGGTACTCTGATTCCAGCTATGCACTCTGGTGAAGAAGCTCCTCATTCGGGATGGTCCTTTCAAGTCATGTATGTTCCAAAGAAGAATGGCGAAAAGCGTTTAGTAACCATGTTCCAGGATTTGAACAAAGTGACCGTTGCAGATCCATGGCCTCTTCCTAATATCACTACGCTCTTGGAAACGTTTGGGAATAGCACTCACCTAAGTTCATTGGATCTCCTTAAGGGCTTCAACCAAATTGCTTGCGACCAGGAGACAATTCCCAAGTTGCAGATATCGACACCCTTTGGAGCTTACTGTTATACCGTGATGCCTTTCGGAGTTCGAAATGGTCCGAGCACGTTTTCCCGGGCAATTAATCTGGCCTTGCGGGACTTCAATTTCTGTACCACCTATATCGATGACAACCAGGTTTTTAGTAAATCGTATGAAGAACATTTGGATCATTTGGCACAAGTTTTTGATCGCATGATAGAAGTCAATATGAAGTTAAACCCAAATAAGTGTGTGCTCTTTAAGAATAAACTCGAATTTTTGGGTTTTGAAGTGTCAACTCAGGGTATATCTCCAATCAAGTCAAAAATTGAAGCTATTTTGAATGCAGGAATTCCAACAGATAAGTCTGGTGTTAGAGGTTTCATCAATATGGTTGGGTTCTACAGAAGGCACATACCTCAATTCGCTCAAAAGACCATTGAATTAACTAATTTACTTAAGAAAAATACACCATTCGTGTGGGAAGAAAAACATAACTTTGAATTCAATCAACTAAAAACTGCTCTTGGCAATGCTGCCTTGTTAATTTACCCAGACCATTCCAAACCCTACTCTGTTTACTGTGATGCATGTGATACTGGAATAGCAGCTGTACTTTGTCAAACGGATCAAGATGGTATTGATGAACCAGTGTGTTTCCTAAGTAGAAAACTCAAGTCGGCAGAAATCAATTATCCCACTGTGGAGAAGGAACTATTGTCCGTTGTATATGCTGTGTTCAAATTAAGAAGATATCTGTTAGATAAACATTTTGTTGTATATACTGACAATATGGCGGTTAAATATTTGTTCTCAAAAAAGGAACCAAATACTCGGTTACAAAGATGGTGTCTGTCCTTACAAGAATATGACTTTGAAGTGAAGCATGTACCTGGAACTAAAAATCCGTCAGACTTTTTTAGTCGGTATCCGTTACCAGCAGAACATGAACTTGAAGGTGAAGAAATAATGGAGCAATTGTTCTCTGCATTGGTGGTTATAGAAGTGTTGAAGACTTTGGATTACGAAAGTGAATTAAAGAATATTTACGCTTGTCTTACTAGGGCTGAATTACCCAACTTATCAGAAGAAGATCAACGGAAACTCGAACTGAAGTCAATGAGATATCGGGTCATTAATGACAATCATTTGTATCGTCTAGTTGGTAATCACAATGACAAAAGATACGTCAAAATACCATTTATATCTGAAAGGGCAGCCTTGCTAGAAGAAGTACATGAAGGTCATGGGCATTTTGGTGTTCATAGCACATGGAGCATGTTATACAGAAATTACTGGTGGCCGAATGTATATGAAGAAATGAAGAAGTATTTGCAGTCTTGTCATCAATGTCAAATTTTCAGTCCTGCACCTTATTCCAGAAGTCCATATCATGGTACCAGCCAAAATATTCTAGGTATATTCAAGCAATTTTCAATTGATTATGTTGGCCCGTTAATTACCTCTCGGTCTGGATGCAAATATATACTAGTATGTACAGAAATGTTTACGCGTTGGCCTCTTGCTGTTGCTACCAAGAAAGCAGATGCAATTACTGCAGCAACGTTTCTTTATGAAGAAGTCTTTACAAAGTTTGGTCCAGTTACAACTATATTGTCTGATAATGGATCACATTTCGCTAATCAAGTGCTCGAAAAATACGTAGAATTATGCAATTCTAAACACAAGTTCGGTACACCTTACCACCCAGAGAATCAAGGGATGGTAGAGAAACTTAATCATACTTTGGTCACTGCCCTAAGAAAACTATCTGTAGCTCATCCATTAGATTGGGACACTCACATTAACACTATCTTATATTCGTATCGCGTAAGGGCTCACGAGTCAATAGGAATCTCTCCTTATGAATTGTTGTACGGCGTTGTACCCATAGATTCGCAACATGATCCTCTTCTTGCGTTTGGAAAAAAATTGGGTTTTGATAGGCTGCTGGCTCTTCCGGATATTCGTAATGATGTGATTCTTAAGGAGTCCAAGAAAAGGTCGCTAGACCCCTCGGTAGATACTATACACTTTCTTCCTGGAACTTTAGTTCTTCACAAGAACTTCCATAAAACGGACAAACTGGATCCCAATTGGGCTGACAAGATATATATGGTGGTTTCCGCCTTTAAGAACAATACTTATCTGATCGCTGATATCAAGACCGGAAAGATGTTAAAACGGAGGACGAATGGTACTCATCTTCGCAAGTATTTCAATCGTGATCCGATTGAAAGGTGTCGGTCGTAGAGTGATCTGAAACGAAAAAAAAAAAAAAAAAAAAAAAAAAAAAAAAAAAAAAAAAAAAAAAACTGTTGTTATGTTAGGTATGCCAGGTGTATGGCCATAATCATTTGTTTGTTTACCACTCTTTTTTTTTGTATATATAAGTCTGGTAATTGTGTAATGACCTTTCTTTTCTCTTGTCTGTTCAAGAATCTAAAAAGTGTCATTGCAGGTAATTCATTTTTGTCAATAAATAAACGTCTGTTCAAGAATCTAAAAAGTGTCATTGCAGTTGCAATATTTAAGTTAAACAGATCAAACATTCTCAAAACTCTTCAAATTTATAAACTCTAAACCTTGTCCCTTTTGAATCTTCATTACCAATTCTATTCATTTCCAAATTACTGATAAAAACAACCAAAGATTTTACCCCCGCAACAATAACAAAAGTTGTAATGCAATATGTTTTACATTGGTTTCTCAAAAAACGTTTAGATATTTAATACTGGCTTAAATAATTATAAGATATAAGCAAATAGGTAGCTGGTGCATTTTAGTCTCGCTCCTCTTCCCCCTCTTTTTCAAATACCCTCCAACTTGGATTACTAGATCATATTAATGTCTATGCTATAAATTCAAAAAAAAAAAAAAAAAAAATTATCATATATATAACGTATATTAAACAATTTGATGCCAAGGTATAAAGGTATTTCTATTATGTATTTTACTTTGGTAACACTAATCCACATCTAATATCTACAGGGCTTTGCAATACCTTCATAAACACAGAATCTAAAGGTGTCAATGAGCCAGAATATTGAGATTTATTAGAAATGGAAGCTTTGGGCGTTGCTGTAGTAGTGATAATTCCTTTTGAATGATGCAACGGTAATAGTGTCGAGGTTGATGGGGTGACTATAGCTGCTCTTCTCATTTGAACCAATCCAGATTGTAGCGAGTAAAGCATATTATTTAAATGATGTACGAGCGTTGAATTTGTTAATTGGTCTGTTTTAAGTAAAATAATGTCTTCCAACAAAGATTCTGAAATAAGACGAGCTTCTTCAGGTTGCATGGATCGGATCAGTGACAATGCAATTTCGTAAGCAACTTGAGAATCTGTAGTATGATCAAATAAATCTATTTGGAGGTCCTTGTCTACAATGTCCATCCAATTCTTTTCATCTAAATCATCGTCAGATTGCTTTTGTTGTAATACATGAGAAATTTGCTGGTTGAGTGTGTCAACTTGAAGCGTAATAAGATCAATACGCTCATCCATGTATTGGGGTTCATCTGAAGTAGGTAATGTGCCTGATTTTTGTTCTTCTTGTAATACTAATTGTCGTTCAGCTAAAAGTTCTCTCTGCTCCTCTTTAAATCTATCACGCTATGCGAAATCAAATGTCAATATTTAAAGAATACTACGCTGATCATTCAAACAATGTGTACCTTTTGTATTAATTCCTCGGCAACTTTTGCAGTTGATTGGTTTCTCACATATAAAGAAATGGCTCTAGATGATAAAATTTGTCAACATATAGTTCTTGTCTCATGTTTTTGATGTAAATTTATATACCTATGAATAAGCTTCTTTTTCTGATACACTTGCTGCTGTAACGATGTTACTTTAAATTTGCCACCCACTTTTTTGATAGCATTTTGTTTCACCAGATACCCTCTCACATTAGCGCATGCAGCTGCTTTTGCTAGCAGATTACGATCAGTAATTGCGCTTCCAGCAGGCATCTTTTTTCCATGATTAGCCAGCACCTTTTTCAAAATAGCAGCAATCTGCTTCATCTGTCCATTAAATGCAACAATTTCTTCGGTAGCTCGCTTAGATGCTAACTTTTGCTGCAAAAGCTCTCTTTCTAATCGTTTTCTCGCCGAAACAAGTTGAGCTTCTTGTCTTTTCATCTTTGACATTTCTCGCCCAGTCTCCAACGACTTTTCTCGTGCTCTATCTGATTCCAATTTCAATCGTTTGATAAGCTTCTTTTTCTCATGGGTCAGTTTATCCATACTTTTATTCAGTTGTTCTATCACTGACTGATTTTGGTTTCTCATTGTGTCTGATTTACTGATTAGTTGCATATGTTTTCGACGTAATGTTTGCTGTTCTACTTGTTGTTTTTTGATACGGCATTCGTATTGATTTCGCTGTTCCGCAATTTCTCGTTTGTATTGAGAGGTAGATGTAGTTTTTTTGGCAGTGGTATCTTGTAATTTGCGGTTCAATTGTTTTACTTGATCTGCTCGTAATTTTTCGCATTTCTCTAATTGACAGATCAAGAGATGTTTACTTTCAATAGTGTTGCTCAATTTTTGTAGCAATCGTTTGTTTTCGCTAATGTAATCATTTTGAAGTACTGCTGCTACTGGAATAGTAGGTGGTGTTATATCGACTGTGCGTCTTCTATACTGTAATACTTTTGGATTTGGGCCCAAGTCGTTATTTTTTAGCTCCCATGAATTACTATTTTGATGAGCAATTGAGATCTACGAAAGATATTAATGAATTTTGTCGATTGAATCGACATGGTTTGACTCACTTTGGCAGATTGTAAGAATTCTGTTTCTCTTTGAATGCTTTTCTTTGCTTCCTGCAATATCAGATTTTCATTCAACTCATCTAAACTCTTTCTGGTTAAAGTTTCCATTACTTTTATTTGCTTTGGGGATGATGTATTGCTACTTGCATTTAGTGAAGATATGCTTCTTCTTCTGCCATTTTTTGATCTTTTACTGCCAAATCTGTAACCATGCTTCTTTTTTCTATTTGTTTTTTCGGAAGGGCTTTCCTTGCCTGACAACTGAGAATGTACAGCATTAGTAGTAGAAGATGCTGTTGATGCGACTAATGTTGCAGATGAATCAACATGATCGATCTGTAATGAGCCTTTATTCTGATCCGTGGTAAACAATGCAGCAGCATGTTGTTGTTGTTGAAGTTGATTTTGTCTCAGTAATTGTTGAGATTGAAGCAATTCCCCTCGAAGTGATTCAATAGTATTGGCGTATTCCTGAACAAGGGTTTCTTGAACAAATGGCTGGTCGTTTCCGTTTAATTGATGCTTATAATTATCACGTTCGTATTTAACAGAAGCTAATTCTAATGTTTTTTGATCCAGTGTATGATGAAGGGAACTGACTTGAGATTTTAGGTTATCCATCTCATCATTGACTGCACGAAGAAAATCATCTGTGCCCCTGAGTTCTTCTTTGAGCCGCGTGATTGTGGCCTTGAGACGGTCTGATTCTCCTAATTCTTGGTTAATGACAACTCTATTGCGAATATTCCTAGCTCTATTGGCATATTTCAGTGTATTTAATGTTTCTGTCATGTTTGTATCGGCAGGTGAGGCACATGCCAACATCAGTGTTTGGCTATTACCACCTAAACTATCTTGCAAAAGTCTTGTTAGCTTTGAATCCCGATATGGTATATGGGACACACGACGAGACTCATCGCCCAACGCCGAAATGACGTTTCCTAATGCTAATAAACCTGTATTGATTGAAATTCCCTCTTTTGCTCGGTCTCCCACGGCATTTGTTCTCTTTAACTATTCATTAAATTTGAGTTAGATCACTACATTGCTGTAAAATAATGAAGATTTACCCTTTCTGATCCAGCCAAATCAACAAAATGAAATTTAGATACAAGTTTTTTTGTTTGTTGTGTAGTAGAATTATTTGGACTAAACACAGTTTGGTCAGATAAAGTTGTACTTTCAACGAATGTCTCCTCTGATTCAATTTGAGATTGTTTGAGTATAATTGAGAAAATAGCGTGAGATCTAGAGGATGTACTATTCATGTCTGTTGACGCTGTTGTACGTGCGATAGAACCTTTTTGTAATAAGCCCATTAATTCCGTTGGATTTGAAACAACTTCTTCTCTGACACCCGTCCAGCATATATTGCCTTGGCTATCCTCTCTAATTGTTAAGTTGAGTCCTTCTCTTCTTTTGACATTGGGACACAAAAGATCGACAAGATCCTCATTATGCAGTTCTAGAAAGGAGACACAAACTTGAAAGGAATAACTGTGTGATTTTTTTGATTCGAGTGAATTGAATAATGAATCAATGAATCTTGGTACAATACCATCATTGATAGAAGCATTCATTACAGAATCTAAGCCAATGCCCATACTATACGTTTTTCCGCTTCCTGTTTGGCCGTAAGCCAAAATTGTAGAATTATAGCTACTTCAAAGTTAATCGCTGAATTATCGTAAATTTATTAAATGGCATTTATTACCCTTCTATAAATTTATTTAGTAATGGAATAACACATGTATCGTAAACATCTTGTTGTGATGAATTTGGCGGGTAGACATAATCAAATGTGAATGGTCTATCTCCACCTAAAATAATTTGTTGTTGATTATTTGGGATAAACGCAATTGCATTATTTTGACAATGCTGCTTTTCATTTTCTGTGAGAGGTCTAATTCTAACTGCCACTCTAATTGTGAATGATGAATTATGAGCAATTGATAGACGCAATTCAAAGTTATCTTACCGAACAGATGATGATGAAGCTGTCATTTTTTTTTTCTTAAAAAAAAACAAAAAAGGGAGAAGAGAAAGAGAGAGAGAGAGAGAGAGAGAGAGAGATAGGAAGAGAGGAAAAGAAGAAGAAACCGCTGATAAGTTTGTTGCTTCAATGTCTAAATTCTAATATAAACAATCTCACAAAAGGGGGAAGAGGCAATAATAATAATAATAATAACAACAACAAAAAAATATTAACTTATTTTTACATATTAACCATGTGTTTTTTGATATACTTAACCATACTATCCTTACTACCTTTCTCCTGTAAATTATTATAACATTCTTTTGTAAAAATAACCTTAAATTTCATACATTTTTACTAACAACTCTTCATAGGAATATTTATTTATCAAAACAAGAAGGTTGTAATACATGAAAATTAGATACGTTTCATGATTTATATTTATGATTATATTTCGAAAGGATATATAAAATATTAATTAATATTATATAATGTATCTATATATACATTCTGTAATATAATAACACTCCTTGATTTTTGTTATGCTTGAAAGAATCAAATGTGTATATTGGACACTTGTTCAATTGACAACATCTAGATCCGGGAAAGAACAACATGAATTTGTTGTTGTTTTTTCTTGTTGGTGTTGTACATAACAACAGATCCATTTGTTCTATTTGATTAAACAGTTGGTGTATTAAACATATAACGAAACGAAAAATACATAAAATCAAGGGAATAATGCACTTTTTCATAAATTATCTTTTTCCACCACACGGATAAACTGATAATATCCTCAAAAAGATTCCCTTTTTGCTTGTGGTTTTTTTTTTTTTTTTTCCTTGTGTACCCCCCCTATTTTGACCAATTTTTTATTTATATAGAATCTTTATCAAACCGAGTTTTCCACTCGTTTCTCTTTCTCGTTTACATTTAAATCACATAATAAATAATGTATAATCATCATTTATATAATCATCATGGTCAGCAACATCAACAGAAATTACCTAGTTTACATCATTTACTATTACCATCTCCACCATTAAATTTTCATAGTAAGCTACTACCACTACCACCGCCACAACTGCCACAACCACAGCCTTCGTATTCCTACCCAATGAATACAACATCAAATAACAACTATTCATTAATGCCACCAAAGGCACCACGCATGGAGTCGTTTGAGTACTTTGCTCCAATAACATTTATACCTTCAGATAATCAAGTTTTGAACGATGTCTCTATATTTTTCTTTGGTACAAGCTGTAGTAACACGATACCATATCAAGCAACATCTTCTTCTTCTTCATCATCATCATTATCCCCATCATCAATGCCATCATCATCATCATCATCATCATCATCATCATCATCATCATCATCATCATCATCATCATCACCACCACCTTTCAAAGATTTTACTCTATTTGAGCCCCTTGAACAAAGGCATTCTTCATCGCCACCTTGTAAAGGAAAATTAATACCAGATTTAAATGCTTCTTCTACCTCTTCCTTTTATTAGACCCAAACACACACATCTTGTCATTATTTTGTACATTAAATATATAAAAAAAAATTCTTTATTTGTTTATTGAGAATTAGTAGAAGATTTTTTCTTTTTACTACTGCTACTCTTCTTTTTATTTGAAGAAGAAGAAGACGATTTCTTCTTTTTATTCGAGGATTCCTTCTTTTTTGATTTTTCTACTGTTGGCTGTTCAGTGATTGCTGCTGTGGTATCCTGATTATTATCAAATAAAATGTAAATAACAAATGAGAGGTTAAAAACATCACAACTTACTAGTTCAACATTTTCCTCCTTTATTCCTTGCTCTTGTTGTGTTTCATGATTCCATTCATGTTGAATAATTGGTTTTTCTGCTACTAGTTTTGATTGACCTATCGACCATGGATTTTCATTTGATCCGCCAATCTCCTCATATCCACCTGCAAATCCGCTTTGGAATGTAGGCGATTCCATAAATGGACTTTCAGGTGCAAATGGCGAATCAGTTCGGCGAATCCTATTATCTTCGTCTTCACTATCTGATATAACTTCGGGTCCGGATAATCTTCGTAAGCTACGACTCCAAACATCATTCAACTCGCTTTTAAATACTGGTTGGTATTGTTCCTCTTCTTCAGCTTGTTCGTCTGCTTGTTCTTCTACTTCTTCTTCTTCTGCTGCTGCTGCTTCTTCCAATGGCTCTGGCTCATGCTCTTTTTGTACAACAGTGCGTCGTTCATCTGTTGGTCTACTATAAAAGATAGGTTCTACATCTTCGTCACCCAATACCATAGGGTTACCAGGCCCTTCATCATCTGAATCTTGTTTATCGGGTTTGGGTAAATCGATATTTGTATTGGTGTCTTCACCAAACCAGTCATCATTTAATTCATCGCCTACATTAAAATCAACAACTGCAGGTATTTGTTCAGGTACAAGTTTAACATCTTTCTTCTTTTTTGATTTGACAGGAGATGTAGGTACAGGTGGTGTTTCTTGAATATGAGGAAAGCTATCCAACATGGTAGGATGATCTGATGCAATATTTTCGAGCTCTTGATCCCAAGCTGATTTCATTTCCTCTTGTTGTCTTGCTAATCTTGGTTCAGAGGCTATTAAACAAGTTAGTATAGTATATAAATGCCATATTCAAGACGGTTCTTACGTTGATCAAAATTATCCTGTCCTCTTCTTCTCTGCATACCTGCAGGTACATCGTCATCTGTATCCAATGTTTCTAGTAAATCCACAATTTCCACTGCTTTTAATTCCAATTGTTTATTAAGGGACTCAATCATCAATTGCAAAAAGGGTACACCCAAATATTCATAAATGTACTTTAATCCCAACCCTGTTTGCATGCTTGTCTCGGCATATCGAATTAAATTAGGTTTGATTGCACCCTTTTTTATTCTCTCTTGATTGTGTTCATACAGGGTCGCATGAATCGTATCCAATTCTACTTTTCTTTCTTCTGTTTTGTCGCAGAAATTACCTAAAACAAGCACTGCCATACTCTCAGGCACATTTTTCAACTCTTTATTGACGTAATCAAATGTCCATGGTTTGGTTGTATCAAACATCAAGATGGCACCATGTGTATTGCGATACACATTTACTGTGGAAGCATCTAATCCCATTGCAGCATCTTGATCTTCCTGTTGTTGGGTTTGTGGTTGTGGGGCAGATGTTGTAGAGTTGATTTTTGAATCACTTGGTTTATGTTCCAATTTAATACCTTTACTTTCAGATTTGTTTTTATTATGTACTTTATCTACGACATCCCAAACTTCGATTTTGACGATATCGTTCGAATCTGATACATGTAAATGTCAATAGTTTTCGACAACGAAAGTGGGTTCAAGCATACCTTTATAATGCCAAGGTATATTTGCTACTTGTATTTGTGGTGTAGATGCGTATTCTTCGTTGAAATCAGATCCCTGAAGTCGATGAACTTCTCGTTGTTATTTTTTTTTTTTTTTAATTTGCATAATCTTTTTTTTTTTTTTGTACATAAACTTACAAAGGTTGCTCTTGCCTGTCATGACATCTCCTCGTAATACAATTTTCACTATAAACGTTGGTAATTTGTTAGATTAATTACGTCAAATAAAATGCTATTTGTAGTTGATTTTACTATTGTATTGAACACCCTTTCGAAACGCATTACTCATAGCTTTAAAAGATGGTTGTGAAGGGGCTGCTTGACTTACAGTAGTGGATTCCTAGTACGTTTTAGTCTGATATAAATAAATTCATATATATATATATATATATACAAACCTTCTTTGCTGTCGCTCCACTTCCAAAAGACCACCAAGAACTCATTATTGTGTTGTTGTGGGAAGAAATAACAAGGTGTATATTTGTATGCCGTTTGATAAAGCCGACTTTTGTTTATTTAAATGACGTAAATACCAAGGTATCACGATAAAACCCAATCGACAAAAGACTCCTCCTCCACCAGCAATGTTAAGACCTGAAATAGCTTTCTCCTTTAAAAAATCATAGCAAATAGTTTATTCATAGTATAACTTTGGATTGAAAATTTGCTACAACTACTTCAAATGTTATAAAATGCGCTTGGTTAAAGAAAACTACTCTTTAATTATAAAAATCAATTGCAAAATAACAATTTTTAAAATTTCAATTGTTTTGTGGGGTTTAGAGATTTAAGCATTTCTCATCTAAAAAAAATGTATTCGTTCACAAAAAATAGTATATACTCTACCGTAAAAGTGATTCACGATTACTGTGTATTATCTATTAGAAATAAACTCTATAAATATCAGACTGTAACCGTTGTATCAATACTGAAGAATTCAGTACTTATCAGCAAGTAATAGCATGATCGATTGATTTTTGCAATTTATCATTGTCGCAAGTATTGCCTAACGGCCTGAAATTTACTTCGAAAGGTTGAATGTGTCCGTTTTTTTTTTTTTTTTTCTCTTTTCACTATCTTTTTGTAATCTATTGCATTCAAAATGACAGATTCGCCGTTAATGATTGTTTATTGCAACGATATTTTTGACAGCGAGACCGATTATTTTTGCGACCTCATGGTTGATTATGGTACGAATGAAATTATAAATAATTCTGCGTATCATCTAATCTTCTTTTATTGCTAGATTGGCTCCCAAGAGTAACGCCGAGAACAATTAATAGAGCACGACAAATCATGCTTGATTACTATGAAATAGTTTCATACGATTATTTAAAAAATGCAAATGGTAGATCATTAATCAATATGAGACAGGAATGCAAAGCTGCATTTGAAGAAGCTTTACAAACCACTCAACCAGAGAATTGTTTAGTCATTGGCCGTAGATTGGCAAAATTTGCCATTGGTAATATAGGAGATGCTTATGGCCAAGTCCATAATATAGTTCATGCAAGTGGAAAGGTTACAAAATTTTTTGTTATTCCTTCTACAAGACGACCATCGAAACGTCGAAGATCAAGAATGCAAAGGTAATAAGCATCGATGTAATAATAATAACGGCATCTAGCTAATATCTTGATTATATACAGATGGTTTAGATTTTTTTTGAGGTTCCTTGATGATGAATACAACTAGTGAAAATATAAGTCTATTAATTAATATACATCATACCCCATTTTCAACTCAAAAGTCCCAACAAACTGATTTTATATATAGTAATACATCCTTCCACCCATCATCTATTTCTTGTAAGTCTAATGAAAAATTTCATAATAACTGACATCCAATAATCTTCAAACGTTGCAGTACCTACTCGAGTAAAATTTGAATTTTCATAAAGTATCTTCTTTCTAGCCTCAAACTAAATACTATCCAGGGATACCATAGACACTGTTAAATACATATGAATTGGTCGCATTATGCTCCTTGTTACTAGACTTATTTTATATTTCATGAGAGACTCAAAACAAGTAAAATTCGCTGCTTTCTCCTTAAAAACTAGGTCCGATTTTTTATCTATGCTCAGCTTTTTTTTTCACTAAATAACATCAAGAAAAATTACATTCTAATGTACCTGAGATGTTCAAGTTTAATTCAAAAACAAGTATCCAAAAATATCCTATTTTTTACAATTGGTATTAATTTTTCAGTGCTAATGTTTCAGATTTCTACGCGTATTTCACTGCTAAAAATTGAAAACTTTAAGCCTTTATATCTTTTCAAAAAATTAAGCTATACTAGCAATTTCCAATAATAAAACTTACTCGTTTTGAAGTGCCCTATAACATATTTTAGCATGAAAAAATTCTGAGCAGTTTTATTTTTTTTTTCATTTTTTTGACATTTTTGTAGTGGATTTCAAAATATCCGTTAAATTAATTAGCATATTTCTTGCATTCATTTCATCAACCTTGTTGAGCTCTCTCGGACCCAATTTAGTTTTTTTCAAAATATTGATTTTTTGTAGAGATATCCTCAAAAATATGTACAAGAGATACTCTCGCTTCTAACTTCAATTTTCCCCTGTATACCCTTATCCCAAATTCTGAATTTGAAAAAAAAATTGGTAAAAATCTCGATTTCTCTGCAAAAAATGTAGCTAAAAGGTTTATAATTAGCTCAATAGATAGATAATTTTGCTATGCATTATTCTAGTTACTTATAGTTAAAACATGCTTATAATAAGTTACGTATATCTTCAAAAAACCTCCAAAATTTCACCCAAATTTTGTGCAAAATTTAATATGAAATATCTGTCTAAATTTTTTTTAGATGGATGAAGAATCTAAAACTGTATAACAACCATTTAATACGTTAAGCCAACTTGCTTTGCGGTTCATGAGTTATTAAACGAATTTGTTTTTTGAATCATTTTCTGATCGATTTGTCAAATCGATTTTGAAACCCAGCTAATATAGAGTTTAAGCTATAGTGTGAGCTATTATTTGATTGTCTCGACGAAAAAACTGATATTTTCTTATGGAAATACTAAAAAAGAAATAGGACTAATCAATATTTATTTAATGCCATTCCAAACTCCAATTTCGAAACACAAGTTACGCTTTTAATAATTGTTCAAGAAACTCTCTGGTCGCATAATACAAAATAGAGAAAAGCAAAGTTCAAATATAAAACATTACATTCCTCGCGATTACACCTTTTTTACTGTACTATCTTTGTTGGTAGATAAAAAGGATACACTGGAAAGGGTATATTTTTTATGTAGGATAAAAAGATTTATTGGTAGGACAGTGATGTAGTAACGCGTAAAATGCCAATCTTTGAATCCTGAACCTGCTATCCACAGATTTATTTGATGATTTTCTCTTCAAGGAATAGAGCTATAGGTGCAAATAGCCTCTTGTTTTGTAGATGTAAGTCTACCCTGTTATGTTAATATATTGTTTAAATAAAATAAATCAAAAAGTAGCACTTTTTCTTCAAGAAAACCCCAAATTCGTAATTTATTTTTCTGTATATTTTGTTAAAAAAAAAACTCTAGGAAAACTATACTGTTATATTTAAAATAATGGGCTGTACAGAAAGCATTTACTACATTAACTCAACTTGACGCATATTTGTTTTGTGTAATTTTGGGTAAAGAATTCTGGGGCTTTTGGAAATAACTTTCTGAACTTTACTGTGTTCATTATGAGATCCTTCATGCAACCAAATGGCATAGATTATAATACGTTTTGCATAGACTAGTGAAACAAAAAATTTGAGTATATTTTAAATGACTTGACTAATGCTGCTATTGATTTGCTATTCTACTTTTTGTTATCTTAATCAAAGCACTCCATGTTGTTGCTTTGAATAGAAATCCCAAATAGAATAATATTCAAGCAATAACATAATCCACAGAAACATATTCGCAAAACTTGAAAACCCAATAATCTTCATGATATGTTTGCTACTGGCGGCATGGATACAGTATATAGTACTGGTAAAGTATTTCGTATGAAATCTGATGTATTTTCTATCAATTGTAGCTAAAAAGCTTACACTGCCCGATCTGTCTTGTTTCAAATACTTTTACCCTATATCTTCATCTAAAGTGATCAAAAGGAACTGGTAATGTACAAGTATTGTGAAGATTCTTGAGAAAGATCATAAAAGATAGATATGCCTTCATATAAAAACATTCGTCATCTTTTCTTTCCCTTTTTTTTTTTTTTTTTTTATCCTCGATTTTATCATTTCCAATAACATTAACAAAGAGACGACTAAAATTTAAATGACCAGTTCCCTGACGCAACGTACATATTTGGCAATTACTCTGCACTAAATGTTCGATATCAGGAACCTATCCGTGGAATTGGTTTCAAACGTTTACTAAAAAAACATAATATGAATGTATTTCTAATTGATGAATTCCTTACAAGAAGTAGAATATGTCCCGAATTTAATGATAGATCACTTGTAACATTCAGAAATGTTGAAAATTCTCGACCACACAGACAGCGCACATGACCAATAGTCAGATGCTACGGTTTAATAAAGTATACATGTACACTACTGATTTGGCTATTGATTAATTTATTTGCTAACGTACAACTTCTAAGATGTACAAATCAGAACTACATGGACCATGACCTGCCTGCTCGTTTTGAGTGCCGTCTGTATGATCGTGGTTTGGCAGCATGTTTGAACATGCTTCAAATCCTGTTCTCAATAAGAAATGGTAATGGAATTCCTGCCCCATTCCAACCAGGAAAACGACAACAATAATCAATCCTCATCAGTTATCCCCGTTGGTACCCGAAATGCATCAAGTGTAAGTATGTACTCCTTGTATATTTTGGTTCATGAGGTATACTAAATTTCTTTTGAAAATCCGGAAACTTTATTTAACAGTGTACTATATTATACAGAAAAAATTAAAAAAGGGGTAAATTAATAAATTACGATAAAATTCTATAAAGATGTTGATGGAGATGTATTTTTAGATATGGTTGATAAACTATTATTTGATTTTTCTCCATCAGTTTTGATAATATCATGCTCAACTTGTTTGATTTTTTCTTGAGTTTTTTTTTTCCAATTTGGGTGCTCGTTTTTATCAATCACGGCATCAGAAGCGTCATTTTGAGAATCTTCTACAACGACATGAGTTCCTTCTTCCCAAACCTCAATGCGAGGGTGAATACTTTCGCTATAATGATGAAACATATCTTTCGCATCATGCTCATCAGCCATAGGAGTAAGTTCGGTTGTTGATGAACTGTTACTGCCGTGATTATGATCTTTGAGTCTTCTAAACAAATTCTTGATGCCACTGTTGCTATTGTTTGTGGGTTGTGTTTCCTCTTCTCCCGATGAATCTTCGCCGTCTTTGGTATTTTGACGCAGTAACCAACCTTTAAAACTAGATACGCTCGCTTCATTGCGATCTGTATTGGATAACTGCGAACTTTGTGCTGTTGTTGTTGTTGTTGTTGTTGCACCTACACGGGGCTTCACTGGTTCCAAAAATCGAATGGCTTGGCTTGTATTGTAAGAAATGGCACTGCCTCGTCTAGTGTCTTGATCGAACATTGGGTCTGGTAATGCTAATTTAGATTGACTGGTATTGTTAACTGCCTCTGATGAATCATCTGGTAAGAAATCTTCCTCTGCCAAATCCGAATCCGAATCGTGTCGAGGATCATTCATGTCTATAGTGATGCCATTGCTTTCTTTGTTATTATTACGTTCATGCTGCAATGTATTATATAATGTATTCCGCTCTAATACCGTCAAGTCTTCTTTTTTATGATGATGGTGATGGTGGTCTCCATCTTTCTTAAGAACTTGTTGACCAAATTGTAATTTTGGTAACCTTAAAACTTGATTGCTACTGATACTTGAAATCGACAAAGTTCTAGTACGGATTCGTTTTCCGAGCTTAAACAAGGGGATTGTAGTTCCATGCACAATAACCGAACAAAATACAATAAACAATACTACAGGACTGATGATTCTAATTGAAACAGGAGCTTCTTTACCTTCATGAGCAATTTCTAATTCCTCTTTTGCGATGATGGATAAAAATACAGCACCTACACCCATTGGACCAAACCAACCACTAAAAATAGCTTCACGGTAAGTTTTCATGGCTGGCATCACTGGTTTCAATAAAAGTACAATAGGTAATCTTCGGAAAAATAAGACCAAAATGGCAATGACAACTAAACGCCATGGAGTCAATCCCAATTCAGCATTACCAAAATCGGACCAAGGCTTATGTTTTTTTTTTTTAGTAAACATTTATGCAGGAATATGTACTCAATTTTACAGACTTACAATAATAGCACCAATATATACAAAGATGGCCAGGTTCAACATCATATCAATTACTTCTTGAAAATGAGCTTCTTCTGTTTCGTGTCTAAACCAATCATCCCAAGAAAATGCATTTCCAGCAGCAAAACAAGCTAATAAATCATCACTACCAGAGAATCCAGTCATACTCATTACAAAGAGCTTTTTTCGAGTATGGAGAGTAGTTGATATTAATATAAAAACATATAATAAAGGAGGGAGAGGGGGATGAGAGGGAGAGGAGGGGGAGAGGAGGGGGGGGGATAATTACTTACTGCTAGTGCAATTGCAAATGCAAGAAACGACGGTTTATCGATGAGATGACTGAAAAATAACATTTAGTTTCAAATCATGTATTGTTGATTGATGAAACTTACTTTCTCTCTGACCATTGTAATACTTTTCTAGCTACATAACCTACGACAATACCAATAACACAGGAAAGTGCAATTTGAAATAAACAAGTGATATAAATCCATTTACCAATTGCAGTACCAACATTATCCTCTGCTATCAAGAAAATGGCTAGAAATAAAAATGGAAATCCCATTCCATCATTCGCACCACTTTTAGGAGTAAATCAAATATTAATAAATTTAGTTGTAGAATTTTACTGATATTTTACCTCTCTGCTGATAATGCATTTCTAATATGTGCTGGAACATGTTTTTCTGCAAATCTTCCTTTCACAACTGAATTTGCCAAAATCTATTTCGTGAATAAGTTACATTATACTATTACATTTATTATCAAATCTTACAGGATCAGTTGGGCAAATGCAAGCAGATATCACAAGAGCTTCCAACTAAACAATAGAATATATTAGAATATATCAAATTTTAATTATATGATAATTTACATAATTAAGTGGGGGAACCAACCCCCATATAAACAATCCGCTTATGAGCCACATGAACATCATTGTAGGTATTAACAGCATAGACATGGTCAGCCATTCCTTCTTCATATAATGTCTATCCAAGTATGTAAGTAAAAATGATATTTTAATGAAAATGTCTTACTTTGGTAATTCAATTCCAACAGCCATGACCTATATTATTGATATGAGTTATATATATATATATATATATATTATATATACATAGGAGATATTATACTACTACAAGTACCTGAATAGCAATGATACATCTAGTTAATTGTTTTGTAATCTCATCGTGATCTGCCCAACTGTATGGATTGAATCCATTCGTAACTAATGGACCGGCTATAATTCCGACGATCACCGCCACCACTAAATTTGATTTCAATATTAGTAACCATGGCAACCATAAATCAATTGATAACAGCAAACAACATTACATGCTTCGGAGAGAAATAGTTTTTCTTTCAGGAACATGGAAATATACCCAAAGAATAAAATAAATCCACTTAGAATTGCGATGGCAATTGTAAATGTGGATATCTCACCCGGAATAAGATTGATTGTCATGATAATGCAAAAAATCTAGTCGACTTGAATTTTTCCCTTTATAGATAGTTTTTTTCTCAAAATGTGTAACAATACGCTTAAAAGAGTAGAAGAAAAAATCGCGAGACAGAGAAGGAAAGGAAGAAGAAGAGAGATAAAAAAAAGACCCTTGGCGAGTTTGAGATGTAAATGGAATTTTGTCAATTGAGAAAAGCCATGCCAAGCAAAACCAACCAATATTCATAAAAACAAGGGAAATGCGGTATTTCAATGAGGAAGAATGAAACTGGTGAATGTATCAAGATGATCCTTTTTGAAAAGGGTCTCCTTTTTATAAATGAGCCCCTCAAAGACTGACTGGCTGATTGTAGAAAACGACATAGGGAGTTGTTATCATGCTTGTATTTATATTTATATTTATATTTGTATAAAACACTATCATAAAGTAATTTTGTATCTTTTTTCTTTTCATACCAATATGAAATCATTGCATTGTGTTTACAGTGGAAATCGCTTTGCAGATCAATATACTCTTGATTTAGAGGGATTTGTAAGTTTGTATTTCACTATAAACCCAATTGATGATTAAGCATTTTTTATAGATGAGTCCTCATGAATTTACTGCTACAATCAACACATTTAATACCGCAGCTTGGCATTATCCTCCTCCAACATCTTTTACAGGATCAATCAATTACTACCTCATTTGCTTAGCAACGTTAATCTTAGCCGCAGTGATCGTTGCAATTCACCGTACACATCAAATTGGATTTTTATTAACATTGCCATTTACATTTTTATTTACGAGTATTATTGTTATCTATTACAGAAAGAGACAAAAGAGCAAGGTCAGTTGGCTTGCATGAATGCAATGTACCAAAGAGAAATATATCATTAATTATTCTTGCTGCTACTAGTTTGAATCTGCTATGATCCATCTTTGTAGTTGCATGAATGCAACTGAAAATGTACGCGGTATCAATTTTAGATTGACTTTTTTGACTCCTGAACAGCAGATATCCACTCATCCATCATCCTCCTATGTAAGTTGTGACATGAATCTAGAATCAGATTATTTAACAAAATGCAATCAGGCCATCACTATCGAGTTCGATGATCGCTATAATCTATTGCATCATTTCTCATCAAATATTCCACCATCCTACAGCACTAGCATTACTATATCACCACCACTTTACGACGTAGATGTTGCTAAACCATCAAATACATATTATCCATTGAAAGAATAAACCTTTCATGTATTCACAACGGAGTTCCATGACGTACAGCATTGTTAAATTGATTGGTGCAATATATTAATAATAATAAAAGTGCCGCTTATTTATTTATTTCCCTTTCCTTTCTGCCTCTTGCTCTTTCTTTTCTCTTTCTACTTTTTTCCCTTTTTTCCCTCCTTAATAATTTTTAATTACTATGAGAGAGCCTAATCTTTGTTTTCCTTCTCAAAGTAGAGCAGCCGTATGTATTACTTCTGCTCTTTATGATAGAAGAGCTTTAGATTGTACTGCCACCTTACCTCTTGTTAATTCGCTAACCCATTTAGCCTATTTAACTTCAACTTCACCACGTATTAGAGAGATTTTATGTTTGGATGGTGGATTAGAAAAACTAGTTCGCATCTTGTCTCAAACATCTAGCAGATCAGACAGGCTTACTTTATGGAAATGGACTCTTGCATTTCAATCTATTGTAAATGTCGGCGTAAGGGGCACTGAGCAAATAAGAACAAAGGTAGTGGATACTGGTGTAATCCCTTTTGTATTGACTATACTCGGTAACTTTACAAAATCTTACGAGATTATTAATGGAAAAAAAGAGATTAAGCGAGGTAATGAATATATCCATTTATATTTTTCATGCTTATTAATTTCTTGTTGTTGTTGTTGTTGTAGATCCTATTTCTTCTTCGCCATCTACATCTAGTGGTATCTTATCCAAAGGCTTATTAGGTTGGTATTCCGACTATGCATTTCTTTTTTTCTATTTTTTTTTTTTTTTATTTTCTGTATCACTAATCAAAATAAAAAATTTCCCATATTATATAGATACTACTCCATTGTCCTCTTCCACCTCTTCATCGTCTTCTGCATCAACATCTCAACAGCAACCACAAAATCAAAACTCAATTACCAAATTACCCTCAGTATCTCCAACTAAAGCAGCATTACGTCGCTCTACATTTCCCTATGTTAAGGTAGATCCCGCTCAAAGGCGTTACAGACGTATTCACAAAGAAAGACAAGACCCTAAATTCCCAGAATTGGAAAATGTATTTCATCGAGAAGAAGATGTCTTGTTGTGCTTACAATTGCTGGCTTATCTTTCTAAATACCCCCATATTCGTGATTTATTTAATACTGCGTACATCAAAAATGTATTTAGCGTAGTAGAAAAGTTTTGTCATAGAATTCACCCTGGACCTATACAATATTGGGCTGGTGTCATTATGCGAAATGCATGCCGTAAAGATGAAACGCGCGGTGGTATAAGACGTTGTGCTAATATGTCTTGTGGCAAATGGGAATCTCAACCTCGTGAGTTTGCCAAATGTAGAAGATGTAGAAAAGCAAAATACTGTTCAAAGGCTTGCCAATCTAAGGCTTGGGCTGATGGACATCGTTGGTGGTGCGTTGAAAGACATTCCTCCATTGTTCGTGATACCAATACTACTGCTGCCACTGCTGCTACCACACCTGCTACTATCTCCACTACAGCCACTACAACCACTGCTACCACTCATGGTAGATCCAATACTGTTCCCATCACTTCTCATGTCGTTAGTCCTGCTGCAACTACATCTATCTCCAATATTACTGCAAGTCCTGTTTCTACAACCGCCGCCTCGGTTAATTCCGTTGGTTTAACTACTACTATCACTGCATCAGTATCGGCCAATTCACCAGGTGCCACTCCTTCTACCACTACAACAACAAGAGTGTATCATCATCCAGTTCGTCAGAATCAGCACACCTTTGATATTGTCATTGGTATACCTCGTAATAATACAATACATCAACATCAACCATCTCAACAAGATCAACAGCCCCAACAACGACAACAACAACAACAACAACAAACACAAGATTCAAATAATACTTTACCTACGCATTCATCATCTAGTCATCGTAATACTAGTAGTAATAGTAGTATTTCTAATATGACACTCATTGAACAAGGTACAGACAATGCCGAAGGATCAGACACCACAACTATGCTTATGGATATGGGCGTACATATGGAACTATGAATTATGTAATTTTAATGTTATTTTTATATTCTATTCTTTGCTGCTACTATGCCATGTTAATATACATGTACACACTCTTTCTTATCTCTTTTTTTTTTTCTTTTTTCAATTAACCCCTTGATTCGTTATACAACAATATCTCCTTATCAAGTATACCTCTCCTTCAAAACAGCCCCGCTTGCTACTATATTCTCCTTTTATACTCCTTATTATTATTATTATTATTATTATTATTATAATGGCATTTCTTTTCTCATTTTCTACAATATATACACACACAAATTAACGCACGATTTTCTTTTTTTTTTTCAAAAACACAAATTTTAGATTTTTTTTCTTCTTTTTTTTTTTTTTTTTTTTTCTATTAATTATGTAACTTTTCTATAAATTAATGAATGTATACGTATATAAAAAAAATAAAGCAATTTCATTCCATTTTTTTTTATAATTATCTGGTGATGTGAATTCTCGAGTAATACATTTATTATTTAGAAAGAGAGGATTGATTTTTTCAAACACATGATATACTTTCAATCCCGATTATGGATGATCCTGATACAGCACAAATTATGCTTCTAAATTAGGCATGCTTGCAGTTGTTGATTTAGGAAAGTCTCGAGATTGATCAATTCAGCCCCCAATTTAAATGAGTATATATTGTAACAGATAATGTTTATAACGGCGATGTATTAAAAATAAAGATAAAAGAAAACTAATAGAATATTGCCAGTGCAGTGATATCTATTAAATGAGCACCAGGTTTTAAGTTGTCCAACTGTATAAATGTCCAATATAATAAGAGGCGCCAATCTCAAATACCAAGTTTATTCATCTACATCTCTACATCTCTACATCTCTACATCTCTACATGTCTCTATCTCTATATATACCAAGGCAAAAATGACCAGAATTTTTTGAAAAATCATGTTATTTATGAAAACCATGCTTAAAAAAATAAACATATATATTTTTATCTATTATTTAATACAAGAAAGAGGTATACGGTATATCAACTAATGAAAATTGTCATTTGGGTATTTTTGAGAATTTCATGCGGAACGTAAAATCGCATTATTATTCAAATCGATATCACTAACAAAAATGTGCGATAAAATGAATAATTTAGATGAATTGTGTCAATTAAAAAATTTCAGCAAGTATGAATATATTTTTAGATGAAATAGCATAAATAATATTGACGTTAAATTTGTTTTGATCGACTTTAAATCCTCTTTAAAATTTAAAATTTGTAAAATCAACTCTGTTTGGGGGGGGGCAATTAAGAGATTAAGAGTGCCAAAACTCATCAAAATACGGATCTTAACATATTTCACAGTGCCATAGAACTAGAGCAAGTAGTGTTTCATCTAAATTATAAAATTAAAACTTTATAACATTGCTTACTGATATAGTAAATGTAGTTTATTTAAAACTAGGAAAACTATCTGTCAAATCATATATTCATTGAAAAAAATTGCAAAATCTAGCCCGCAGGGCAACGCCGTAATTGAACCTGGCAATATCGAACTATTAGGTCTCTTATATACTATGATATATCTAAGTTTTTAATAAAAAAAAAGTATTTTTTTCAACTTTTTCTTATATTTAACCATGCGCGGTCTGAAAATTCAGTTTTTGTAGCGAACATTTTCTGGGCTCATTTTATCCTTACCAACACTCATGATTTTTATCAAAAAACAGAAAAATCAAATTTTGATACCAAAATCAAGGTTTAAATATACTATAATGTGAGAGAAAATTGTAGCTATAACTAATACACATTTTATAAAAGCTTAATATTAAAAGTTAAGTAATGAAACTTTGTACTTTTGTCTCAAAAACGGTTTTTTGGTTAAAGGGTTTTCATGTAATATTTTTCAATAAAAATGTTGGTTGTTTTTTATTGAGCAAATAGAGCGCAAAATTTGGTATATGTTCGTATTTTTTTTTATGATCGGTAGTATAATTGACTATAAATTTGCAAAATTAGAAAAAAAAAAACGAAAAGTATCAAAATTGATGATCTGGACAAGAATAATTTTTGAAATTAATATTCCGCCTGTAAGCCTTGTAGGTCTTAAAAATAAGAGATTTTACTATATTTAAAAACTTCTTTAAGAATCTACGATGCTGTACTCACTCGATTCAAGTTTATTACTGTAAATCTTTACACCTTTTAGTACTGTGCAATAGTTTATTTGATGACAATAAATCTTTACTTTCTAATTGTCGCGCTAGAGTTGATTTACATTAATTTTTCGTTTTATCTCTTTATCTCCAATGCAGTATTGGTATCGAGCCGGGTTTTGCCAGCCAAATTTACTAGTATAAGTTGGGCTCGACAACAACTCTACTATTCCAATGCCATAAAAATAAACATGGCCATCATTGGAATCAATAATCAAGGGTAACAAGGTAGAGTTGCTAATCATATGATATATTTGCAGTAAAATGTAGAATAAAAGCTTTGAAAAAAGATACAGTTTAAATCCTTCTGTATTCAAAAAATGGATAGTGTGCAATAGGTCTATATTTCTACTCTATTTATATTAGTTGTGCTTTTGTTATATCTGGGAGTTGCACCGTAACTGTCAGTGATCTATCAGAATTAGGAATAACCGAATTACCAACTTAGGACTTCTGTCAAACCGTGATGTTTAACATGCGAATCAGACAATGCTGCATTCCATACATATATCATCATGCTACTTATTAAATGATTGAAGCATGATTCCATTGTCTTCATGCAATATCCATATGTTTATTCTTTTTGGTAAATCAATTAGTTTGTTTGTGATTTTAAAGTTTATATTGAGCTTCTTGATTTACATAATCAAGGCGGTCTTTTAATGCCCGTTTTTTGGCATATTTGTTAATGATCCGCATAGAGCAATCCTTACTTTGATCTATGTGTTTCTTCAGCTTATTTTATGAATCAATTTGCTTTGTTTATGATTCGGTCTATTTTATTTATATGTTAAATTACTAATACTTTCTGTATTTACTGTTAAATTCATGTTATCTCTATTGAAATATTAGAGCATGGTTTTATGTGAGATAACATTTAATTTCTTATGTGGGGAAATAGTATCCTAGTTCAGCACAATATTCATTAAAAAAATTACAAAAGCGAGCTCCTCCACCCCTTCTCCCAGGGCGACGCCGTAATTAAGCGTAGCGAGATAGAACGGCTAGTTTTATGACTAGCTTAAATCCTTAAAATAACCAATACACAATACATCTACCACTTTTTGGTAGTAAATCCTAAAGTATATTCATTTATTCGTATTATAATTTGAGGACATCAATATCTATTGATCAGCTTTTTTTTTTTTTTTTTTTTTTTTTTTTTTTCAGAATCTATCAAACTTTGAAATTGACACATCCTATTGTACATAAAACAAATAAAGTAAAAATGAAATATGTATAGATATAGTTTTAGGGATTTTGCAATATATATAGTGAATGTAAAGAAAAGAATGTCAAAAATGAAATCAAGATAAAATGTAACCAAAAATATAGGTGAGAAATAAAATACAAGATGCAAGACAAAATACCTATTAAATGTTCTTTTTGAACATGATTATGTATTGTCGTGTGCTGAGATATATGTTTTACAGTAGATTCAAATAAATGTATACAAAAGATTACATATGAGATAAAAGATTATCTTTATTATTATTGTATGTTTTGATATTTTATACTAATTAAAAAGGCTACACACAAGGTATGTGTGTACCTGACAGTATACTGAATTGAAATGTCTAAAATGAGCTGATAAAAATATAAAATGGATGTCGAAAATAAAATGCTACAAACACCTCTATAATGAACAAAAACAAAAATATTACTTGAGGAGTAAGAGAATCGAACTCTTGACCTTCAGATTTGGAATCTGACGCTCTACCAATTGAGCCAACCCCCCTTTCTGATGATTTTTTTGCTTTTAGTTTATATATATCAACTATGGTAACAATTTTTTTTTGCACCGTGACTAAAGTCCGTATTACCTCGGTTTCCCTGCAGATAATACGTCCATATTTTTTTTAGTGTAGAAGAAATTATGTAAGCAATGAAAAAAATTTGAAAATATTATAATATGATGGTAATATTTTCAAAATGTGCAAATGAAAAAAGATTTAGGAATATAGAGAGCCCGTAGAAAGTATGAAATCTTGAATAAAGCGTTGGAGTATGCATGCAATATGCGAGATTCACCATTGTAGTATGAGCGTATCACTACACCGTATTCCACTATAAGATAATAATATATTCGTATTACCATGCGTATTCAGTGAGAATTAGTTGCAGTTGTTTAGGACATAGACTAAACTGGGTACATGTATTACTAATAGAAGTGCTCAAAGGGTTATTTAGACATGATTCTTAGCATAGAATGATAAGCATGAGGTTATTAATGATGTATTGCAACTTTATTTCATTTAGTTATGTTACATTTAGTCTATGATAAAATGGTGTAGTAGCCTGAGATCCTGAAGTTGAGTCAACCATGAATTCGTTCCTGGAAATGGAATTCAGCTATTCCATTTGTATAAACGTTCATTGTCTAAAATTAATCAAGCATTAATATTCTATATACTTAACTTGGTTGCATCCTACTAAACTTGCTCTGGTCAATCTATTATATCATCATGTTGTTGTAATCCTCCACTAGTTCCTTAAGTTTATAAAATCATTCTTTCATACACTCTGTATTGTAGACTCTATATCCGCGCTTCCAAAGTATATAAATACCCTAAATACTGATGTCTTTCAAGACGGATTCATTATCTTTTTTACCTACAGTATACTCAATAAATATATGTAGTTTCAACTTTATTTTCAAGTTATTTATTGTGTATATTAAACAAAATTAATAAGAACGAGCACATATATATACAAAACAAAGTTAAATAGGCTTCATGATAATTTCACTCCATGTATATAGCTAAATAAAAATTTTCCTAAACAGATACGTTTAAAATACTCATTTACATATAACATTCTTCGTCATACAAAGAAAACTATCAATCTACGGTAACTTACTGTATACAGTATGTCCACATAAGTCTTTAGAATAATAAATGGATATTGCATCACTACTACATGACAATCTCGAATAGGTATCAACTCAAAGCTAAAAAATCAAGGCTTAAAGATCCACGTACAAATAATTCTCAAAAGTTATATCCCAAAAATCCAGGCTTCAGATCAAGTATCACGACTCAATGCTGTCATTAATAAAGCAGAGCAAAATTTTTAACGAAGGTCAACAGAATTCAAGGCGTTATCAACTACACAACTACAAAGATATTATATCTATTTTGTTCTCTATTTAATGGCAATCTAATATATCACAGATGTGGCTCATTGAAAAAACGTCCTCTCTATATATTAGAAAAATAAATAATCCTAATGCCATTATCACGTATTCATTTCTCGTTTAGTTCTTATTTGGGAATTACCCTCGCCACATCATATGATGTTCAAAGATCCAAAAGTCTTTATTTTTAATTTACTATTATATTGATATCTGTACCAACTATAAACGTTTTGAAGATCTTTATTATATGTTATAACAGAAGACAGTATACAACGAAAAATTCAAAAGTAAGATTACAACTACCACAACTACACTAACATTTAGCCGCTACTAATGTTAGATCAGATCTATATACTCAGAAATACTAATTACATTATAATAGGAATGACTCATCTTGAATCATATCTATAAAAGTGCTCCTTGTCTCGACCTAATCTATCCTTACCAAAACATATATAAACACTTACTCAATTTATACAATAAAAGGTAGATTTAAGCAGAATAATTCATTAGATACTTGGTTATGACACATCATTATATACAGAATTGAATATAAATATCAGCAAATTAAATACGTTGCATTTAAAAGCTTGGTAAAAGCATTTCACATTTACAATAGCCAGAGATGTCAAATAATTGGTCATTCGCAAAGTTCCAGTAAACAGCATTATGTCTTTTTCAAGCTGTATTTTATAATGCCTCACTTTGATGCAAATGTGCAGCTTTATTTGCATTATTTTGATTTATTGTAAACGTATTTTTGATGGAGTAACAATACATCATACAGAAATCTTTAAAAATCAACTAGATGAGTAATCATTTTTATTGATTAAAAATTGAAATATGAAGACTCTTGTAGATTTTCATTTTTAAAAATACAAAATGTGCAGCATTTTTTTTTGTTTATTTGCATTATTTTACTGGATTCTAGCTACAATTTTGATCGAGTAATGATGCATTTTCTCCAAATTTATAAAAATTGACTAAATGACTAATGATTTTAATCACTCCAAAACGAAACATTAACGTATTTGCGTTTCTGTTTTTTTGGTATTGCAATGTGCGCAAAATGCGCCGTTTTTATTTCCACCTTTCTTCTTAATTGTAGCTGCATTTTCCATGGAGTAATGACAGATATACCATCGAAAAACATCCTCAAAAAATGGTTCAAATGACGGGAGCCACTAATATTGCTTAAAATTTGAAAGAGCGTCTAAATTTCTGGGCTATAAATCGGCCAGTCATATAGTTCTATCAAAATCTCGAAAAAAAATTAATGTCTTGTTTCAAAATCGACTCTCGGACTTTAAATGGGATCGCGCGCTTTAAGCTCTAGTCTATTTTTAAGCTGTAAATGTGCAAAATACTAGAAATTAGAAAATGTTTCCAACATTTGACAAGAAACTGTATATTTACCGCCACCTGATCATTAAATGGTTTTTGTAGCTCATCTAATTCTGCATTAATTTATGGTTTCATATAAAGAATTTTACTCTCAAACTGTTTCATAAATACAGATTCTTTGTGCACCACAGCTTTGCATTTAAGTCAACTATCTTTCATCAAATCTTAATTTATCTATAACTCAATAAAAAATTTATATTTTTTGAAGATTTAAAAATTATCTAGTAGATAAAATTGCATAAAATGTACTGGGTATTTACTGCGAATTATTAGTAGATCAGTTTATTCAAGAAACAAAGGTTTTCAATTTTTTAATATTTATTTGCTTACAGTTACTTAAATCAATATTTAAAACCTAAACTTTTTTGAAAAATAAATTCAAAGCACATTGCACTTTATGCACGACAGCATTGGCCATGTATAAGGACGACATTTAATTATTAAGTTCAGTGTCCTCATTTCCGTATATGCTGATTTTCACTGATTTAGGACGCTATTCCTAATTTCAAATTACCTATTTTTTAGCAACAAACCCCATTTGGAAAAAGGGCGCTCTTGATTCGTACAATTTATCTAGCAAATTCATGGGAGGTACTAAAGTTATTTAGATCCTCTTTATTTCCTTTCAGTGAACGAAATCTCTTTACTTGATTAAATTTCTAGTTTTATTTAACATAAAGATATTCTGAAAAAATAATCGGATATAAGAAATCCCTAGCGGACTAAGTTTATCTAGCAGTTACCAAGAACGGTTTGGACTCAATTACAACACCATATTATTTTTTCCCAGCAGTTAATCAATCAAGTAGCTATCAAATCAACATTAAAGCGCATTTAGCGCATCATTGAAACAAGAAAACTCACAAGCTCTGCAAGCGCAGTTAAATTACGATTGATCCTCCATTTCAATTCATAGCTTACTATCAAACAGATTTAATGGTTCAATAGTGCCTTAAATGACATCTCAGGATCTTAATGTCAAATCAATATAAAAGACTATACTTTTATACCTAAATAAATAGCATCTTGTTTTTATTATACAGTTGAAGAACTGATTTATTGCTCATTCTTTTTTAATTGTAATCTTTTTTAATTATTATTTATCAAACCTGATAATATACGACAGCAAAGACAACTACCAAAATTACAAAGTAAACGTCCTGTTTATGCATAATAAATGTTGTAGTGCAATGTGCTTTGAATTTATTTTTCAAAAAAGTTTAGGTTTTAAATATTGATTTAAGTAACTGTAAGCAAATAAATATTAAAAAATTGAAAACCTTTGTTTCTTGAATAAACTGATCTACTAATAATTCGCAGTAAATACCCAGTACATTTTATGCAATTTTATCTACTAGATAATTTTTAAATCTTCAAAAAATATAAATTTTTTATTGAGTTATAGATAAATTAAGATTTGATGAAAGATAGTTGACTTAAATGCAAAGCTGTGGTGCACAAAGAATCTGTATTTATGAAACAGTTTGAGAGTAAAATTCTTTATATGAAACCATAAATTAATGCAGAATTAGATGAGCTACAAAAACCATTTAATGATCAGGTGGCGGTAAATATACAGTTTCTTGTCAAATGTTGGAAACATTTTCTAATTTCTAGTATTTTGCACATTTACAGCTTAAAATAGACTAGAGCTTAAAGCGCGCGATCCCATTTAAAGTCCGAGAGTCGATTTTGAAACAAGACATTAATTTTTTTTCGAGATTTTGATAGAACTATATGACTGGCCGATTTATAGCCCAGAAATTTAGACGCTCTTTCAAATTTTAAGCAATATTAGTGGCTCCCGTCATTTGAACCATTTTTTGAGGATGTTTTTCGATGGTATATCTGTCATTACTCCATGGAAAATGCAGCTACAATTAAGAAGAAAGGTGGAAATAAAAACGGCGCATTTTGCGCACATTGCAATACCAAAAAAACAGAAACGCAAATACGTTAATGTTTCGTTTTGGAGTGATTAAAATCATTAGTCATTTAGTCAATTTTTATAAATTTGGAGAAAATGCATCATTACTCGATCAAAATTGTAGCTAGAATCCAGTAAAATAATGCAAATAAACAAAAAAAAATGCTGCACATTTTGTATTTTTAAAAATGAAAATCTACAAGAGTCTTCATATTTCAATTTTTAATCAATAAAAATGATTACTCATCTAGTTGATTTTTAAAGATTTCTGTATGATGTATTGTTACTCCATCAAAAATACGTTTACAATAAATCAAAATAATGCAAATAAAGCTGCACATTTGCATCAAAGTGAGGCATTATAAAATACAGCTTGAAAAAGACATAATGCTGTTTACTGGAACTTTGCGAATGACCAATTATTTGACATCTCTGGCTATTGTAAATGTGAAATGCTTTTACCAAGCTTTTAAATGCAACGTATTTAATTTGCTGATATTTATATTCAATTCTGTATATAATGATGTGTCATAACCAAGTATCTAATGAATTATTCTGCTTAAATCTACCTTTTATTGTATAAATTGAGTAAGTGTTTATATATGTTTTGGTAAGGATAGATTAGGTCGAGACAAGGAGCACTTTTATAGATATGATTCAAGATGAGTCATTCCTATTATAATGTAATTAGTATTTCTGAGTATATAGATCTGATCTAACATTAGTAGCGGCTAAATGTTAGTGTAGTTGTGGTAGTTGTAATCTTACTTTTGAATTTTTCGTTGTATACTGTCTTCTGTTATAACATATAATAAAGATCTTCAAAACGTTTATAGTTGGTACAGATATCAATATAATAGTAAATTAAAAATAAAGACTTTTGGATCTTTGAACATCATATGATGTGGCGAGGGTAATTCCCAAATAAGAACTAAACGAGAAATGAATACGTGATAATGGCATTAGGATTATTTATTTTTTCTAATATATAGAGAGGACGTTTTTTCAATGAGCCACATCTGTGATATATTAGATTGCCATTAAATAGAGAACAAAATAGATATAATATCTTTGTAGTTGTGTAGTTGATAACGCCTTGAATTCTGTTGACCTTCGTTAAAAATTTTGCTCTGCTTTATTAATGACAGCATTGAGTCGTGATACTTGATCTGAAGCCTGGATTTTTGGGATATAACTTTTGAGAATTATTTGTACGTGGATCTTTAAGCCTTGATTTTTTAGCTTTGAGTTGATACCTATTCGAGATTGTCATGTAGTAGTGATGCAATATCCATTTATTATTCTAAAGACTTATGTGGACATACTGTATACAGTAAGTTACCGTAGATTGATAGTTTTCTTTTGTATGACGAAGAATGTTATATGTAAATGAGTATTTTAAACGTATCTGTTTAGGAAAATTTTTATTTAGCTATATACATGGAGTGAAATTATCATGAAGCCTATTTAACTTTGTTTTGTATATATATGTGCTCGTTCTTATTAATTTTGTTTAATATACACAATAAATAACTTGAAAATAAAGTTGAAACTACATATATTTATTGAGTATACTGTAGGTAAAAAAGATAATGAATCCGTCTTGAAAGACATCAGTATTTAGGGTATTTATATACTTTGGAAGCGCGGATATAGAGTCTACAATACAGAGTGTATGAAAGAATGATTTTATAAACTTAAGGAACTAGTGGAGGATTACAACAACATGATGATATAATAGATTGACCAGAGCAAGTTTAGTAGGATGCAACCAAGTTAAGTATATAGAATATTAATGCTTGATTAATTTTAGACAATGAACGTTTATACAAATGGAATAGCTGAATTCCATTTCCAGGAACGAATTCATGGTTGACTCAACTTCAGGATCTCAGGCTACTACACCATTTTATCATAGACTAAATGTAACATAACTAAATGAAATAAAGTTGCAATACATCATTAATAACCTCATGCTTATCATTCTATGCTAAGAATCATGTCTAAATAACCCTTTGAGCACTTCTATTAGTAATACATGTACCCAGTTTAGTCTATGTCCTAAACAACTGCAACTAATTCTCACTGAATACGCATGGTAATACGAATATATTATTATCTTATAGTGGAATACGGTGTAGTGATACGCTCATACTACAATGGTGAATCTCGCATATTGCATGCATACTCCAACGCTTTATTCAAGATTTCATACTTTCTACGGGCTCTCTATATTCCTAAATCTTTTTTCATTTGCACATTTTGAAAATATTACCATCATATTATAATATTTTCAAATTTTTTTCATTGCTTACATAATTTCTTCTACACTAAAAAAAATATGGACGTATTATCTGCAGGGAAACCGAGGTAATACGGACTTTAGTCACGGTGCAAAAAAAAATTGTTACCATAGTTGATATATATAAACTAAAAGCAAAAAAATCATCAGAAAGGGGGGTTGGCTCAATTGGTAGAGCGTCAGATTCCAAATCTGAAGGTCAAGAGTTCGATTCTCTTACTCCTCAAGTAATATTTTTGTTTTTGTTCATTATAGAGGTGTTTGTAGCATTTTATTTTCGACATCCATTTTATATTTTTATCAGCTCATTTTAGACATTTCAATTCAGTATACTGTCAGGTACACACATACCTTGTGTGTAGCCTTTTTAATTAGTATAAAATATCAAAACATACAATAATAATAAAGATAATCTTTTATCTCATATGTAATCTTTTGTATACATTTATTTGAATCTACTGTAAAACATATATCTCAGCACACGACAATACATAATCATGTTCAAAAAGAACATTTAATAGGTATTTTGTCTTGCATCTTGTATTTTATTTCTCACCTATATTTTTGGTTACATTTTATCTTGATTTCATTTTTGACATTCTTTTCTTTACATTCACTATATATATTGCAAAATCCCTAAAACTATATCTATACATATTTCATTTTTACTTTATTTGTTTTATGTACAATAGGATGTGTCAATTTCAAAGTTTGATAGATTCTGAAAAAAAAAAAAAAAAAAAAAAAAAAAAAAAAGCTGATCAATAGATATTGATGTCCTCAAATTATAATACGAATAAATGAATATACTTTAGGATTTACTACCAAAAAGTGGTAGATGTATTGTGTATTGGTTATTTTAAGGATTTAAGCTAGTCATAAAACTAGCCGTTCTATCTCGCTACGCTTAATTACGGCGTCGCCCTGGGAGAAGGGGTGGAGGAGCTCGCTTTTGTAATTTTTTTAATGAATATATCATATGATTAGCAACTCTACCTTGTTACCCTTGATTATTGATTCCAATGATGGCCATGTTTATTTTTATGGCATTGGAATAGTAGAGTTGTTGTCGAGCCCAACTTATACTAGTAAATTTGGCTGGCAAAACCCGGCTCGATACCAATACTGCATTGGAGATAAAGAGATAAAACGAAAAATTAATGTAAATCAACTCTAGCGCGACAATTAGAAAGTAAAGATTTATTGTCATCAAATAAACTATTGCACAGTACTAAAAGGTGTAAAGATTTACAGTAATAAACTTGAATCGAGTGAGTACAGCATCGTAGATTCTTAAAGAAGTTTTTAAATATAGTAAAATCTCTTATTTTTAAGACCTACAAGGCTTACAGGCGGAATATTAATTTCAAAAATTATTCTTGTCCAGATCATCAATTTTGATACTTTTCGTTTTTTTTTTTCTAATTTTGCAAATTTATAGTCAATTATACTACCGATCATAAAAAAAAATACGAACATATACCAAATTTTGCGCTCTATTTGCTCAATAAAAAACAACCAACATTTTTATTGAAAAATATTACATGAAAACCCTTTAACCAAAAAACCGTTTTTGAGACAAAAGTACAAAGTTTCATTACTTAACTTTTAATATTAAGCTTTTATAAAATGTGTATTAGTTATAGCTACAATTTTCTCTCACATTATAGTATATTTAAACCTTGATTTTGGTATCAAAATTTGATTTTTCTGTTTTTTGATAAAAATCATGAGTGTTGGTAAGGATAAAATGAGCCCAGAAAATGTTCGCTACAAAAACTGAATTTTCAGACCGCGCATGGTTAAATATAAGAAAAAGTTGAAAAAAATACTTTTTTTTTATTAAAAACTTAGATATATCATAGTATATAAGAGACCTAATAGTTCGATATTGCCAGGTTCAATTACGGCGTTGCCCTGCGGGCTAGATTTTGCAATTTTTTTCAATGAATATATGATTTGACAGATAGTTTTCCTAGTTTTAAATAAACTACATTTACTATATCAGTAAGCAATGTTATAAAGTTTTAATTTTATAATTTAGATGAAACACTACTTGCTCTAGTTCTATGGCACTGTGAAATATGTTAAGATCCGTATTTTGATGAGTTTTGGCACTCTTAATCTCTTAATTGCCCCCCCCCCCCAAACAGAGTTGATTTTACAAATTTTAAATTTTAAAGAGGATTTAAAGTCGATCAAAACAAATTTAACGTCAATATTATTTATGCTATTTCATCTAAAAATATATTCATACTTGCTGAAATTTTTTAATTGACACAATTCATCTAAATTATTCATTTTATCGCACATTTTTGTTAGTGATATCGATTTGAATAATAATGCGATTTTACGTTCCGCATGAAATTCTCAAAAATACCCAAATGACAATTTTCATTAGTTGATATACCGTATACCTCTTTCTTGTATTAAATAATAGATAAAAATATATATGTTTATTTTTTTAAGCATGGTTTTCATAAATAACATGATTTTTCAAAAAATTCTGGTCATTTTTGCCTTGGTATATATAGAGATAGAGACATGTAGAGATGTAGAGATGTAGAGATGTAGAGATGTAGATGAATAAACTTGGTATTTGAGATTGGCGCCTCTTATTATATTGGACATTTATACAGTTGGACAACTTAAAACCTGGTGCTCATTTAATAGATATCACTGCACTGGCAATATTCTATTAGTTTTCTTTTATCTTTATTTTTAATACATCGCCGTTATAAACATTATTTGTAACAACAGATATGTACATAACGTCATTTTGACAATTGCCATATCTTGGAGAGATAAACATCACATTAGAAATGAAAAAAAAAAAAAAATGAAAAAAAGTTGTCCTATATCATAATGATTTCCAATACCTTCCAAATGTCAAATGTATTTGCTATAAGGTTTATTTAATTCAAGATGTTTCAAAATGTTTGATGTTTAATAGATATGTAATGATTTGTTGTCGTTTTTATATCAAGGCATATATAAAATAAGTTTAGCAATAGAATTCATACAGCTGCTTTCAATTGAAAAGAGTTGATTGTTACTAAAATTTATTTGATTAATTAATTAAATTATTAAAGAGTTAAATTAAGCATGCATTGAGTGTCGGAACAATGTGTAGATGTATAAATATAATGCAAATATATGTGTATGTACGCTGACTTTGTGTATTTAAAAGGGTATTAGACGAGTGACACGGCCCAAGCATTTCGATTTGCCTTCCATAAATAATATTTGAGCGCCTAAACGCAAATAGCAAGGCTCATACATGAATCTAAATGTACATTTGCCTTGCTCACCTGATGAAATTACATTTCCAGACGAAAAAGTGGTTGATAAAGTCAAATCAAGATCAGCCATATTTGCAGTTAGACCATCATCGTTTTCATTGGCGTTTGTATAGTCCATTAAAGATTTTATAATTTTTGCATGCTGTCGTATTGAACCAGAATGAATCATGCCACATGTACCTGTGGAAATACCTGTTGCATGATACAAGACCATTAAATCTGCTTCGAATTCCATGTAACTTTTAGCTTTGTCTGCTCCAAGTAACACCATACCTTTGTGCAATTTCCAATCATCAAGATCACCCAATGCAAGTGTTGCTGTTTGTCCACAGTGTACATAAGGCACAGCCATACGATGTCTATGAATTGAATCAACCTGCACTTTAATAAATTCACCTTTTGCATTGGGACCTAAATGATATGATCGTTGATCGTTGACATTGATACGGCCCTGACAAAGAACACCACCTACCACAGTACCCACATCTACTAATAATTTAGGATTTTGCACTAAAACTGATAGAATTTACATTACCTGGCAATGTATACACATCTTCAATTTGAAATTCTGCAGGTTCTTCCAGTAATTCGTCATAATCCAGTCGCGTAGGCTTTGGCAAGCAGTTAAAAAACTTGACCAACAAATTCATATTAGAACCTGTGACATTAGAGACCATAAAAATAGGCAATTCCGGACCTCTTCTACTTGCAAAATAAGAGGCACAAGTAACCACATCAGTTTCATTTTGTACTACCACAGGTACTTTCTTCATCCAAGGTGATTTCAATATGGCTAATAATGAGCACAAGGTTCGCCGTAATTGATCTTGTGTTGCTAAATCACTTTTTGTAATGACAACGAAAACCGGTACACCCAACATGACGGCAATAGACAAATGCTCTCGAGTCATGTCAGAAACGCTCCCTGCATTACCTGCAATGACCAAACATGCATAATCTGGAGCGTAACCCATGAGTCCGGAAATAGTGGTACGAAGATATTTAGGAAAACCACATGTATCAAGAAATGTAATAATTTTGCTACTGCATTCACAGACATGCTCCCAGGTGCTGATATTAGTGGAAGCATAATTAATCAATTTTCCCTCAGAGTCATACCCGATTATTTCGTGTGATATAGATGAGCTCCTGCCTGATTCTAATTCATGTCGATGCCGCAGAAGGTTAAGTCTTGCTCTTCCTCGGCCATTATCTTTAGCTCCATGTGATAAATGTCCTAAAAGTGTAGATTTACCAGCACCTAATCCTCCTACCAAGACAATACGTAAATCTGTAAAGCGTTGATTGCCATCCTCACTAGGTCTTTTTCTAACTAATATCTCGGCTACTTTGTGTGTCTTTGCATTGTAAATTATATTGTCTTTTAATATGAATTCTCTCATGATGGAAACATCGGCTTCAAGAGCTGCTGCCATTTTTTTTAATGTGCTTATTGTCATTTCCATTTCTTCAACAGGCAGGCCTAACTCGAATATTAACAAATGGTAAAGTTTTAGCATTTTTTTTTATAGTATATTCACCTTTGATTGTACCATCGTCATCTACCCCAATTTCATAAAGTGCTTCTCCATTTCCTTCAGACAGTCTTTTTTTTTTTTTACACATGTTAAAAATTCTGATCAAAGTATAGTGATTGCTATCAGGTTTACCTCCATTTCATTTGTGTTATAAGGTGCTCTAAACGCTCCAGTGAAGGATTCACCAATTTGAGCTGTTTCAAATAAACAATAGATCAAGTCAATCTTTTTATTTATTTCATAAAAAAATAGCCACAATATCCTGCAAATTACCTTGTATTCTATATTTCCTTCATCGTCTATTTCGGGGGGTAATGTACCATAAGGGTAACATTTGGTTAGTAAAGATACTTGAAACTCGATAGAGTCTTTGGCCATTGATGCTTTCTTTGGGTTATGTTTATATATGGAGAATAGAAAAAGCAGGATATGCTACATTGTAAGTATGTTGCATTTTGAGGGTTGTGCGTATTTATTGATCGGACTGTCAAGAAGTACAAAAATTACGCAGCAGTTGCATTGTTCCTTATATATCATACTAATTATTACTCATAATGCATACATATTCGCTGATCTTGTGATGAGCAGAATGTAGGTCAAGATATCAACCTACAATTCAAGAAATATTTATTAAAAATTTGAATGTGCGTTTTCTTTAAAGGATTTTTCCATCACAATTTACTTGAAAACAATAACTTTTAGCACAATCAAAATACTATATAGCATGTCAAGTTTATTGGAATATTTTTTTGTTTTGCAAAGAACCTAAATGCCATGTTTAGAGTCAAAATAGTTGGAAGCTGCGGACATGGTCATGCTGGTAATCAAATCGTTTTTATGTTCATTCTTTTCAATTTCTTCTTCGGAGCCTCGTTCTTGCAACAATTTGACAAGCTATATCAACGAATAACTGTGTTAGCAAATATTTTATGTAGCATATATAATCATAAAATTACCT
Organism: Mucor racemosus; assembly: GCA_027405735.1. NCBI lineage: Eukaryota > Fungi > Mucoromycota > Mucoromycetes > Mucorales > Mucoraceae > Mucor > Mucor racemosus. The sequence continues at coordinate 391,421 of JAPEHQ010000013.1, read as the reverse complement.
CTTTGGCAGCATAACTAGCAACCAGCTTTTTTGCAGTAGCATGATGTACTTCATTTCCTTCTTCTTTTTGCTTCTTTTCCCAAATATTAACAGCTTCGTAAGCAGCAGCAGCAGCAATGAGTTCATAACTACAAAAATAATGTATTTAGCTTATATATAAATGAACGTATAGATATAGTTATAAATTACCTAGCCTTTGACTTTTTCTCTTTATAAACTTTCTTGTTGGCTTCTTCCAAATCTCTTTCGGACAAAACTTCATGTTTCTTGTGTCCCCAACCCTTCCAGTTACCAAACCAAGCCTTCATACGTTCACGCTTACTATCATCTTCATCTTCATCATCAGAATCAATCATTCTAGGAGGATCAGCCAACTCAATAGTCCAAAGTTGATTTGTGGCCTCTTCTAAAGGCTTTCTCTTGTAAACCATAACACGAGCATCTTCATTGATATCTTCATGGCGGATATCCGCAACTAATTCAGGATCGGATAAAGCATAAATATAGCCGGTCTCGGCTTCATATCCGAAGCGTTGGTCGTTGGCCTAATTATACTGCATTAGTAAATAATGTGATGATATAATTGAGCACTTACAGCATCTTGTTCCTTCATTTTGTCCAAATAAAGACGATTTTCTTTAGTGAAAATAGCTATAAATAATACATTAAAATCGTTACAAATATCTAATTTATAATAAAATTAAATTTACCAATAAAGCTTTCTGCCTTGTTGATATCCAAAACAAGACCTGTTAACTTGTTTGTCAAGAATCCGTTTTGGTGGATCCAAAGTTGGCTATCTCTTTCAGGAGAGACAGGCTTTTTGGTTGCCATGACAATCTTGGAGGAAACCTAAAAAAAAAAAAAAAAAAAAAAAGCAAGGCGTTACTAAGCAACAAGATGAATATATAAAAAAAAAAGGGGTAAACTTACAGTAGCCTGTTCAGGCTCACCTCGAATATCAAGGACGAGATCATTTAATTTAGAAGTAATATAAAAATATCCTAAAGGAAAAGTAGAATTTTCAGGTACAGTCATCTTGTAGTAATAAGTTTCAATAAAAATGAAAAGAAAAGATAGAAGAAAAGTTTATTTGTCATGTCAATCAAGTTGATTTAAATATTTGATTTGATTGTTGCACACTATACAAATTGCTAAGCCAAAATAAAATGAGTTTGTAATGGTGCAGTAGTTTGTGGTTTTGCTATAGAGTTTACGTTTGTGATTCCAAATGATGTATTTTATAACCATAGAGTACTCAGATGCATACACTTGCCATTTGGCCATGTTTCACAATCATTCACATTTCACCTTCTTCTTTAAGCTCAGGAGGGGGGTGTCCGGAAGGACAAGGATGTTACAAGTGCCTATTGTGACTCTACGATTATGTAGAACATCAATGATCAGTCGCGTTGTACGTGGTTTACCGCGTTTCCCTTTTTTTTAAACCTTCAAACATCATGTATATTCAACAGGTAAGGAGAAACATGTTAAAAGAACAATGATACTGTCGTAGTAATGCAGAATTTAGATTATCATTCAAGGGTTTAAATCCTATAAGGATCAGACGATTATCGATCCCTTTAGTCCCAAACACAATGTCATTGGTAAGATTGACCAAACTATGTTGTTAGTAGAAAAATTGATATCTTATATATAAATATAGTTGGTAGAAATGGTTCTGGTAAAAGTAACTTTTTTGCAGGTAAGAAATGAATTAAAAAAAAAATATTACTGACAAAATTAGACGATTAACATATTATTTGATGCAGCTATTCGTTTTGTATTGGGTGATGCCTATCAAAGTTTAACAAAGGAAGAACGTCAATCTTTACTTCATGTATGTTAACATACCAAAATCAAGACGCAGAATACTAATAAATATATATATATATATATGTATATATAGGAAGGTGTTGGTACGGCCACAATCTCTGCCTATGTCGAAATCATTTTTGACAATGCAGATAACCGCTTTCCCGTAAGTTTGATGATTCTCTAATATCAAAAACAAACAAACAAACTAATTTTTTTCAACATATGGTAGACTGGAAAAGAGAAGGTTGTTTTACGTAGAAGTATTGGTTTAACATTAGACGAATACTCACTTGATGGAAAAGCAACTAGCAAATCTGATGTCAATAGCTTCTTGGAAAGTGCAGGCTTTTCTCGTGCTAATCCTTATTACATTGTGCCTCAAGGAAGAGTAACTTCTTTGACTACTGCTAAAGATGAAGATAGATTGAAATTGATCAAAGAAATTGCTGGTACTCGTGTCTATGAACAAAAGAGACAAGAAAGTAACAAATTGATCCAAGAGACAGAATCTAAGCGTGAAAAGATCGATCAAGTCTTGATTTACATTGAAGATAGATTGGCCGAATTGGAAGCTGAAAAAGAAGAATTATCCGAATTTCAAGATATCGACAAAGATCGTCGTGCTATTGAATACAAGATTTTAGCTCGTGAAGGTGCTAGTGCTAATCGTAAATTGGATGATTTGGAAGAAGAAAGAAGAAGACACATTGCATCAAGTGATGGTCTTCGTGAAAGTTTTATCAAGAATGAGAATACCGTTCAGGTAAAATAGATTTTATAACTAATTACATTTGCAAATATCTAAACAATACACAATTAGCAACATACTACCAAATTGCGTGAAATTCAAAGAAATGTTCAATTGTACGAAGCCGAAAAGAAGGATTTACAAGATGAACGCGAATACTTGATGAAAGAAAGAGCTCAACTTGAACTTTCAGTCAAGGATTTAGAAGATTCTCAAATGTCAGAAGAACAATACAAGGCTGCTATGGATAGCCAATTACAAAAAATTGAAAGTGAAATCACTGCTAAACAATCTCAAGTTGATGAAATCAAACCTCAATATACTGAACTTACAGAGAAGGGACAACAATTGAGAGTACAAATGAGAACACTTCAAGCCGAGCAACAACACATTTATGCCAAGCAAGCTCGTGCCTCTAAATTTGCAGACAAGGGAGAGCGTGATGCATGGTTGAATTCACAAATCCAAGACATTACAAACAACTTGACCGTTCGTCAACAGCAACTCAATAATTTGGAAACAGAAAAGAGAAACGCCGAGCAAGAATTATTGTTGAAAGCTCGTAATATTCAAGAGATTAGAACAAAGAATCGCAGTCGATATGAGCAGCGCGAGAAGCTTGCCAATGAGGAAATTCAACTCAAGGTAGAGCGTGATGAAGCTACTGAAGAAAGAAAATCTCTTTGGCGTGAAGAAGCTAGAATGGATTCTTTGCTTCGTAATTGCAAAGATGAGATCCATAAGGCTGAAAGAACATTAGCTCACTCCATGGACAAGAATACTAGTATGGGTTTAGCTGCTGTTCATCGCATTGCTAGAGAGCATGGCATCAGCGATCGTATTTATGGTCCCGTTTTTGAACTCTTTGAAGTAATTCCTGCATTAGAAACAGCTGTTGAAGTAGCAGTAGGAGCAGCTTTGTTTCAAGTAGTTGTAGATACTGATGATACTGCATCTAAACTTTTGGAAATTATGGCTAGTCAAAAATCAGGACGTATTACATTTATCCCCTTGAATCGTGTTAAGCCTAGACAAGTGGATTATCCTCAAACTGAAGATGCTACTCCTCTTATCGGCCAACTTCAATTTGATGCTAAATATCAAAAGGCATTTGAACAAGTCTTTGGTGGTATTATTTTGAGTCGTACATTAGAAGTAGCCACTAGTCTTGCAAAGACTTATCAACTTACTGTTGTTACTGCTGAAGGTGATCGTGTTGATGGTCGTGGTGCCATTACTGGTGGTTACATTGATACTAAGCGTTCTCGTTTGAGTGCAGCTAAAAAGTTTAGAACTTGGCAAACCAAATTGGAACAAGAACAACAACGTGGTCATCAACTTAGGCAACAAATAACTGATATGGATCAGAAGGTTACTCGTATCATTAGTCATTTACAAGTATTGGAAGCTAAAAAGAAAAAGTTGCAATTTATTGATGAAGCACAAAATATGGAAGCTAAATTGAGAAAAGAAGAAGATTTACTCAAGAGTTTAGTGAATCAAAAGACTAGAGCATTAGATAATATTCGTGTTCATGGTCAATTGCTCGAAAAACAATTAGCAAGCTATCAAAACGAACTTTCATCTGAACCTTCTCAACTGCTTATAGCTGAAGAGCAAGAGATTCTCAAGAGAAACACTGCTACTATCGAACAAATTGGTCAACAATTAACTGAAACAAGAAAATTGAGACTTCAAGTAAAGAGCAAATGTTTAAAATATAACTTACAATTATTCACATACTGTTTCCAATAGATCGAAGAGCGTATTCAATCATTAACCGATAGTTTAAATAACGACCTTTTGCGTAGAAAGGAAGAATTAGCAAGTAAAAAGGATCGTGTATTAACACATGGTAGTTTGGATGATTTGAAACGTTCCAAATATGAACTCAAGTTGGTGACAAAGAAATTGGTTGACTTATCAAACCGTATCGGTGATTTAGATAATCAAATTGATCAATTGCATGAAGATGACGTTAAGATTAATGGTGTGTTGGAACAAGCAGTTGTAAGTATCATTTAAATGTAAATAACCTACATTTTTTAACATCAACTTGTTGTAGGAAATTCAACGAAGAATTAATCATGCCATGAATAATGAAGAAAAGAGATTGGAAGAAAACCTGTTAAAGAGATCATTACTTCAGCAAAAGAAGGAAGAATGTAATGCCATTATCCGTGATCTTGGTTTCTTACCTGACGAAGCATTTGAAAAATACAACTCATATAGTCTTGAAAAGTTATTAAGACGTTTACATCGTGCTAATGAAAAACTCAAAAAGTTTAGTCATGTCAACAAAAAGGCATCTGAACAATATGGTCGATTTACTAAACAACGTGAGCAATTGAAATCTCGTAAAGCAGAACTTGACCACACACACGACTCCATCGGTGCTTTGATTGATTCTTTGGATCGTCGCAAGAATGAAGCCATTGAACGCACTTTCCATAATGTTGCTGGTAACTTCGCTAAAATCTTTGAATTACTTGTACCTGCTGGTAAGGGTGAACTTGTCATGAGATCAGATGTAAGTTTTCTTTATCTTGTTTTTTTTTGTTTTACCCATGACTTACACATATGATAGGGACAAGATATGGATGTTGATGGTGCTGCCAGCTCATCAGTGGATCGCTATAGCGGAGTTTCAATCAAGGTTGGTTCCTGCATTTATTTTAAACTCCGAACCACAGATCATAAAACTAATTTATATTGCTTGTAGGTGTCATTTAATAGCAAATCGGATGAAGGTATGATCATGCAACAATTGTCTGGAGGACAAAAGTCTCTTGTTGCTTTGGCATTGATTTTCTCAATTCAGAGATGTGACCCTGCACCATTTTATTTGTTTGATGAAATTGATGCAAATTTGGATGCACAATATAGAACCGCCGTTGCAGGTAAGAATTTTAATATCGTAACTTTTATTTTCTATCAATAACCTAAAATAACGTATCTAGATATCATTCACAAAATGTCTGAGAACGCTCAATTCATCACAACTACATTTAGACCAGAGTTATTAGCAAACGCAGACAAGTTTTACGGTGTTACTTTCTATGGTAAGGTATCTCGTATTCATGCTATTTTGAAGGAAAATGCTCTTGGATTTGTTGAACAAGAGTCTACCAGATGATTAAATCACGCGCAACAAAAATAAATATGATATACATATATATATATATAATATAATTTTTTTTGTTTATTATTATTATTATTATTGATTGACTGATATTTTTATATGAGATGTGTGTATTTACATGAAGAAAATGGTCCCTGTTCTTTCTTTTTCATTATATTCAAAAGGAAAAGCCAAAACCAACAAGTTTTCATCGTTATCTTCCATTAAGGCGTCTTGGTCTTCTTCTACCATGAGTTCATCAAAACAAGCATCTAACCAAACTTGTTCTTCTTGAATAGATTGACTTGTTATAATCAGATTTGAAGATAATAGTAGAACATTTTTTATGAATAATTGATGCCGTAAAGTATTTTTTGTTGAATTTAATTTATACGCAGATATTTGTGCTAAATGATAGAGGTTTTCATAGTAATCTTGCTGTTGCTGTTGTTGTTCTGCTTGATTCATCTCATCATAGATTAATTTTTAAATTTGATAAAAAATTAAAAAAAAAAAAAAAAGGAAAGAAAATGAAAAATAATCCACTGTTTAAATAATCCACGAAAAAAAAAAAAAGGAGGTAATCATCATTTCTTATGCATCGTGATATTCATTAATTCAATTTTTGTGTTAATTGTTGCTCATCTTTACACAACATGATTCGCTCACATTTATCAACATCATTGGTTCTTTTTTAACTATTTTATTACTTTTTTTCTTTGCAATCCATTTCGCAAATTAGAACAAAATGCTGTCAAAAATTAAATCTCCCTCCCCTTTAAACTATACATGTGTGCCACCACAACTTGAGGGAAAGGGAATAGCTGCCCCCCTTTTCTTTCATAAAGATTGGATGGGCTTGAATGGCGTAACTTTTTTCCTCCTTTCACTTCTTTTTCATCGACACAGAGAAGGCTCTAAATATTCTCACGTGTAGTGCTTCTTCAATTGGTTGATTTATTAACCCCTTATTGTTAGTAATACGTCCACCAATTCCAATTTTGATAACAAATAAATATTGATAGAAAGATAGATAAAGCAATCCAGAATGGAGAATGAGTCATGGGGTGTATTTGTGGTGGTATATATTGCTGCTGTGGTTGTTGCTGTTGTTGTTGCTGATATCTGATAAGCAATTTATTATTGCTGTCTTGTTGAACAAGTGCATTGATTTCTTTTAAAATCAACTCACTTCTTCTTTGCTTACTTGCTAATTGAAATTCTTGCCTCAACTTCTTTTCTTGAATCAACATTTCTTTTTCCATACTATGACGTCTTTTGCTTACATATTGTGAAATGCGTATATTGTTCTTTTGCTGTTCTTGCTGTATTGAAGATGATGAAGATGTAGTTGTGGTTGTTGATGAAGATGCAGTTGAAAATGAATTACATAATTGTTGTTTCCATGATATAAATTTTTGCGTTGTGTTTAATCTTAGTAATTTAGATGAGATTAAAGCTTGTTTTAAAGGTAATAATCCATGAAATGATGATTTTTTGCTAGTAGACCAATCCAATACAAATGGAGGACAGTGCGGGTTTAATGAAGGTTGCTTGCATGCACCAAGAAGATCTTGAAATGTTTTGTAACCAAGGTAACTGAATTTGATTGAATTGCTATGCATTACATTTAAAATATCAATTCTTTGCTCAATCATTGCTTCTGGTCGAAGAGAGAGGTCAGGTTGAATGATCACGGGTATAATATTGACTAGGTCATGAATCGATCGCATGTATTCTAAATCGACAGGTTTTAAGCGACCCATAATGAGATAAAGACAGGCGTCAACATGACAAAGTACATCACTAGATTGATGAACCATAAAAGATAATAGTTCATCTTGTATGCTTGTATTGAACAATTGTGTTGTTTTTTCGAATTGTGTTTCAAGATAAGATTTAACATGAGAGAATACAATCTCAGCCTATACAAATGTATTAAAATTAAGAATTTAGGACACACACAGAATGTGTGTATTTTACCCTTAATAATGCACCATAACCACAAGTATCTATAACACATAAATCTGAATTCATGGATAATACTTCAATAGGTTCTAATATTGGGCTATTTAAATGGTTCTCCTCCTCGGGTAATGGTGATATAGATGTTAAAGCATGAACCAATGATGTCTTTCCAATGCCTTTTTTTTTTTCATTTAATAGTTCCAATTAAAATTCAAGCTATTATGTATGTTGTATAAAAATATTACCTGAATCTCCACAAACTATCATCCGGAATTTATGATGTGTATGATCTAATGATTTGACCTTTGGTACTACATATTCATTTATGTTATTACTGTCACATTGACGTTGTGATTGTTGCTTCAAATATTGATGCTGCTGTTGATGGTATTTCTTTGGTTCAATAGTGTCGCTAATACTAGTTATACCGAAATCATTTTCTTTCATTTGCTGTTCTACCGATAAAATTGACATGAAATTTTAAAATGAAATTGAGAAATAAAGGTAAATGTAATGCTACTTGTTGTATGTCGAAATGCTTCAAAATAAGGGGAGATTTGCGTAAAAAAAAAGAAAAAAGAGAGAAAAATGATAAAAATAAAAAAAGGAGGGAAATATAAATGAATGTTGAATAGCATTATGCAAATCACATGATTTAAATATTGATCACACGCAAAAAAATTAAACTAATCTTTATTTATGGATTCTTTGATATTGTCTACAACGTGCTTATTCCACAATTCAGTAGCCTTGGATCCAATGTCTACTTTAACCAAAGATTGTGCTGCATTCATGATTTGTGCATTCCAAGAATCTTTCACTAGAATGCTTTGTATTAATATATACTCTTCCCAACAACAAAATTCATGTATTTTACCTGATGGGACTAATCGATTGGATACATATTTCTGAGAGTCTGATAAATAGTTTTTGCTGCTACCAAAAGTTGTTTCAATTACTGCTTTATCAAGTGTGGATTTAGCATCTTCTAAACGAGTTTTAATATCATTTTGATCTTGTAATAAGTCGTTTTTAAACTTGTATGTAATCGCTGTAGCAACAGCTAATCCTGTAACTAATGGTAAAAATCTAGGCATTCTTTTTCTATTTTGTTTATTTGAAGAAAAAAAGAGAAAAAAAACACAATTGAATTCTTTTTGTATATGAAATACAGATCCCGTCCTTACCTCTGCCGTTGGTTTGACCCAGCATATGTTTATCAATTCTTACTCCACAGTACCTTTGATGACGGCATCTCCCCTCTTTCTCTGTTCTTGGAAATGTGCGTTGCTTTCCTACTGAATTTCAATTCATCGAATGTCAAAAATCGGATGTGTTGTATTACCATTGCAAAAAGAAAAAAGGGAGTGAGATGATCATCTGTTAGGGGAATTTTAATTGACTGTCAAAACATGGATCTACATGTACTGGGTTTCCCACCTTTTTTAAGAATGAGCAATGGCGATATTCATGTGGAAGTTATATATTATTAACACCATAGACGATGAAGTTATGGAGAAGATACCGTATATGTTAACTTTTATCAAATAAGGTTTGACCGTTCAGATGTTATTAATATTGCTTCAGCAATGAATGTGAATGACCAAGCTAGCAAAGGCTTAACTTAAACTTTGTCTGATGGCGAAGAAAACCTTAATGATGAAAAATATGGTGAAGATGGGATAAATGAGAGCGAGTAGCCTCAAGAAGAAACATTAAAAGAAAGAGATGCACATACTAAAGTCTTTGTAGAAGAAAACCTTTACTTCCTTCGATTATCCTTAAAGTGAGAATTTCCACATCGCTCAGCTTATTTCTTTTGGCTCTGTCCTTCAACACTTTCCAACACATCTCAATAGGGTTGAGCTCAGGTGGAAGGGGCAATTTTTCTCAAATTTGCAATATTTAGTAGCATCTATACAAATTTTATCAATAAAAAAATACAGCAAAAATCAAATACTGTCGCCATTTGATACCTTTTTAAAAATAATTATAAGATGGGTCATTTTAGATGTAAATTTAAAATATAAAAATACAGGAACACTTTCAATATCCCAATAATAAACTTTCAATTTTTTTTTGTAGTTTATCACGCATTCAGCGTTCAAAAAAACCTTTTAAAACCACATCGAGATCTTTTTATACAATGGCGGAGACTGAAAAACCAAGTGTTCAAACGATCTGATTTTGAACGAAAAATTCATCAATTTATACTACTTTGTAAAGATCTCCAAGACCTCCAAATGAACCCTCCTTAAAAACTTATGAATTGATACTAATTTTGATTGTGCATTTAATGATGCATAAATCATAAAGCTTTGTCTGAAAAAATATTGCTAAAAACTCGAATAACTAAAAACCGGTTTTTGCCACAAAAATAAAATTCAGCCCATTGAATCTCAGTTTTGAGTTTTGAAGCTAATAGCAGGCCTTTGGAGCTACATTTTGCATATTTACTTGACTTTCTAGCACTATTTCTCGTCGAAATACACGCAAATTTCTGTTTCGACAAATTTTTCCCTTACCATCCCTCATCCTTTTTTTTTCAACCTTTTAGCGACAATTAAATTGAATTTTATGCACTGAATGTATGAAAATGCAGAGAATTTTGCACTTTTGATATATGTTTTTAACAATAGACATTTATTTGGTTTACAAAAACTATTCTTTGGGACATGTTTGACATTCTTCTTGATTAGGTTTCGTACAATCATCAGTAACAGCAGGTGTTTCTTGTTGTTTTTGATCAGTTTTACGATCAGAATGACCTAGTGATCTTTCTGGGACAATGATGTCTCTTACAAGTTGTTTCTAATATTAATCATATTAATATATGTATATATATATATATATACTAATACATGGAAACATTGTTTATAGTTACCAATTCCTTCATTTCGGGAAATCTTTGTGTTATCTTTCTATCCCAAATAACAGCTATATGAAAATTGTTAGTGCCTAATACCTCATCCAAAAAATAGACAACACAACTTACTGTTGTTTACTTTGACGGTAAAAATACCAACACCTCCAGGTATTAACGCAAATTCCCCAATTTCATTTTCAAATGTTGTGAGTAATTCTTGACCCATCCAAGCTATATAAAAGTGGTGAGTCATCCGTAATTTAGAATAGTAAAATGAAGTTTTATTTTTCTACCTGCACGCATCATCCAGCGACATTTGGGACAATACTGTAAATACAAATGCATGTTGGTAATTGAATTATAACATTATTTCGTGTATATCAACTTACTTCAATAGAAACTTTTGGTTTAGTAACTTGTTCAGCCATTATTAATATTATCAATAGAAGAAAGCGGAGGATTCGAGACTTAGTTTTGCATTACTGTCTTAACTTTCATGAGTAGCGCCAAGGGGGTGGTGTGTATCAAGCTAGACAGTCCCTCTCAAGGGTCTAATTCATTTAGCATCATATAGGATATACTTCTCCACATCATAACATATCTCCTTTATTTATACAACAATGTCTTTTAGAAGAATATTGAGTAAAGTGCCTATAACAACTCGAATTAAACCTTCAAATGTTCGAGCAATAAATCAACTTTCAGCACCACAACGTACATTTGCAACAGCAAGTCGTCGCACAACAACAACATCAACTCCTCGACATGAGCAGCCACCTCGTCCTTTTCATATTCCACCTTTACCAGTTGCCTTGATTAGCGTTGGATTCATCTGTCTCGGTATTGGTTTATACGAATACCTTACATCTGATATCCAAAAATTCCCGGTTCCTGTCCGTCAAGCACTTCGAAAAGCTCTTTATTACCAACAGGATAAAGATTTGACCCTTGCACTTAAATACTTCAATGAAGCTTTACAATTAGCATTAGAATCTGATGAATTAGAAAAGAATGGAGCACCCCTTACTGGTATTATGATTCAATTGGGTAGTTTACAAGAAATTATGGGTCGTTTACCTGATGCTAAACAAACATTAACATTGGCTTTACGCCATTTGTTGAGTTTGCATGATTCTACTGATACTACCAATGCTGATGTGCTTAGTAAGGATCTTTCTCAATTAAACCCTATAGATCAAAGAAAAGCAGTAGGTATAGCACAGAAATTAGGTGATATTACATCTTCTATGAAACGAGATGATGAAGCAGAGAAATGGTATGTTTGGTCTGTTGAGCATTTACTCAAATCTTCGTCAAAACCTAAATCTGCATATGGTGATTCTAATGAACTGATTTTTGATCAAGAACATATGCCAGATTGGCTGACTAAAACGGATATTGGAGCTGCTTTAGAAGCATTAGGTGGATTTTATGCAACAAGGAAAAAGCCAGAGTAAGTTGAATATATTCTATAATATGTAAATTGTTAATAATAATTCTTTTATACAGATTGGCTATTCATCTTTATTTAAGAGCATTGACTTTAAATGGGATGCAATCATGTCAATCTTCTGTATTAATGAATAATTTAGCAGAATCGTATGCTAGTATGGGTCATTTTGATGAAGCTAAATTGTGGGGTCAACGAGGATTAGATTTAGTACAAAATCCAAATACGGCAAAAGTAAACAAGGATGGAGAAATATGTAATGAAACATGTGGTGTATTATTATTTAATATGGGCATGTTATTCGAGGTAATTTAGACTGAAGATATTCAATGAGTTGGGATGTTAACAATTTTGTTTATTAGCAAACTAAAGATAAATCAAAAGCAATGCAATTTTATTCAAGTGCTAAACAACATGGCCGTGATTATAAACAACCATATTGTATTAAAGAAGCTGATAGAGCATTAAAACGTATAGAGTTTGAACAAGTACGAGATGAATAAAGAGGGAGTTTTATTATACATAGATTTTAACGAGCAAAACTGTTCCATTCTCTTTTATTTTTAAGAAATAAATCATCTTCTTTTTGATATTTATACAAGGAATTTGATATTAACATATCGTCAAAATATTTAAATGCTGTTGGTGTAATGGTGGTTTTAATGTGATCATTTGAAGGATTCAGTAATCTCAAGATGTTGTAAGCTCTGCTGTTGGAAGGGGTATAATTTGAGATATTCTCAACAGATGGAACACTGTTGTAAGGAGCTTGAGATGCCAAATAATCATCTAAACGGCTAGGATAGAATTTCGTCTCATCTTTACTAGCGGTGGGCATTGTCAAAGAGGATACGCCAAAATCAAAACCAGTAGAAAAAGGAGAATAATAACTTTGCTGTAGTTGTTGTTGCTGCTGTTGTTGCACAGATGGTAGCTCTCTTGTTGATAAACAAGGAGATTCTATTGATGCTTGACTATCAGTGTCATTATCGCTTACAAGGAAAGGTACATCCGATACATCTTCATCATAATTGTTGTTACAGGGATGACGAAGAGGCAATAACGATTTAATTTGTAGTCTTTTTCTTTTTTCCAAATTAGTAAGTTTTATCTTGTTGTTGTTAGTAACATTAGCAGGAATATCAGTAATAGGAGCTTTTAGAGATTGACGGCGTTTAACTGATGTATCAGTTGTAGTTTTCTTGATAGTTTTAGACATTGCTGGCAAAGAAGATCTTTTGGCTTTCTTCGTTTCATAAACAATCCATTCAGAATCAATAAAATTTTCGTTTGTTGATGTTGCTGTTGCTGTTATGAGATCCGAGGTAGCTGTTTGTGGCACAGTGCTGCTGATAGCCTTGGCTTCGGGGATTGGAATTCTATTAATAATAACATTTTGACGGGATGATTTCTTTTGATGTTGCTTTTTTGTAGTAGTGGTAGTAATTGCAGTGGTAGTGGTAGTAATTGCAGCGGCAGTGGTAATGGTTACTGATGATGTAAAATTACCAGGAATTTCTTTCATAGTAGTACCAGTAAAGTTAAATTCTAGACTCGAATAAGTTTGTTGTATGTTATAATATAACTTTTTAAAAGTTAGTTGATATTTGGTGATAGCCTAAAAATAAAAAAATTATAACATTAATTTATGTTTTGAATCTTGAAAAATTCAAGAAAAAAAGTTTACCTTGTATATACAAAAAGAGCTGATCGTGAATAACCAAGAAGATGGAATTGTTTTGATATATGATACAATAATTGACATGTCGAGAGAAAAATTACCCTCTTTATGTAACATATGTTTCCATTGCATAGTGGCATTGAGTGATAAGACCAATATAAGGCATGATAAAATCAAAATAAGAGGATATATAAGAACATAGAGTACCAACTTCTTATTTTTAGGCATTATATAATTGTAATAGTAGTAGTAGTGAATTAAAGAAAGAAAAGATAGTTTTGATTTAATGAAAAAAACTCGAAATTTAAGTCCTTATTTATATGTATCATGAATGGTACTAATAAAGTAACTCAGTTGCCTAAATTAAGTATTGTTCTATAAAGGCAAATAAGGAAAGCACTTTTGTATCCCTTTTTTTTTTAACTCTAACAATTGAGATGTGGCTGAATATATATATATTTTACTGCATCTTTTGACAACAAACAAATAGCACGCTATCTATTTACTTAAATACTATAATATGAGAAACATGGTTAATAGCGTTGTTAAAATCAAATTAATATGGATAATTTGATATATTCGTTCCGGTAAAGAAGGGTGCAATTTGGGTACATAATTTCTTTAAATAGTAATTCATCAATAAAACCAGCCTATATTCATTTAGAATGATTTAATATAATGAGCCATGGAATGCCAGCATTAATAAAGTTTATAAATATTAATTAATTTGATTTCTCGGTGCATTCTACATGTATCAGAGATGATGATATAACAGTAAATTCATCACATTAAATCGCTAATATTCATGAAATTACTATTATAGCCGTATATTATTATTGTCGTTTGTCATCATAGTTGACATGAAACATTGTTATTATTTTTATTTTGCCAGAAAACCTTGCCTCAACAGTAATTTCTAATAAATCACTATAAATATTTCATTAAACTCTAAAAATGTAATTGTTGGTAAACTCAAAGCATGTTAAATGTGATAGCTAGAATGCTTTAGCATCCCACAATAAAAGCTGTTAGGCACAAGCTGACATGATTTATTAGGCACCCTATTTCGTGGCGTACAATTGTACACAGATTTTTAGTCCAAGCTTTCATGTAAAATGCACTGATATAGGTTTTTTTTTAGTTGAAATAGAAGAAATTTGGATGAGATGAGAAAGAGATTTGGGCAAGACTAAATTAACTTCAGGCATAATTCCAAGTGTTAATATAATTGAACTTACATGTAGAGATTTAGCTACATTATACTTTTTGATTTTGATTATTTTAATACGCTCATCTAACTGCTATATAAACCCTCTCTGTAAGCTCATAATAAATGATACTTTTTCATTTGAATAATTTTATACGTTTACCTTTCGATAAATCAGGTCGCATTATGCTGTTTGTTCCTAAATTTATTTCATATTCCATGAAAAATTCAAAATAGGTAAAATTCATTACTTTTCCTTAAAAATTGGGTCCAGCTTTTCATCCCTGCTCAATTTTTCTTTCTTCACTAAACAACGCCAAGAAAAATTATATGCTCATGGACTTGAGATGTTCAAATTTAATACAAAAACAAGTATCCAGAAATACCCTATTTTTTGCACTTGGTATAACTTTTTTGCTGTTAATGTTTCAGATTTTTACCTTTAATTCAATCATTACTAAAACTAAAAACTTTGAGATTTAATATCTCTACAAAAAATTAAGTTATATTAATAATTCTTGATAGTGAAACTAACTTGTTTTGAAATTAATACAAAAAAAAAAAAAAGCTTGTTTTGAAATGCTCTATAACATGTTTAAGTGTAAAAAAATTCTGAACACTTTTTTTTTTCCATTTCATTTTTTTGACCTTTTTATGGTAAATTTCAAAATATTCGTTAATTTGAGCAGCGTTTCTTTATATTTATGGCATTGACCTTGTTGAGCTCTCTCAAACCTAATTGTTTTTTTTAAATATTGGTTTTTTGTAGAGATATCCTTAAAAATGTGTACAAAATAACATTATTGGTTTTGTTTTTAAAAAAAAGACGTGTATATCCTCATCCCAAATTCTGAAGTTTTAAAAAGAATTAACAAAAATCCTGTTTTCTCTACGAAAAATGTAGCTAGATAATACAGCAATCGCTAGATAGATAGATACTTTTTTCGCGCATTATGTCCATTACTTATATTTGAAATATGCTTACAAAAAGTGATGTCTATCTTTAAAAAACCTTCAGAATTTCGATTGCATTTCTTACAAAATTTAATGTGAAATATTTGTTTGAATTCTGTTTAGATGGATTAGAATCCAAAAATATACAAAAAACACTTAATGCACTAGGTCAACTTACTTTGTAGTTCATGATTCATCAAATGATTTGTTTTTTTGAATCATTTTTCAACCATTTTATCAAATCGATTTAAAAACCAGCCATCATAGGCTTTGCAAAATTTAATTAGATGGTCATAAAACGCTGTATTTAGGTTCGATAGGTGCGGGATGCTGATGCATTGAATAAAATTAGAGTAAATTATATAGGTAATATTATAAATATTACATAGATATTAATATTATACGTTCCATGTTTACGCATTTTCTTTCATTTTATAACCAAAATTAAATGCTTCCCATATTTCTAAACCATTTTTTATAGCACATCCTAACCTTTTTATATTTAAACATTTATATATTAATCTTTGCAGCAAAAAGGAGTAAATTTTATAAAAAAGCTTAAAAAGAAATACTGTTTAAATCCTTCATAATTAAATTATGGATGATCTAAAATAAAATACTATTTCTATTCTCTATATATATTATTCGGTTATTGATATTTATCTGATTAAATTATCCTTGAAGTTTATAAATAAAATATAATAAAAAGAGACAATAATATATCAGTTTTTCCAACTGTATATAAAAACTGAAAGAAGTCTTCCGTTTATTAAGATGTAAGAGTATGGGTTTTTTATATCAATTTACTATTTACTACTGAGATTATAACTAAAGAACCAATAGATCAACATGATAAGTATTATCGATATTGATTCAGCAAATCAGAGATATGCTGCGTTGAATCATAGCCTTAGTTGATATGTTTCATAATTAGTGCTTGTCTTGTTTTTATTTAATTTGTTGAGAGTAGGTGAGAGTTTATGAATACATACAATCTTATTTATAGAAAGAATAATAATAAAGACTAGTTGTTGTATTCCACCTACTAGTATCATACATTATCACCTTCTACAGTATCAATACATCATACGATCTATTGACTACGACATGTATTGAAGTGCAAGTCTTGATATCGGATATAAGAAACTCCTAGCGTATCAAGTTTAACCCAGTAGTTACCAAGAACGCTTGGATCTCAATTATGACACCATACTATTTCATCCCAGCGGTTAATCAATCAAGTAGCTATCAAATCAATATCCAAGCACATTTAGCGCAGCATTGAAACAAGACAACTCACAAACTCTGCAAGAACGGTTAAATTATGATTGATCCATTTCAATTCATAAATTACTATCAAACAGATCTAATGGTTCAATAGTGCCTTAAATTACATCTCAGGATCTCAATGTCAAATCAATATAAAAAAAGGCCATACTTTTATATCTAAATAAATGATATCTTGTTTTTATTATACAGTTAAAGAACTGATTCATTACTCATTCTTTTATAATTGTATTCTTTTTTAAGTATTATTTATCAATTCTAAAAACATACGACACTAGTAACATTTATCATGGAGAACGTAGACTTTATCACTAGAAAAATTAATTGTAAAAGAAAGAACCAAGAGCTTCTAGGCCTTGGTTTAAAAGACTATTTATATGAATTACATTTTAATATGAGTTAGGAATGGAATTGGCTTCAAAATTGGCTGTTTAATATCCTCGAAAATCGACAGTAGGTCCGTGCCCTGAGATCAATGTTTATATTAATAGTGCCGCCTATTAATACGCTGTCATAAAATGAGCTGAATATGCTATTGAGCCACACGGAGAAACAGAGTATCCGTGGTTGAGACTTCCTTCCGAAGTATCGGTTATACCATGGATTTGTGCAGGCCACCATTATAGTACCTTATCTATCAGATTAGGATGGAGATTTGTAGAAGGTGACATGGAATACAACACAATATCTATTACCATAGAAACATACATTTTTTTACCAGAAAAGCCGTCTGTCATATCATACATTTACTAAAAAAAAATGGAAAAGCAAGCCCGTAGAGCGACACCGTAATTGAGTATAGCAAGATTGAACGGCTAAGTCTCCTATACTATGGTATACGTATCTAAGTTTTAAATAAAAAAGCGTTTTTTTTTAACTTTTCTTATATTCAACTACGTGCGGTCTGAAAATTCAGTTTTTGTAGCGGATATTTTCGGGACTCATTTTATCCTTACCAGCACTCATGATTTTGATCAAAAAATAGAAAAATCAAATTTTGATACCAAAATCGACGTTTAAATATACTACAATGTGAGAGAAAATTGTAGCCATGACTAATACACATTTTATAAAAGCTTAATATTAAATGTTAAGTAATGAAACTTAGCATTTTTGCCCGAAAAACGGTTTTTTGATTAAAGGATTTTCATGTAATATTTTGCAATAAAAATGTTTGTTATTTTTTATTGAGCAAATAGAGCGCTAAATTCTGTATATGTGTATATTTTTGTTTTTATAATTGGTAGTATAATTAACTCTAGATTTGCAAAACCAGAAAAAAAAAAATTAAAAAATGTCAAAATTGATGACCTGGACAAAAATAATTTTTTAAATTAATATTCCGCTTATAAGCCTTGTAAGTCTTAAAAATAAGAGATTTTACGATACTTGAGAACTTTTTCGAGAATTTACGATGCTGTACCCACTTGATTAAAGCTTATTACCGTAAATATTTATACATGTTAATATTATGTGGTAGTTTATTTGATGATAATATAGTCTCACTTTATAATCATTACGCTAGAGGTGACTTACATTAAGTTTTAGTCTTACCTCTACAATATCGTAAACATAACGTAGCCACCACTGGAACCTATTATTGCCTTCTTTTTACCTCTTTGTCCCAAGCCAATTTATGTAATGCTTTACCAGAACAAACTTACTTTTGACCTATAAAAATTAATTTATTAGTAAAATCAATTATTAATAACAAGCTAATAAGTGATAATTATTGTGTACCTTTGAAAGTTGATAGTGGTATACAAGAAAACATCTTATTTTCCTCTTCTTAGCTGTTGGCCACTAAATAGAAACAAATACTTTTTAGAAACTAAATAGACTAACATGAGTTTATCTATTCATTCAAATCAAGTCAATACTATACATACTTTTATAATTACCAGTTCTTCTCCAGGTAGATATCGATTTTAAACCAAAAAAGCACTGATTATAACGTAGATAATGGAACAAAATGATTACGTCCTGGATGCTTTTTTTGTTCGAAAAAGATACTATAACGCGCCCCAACATTAACAGTTAATCATTTATTTTCAAATAAACAATAGGAAAAACATGTACTTGTACCTGCTACTTGATTTCAGTTTATAGAAAAATATTAGTCTTTTTGTTGTAGTTTTAAATGTGAATAAAAGAGCCCAGTGTTGCATCCACAGATCTGGGTGCATTCCTTGGTTAAGATTACAACACAGTTTGATATGTTAAGTTCTACATTGCTGTGTATTATGTTATGAAGCTCCATTTATACAGAAATGTGAAACTAGTGTGTGTCACCTAGACTTGATTGGATATATGTATATATATAAATAAACTCATATAAACAGGTCATATAATTAGAGAATGTAAATATAAAAGCAGATGTTTCGATCTTATAATAAAGTTCTTTAGTTTTAGTGTGCTCTTTTATTTTATAACAGTTTTTCTTTATTTTTATTAAATGATTTGATAAATATTTTAGCTTTAAGATTGATCTAATCTCCTGGCGTAACACCCAGGAAAGAGCAGGGAAGAAAAAAGATTTTGTGTGTTACAAACAGAAATTTACAAAGGCATAAATACTTTTAGCATTACCAAACAGGTTGTTGTCGTTGTTTCCATTTAGTCCCCAAAAGAAGAACATGGGCAGAAAATTTTCAAACCCCAAATGTCAAATTAATATACTGTATCTCGTCAATAAGGCAATTCTGTTGAATCAGAGTAGCTCACATCTGCTTTAAACCATTCAAATTAATCTTCGTTATTAATTATATTATGATTGATATACTTTAATAAATTGATTTAAAAGCCTTGATCTCATTGCTCTGCTGATCTGGGCTGCCTGATCTGCACAGATTTTTTATTCCGCCCATCTGTGCAGATCATTATGCATATGAGAAGCATAGTTCGGCCTTAGTGATCAAGAAATACGTCCAACAATAAAGTAGTAAGTAGTAAATAATGATATTTGATCTTTGAATGCGGTTAAATAAAAATATCAGCCCCTAATATAGAGTGCTACCTATATTAAAAACATTAGTCCCTTATGTTAGCATGCTTATTTAGATAAAAGAAAAGAATACCAGCTTGATAATAGTCTGATATATCTTATCAAACAGTGAATATATTCTTAGAATAATACGAAAACAAAAAGAGAGAAACAACACACGTAGAAAATGGTTTTCAAGGCTTTGCATTATTTAGTGCAATTAAAACCCTGCTAAATTAGACATTTCAGCCAATGTCAAAAGCAGCATTACAGCGCATGAACCATGAACTATAAACTAAACAAAATAATAATAGGCAATATATGTTATCATAGAAACATACATTTTTCTACCAGGAAAACCGTCTATCATATCATATATTCATTAAAAAATTGCAAAAGCGAGGCCGTAGAGCGACGTCGTTGTTTTATCAATAACAATAAGAATTGAACAAGAGTAAAAGGTGTGGTTTATTCAATATACAATGTGAGGATATATGTAATAGACGGCAATCTCGGGTAATACAATAATGATATGGGTACACCCAGGACTGAGACTATGAAAATAGACATCGGTAATGCCATATATGGATTCTGATATAACACTACCCCGCACCAGCATACAGTCTACATGGAAGATGTAGGGTGATGCGTACGCCGATGTAAACTTGTTGTTGGTACATGTCGAGAACATGCCTTATTGAACCGATAAACTTGAAAAAAAAGAAAAAAAAGAAAAAAAGAAAAAGGGTGATTTGATGATTGATTGTTGTTGCCCTGATGAAATACGAGGAATTGATCTGATTACCGTTAAAAAACCTAATTTGTAAAACCTTAAAATAAGGGAAAATTCAATTTAGGAAAAAGGTAAATCAGATGGAAAGTGCTGTGCCTTCATTCTACGTTGGTTGCTTTGAATTTCTTTCGAGTTTTGCTTTTATCATCACGAGTCGGTATTCTGCGTTTGTTGATTGATTTTGGTGCCACTCGTTTTCTAGTACTTCGCTTGTTTTGATTGAATTCTTGATCCACATTTCGTCTAGCCCAATAAGCCTTGATCATGTCAGTACCATCGAATGTTTCTGGTGCTTGCCATGTGTCATCATCTTCTTTGAAATGTTTCCATCGAGTTAGATATTCTATTTTTGGTCCTTTCCCGCGGTGATCTATAATAGCTTGCACTTCATAGGTTTCAGAAGAGTCCTCTGGGTTTACTGAATCGTCATGGATCAATTTGATATGAGATGTTGGCACATCGCGCGCAAGTAAGGTGTCTGTACGATCTTTCAAGATGTAGCTACCATTTTTTGTAGTACCGCATATGGTATATGGCCCTTCATAAAGTGGATCAGTTTTGCTATTCTTTCCTTCGACATTTTTTATCATTACTGCCGATCCAGTAGGAAAAGGTTTTTGAAGTATTTTGTGTCTTTTCATGAAATAAGCATTGTCAGCTTTTTGTGTTCTTTCAATTTGTTCTTTAATGGCTGGAATTAGGATACGATCTACCAAACTAAGTTTCTTGACAAACGCTTTCTGGTCAATGCTTTTTCCAGGAAAGTTAGGTGCTAGTTTAGCGTAATTATTGTGGAACGTATTGGGTTGTCTAAAGAACATGACACAGAATGGTTTCATATTGTGTAATCGTGAATAATGACAGTTCATTGCAAGAGCTGTGCTGTTTACATATAAATCCCATGATTCATCGTATCCATTAAGCATCCTTACAATGATTCTTTTGGTGGTTTTTACCGTAGCCTCGGCCACACTATTACCTAGGGGATTGAATGGTAAACTTAGCTTTTCGCTTATGCCGCATTGATCGGTTATACATTGCAATAAATTTGCAGAAAATTCTTTTCCGTTATCATGACCTAGTATATACGGGTATCCGAACAACGAAAAGATAGATACTAGTTCTGTAGCTACAGATAATGCAGTTTTGTCTTTGATCGCTCTTAATATGGTAAATCTAGAGAACACATCGACTACCACTAAAATGAAGTTATTCCCTCTTGGAGTTGTAACATTGAAGGTACCAAGATCCATGACAAGATGTTGCCATACTCCATTTGGAGCAATACTGACAGGTGGATGAAATACATGTTTGGCTGGATTGTATAATCTGCATTGATGACAATTTTTCACAAACTTGGTAATATCGTCCCTCAAGTTGGGCCAATGCATTCTATAATCTTGATGGATAATACGTTCCATTGCGCCTACCCCATAATGGCCAAGTAGATGACTCTTTTCAAGTAATTGAATCTTTTCTTGATTTGATTTAGGCGTTTCAAATACATCTAGGTGACTGGCGCAAATGTATAAATTATTGGATTCTGATGTTTTGGAATCAGATAAATTTTTTCCATGTTTTGTTTCTTTTGTGGTATTTAGACGTTTAGATTCCTTTGCAAAGGACTTAGACTTCTTTGAAGCATTCTCATTCTTGGATGAACCAGCGCCCGCCAGACTTTGAGGGGAATCGAAAAGTCGCGAGAGACGGTCGGCTAGAATATTCTTTATACCTTCACAATAAGTGATATCAAAGGTAAATTCATAAATGGTTTCGTAAAAATTTTCAATAATGCGGTTGGTTTTTTCTTGTGTATGAAGAAATAGTAATGCTTTGTTATCTACATATAAATGGAATGGACGACCATATAACCATTGACGATATTTAGTGAAAGCGTATACAACTGCAAGTAGCTCACGTTTGAATATGCCCCATCGTTGTTCACAGGGTGTGAGTGATCTTGCCAGAAAACCAATGTAGTAGATACGATTATGAATTATTTGGTATAGACAGCAGCCGATGCCCACAGCACTACTATCAGTAACCAAATGAAACGGATGATTGAGGTTGGGTGCATGTAATACAGGAGCACTAACTAAGGCTAATTGCAATTTTCGCATAGCTTCACTGTGTTCAGCTGTCCAGACTTTTCGAATGTCAGGAGCATTGCGTAATTTATTCAGGCTAGCTGTGAGCGTAGCAATGTTTGGAATGGACTCGCGAAAATAGTTGATTAAACCTAATCGAGAAGCAAGTTCTTTCGAGGATTTAACTTCAACTGGCCAGTTGAGGCAATTGGCAACTTTGCGTTGATCGAGCTGAAGACCTGCTTCAGATAGACAAAAACCTAGGATGTAGATGCAGCGTTGTGCTAAATGCAATTTCTCCACATTCATGCGCAAATTAGCTTTGGTGAGTCGATTAATGACCTCTTTGACACATTTTGCATGAAATTGAAGATCCGCACAGGTATGCACCGTGATATCATCTTGAAAAACGCTAGTATGCTCGCTAATATCTTCAAACAAAGTAGAAAGTATCCTCTGTACTCTACTACTGAGTGGGCGGAGTCCGAAAGGGGCTCTGGAGAACATCCATTGCGATCCGTTTAAATCAGTAAATGCAGTGAGAGGCCTGTATTTCGAAATTATGGCAAAAGAATGGTAACAAGCGCTTAAGTCAATGGTAGAAAAAAGTGCAAATTTGGACATTTTACGGTGCATTTCGCTGATTAAAGGCAGAGGATATCGGTCAATTTTTCGTGGATCAAGAGCTTTGTTGATTAAGCGACTGTCGATCACACAACGATAATCATTGCCTGTATACTCGCCTTGCGAATTTTTCTTACGGACAAGTAATAGAGGAGAGTTGTGAGGATTGTTGGGAGGCGCACGCTCAATAATTTTACTATCTTTCCATTTTTGTATTTGCTCTGCCACTACTGGTTTGAGACTTTCAGCAATAGGGTATTGCGGTTTAAATGTGTCGTGTGTGAGATGTTTTTTGATAGGTAAAATGATGGCACTGTCAGGTAGATTACAGTAAGCACCTGGCGGAATAGATTTGTTGGCATCAATTGAAGATTGAATATATTTTAACAACTGAGCTCTCTCACTTGGGTTACCAAAAGGTGAGTCATTAGGTTTATATGGTTCAGGATCAATGGCAGGAATCTCAGGGCCTGTATGTTCATCCCAATCATATGTTAACCCAGATATCTGAATACCTAATTTTGGAAGAAGATTCATACCAATACAAACATGAAGGTCATTGACAATCTCAAAGATTTCAAATTTGGAAAAGATAGTTTTAGTATTGTAATAAACTTCTAAATTTTTAGCTGTTTTGCCAATCCTTTGTAAATTAACATCTTTTTGAGCAAGCATAACGCGACCTGCTTTCTTTTTTATTGATAAATTAAGATGTTTTGCTAATTGAGGCGAGATGGCAGAAAAGGTACATCCAGAGTCTAAGAGGGCCCATACTTTTATTTTCTCTACAGTTAGAGGTAGATAAATGGCATCATTAGACATGAAGTTATCAGGACGCTGACAAAAATAATCATCGTTGTACTTACATTCAGCTTTATTCTTTCCTTTGCGATCGTTAGAATCAAGATCTAAGGCAGCAGCTGCGTACACGAGATTTTCATCACCAGATTGCTCATCCATGTCAATATCCGAAGATGTTGTCTTTCCATCACTATGAGATTCCGAGGATGAAGTTGATGAATGACGTTTGGAAGGTTTGGTACCTGGTACTAGCGGTGGGCGTACGTGTTTGGTAGATGAGCTATGACGGCCAGAAGATGAGGAATGATAGCCGTTGCGGTGTTTTTTGTCATGAGACTTACGATGTGGATTGTGCTTACTCGAAGCATTAGAGGAACAATTGTGTCCTGGTACCCATGATTTTTTACATGTGTAACATGTTCGTGGGGCTGTAGGCATATTACCTGGATTGTTAAGAGCATTCGCTCTACAATCTGCAGTGGCATGACCATGAAATTTATGGATGTCGCACCATGGCGATTCCTTACGAGACGAGGGCTTTGCTTGGTTACTAGGACGAGCAGCTAATTTTCTCGGGAATCCATCCGATGAATTACGATCATATGGTTTAGCATGTCGTGTTTGACGATCTTCTCGGCGACGCGGAGATGATGGAAGAGTCGTGGAGAAAGACTTATCCAAATAATGTCTGGATTGGTAGTCCACGTATGCAATCTTGAGTTTTTCGATTGTATACTCAACTGTATCTTTGTTGGGATCATCACATAATAGTACATGTATATTTATTGCTTCATTTAAAGCATGTGGTAATGGGGCAAGAAGAGCTTTTACCAATTCTGTAGTGTCAACTACATTTGCTTTCTCTCTTAAAACATTGAAACGATCTACATATTCATTGATGCTTTCGTTCCTTTTTATACGCAGTTGCTGCAGTTTAAGTTTAGCTTCTGCTTTTTCTTGAGCAGGCGACAAGCCGTATTTACTTATTACTTTTTCTTTAAACTGTAACCACGAAAAGGATTGATCTACGGTTTTTAACCAGGCCAACATTGACGAAGAAAGTCTAGGCTTAATCAAACGTCTCCAATGTTGATCAAGTTCTAGACCATGGGCATCAAGAACTGACTCAAATATATCCAGACAAGCTAATGGTGTATCGTATACAGCTGCCTTGCGATTGAAAAAATGATCTTTCCATTGTATCCAAGGAAGACTGCTAGGTACAAGAAAGGAGTTGCTAGTATTATTGGATCTACTAGTATGATCAAAGTTATCACTGCTTGTAGCGTTAGAGCTCACAGAGGCAGAAGTAGATGAATTTACAGGTTCAGGGACTTCAGATGGAAGCATGACATTGTAAACTTCATTGGATAAAGCGATTAGATCTTTCAATCTGATCACTTCGGCTTTCGCCTCCTCACTGTTGCTCGTGAGTAAAAGTTGTGTTGCTCTTGCGAGCTGAAGCTTTAACGTGTTGATTTGCTTGCGCAAATCAGTGCGTGAAAGATTGGTTTCCTCAATAACTGAAGAACAATCGTCAACATCCATTGCAGATGTTGATTTACCATCGAAATGATGGGTTTCAGAGGTGGTGGTGGGAAATGTTTGCATAATGAATAAACTGTCTTTAAATAAATGTTCAAAAAAAATGTTTTATCAATAACAATAAGAATTGAACAAGAGTAAAAGGTGTGGTTTATTCAATATACAATGTGAGGATATATGTAATAGACGGCAATCTCGGGTAATACAATAATGATATGGGTACACCCAGGACTGAGACTATGAAAATAGACATCGGTAATGCCATATATGGATTCTGATATAACAGTCGTAATTGAGTATAGCAAGATTGAACGGCTAAGTCTCCTATACTATGGTATACGTATCTAAGTTTTAAATAAAAAAGCGTTTTTTTTAGCTTTTATTATATTTAACCACGTACTGTCTGAAAATTCAGTTTTTGTAGCGGACATTTTCGGGACTCATTTTACCCTTACCAGCACTCATGATTTTGATAAAAAAAAAAGAAAAATCAAATTTTGATACCAAAATCGACGTTTAAATATACTACAATGTGAGAGAAAATTGTAGCCATGACTAATACACATTTTATAAAAACTTAATATTAAATGTTAAGTAATGGAAGTTAGCATTTTTGGCCCAAAAACGGTTTTTTGATTAAAGGATTTTCATGTAGTATTTTGCAATAAAAATGTTTGTTATTTTTTATTGAGCAAATAGAGCGCTAAATTCTGTATATGTGTATATTTTTTGTTTTTATAATTGGTAGTATAATTAACTCTAAATTCGCAAAACCAGAAAAAAAAAATTAAAGAATGTCAAAATTGATGATCTGGACAAAAATAATTTTTTAAATTAATATTCCGCTCATAAGCCTTGTAAGTCTTAAAAATAAGAGATTTTATAATATTTGAAAACTTTTTCGAGAATTTACGATGCTGTACCCACTTGATTCAAGCTTATTACTGTAAATATTTATACATAGTAGGCATATTAACTAAATATATTTGAAGAACCGACAAATAACGATTGATGTTGCCCAGCAAGAGGTGTAGAATCTGTCCGGGGCACAATAAGTGTGCCTGGTTTTGTTTCTTCGATTTCACCTGTCAAAAATACTTAATAATAGTAATAAAATTTAAACAGCAGTATTATATAAACAAATTATAAAGTTGTTATCTACTTACAATAATAACTATGAAAAGAAAAGCTACAAAGTTTGTTAGTGAAAGTTCATCTTCGATTTCTTTTTTTAGCGCGGCTGGATCATTTACTAGGTCATCTCTTCTTCAAAATGCTACAGAAAACGAGCCCAAAAATGAGATAGATAACGATGAATATCTCGATAAAAAACTCGAGACAGAGGATCAGGCTGAAGTCAATCTTTGGGAGCATCAGAAGCTCATAGAAAAGCCTGAGAAGACAAATCCCAACCATCCTTGTGGATACGGTGTCAAAATGTTTGAAGGAAACCTTGACAAAATCTATAATGAGATTAAGGAAAAGCAATTTGCTGATACTGCTAAAAGCAGTATCCAAGATGGTTACACCTACAAACAGTACATTATTCTATCAATGTACTATTTTAAAAAGAGAGGTGGTGGCCAGGCCTCTTATCGTGATCGAATGGCAGTGATTTGCAATCACTCGATGTTGTTGCGAGGCGAAAACTTGAGAAGAGTTAGCTTGCAATACTGCTCAATGATTGAATTTGATAATGAAGGTGCCACCAAGGATTGTCCTGCTTTAGTTTTTCAATTTACCGGTGGTAAGATAAACCAGAGCCACAAAACGCAGTACGGTGGAGCTATTAGGCATAAGGATGCGCGCGTTTGTGTTTGGGGTTCGGTAGCATTTTATTTTTTCTACCGTTTCATGATCGAGGGGGAGGAGTTTCCTAATTTTACTATTAATAGAAATTGGTATAATATCAAGGTTCTCAAGCCTGCCAAGGCCCCCAGAAAGGAAGAGATGTCGTTTGCTGCTCAAAATCAATCGTTGCATTGTGTCTTTGCTGAAGTTGGTGTCAAAAGCCCTCATACTACACATGCTGGTTGTATTTCAGGTGCCCGTATTACAGAATTAAATGGAGCCTCTTTGGATATGATTCGTCGTATGGGTAAGGTAGGATAGCGGAAGTCTTGAAAACAGCAGCTATCTCATTCACTTCAACTGAGGGACCATTAGGATATGCAATGGGCTTCCCGGTCCAATTGGTTCTTTTTGGCTGCTTCGTGCTGGCGTTGAGCCTCCTTTGAAGTTTGAATTGCACAAGATTTAGAATAAATATTGTAGCAAGAAAAAATGTATAATTTAATAAAGAAACTGGTTAAATTAAATCACACACAAAAACTGAAGAGAATCTTTATTTAATATCAATAATTTGTCCTTTTTATATACAAATTCTATATTACAATTTCATTCGTTAGATCAGTATTTATTTACATCAATAACATAGCATACATGAGGAGCACATATTTCATGCAACCAAATATGGTATCTCATATATCCCGTACAATCCGGATCATCCTTCAACGGAGAACAATTAGGAGTGCCATCCCTCAGTAGTTAGCTTACTTTCACAATAAGGATTACAATATAAAAGGTTCATCATCTTACAAATTACTATTATAACCTGTGGACGCAACAAAGTTACACGAGCAGGTTATCTCTGAAATTGAAGGCTGGATACCTCTAATAAAGCTAGAAAAGTTATAATTGTAGTGATCTATCAGAATTAGGAATTACCGAATTACCAATTTAGAACATCTGTCAAACCATGATGTTCAACATGCAAGTCAAGCAAGGTCATATTCCATGCGTCTATCATCATGCTACTATTGAATCATAGAAGCATGATTCCAATATATCCACACAATATCCAAATGCTCATTCTAATTATATTATCACTCACATTTAATACACTCATTCAATTAGTATATAAACCCCCTCTAGAAGCTCATAATAAAACGGTACTTTTTCATTTGATTAATTTTATACGATTTACCTTTCGATAAATCATGTAGTTCCCATTGCTTTTTAATATAAATACGTTTTTTTAGCAGTGAACGCTAAGACTAAAAAATGTAGGCATTTCTTTATAAGAGCGATATCCTTTTTTAAAACATTTTTGATGATATCTCCACGAAAACTCAATATTTTGAAATGAACTAAATTGGGTCCGATAGAGCTCTCAGCAGGATAACATGAAGTATGAATATGAGAAAAATTGCTGCTCAATATAACGAATATTTATAATCTACTATTGTGTGGAATATGTTCACATTTATTCACTATATTGATCTCCATTTCATCTAATTCTCAATTAAAGTACAGCTGGCATAAATACACATTACACTACTAAATAATATATGCTAATTCATACTAATATAAACTTTCTACCGAGCTTCGATTCTAGCAACTTATAGTTAAAGATCAATAAACATAATGTGGACCTAATCACACTATTATAATCAAGGATCCATAAACTCTATGAATACACTCACTGGTTGCTATCAAGACTTATATCTGACGACTGTTGTATGCCACCTAGTACCATATGTCATCACCTTCTACAGTATCAATACATCTCACACTCTTTTGACTACGACACTTATTGAAGTGCAAAGTCTTGATATCGGATATAAGAAACTCCTAGCGTACTAAATTTAATCCAGTAATTACCAAGAACGTTTGGACCTCAATTATGACACCATATTATTTTATCCCAGCGACTAATCAATCAAGTAGCTATCAAATCAACATCCAAGCACATTTAGCGCAGAATTGAAACAAGGCAACTTACAAGCTCTGTAAGAACGGTTAAATTATAATTGATCCATTTCAATCCATAGATTACTATCAAACATATCTAATGCTTTAATAATGACTTAAATTACATCTTAGGATCTCAATGTCAAATCAATATAAAAGGCCATTCTACTTTTATATCTAAATAAACGATATCTTGTTTTTATTGTACAGTTGAAGAACTGATTCATTACTCATTCTCTTTTAATTGTATTCTTTTTTAAGTATTATTTATCAAACCTGAAAATATACGACACTGACAAGGGGCATTATTGGCTATGTATGGACGTAAAAATGTTTACCTAATCTCTCTGGTAAAAACTATATAAAGAGGTCATTTATTTATTACAAAAGTCCTTAAGTAGAATTTAACTTGATAATAAAATCCTAATGTTATCTAGTCAAATTCCTATTGTTTCTTTATACTTTTTTTCCGTGAATATCTCTACCTATTCCATATACTATGAAAATGTCAAAAAAATAAAAAAAAATAAAAATGCTCAGGATTTTTTTATACTCAAATATGTTATAGAGTGCTTTAAAACAAGTAAATTTTATTATTAGAAAGTGTTAGGGTAGCTTAATTTTTTGCAGAGATATGAAGTCTCAAATTTTTCAATTCTTTAGCAGTGAAATACGCGTAAAAATCTGAAACATTAGCACTGAAAAATTAATATCAACTGCAAAAAATAGGATATTTTTGGATACTTGTTTTTGGATTAACGTTGGACATCTCAGGTACATTGGCATATAATTTTTTCTTGGTATTATTTAGTGAAAAAAAAAAGTAGAGCAGGGATGAAAAGTGAGACGCAGTTTTTAAAGAAAAAGAAGCGAATTTTACTTGTTTTTCAGTCTTTCGTGAGATATAGTATAAAATTACGAATAGGTAACATAATGCGGCTAATTTATACCTATTTTACAGTGTCTAAGGTGTATATCAAAATGCGTAAAGTATAATATTAGCTATAGAATTGAGGGCGAGCTCCCTACTTGAAGATTATAGATTTCCAAATTTAGTTTTTGGAACTGAATGTTTTAAGTGGATATACCTATAAAATGCTCTACCATGTTATAGATTTGGTCATTTAAAAATGTAAAATCTGGATGTCTCACTTAAAAAGACAATTTGAAATACCACTATGAGTATCAGTTCTATACATTATTTGTACATAAAGCTGTTTTCATTATGACAGGAAACTCGATATAATGGATATTTTTTTTTTTCGTCAATGGGTTCGGTATATATAGATATAGGGTATGTATATTTGTAGCAAGTCTTTTTATAAGAGTAGTTACGAAAAGGTGTGGCAATGAGACGTATATTACAAATGCACTTTTTTTTTAGTATAATTCATTATGCATTGATGCAGAATCCGGTCAAACGCATCATCATATAGAGAATTTTAGCAAGATGAAAACGTTCATATAATTTCTTCAGAATCAGGCCGTGGTGAGATATCGACTATAAGCTTAAATTCTCAAGTCTTTTATACCTCCAAGAAGCTGATCTCTGCTTTGAAATCGAATTATCTCTTCATTCGCAGTTGATTTTTTTTTTTTTTGTATTATAGATATCATCATCGAAAGCTAATATCTATTTCGTCTTATGACTATGGATTCTATCAAGGGCAAGCCTGTCCGGTGTGTTATCAAAGGAACATGATGCCTATAAAATACATAATAATTGTCGATTTGATGTTATATTTTGATAATAGTAATTTGGAGCTTCTTTTGCATAAGATTAAATTGCTGTATAAAGAAATTGTTGTATGTATAAATACTGTGAAAATTTCCTAAATTGATAGATGTATCTACATGTTATACATCAATGCAAAAAGGGGAAACTATATAAAATTTATATATACTAAAATAAACCTCTTTCCACAAGCATTATTAGCACCACATAAATGCGCACTCATACATACTATTCATATATTAAACTTATTTTATTAAACTATCAATAATAGAGAATCGCGTTTTATAAGTATATCCATTATTTATTACAGATATACAATCATACACATAACGAATACCAGATCTGTCACAATATGCCCTCTTTTTTTGAATATATATTTATAATTTTAAGCCTTCTTCTTCTTTCTTCTACCTGGATGTGGAGCGCCTTCGACAATACGTCTTATTAGTACAAATGCACCTTCGGATGAAACCACCACATTTTGAATCATGTCAGCCATACAATAACCCCCCAAATTTGCTTGCCAAAAGTAAAAATCAGTAATAAAGTTACCAGCTTGATGCAAATTTTCGAGATCACGTTGATGTTTTAGTGTAAGTGGATGAAAATCCTGTTCTTTCATAACACCCCATTCTGGATGCGTTGGTTTATCTGAAGTAGCTTGTTGTTGTTGATCTTCGGACCAGCCCGCCGCCAAACCCCCATTATTACTATTGGTGGTAGTTGTTGTAGTACTATTGTTGTACATGTAGTTATCTTGATCTTGCGGTTGATATATCATGTTCCATAAGGCAGTATAAATGGAAAGAAATGGAGAGAAAAAAGAGGGAGAAGAAGAAGAAGAAGAAGAAGAAGAAAAAGAAAGAAAAAACCAAGATTATTTATGATTGTTTTCTTGTTGTTGTTATTATTATTATTGTTGTTGTTGTTGTTGTATAATAGTCAAGTTTATTTAAATTAGAAGGCATGACAAAAAATTTACTTTATACTAACGAACGAAAAAGCATCCCCTTATTATGATATGCGTCATAATTGTAACTTTCTCTTACAAATCCCCTTTTTTCACTCTTTTTTTATTTTTTATTTTGTTGGCTCGTGCATCAGATCAGTTACCTTTTTTGATATAAAATGAACAATGCTTAAATAACTAAAATCTTCAGTTTGCATACTAAAGTAGATGCGGTATATAACAAACAAAATCCATAAGCTACTAAGGGTATATAAAATTAGTTTGGTAGTACTAGTAGCTGTGGTTTTTGATTTGGTCACAAATTGACGCGCTTTTTGTTTGTGTATCTGTTGTTGTTGCTGCTGCTGATGTGGCTTTCTGCGTTTTGTTGTTGTTGTTGTTGTTGGTTCATATCCTGTACTTTTGCAGTTTTTATCTTTTTTTCCATTAAACATGTTCAATAATGCTATATTACGTCGTTCTTTGTCTGATCGAACAATAGCTGCTGATGTTATTGAAGTAGGTAAATGCCGACGTTGACGAGAAGGGCGTTTCCCCATGTCTATCATGGATTCTTGTTCATTCATTTTTGTTAGAGAGTGCAAAAAAAGTAAAGGAAAAGGGGGCGTTGGGGGCTCGATATCATTTTAAACTCGGAGCTCGCACCAAAAATTACATATGTTTGTTTGTATTTTTTTACAGCAGTAGAAGAGTTGTTTCATTGTTATGAAAGATAAGTCTTTGACATATGCAATTGAGGTTTATAGCCTTGAATATCTAGCATCAAGTTAATGATCGATATCATATAAAGACCAATATTATCAGTAACTACTATTTCCTTAATAAAAGATGGGCGCAATTAGTAGTATATGAAATTAAATGGCATGAGGATCATAATTAGCGTCTTAGCCCCCTAAAAAGTTGAATGCATTGTAGGCTTTTGCAATCAAGATGATGATGATGATCCCTTACGCATTTATTAGCATATTGCAAAGTCTACCTTTAAAATAGCTTGAAAATTGTAAAGACTACATTTTTTGAGAACTTTCTTATAACTTGAGAAGAGACCGAGATAAGTAAAAGTATAATATTAATTTTAGATTTTTTTTGCAGAAAAGAGTGTTACAAATAAACAATTTACACTTTTTCCCAGAAAGGTGTAAATTTGGGCTGATATAACTAAGAGTAAATAGCTATTTTAAGCTCTTTCATAGTATTTTGAGTTCATTTGCCTGCAAAATTATTATACCTTCACAAAGATTGGTTAAGCGTATAAAGATTTCTCTTGTAAAAAAAGTTCATAATTTTGGATAAGCATACATGGCTTGATATAAATGCTGTATGATAAAAGTGTTTGAAAAGAGTTTCTGTCATCAAAATAACTTCTTTGTTCAACCGTAGTTGTCTTATTTGATATAAAGTGGTTCATTTGTAACAGCTTAACGGATATGAACAGGGGCTTTTCGATGTTGTTTGAGCATTTCGGGTGCTCATGAGCACGCTTTCAAAATTATTTTATCCTTAAAGTAAAAACAAGTTATACAAAGCTGCAATATTTCAAGGCAACATACTATTTAAATGATTAATGCGCAGTGATATAGGGCTATAAATCGAATATTAATGGAATGATAGACTTACAATTTAGTACATTCTATATCAAAACTAACCGAGTACTTGATTATTCAATGAAGAACTAGTTCAATTTCTCATTTAAACGGCTGCAATACTTGAATACCTTATAGAAAACTAGGCATATCAAACGATTTAGGAATCTCTGATTTACTATACAATTATCAAATGTTACATAACATTGCATTTATCAAACAAATGTAGCTTTTTGTAACATTTTCATTAGATGTCAAAGAGCGATTCTCAACTTTCTTTTCCGAAAATAATGCCAAGAAATTATAGCATTGATGTTGCATGCTTGTTCCAGGAATATTGAATGCAACAGAACATCTCCACAATATTGTATATTTATCGTTCTTATATTTTTGCTTGACAAGTGGCCAATGTCCGCCTTTTTAAGGGGGGTTTTTTTATGCACTCAACAACTTGGAAAAAGTAGCATCGTGTTTAAAGGTGGGCCAAAAACTAGACTTCAAATTATGTAAATCAACTGATAAGCGCTCGGACATGAGGTTTTGATGGAAAAAAAAAAAAAAATAGGGCAATATTGCTGCTGCAAATATGGCGCAAATCCATGTCAAATGAAACGATGTAATGTATGATTGAATGCTTTATTTATTTACTTGTTTGTTTGTTGTTTGTTGTTTGTTATAAGAAGTGACATATGTAATAATGGAGAAAACTTTTGATATGATTGAGAAAATACAGGGAAAATAAAGAAAAAGTCAAGGCATAAAAGAAAACGAAAGTGATGATATATACATAAGAGAAAAATAATCCTTTTTGGATAATAGTTACATGAATTGTGGTTGCTTATTTAAATGAGAAATAGGGCATATACATAGATTTGCTGTTGATTTTATGCGTTTTAGGAAAAAAGAAAGAGTGTTGTTGAAGTGATGGATTGGCGAAGATTTTACTTTAATAAAGGACATGTGTTTCTCTTATGGCCATATTTACCACACCAGGTGCTATAGTGGGAGATGTTTAGTATACAATTGAGCACAATATTTACGATTTAACTTACCATTGACCACCTTGTAGGTTTAATGGTTTAATGGCATATGACATGTCAATTAATGGGATTTCAGGTCCTGTCGATGCGACTTGATTTGCTTTGGTTTCTTGAATAAAAATACACATTTCTTTAAAATAATGAATTAAGCAAAAAGTAAAGAAGCAAAAAAGAAGAAGAAAAAAAAGAGCCAAATTGTTGATGCATTTATATAGATGCACAATTCAATCAATGACATACAACCATTTCTAAGGAGACACCTCATCATCACTCAAAGAAGTCCATTAGGGTTGGCGTTTTGTTGACAATTGTCATGGGTTATTTGATATATTATTTCAATTTTGTGTAATTACCTACATGGTAAAGTTCACTGCATTGCGTTGATCTCCATGATGAAAGACTAAATTTGGCGTATATCATAATCCTTAATATTGACATGTGTATATTATATGGAAGAGGGCCTAGATGCTCTCAAAATACTGTACACAAATTCAATCAAAATCAACAAATTATAATAACATTCCCCCTAAATTCTCTCTGTTTTTTTTATAGCTCTTCAACACATGCAGACCATACCAAAATTAATGGCAATTTTTCATGGCGAATTTCATGCTAAAAATCACTAGTCAACTGGCAACATTTCATATTTGCCGATTCCTTTGTACTGGTATTATTAATCTCAATCAATCCCCTTGGATGTTCTTGGTTTTTAAAGTAACTAAAGTGGTGATGACTAACACTAAACAGGGAATTCTATGCAGAGCACGACTGATGAAAAAGAAAACTGGAGCCTTTTCAATAAGGTTTTTTTTTTTTTTTTTAGCTTTTTTTTCATATAATAATAAATGTATGTACATTACAGCGATTTTAACATCTACAACTACGATAGCTACATATATATTTATACTTGATCTAGAACATTTCCATCTCCCTGCTTTTTACACACGAGAAAGGAATTCAACATGTAGGCTTCCCAACGATAAGGAAAGTAAATCAAGGGATTATTATTATTCCCCAGCATATATGTTTATCTCATGATGATGAGGTATTGATAGGATATATATGACACTTATTTAAGTTGCATATGCTTTAGTGTTTATACATATACTTGATATAGCTCAAGATATTCTGTTATAAAGTCTAGAACTGTCTGATGTAATATGTAGCAAACAAACAAGTTATAAAAGATCTACAATTTTCCCCTTGTTTCTATCTTTATAATTCACCATTTGATAACAGACAGAAAAACATGCCATTTGGTTTTAGCGCATTCTACAGGAATAACCCCTCCCCCTTTGTATAAATATTCATGTCAAATCTGATGTAAGTCTTCGTATGTGTTCGTGTTTGTGTGTGTACAATCGCTCGACGATAACAAAGAAAAAAATTTCTTTTTTATTTTATTTAACCAGATGAACTAAAAAATTCCTTCAAAGATTCAAAAGAAAATTCATATATATACGACACAAGCAAGAGTTGAAATTTGCTGCAGTAGTGAAGTTGAACAAATAACTTAGATGTTCAACTTGGTGTGACGCCAGTTACGTCTCTTAGCGTTCCAACTATGAAAATAAAAAATGAGTTAATTACAGATCATCAACCAATACAGATCTTCATGGTCTTACCGAATCTTGGTGTCAGTCTTAAGACGGAACCAGTGAGGCAAAGGACGGTTTTGCTTCTTGGCCTTGCCAAGCTTGACCTTGGTGATGAAAGACTTTTGAGAAGGCTATACATAAAATTCGTTAATATCTCTCGACCAAATTCAATTTTTCCCTCCACCCTATCGGTCATATGTAGTATTTTTGATCCGTATTCAATCAATTAATCCATCGATAGTTTCATCTAATCCATCAACTAATCTATTTTTTTTTGTTCATCATGGCCCCACTCTCCTTCTTGTTCTACAACTATAATAAATGAAAACACCATCCTTACCATTTCGAAAGGCGATGTATGCGAGAAGAGGAGGATTATCACTTTTGCAGCTTACATTACACATCATATAGAATCGCTTGCGGGATGTGTAAAAAAAACGAGTGCGTTAATATGATCGGACATGTCCCGGACATTTCCCTTGGTTTCCGGCCAAAAATCGTATTTTAACAAATCATATACCTTCTTTTTAAAGAGGTTTCGAGCATAAAGGTAATATTTAAATGGTTAAACAAAACTTTTAGTAAATTATTTCGAC
Organism: Mucor racemosus; assembly: GCA_027405735.1. Classification (NCBI taxonomy): domain Eukaryota; kingdom Fungi; phylum Mucoromycota; class Mucoromycetes; order Mucorales; family Mucoraceae; genus Mucor; species Mucor racemosus. Next base: position 354,213 of record JAPEHQ010000013.1, on the reverse strand, counting down.
ATGCCCAAGAATTAATTTATATTTTGTTTCTTGAACTAGAATCAAAAATCAATATATATAGTTGTAAGCCTTCACTACAACTACAAATCCAAAAAATTTACCTCTGTATTCCTTCAAAAAAGCACCATTTCAACCAAGTTTCAAGGATTCATTTAGGCATATAACATGCACCCAGATGAAAAGAAATTATTCATTGTATATTTCCAAATATCAGCTATATCAAGGTATTTTTTATTTGGGAGTTTTAATGCTAAAGTGTACAACGCTATGATTTGTAAAGCTTGACATAAAAGGGCAATATTTTTTTTGCGACTCTTCTAGATGATAATTGTACGCAATAAATGTGCCCGATTCATTGAAGAGGTGTAATTGTGGGTGCATTGTGCACAAACTGGGCCCTCACTTGAAAACGAATTGTTTGCACTATTCAAATATCTTTTATTCGTAAAAGAAAAGTAACTAATTTGCTCAATGTCTCAATGAGCTTTAATTACAAAATAGTAAAATTACAATTTTTGATGGACAGATTCATGTCTTGATTTTTCTACAGCAACTATGATTAGACAATAAATACATGTTTAGCATACATTAAACAGCTATAACGAAAGTCTATTCCTGCCACAGACAATCTCATTTGACCCGAAAAATAATAAAAATGAACCACTCGTAATAAACAGATAAACACAATAAATAGTTCCAGGACACAAAAAGAAAAAATATCCTTTTCAAAATACTTTTTATTACTGCATTCTCGTAATTGATGCTTTAAAGGAATTTTTTTAAAAATCATAAACCGATTTAAGCCTTGTTGGCAGCCTGTCAAAAAGGATCATGTTAATTATCTAAATATCGATATATTTCTATAATTTATCAAATTACCTTCTGGAATCTGAATCTAGGAGGGGGAAGACGGTTACGACGGTCGACAGCAGAACGAACACGGACGACACGAGCGTGAATAGCACAAGAGATACAGTAGTGGAGCTTGACGTACAACTTGGGGATAGCATATTCTACATGTAAAATATTGATTAATAACCTGGTTCTTTCTATTTCAATCAAATATTTACCCTCATAGATGGAAGCTTCTTGGAGATCACGGACAGCAGCAGCTTCAACCATGTTACGGATGGTGAAACGCTTGATAGCCTTATCCTTGGGGACACAACGGTAACAGTTGATACAACGAACAACCTTGTTGTGACCACGACCGTGCTTGTTACGTCCGTTATTTCTTCTCTTGCAAGTCTATATCAGTAACATTTAGTAATTTTGCTTTTTCATTATGTTGTAGTAGCAAAATGGAAAACGAAAATCAAGGGCAAAAAGTTCTACATCCAAAAAACATCCAAACATCTAATCATAATCGACTACATCCGTTTATATAATCCATCCTTTTTATCGAAACATTTGTTTGTATCTCAATTGCCCTTATTAATCTAATTTTCCATGCATTGCTATACGAGTTTTTTTTTTCATTGACGAAAACGTACCATATTGATTGATGAACGAAGAAGTTGAGAGAGAGTTTCCCTTTATTTTCTTGATGGGCGCACTTTACCTTTCCTTCGACAATTGCGCTGAACAATTTTTTTTGACTCTCAACTCTATATCTTGCGGGTCGGGTTTCTTGATCATGCCCGGATGTCAGTAGGTAATGTTCAATTGGCCAACAGATAAAAAAATCTTTGAAAAGTCCAAGCAAAAACCAAAAGAAATCCTTTAATTTTGTGTTGATTATAATGAATAAGCAGCCTCAGTATATCGTTGTTGGTGGTGGTGGAAAAAAGAAAAAAGCTGTTGCACCGACTCCAAAAACTTCTATGGAAGTTGATAAAGAAGATAGCGAATGGCCAAGCAGTTTAAAGTAAAAAAAAAAAAAAAAAACAAAAGCAAAACTTGCGATAATAAACTTTTTGACATTAAATCAAACGTTATTTCATGTTTGTAGAGAATATGTAGCAAATTCATTTTCTAATTGTATGCCTAATATGAAGAAAACATTAGAAACGCAAATGAAAGCCATTATTAAACAAGCAAAAAATACTGACATGATGGACGTGATTGATTGGAATAGTAGAGATTTACCAAGGTAAGGCGATTATTCCACCGAGCGAAATCAAGACGACATATTAAGTATATATTTAGTGCATGTATAACAACAAAAAACCCCAATTCCGTAGAATTATTTCACAAAAAGTGAGTTTTTCCTTGATCTTTTTCGTTTGGTAATGCAATGCATTTATAGGTTTTTTTTAGAGCAAAAATAGGAACGAAAAAAACAACTTCAACTATAGGTAATATAGAATTAACACCCGCAGAAGAAAGAAAAAGGCAGCTTAGAGCAATGCGTTTTCAGAATGATGTGCCAGCAACACCTGCGATCGTACAACCAGCGAAAAAGAAGAAGAAATCATTCACGCCAATTGTTTGGTCTAACGAGGCAGAAGCAGATTTAAATAATGTGATTGTTGGTACAAGCACTGAATTAGAGAAGCCTTACTTTAGATTAACATCTGTAAGTCAATTTACAAAAGAGTAAAAGATGGCAATTGACATGATTGATCTTTAGGCCGCTGATCCAGCAACAGTTCGACCAATAAATATCCTGAAAAAGGCATTCAAAATGTTACGAACAAAATGGAGAGAAGAAGGAAATTATTCATATATTTGCGAACAATTCAAGTCAATGCGACAAGATTTGACTGTAAAGATTGATGGTATAACTACATATTGTGAAAAAGATGTACTAATAACCGATTATTCTAGGTACAAAGAATTCGTACGGAATTTACTGTTCGAGTATATGAAACCCATGCAAGAATTGCATTAGAAAAGGTTTTTAAACTGTTTTCCATTGAAACAACAAAACCACTAATATAAAATCTGAAATAGGGAGACATTGGAGAATATAATCAATGCCAAACACAACTAAAATACCTTTATGAACAAAATATCCCTGGTTGTGAAAATGAATTTTTGGCTTATAGAATTTTGTACATGTTATTTTCCCAAAATCAATCTGGTAAGGAAAAATTGTCGGATAGGATAACAGCAATACTCAAGTTTCTTTTAAATGCCTAGATATTAATGCCATGTTAGAAGAAATGTGTGATGTTGGATTGCAAAATCATGCCGAATGTGTTCAACATGCCTTGATGGTGCGATCTGCATTGGCCAAGGGAAATTATCATAATTTTTTTAGGTTGTATGAAACTGCACCAAACATGGGAGGCTATTTATTGGATCAATTTGTGGGCAGAAAAAGAATTGATGCATTAATTGTAATTTGTAAAGCGTAAGTTTGCTTATAGAATAGCAAGAGAACATCTTTATTAATGAAAATATAGTTATAAAACAGGCATATCTTTAACTTATGTTGCAAAGGAACTATCATTTGACAGCATGAAGAAACTAGCAAAGTTCCTTCGAGAGCATGGCATCAAACAATTAGCTAGTAAAAGTAAGGATAGTATGTTGGATACTAAATCTGCTTTACCGGTATTGATGGCGCAAAGCAAAAACTACAATAAAGTGGATATCAAGGGGCAGATTTAGTCAATCTTTCTCTGTGGGTTTTCATGAAATATCCGATGCACTTTGCTGAATTACCTAATATTGAGTGTTTATTGATCGTCACACATAAAACTTTCTCTTCGCCCCTCCTCTTTTGTTTGCCATGAATAAAAAAAGAAATTGTTTGATTCCTGTTTCTTTTTCTCTTTTTTGCCTTTTTTTTTTTTTTTTTTTCCTCTCTAGAATTTTAGACCTTTTTTTTTATAATAGATTTTTAATATATTTATAATATAAAAAAAGACGAGAAACTCGACGATTGATATACCATTTTTTTATATTACATCAAACAGTTTCAAATTTTTTCTCGAGGCAACTTGAATTGAAAAAATACAAATTACATCATGGCGACACAACAATCAAGTTCTGTGCCTACCGCCAAGGTATCAAAGCCAGAAGATAGCAAAACTATTCTCGATGAGCCTTTATGTAAGTATAAAATGGGGGGTAAACTAGCCTAGTAAATCATAATGGCCTGGCTGGTTCAACACATGGGGGTTTTTTGGGATGTAGCAATGGAGAAAAAAAAAATAAGGGGAGAACAAAATGTAATCATATCGGAGTTTTAGGCTTGTCAACTCAACTTCTTTCATATAGTTCATCCTCATACTTTAACTGCCTTGATCGTTCTATTGGCATTGATGTTTTATGCTGCTACTAGATCAAATTACGAAAATACAGCCGATAGTATCAAATTGGGAGTATTAGCTTCTGTAGCTTGCTTTGTGTTTATTGGTATGCTTCATTTCCCTGATGGTCCATTTGTCCGTCCCAGTAAACCTATTTGGAGAGCCGTACTTAGTTTAAGTGTACTCTATCAGTTATTCTTAGTTTTCTTATTGTTTATGGTAAGTTTGAATAATGGAAATGTCGTTTCTGTAATCATCTAACCATGACTAAATGTAGAACAAAGATGACGCTCGCAAATTCATGACATACTACGATTCAAGTTTAGGCATTCAGTTACCTGAGAGATCCTATGCTGACGCTTGTGCTTTGACTTGGGAGAATATCACAGTATGCAAAATAATTTATCAAAGTATTTGAGTGTTTATTGAATTTGTTTTGATTAGAACCAAATGGATATCTTTGTTGTGGCACATGCTGTTGGTTGGTTCGGTAAGGCTCTGATTCTTAGAGATTATTGGTTTTGTTGGATCATTTCAATCGCATTCGAATTATGCGAATACTCTTTGGAACATCAGCTGAATAATTTTGCTGAATGTTGGTGGGATCATGTGAGTTAATTATATGAAGTGGATGATGAATGAATAAGGTCATTAATGATTTTATACATATGATTAGTGGATCCTTGATGTGTTGGTATGTAATTGGCTTGGTATTGAGATTGGCATGAAATTCTGTCAATACTTTTCTGTCAAGGTAACACACGCAAATTTATTATCGAAATTTTGTATTAATTTTGTATTTATAGCAATACTCTTGGGTTGGATTTAGACAAATCAAATCATTCAAAGGTAAAGCTAAACGTGCCGTTCAACAATTTACCCCTCGTGAATGGACACGTTATGAATGGAAGACCACCAGTTCACCAAAAAATTACTTTGGTACCGTTCTTTTATTGCTTGTCGTAAGTAAACCACATCACGCTCTTCCAGCAGCATTGCTCTAACTTTTAACGTACATTTAGTTTTTATTATGTGAATTGAACTGTTTCTATCTCAAATATCTCCTTTGGGTCCCCCCAGAGCATCCTGTCAATACCTATCGTTTAATTCTCATCTTCTTCCTTGCTCTTCCTGGAGCTAGAGAAGCTTATCAATATATTTCAGATAACAGCACTGTTCGTATGGGTGCTCATGCATGGTTACTTATTTTCAACATTTTGACAGAGTCTTTGATTTGCTTAAAGTTTGCTGAAAATGAATTCCATACCACTGCTCCAATGATCGTCAAGGTCGGCTGGTCTGTTGCATTGGCAATTTTGTTTATTATTTTCCCATTGTGGAGATTCGTAATTAACCCTGTAAAGAAGATTGAAGGCGAACAAATTATTAAAAAGAGCGATTAAATTTTCTACCCCTTTCCATTTCCTTATTATTATAGTTTTGAAGCATATTAGTAATAAATAATTTTATATAAACTTTTTATATTGTGCCGCAAATCAGAAAACAATCCCCCATTTTGAAGTCCTGATAGTTGTTTGTATTATATTCCCACTTGAGAATCTTCGAATACATTAATTTTCAAATTTTTAAGTCATTCAAATCAGAGCGAACCATTTTTGCTAGAACCAACTCAACCCTGAACAGCTGTGAAGATATACCTTAGGCACTGCAAAGTATACATGAATTGACCACATTATGCTACCTATTCGTAATTTTATACTACATCTCACAAAAGACTGAAAAACAAGTAAAATTCGCTTCTTTTTCTTTAAAAACTGTGTCTCACTTTTCATCCCTGCTCTACTTTTTTTTTCACTAAATAACACCAAGAAAAAATTATATGCCAATGTACCTGATATGTTCAGCTTTAATCTAAAAAAGAGTATTCGGAAATATCCTATTTTTTGCAGTTGATATTAATTTTTCAGTGCTAATGTTTCAGATTTTTACGCGTATTTCACTGCTAAAGAATTGAAAAATTTGAGACTTCATATCTCTGCAAAAAATTAAACTATCCTAACGCTTTTTAATAATAAAACTTACTTGTTTTAAAGTGCTCTATAACATATATTAGTATAAAAAAATTCTGAGCACTTTTATTTTATTTTTTATTTTTTTGACATTTTTGTAGATTTCAAAATATTCGTTAAATTGAGCAGCATTTTTTTTACATTCATGTCATCAAACTCTTTGAGCTCTCTTAGGCTCAATTTAGTTTTTTTAAAAATATCCATTTTTCGTGGAGATATCCTTAAAAATGTGTATAAAGAAATACCTTTACTTTTAGCTTCAATTTTTTCCCTACATACCTTTATCCCAAATTCTAAATGTTTTACCAAAACTAATAAGAATTAGACAAGAGTAAAAGGCGAGGTTTTATTCAATGTAGAGAATGAGATTATATAGAAGAGATTATCAAGTGATATAATAGCTATTAATGGTGTGACAATAACAACAATATATATCCTGATAATACGACTACTGTAGCGCTATATCTAGATTCTGATATAACACTGAATTCGAAAAAAAAATTGACAAAAATCTCGTTTTCTCTCAAAATCCAGGAAGTGGGATATGTGAGGCATCATACCCACTTGTTGGATTTAGCTATATGAAATAAGCTCAAATTAAATGTGCTGTGTCCTGTGTTATATACTAATATAAATAGATTATTAATCTGACATGGAATCACTACGGTCGACCTGTGCTATACAAGATGATTTCTTTGCGCCCAGGTGGGCTGCACACTATAGCCTGAGCTGTTGTGCCCACTGGATATGATTAAAAAGATAACAATATGCACATGGGCACAACAAAAGAAACTGCACACGAGCACAACGCTAAGCCCGTATTATGTGCAGAATTATAGATTCTGTCCGTGTGTATAATAACATTAATCCCATGTGTGCATAACAGTAAAATTATTGCCCATGCATAAGCATATCATTATCTCTATTATTTGTGCATAATAATAAAATCTGACCATGAGAATAATGAGTTGATCGTATGGGCACAAATTGGTTTGTATATGAGCATTGTGCCGTTCTCAAAATCCCATTGCATTTTTTACTGGTATGGGTTTTTAAATTACATTTGCTTTTATTGATATAGAATATATAAGTTATATAGATAAGACAATTCAATACATTGTTGTTGTAGAGCAATACATGCAACAGCCAATAAATTTACGATTATCATTATTTATAAATATGTTTATAGCTTTAATGTTTACAGCAACAGTGGTTTTTGCTCGAGCATAAACTTAAATAATACTTACTGCTGCTTAAATTTATATGCAAGCCAAATCTAAGATTATAGATGTCACTTTATTACACATAAAGTTTAAACAAACTAATCTTCTTTAAACTTACTATTTTATTAGTTTGCAATTATCAGCTGTAAAAAGATTTGTTTTCAAGTATAGCTAAGATCAAAACTATGGTTATTAATTTATAGAGACTTTGTAAATTAAAATCAACGTAAAAAAATAACGTTTATTAGAATAAATTAAATATGGGTTTTGTTATGTCAATACTCATCCTATGTCTCACATCCAAGGTCACAGTCTATAATTAGTGTTACAGTAAATCAATGTGGATCATTGACTTACATCATATTCTTAGATAGTAAAACCCTAGTAATAGTTATAATTAATGTATATAAATACATCCAAAGGATGTATTGTTAATAAAAGTGTAATATTCTGGCAAGATTATTTATATAGACTCTTTTGACATTTCAGGTTTATACAGTTATTGGAATTGTGTGATAAGATCTAATGGACAGGGATCCATTAAATGCGACAATAGAAATTATTATTAATGTGTATGGATATAATATGTTATGTTTCAGTGGTAATATTGCTACAAGTTATGATTCATTATTAGTTCCTAGATTATAGGAAACCAGTTACTACTGAACAGATAAGACTTGCTAGACCTTTCAAAGATCTTCTATAATATAATATGGAATGTTGTAATTCTGATTAATCAGTTACTATACAAGACATTAGGTTATTCTTTTTTTATTTTTGTTTCTATATCATTTGAAATTTTATCATTTTTCTGAAACATTTCTTGGGTTTTTAGCCAACTCTAGCTTTTTATTGAGTAGATATAAATATTATTACCTTCGATTTGATCTGGTAATCTCGAAATACGTCCAACAATACAGTAGTAAATAATGATATTTGATTTCATAATGCATTTAAATAAAAATATCAGCCTCTAATATAGACTGCTACCTATATTAAAAACATTAGTCCCTTATGTTAGCATGATGCGTATTCAGATAAAAGAAAAGAATACCAGCTTGATAATCTGACATACGTTATCAAACAGTGAATATATTCGCATTCTTAGAATAATATGAAAACAAAAAGGGAGAAACAACACACGTAGAAAAGGATTTTCAAGGCTTTACATTATTTAGTACAATTAAAACCCTGCTAAATTGCTCATTTCAGCCAATGTAAAAGCATCATTACAGCGCATGAGGAGCCATGAACTATAAACTAAACAAAATAATAGGCAATATCTGTTATCATAGAAACATACATTATTATACCAGAAAAACCGTCTGTCATATCATAGATTCATTAAGAAATTGCAAAAGCGAGCCCGTAGAACAATGCCGTAATTGAGCATAGCAAGATTGAATGGCTAAATCTTTTATACTATGGTACAGTATATCGAAATTTTAAATAAAAAGGTGCTTTTTTTTAGCTTTTCTTATATTTAACCACGTGCGATCTGAAAATTCAGATTTTGTAGCGGACATTTTCGGGGCTCATTTCATCCTTACCAACACTCATGATTTTGATCAAAAAACAGAAAAAACAATTTTTGATACCAAAATCGACGTTTAAATATACTACATTATGAGAGAAAATTGTAGCCATAGCTAATACACATTTTATAAAAGCTTAATATTAAATGCTGAGTAATGAAATTTTGCACTTTTGCCCAAAAAACGGTTTTTTGGTTAAAGGATTTTCATGTAATATTTTGCAATAAGAATCTTTGTTTTTTTTTATTGAGCAAATAGAGCGCTAAATTCTCTATATGTGTACATTTATTGTTTTTATAATTGGTAGTATAATTAACTCTAGATTTGCAAAACCAGAAAAAAAAATTTAAAAAATGTCAAAATTGAGGATCTGGACAAAAATAATTTTCTAAATTAATATTCCGCTTATAAGCCTTGTAAGACTTAAAAATAAGAGATTTTATAATACTTGAGAACTTTTTCAAGAATTTACGATGCTGTACACACTTGATTCAAGCTTATTACTGTAAACCTTTATACATGTCAATAATATTGTGTGGTAGTTTATTTGATGATAATATAGTCTTACTTTATAAGTGTTGCATTAGAGTTGATTTACATTGAGTTTTACTCTTATTTCTTCTCCAATATGCAATATCATAAAAATAAACATGGTCATCACTGGGACCTATTATTGCCGCCTTTTTGCCGTCTGTGTCTTAAGCCAATTTATTCAATGCTTCATCAGAACCAACTTACGTACTTACAAATGGTTCCTCGGAATTTGCATTAAAATTTCATAAATCAAATTGACTGATTCCATCTACAACAGTACCAAAAGTATCATCAGCCCGCCTTATGATAAATGCCCATCTAAAATCAGAAACATCCTATTGTCATTATTGTTATAAGCTATGAAAAGCTTGATTTTTAATAATACAGCAATCAGTAAATAAAAAACAAGATGATACTAATATCATATGATGAGTATTTAACATCTAAGTAAGTTTGATAAAGTATGCTTTTAAAACCCTTTTAAAAATCCTGAGGCAAATACAACATCTTGGTCCTCTAATTTATATCCATCAAAGCGCTGCGATTTTCACTGCACAATGAACGCACCATCTTTTATCAATTTTGACCTCTATGTACATTGGGTATCAGTTTTTTAGTAGTTGTATTTTCTCTGATTCATTAATATTCAGTCATATTTAACGATAATGATTTGTAGCATTACCAAAAAAAAAAAAGAAAAAGAAAAGAGTAAATGCTTCAAGAGTTTTCTACATATTAAATTATGCAATTTAGTAGCAATGATTGCACTTAACTACTATGCTTTTTGAGCCCATTAATGTTAATCAGAATAATTAGTCATTACGGCTGACCTGTGCTGCACAAGATTATTTCGTGGTGATGCCCAGCAGGTGGGCTGCACACTATAGCCTAAGCTGTTGTGCCCACTGAATATGGCTAAAAAGACAACAAGGTGCACACTGTCGTATATTTTCAGGTTTGATAAATAATACTTAAAAAAGAATACAATTAAAAAAGAATCAGTAATGAATCAGATCTTCAACTGTATAATAAAAATAAGATATCGTTTATTTTAGATATAAAAGTATGGCCTTTTATATTGATTTGACATTGAGACCCTAAGATGTAATTTAAGTCATTATTAAACCATTAGATATGTTTGATTGTAATCTATGGATTTAAATGGTTCAATTATAATTTAACCGTTCTTGCAGAGCTTGTGAATTGTCTTGTTTCAATGCTGCGCTAAATGTGCTTGGATGTTGACTTGATAGCTACTTGATTGATTAGCCGCTGGGATGAAATAATATGGTGTCATAATTGAGGTCCAAGTGTTTTTGGTAATTATTGAATTAAACTTAGTACGCTAAAAGTTTCTTATATCCAATATCAAGATTTTGCACTTCAATACATGTCGTAGTTGATGTATCATTCTTAGCCGGATGTCAAATCCAAAAGTAAAACAATAGTTCAGGAACCAAAATTCAAGTCAACTAAACATCAACGGAACCACAGTTCCAGCATGATATTACAGCATGATATTACAGCATGGCATTAAAGCATGATATTCCACCATTATGCCACATTAGTATAATAGATAACACATATAATCCTTATCACATCATCATTTCCCTCAACTCAATTAATAATATATAAACCCTCTTTATTTTCTTTTAATAAACGAAATCTCTTTACTTGATTAAATTTTCTAGTTTTTATTTAACATAAACATATTCTAATAAATTAGTAGCTAATAGATTGTAAGATGCATTGATACTGTAGAAGGCGATAACGTGTGATACTAGGTGGCATACAACACACATGGACACAACAAAAGAAACTGAACACGAGCACAACGAAAAGCCTGTACGTGCAGGATTAAAGATTCTATCCGTGTGCATGACATTAATTTCATAATAGTAAAATTGCCCATAAGAATATCATTATCACTATTTGTGCATCATAATAAAATTTGACCATGAGCATAATGAGCTGATTGTATGGGCACAAATAATTGGTTTATGCATGAGCATTGTGCCGTTCTCAAAAGTCCATTGCATTTTTTACTAGAATGTAGTTTTAAATTACATTTGACTTTATTAATATACATTACAGATAATACAATTCAATACATTGTTGTTGTAGAGCAATACATGCAAGAGTCAATATATTTACGATTATCATCATTTGTAAATATGTTTATAGCTATAATGTTTACAGCAACAGTGGTTTTTGCTTCAGCATAAACTTAAATAACACTTACTGCTTAAATCTATATGCAAGTCAAATCTAATATTATAGATGTTACTTTATCACACATAAAATTTAAACAAACTAACCTTCTTTAAACTTACTATTTCAGTTTACGATTGTCAGCTAATAAAAGAAGGTTTGTTTTTAAGCATACTGTAGCTACGATCAAAATTATGGCTATTATTAGCCAAGATATCTGATTATTCTTTTTTTGTGTTTCTTCTATATTATTTGAAATTTTATCACCTTTATGGAACATTTTGTGGGTCTGTAGCCAGTTCTAGCTTTGCATTGAGCAGATATAAATATTATTGCCTTCGATCTGATCTTGTAATCACGAAATACGTCCAACAATACAGTAGTAAATAATGATATTTGATCTTAGAATGCGGTTAAATGAAAATATCAGTCTCTAATATAGACTGCTACCTATATTAAAAACATTAGTCCCTTATGTTAGCATGCTTATTTAGATAAAAGAAAAGAATACCAGCTTGATAATAGTCTGACATACGTTATCAAACAGTGAATATATTTTTAGAATAATATAAAAACAAAAAGAGAGGAACAACACACGTAGAAAAGGATTTTTAAGGCTTTCCATTATTTAGCGAAATTAAAACCCTGCTAAATTGCTCATTTCAGCCAATGTCAAAGGCAGCATTACAGCGCATAAATCTTTCTACCAGAAAAACCGTCTGTCATATCATAGATTCGTTAAAAAATTGCAAAAGCGAGCCCTTCGAGCAATGCCGTAATTGAGCATAGCAAGATTGAACGGCTAAATCTTTTATACTATGGCACAGTATATTTAAATTTTAAATAAAAAGATGTTTTTTTTTAGCTTTTCTTATATTTAACCACGTGCGATCTGAAAATTCAGATTTTGTAGCGGACATTTTCGGGGCTCATTTCATCCTTACCAACACTCATGATTTTGATCAAAAAACAGAAAAATCAAATTTTGATACCAAAATCGACGTTTAAATATACTACATTATGAGAGAAAATCGTAACTATAGATAATACACACTTTATGAAAACTTAATATTAAATATTAAGTAATGAAACTTTGTACTTTTGGCCCAAAAACGGTTTTTTGATTAAAGGATTTTCATGTAATGTTTTGCAATAAAAATGCTTATTATTTTTTATTGAGCAAATAGAGCGCTAAATTCTCTATATGTGTATATTTTTTGCTTTTATAATTGGTAGTATAATTAACTCTAGATTTGCAAAATCAGAAAAAAAAATTTAAAAATGTCAAAATTGATGATCTGAACAAGAATAATTTTCTAAATTAATATTCCGCTTATAAGCCTTGTGAGTCTTAAAAATGAGAGACTTTCTAATACTGGAAAACTTTTTCAAGATTTTACAATGCTATACCCACTTGATTCAAGTTTATTACTGTAAATCTTTATACATGTTGTTAATGTTGTGTAGTAGTTTATTTGATGATAGTATAGTCTTACTCTATAATTACTGCATTAGAGGTAACTTACATTGAGCTTTAATCTTACGTTTCGAATACCATAAACATAAATATGACCATCATCAATGAAACCTATTGCCGTCTTTTTATCCTCTTCTTTGTCCCAAGCTAATTTATTCAATGCTTTACTAGGGCCAACTTATTAAGTACTTACAAATGGCTCCTTGGTATTTTCATTCAAATTTCATAAACTGGATTGACTGGTTCCATCTGCAGTAGTATCAAACCTATCATCAGCCCGCCGTATGATAAATGTCAACAATCTAAAATCAGAAACATTACATTGTCATTGTTATTAAGCTATTAGAAGCGTGATTTTTAATAATATAACAATTAAATAAGACAAAATGATACTAATTACATATGGTGAGTATTCAACATCTAGTTGAGTTTAATGAAGAATGCCGTTGAACCCTTTTGAAAATCTTGAAGCAAACACAACATCTTGGTCCTGTAGTAATTTCTATCCATCAATATGTCGCAATTTTCACAACACAATGAAAGCGCCTTTTATCAATCTTGACTTCGCTTTACGTTGAGTATCAGTTTTTTATTTACCAGTTGTATTTTCTCTGATTCATTAATATTCGGTCATATTAAACGATAGTGTATTATTAAATTACAATTGATTTATCGAGACTTTATAAATTAAAATCAACGTAAAAAGTACCGTTTATTAGAATGAATTAAATATGGGTTTATATAGTTATTGGAATTGTGTGATAAGATCTAATGGACAGGGATCCATTAGATGTGACAGTAGATATTATTATTAATGTGTATGGATATAACATGTTATGTTTCAGTGGTAATATTGCTATAAGTTATGTTTCATTGTTAGTTCCTGGGTGACAGGAACCAGTTACTGGATAGATAAGATCTGCTAGATTTGTCGGAGATCTTCTATATATCGAATGTTGTAATTCTGATAGATCAACAATTTACTAATATACTACTGTTGGTAGTTTTCTATTACTACTTTAAAAACTTGATCCTATTATTATTATTATAATTATAATTATTATTATTACCATTGATTATAACTGTCAAACTAATTGATTCATACAGTATATCATATTACTATTTCGCATTGGTAGAGATTATATAATAGATATTATCTGCATTTAACACTGGTGGATTGGAAAGTTGGTGTCTGTGTTTAGTTTGATGAATAATGTGTACTTTGGTTTTCCAGTATAATTTATAATTCTAGGTGTTTCTACTCCTAAAAACTGAATTTCCAAATGCAACTGCATCTGTTAAATATTACTTGAGGTTTTTATGTGCGTTGTAGCTCATGTCATACTAACTCCCATTTGGCAAATATTGCTTTACATTCATTTATATTCACTTTTTGTATTATACAGCTTAATATTAATGTACTAATATTGAGTTTTGTTTATATCTCCATCAACAGTTGGCATTTTTTCCAGACGATGTCTACTACCAATTTTTGGAAAGCTCTACTGTTATTTCCAAAAAGAAAAATATGCCTTAATTTGATGCATTTCCCAAAATAATGAAAAACTGACAAATAAATGTTCACATGTATGGGGATTAAAATTGTAGATCAAAGGAGAGTGACAAGCTTAACGGGTAGCGCATGCGCTACAAATTGAGTGCGACACACATATTCGTGAGTTCAAACCCGCCAAAGGGGAAGCCCTTTGGTATTAGGATATGAATTTCGAAAGAGAATCTCCGATGACCCTTGCTTCTCATCGAATATGATCCTCCTTTTATTTCTTAGTAACTTTTGCATATGTCTAGCAAATTTTTTCCTTTTTCCTTAATGCATATGATATGCATACTACTAGTAAATTTGGCTGGGAAAACCGGGCTAGACACCAATACTACCAGCATCCATGGATCATTGTACGTTCAGCCAATTCGAGCAACAAGTTGGTTACCTGCTACTTACACCCACTAAGATCAGCAAGCCCATAAGTTCTTCTCAACAAATATGAATCCAACAAATGACCTCCCGTTGCAATGGCAGGTACTTCTAAGCTTCTAAGTGCTGATCCGCAGAATTGAAAAAGGTTTAGCCTTGCCGTATATTTTCAGGTTTGATAAATAATACTTAAAAAAGAATACAATTAAAAGAGAATGAGTAATGAATTAGTTCTTTAACTGTATAATAAAAACAAGATATCGTTTATTTAGAAGATATAAAAGTATGGCCTTTTATATTGATGTGACATTGAGATCCTGAGATATAATTTAAGGCACTATTGAACCATTAGATCTGCTTGATAGTAATCTATGAATTGAAATGGATCAATTTTAATTTAACCGTTCTTGCAGAGCTTGTACGTTGCTTTGTTTCAATGCTGCACTAGTTGTTCTTGGGTGTTGATTTGATAACTACTTGATTAATTAACCGCTGGGATGAAATAAAATGGTGTCATAATTGAGGTCCAAGCGTTCTTGGTAATTACTGGATTAAACTTGGTATGCTAGGAGTTTCTTATATCCGATGATATCAAGACTTTGCTCTTCAATACATGTCGTAGTCAATAGATTGTAAGGTGTATTGATACTGTAGAAGGTGATAATATATGGTGCAGTGGAATTACATACTAAAAACGCTTGATAACAATAAAACAACCTAAATTCCAAGTGTCGCTCATAAAATATGATACCACTTGAAATGTGAACAACAATAATAAACAAACGCTTTAATTGAACACAATAACAAACGCATGCTAAAAATATGAAATACCTTTTTGAACCATACATGTCGTGTAGATGATAGCACCCTTGATCACGGCGCAATCAATTACACAAATGACATATATATCAAAACAGAATTCTATCCAAATCAATAATAATAATAAACAAAGATATCGATTTAGTCAACTGCTCATCTATATTGAAGTTGCACTATCAATATAAATAAGATTCAAGCATATAAAAACTACCCCTTAAAAATCAAGGTTATTACATAATAAAATAGATATAACAAAAATAAACAAAACAACCATTTCCCAAAAGGTCGATATTGTCACACTTGACATACAATCCCTTATGGTCAATGCTCTACACAATTTACCCCTTAAAATATCAAATCAATAGCAATGTATTCAAAACTGGAAGATTACTAAATATACATCCATTCAAGTCTGATGGTATCCAAGTTCTCCAAAATCACTATAAATACCCTCATACTTTTCAATTATTTTAACTCTTCAGAAATCTTTTGTAATAAAAACTTTAGCTGATTATAATTGTATTTCTACTGCTTTTATTTTTATATTTTATTTTATTTTAGTAAATAACTTCGTCATTTACTGCATATGGTACTTGATGACATACAACATAGTATATGATTCATATTTTTACCAATGGTCACTCTTCCAAAAAAAAAGCCGAACAGTCTCCCGAAGCGGCCATCTAATGATATTTCCAAGCTTTAAATCTCTAGAAAAAATTACCGGACAGCCCGGACGCGGTTGTTTAAATATTCCAAGCAGCTATAAGATACAGGTATCGAAATTTCATACAAAAATTAAGGTTCGACTGCATTGCTATTAATTATTCAAAGGCTTATTTTAAGTAAAGCATAAATACAACCTACAACATTATTAGCCTAATAACGGATTTAACTTGAAAAGTATAAGATGATACAACCGGATTCAAAAAAAGTTCATAAAATCACAAATTTAAAGGATTTATATATAAAAGCACTACGATCGACCTGTGCTGCACAAGATAATTTTGTTATGCCTAGGTGGGCTGTACACTATAGCCTGATGAGTTGTTGCGCCCACTGAATAATGGCTAAAAAGATAACAAGATGCACATGGGCACAACAAAAGAAGCTGCACACGAGCATAAAGAAAAGCCTGTATGTGCAGAGTTATAAATTCTGTACGTGTTCATGACATTAATCCCATGTCTGCATAATAGTAGAATTGTCCATAAGCATATCATTATCCCTATTTGTGAATAATAATTAAATCTGACCATAAGCATAATGGGCTGATCGTATGGGCACAAATTGGTTTGTACATGAGCATTGTGCCGTTCTCAAAATTTCATTGCATTTTTTTTACTGGAATGGGTTTTTAAATTACATTTCCTTTTATTAATATATATTATAGACAATACAATTTGAAATGTCATAATGCTCTTTAGCATAAAAAACAACTCGTTAAATTATGCAAAATTAGCGGAGTATTGTTTATGCCTGAATGCGGTAGTAATTGTGGAGGAATATTGAATTTGTTAATTATAATGACAGTAATGTAGTAGTGTTCTTTTTATTTAATTTGATTATTTGAATCAAATTGTACTAGATTTACATATAATATTTAGTGGAGATTAATATGAAGGATACGGGATAATAATATAACAGTAATTTTTTTTGTTCGATGGATAAAAGGAAATTCATATCATGCAATGATGGTTAAAATGTATAGATGGAGGGAAAAAAAAAGAGGGGGGGTATATATATACATATACATATTTAATAGCACCAACAAACGAATAAAGAGGTTTCTTTTTTTTTAACAGCTGTAGATTTTTTGAATACTGTAGATTTCTGTTCTGCAAATTGCACATTCAGTCAACTTCTGAGCGCACAATTGACAATAAGCTATATTAAAGGCATTATAAAGTTAGAATAAGTTTAAGTAATCAAACGTATATTAATTGCATACCATAATGATAACAGGGTATTAAACAGAATTCAATATTACGAGTAAAGCATAAGCGACATTTGTTTACTTCTTCATCTTTACCAGATTTCGCCATCTCGTCTTCTATTACATGTAATTCTTCCTTCAATTTCTCATTATCATTCATCAGATGCACAACATCTAATTCAATCTTAGAGAGTCGTTCTTGGCAGTTGATTCTTAATATGTTCTGTTCGCTATATTCATTTTTACTGCGGTGCAATTCTATTTGGAGGTCAGATGTTTTGGTTTTCAATCTATCAGATTTTGATGCCAGGCTTTCAAGATTTGCCGTGAGAGTATTGATTGTAGATTTTAAATGAGAGTTCTCGTTTCTCAATAGGTTAAGTTCTGATTTAAGTAATACATTCTTTTCATGATCAGAATTTTGCTGCTGTTCCTCGGTTTTTGTATTTGGAACAATGGTTGCGTCTGAAGAGCTGATGACAGGCGATGCAGCTAAAGAGCAAGATGATGCCGAAGATGATGTTGAAAGGACAGGCTGAGGGTTGGGCCTTTTACCCATTACACATGTAGGGATAATAAGCGATTTCATGCCTGTTGGTTTTGGTTGTTTCGGATTTAATTCTGACAATGGTGGGATATCTGGACTTTTGTTTTTGCTGGAAGTTCTGGATAAAGTTGCTAAGAGATCTGCTTGATGTCCTTCTGCGGGAGGAGCAGGAGGACCAGAAATGGGAGGATTAGGAGAAGGGGTGGGAGTAGGGGTAGCTTTCTTTGCTGTTAAAGTTTCATGTTTCTTATTCATATAATCTTCATGGGTGATAGTATTATGAATATGAAAAGTTGGTCTTGGAAATGCAACTTGATGAGCTGGCAAAACCCAGCTACATTTTCTAGCACCATCGACATCGCCATTCTTACATGCAAATGAAATTGAACTGTCTACTCTACTGATGCGCATTGTAACAGGTTTGTGGCAGAAACAATTTGGCAGGATAATTGGAGGATTCATGTCATATTTGTTGGAAATGCGAAATATAGTACAAAAAGTGAAATTATACAAGGGACAACTGCGAAGTTCGACATAATCAACACTGACATGATTTTTGCCTTTAATAGCATCACAAAACTTTGTCCAAGATGTTTCGTGAACATGAAAACCACAAACAAATTTACTTTGTGTTTTGTGTGGAGTAGTTGCAGGATCTAATTCAAAATTGTTGCAAACAAGAATTGGGCCGTATTCACTAGTAAAAGTTCTATGCGCTGGTTTTTCACAAAAACACTGCACAGGATTTGGTAAAATAACATCGAGTTGTTCTTTAGTTGGAGTGATAAAACGATTATTTGGATTTGAAACTGTTGATATTGGTGCATTTGTTGTTGTTGTTGACGATGACGATGTAGGTGTTGTTGCTGCTACGGTTGTCGAAGAAGGTATTCTTTTATTCAATGGACGTTGTTCTGGTTTTTGATGAACTTCATCTTGAACCCAATTCAACCATCTATTATTAGACATGCTGTGAACTGATGCTTTTTATGTTGATTTTATATAAAGTAAAAAGAGGAGAGGAAAAAAAAGAAAAAAAAAACTAAAAAATTTTTAATGGGCTTTATTCAGTTGCTCTGGGCGTTTGTGTGTGAGTTGTGTGCATGTGAGGAATAATGAAAAATTAAGAGGAGATTTTATTAAAAGATTACTTTCTAATGTTTCTTGGAGAATCGCGTTGGTTATAATAAGATTCAACCTCAAATTGTAGCTCTTTGACTTTCTCACTCTGAGATTCCAACTCTTTATGGAGACGATCTCTTTCAGACAAAAGCTATTTTGTAGAAAGTTAGTTTCGGATATTTTATACATGAAATATTAAACAAACCTGTTGTTCCCATTGACGGAATCGAGTTTCTTCAGATTTGACCTTTTCAGTAAAGTTTTTGCGCAATTGCTCCTCTTCTTCAGCAAATTTAGCATTTTCATCCTTTTCAGCACTATATTCTTTTAATTAGCATCATCAAATAATCACATCAAATAATCTAATTTACCGTGGATCACCAAATTTACGAGTTTCCATTTGAATTTGACGATAGTTTTCATAATGATTTTCTTCAGTTGTAGTAATTAAATCCAACATGTGAGTTCTAATCAATAAACTTCTCAACTTTTTAAAATCACAATGATCATCATTCTCTACTTCAGCAACACCCCAAGAATATTCACGACCTTTAACTCTGCGACCATCTGCAGTAAGGACATCTTGTGTTGATCCAATGACAGAAAAGGGCATAGCAGCCATAATATTAACATTACGTTTTGTAGTGGTTTCATCATCGCTCTCAATTGGAGAGGAATAGCATTGAATATTCTGAGCAGAGATAACATCTCGAATCTAAAAAGGGAGAGGGGGGGGGGATTAAGGGTTAATTAAGGAGAATTGTTTGTGATCTAAGGAGGTTTTTTGTTTACATTTTGCTTGAATTTAGCCAAATCTGAGGGTGTCAATGTATCTGCTTTTGCAATAACTGGAATCAAATTGACACGAGAACCCAATCTTTTCATAACTTCAACATCTAAAGGAGATAAAGTATGTCCAGTAGGTTTTACGAAATAAAGACAAACATGGACACGCATATCAACAACGCCTTTACGACAAGGCTGTTGCTCTTGTCTCATATAATTCTCATGTTGATCATCAAGAAAATCAACAATTGGGATCCATCCGTGGCGGTTATTAACGTAATCACCAAACCCAGGGGTATCGATGATGGTTAGTTTGACCTTGAACATTTTTTCCTCCAATTCTTCAAGGCGAAATGGTAAGTTATGAGTAACATTGTTCAATGCCTTGATCAACTATAATTTACCTGCTCTAGTGATTTGGATTTGAACAGTCTTGGATGGCGCTTTGGAACGTCTTTTAGCCAAGTTTTTAGGCTCCTTGATGGTAGATGTAAAAAGTGTATTTACAAATGTAGTTTTACCAACACCAGATTCACCTAAGAATTGTTCATGCATGAATATACAGCACAATTCACATTTTATAAATAAAAACTTTACCGCAAACCATCAAGGTAAAATTAGCACCATTCTTTGCTACAATTTTGTGTCTTTGATTGGGTAAATTAGCGATGCCTGTTCCTGGTGATGTGATGGGTTCAGAAGGAGGAAGAGGTGCTGCTTCCATTGGAGATACAGTAGTCATTATGTGAAAAAGTAAAAAAATAGAAAGATAAAGAAAAACAAAAAGAAGAAGAATAAGAGAAGAAGAGAAATAATAGATACATTGCAATTCATTAGATTAGGGGAGATATACAAATAAAGGGGAAATGAAGGGGGGACTAACAAAAGATCAAATAAAAATAGGGATTCATGTTGTTGTATTTGTTGTTTAATACTCAAAAGGGGCATTTTATGTCGATTTAAAGCGAGTGAATGAGTATTTGTATCTTGGTTCATGTTGTGTATCATTGTGTATTACATATAAAACATCATCGTCTATTTCAATAGCAATGCATTCCTTAAGACTCACTCAAAAAAGAATCTGCCGGAAAATGTGGTGCCTGAATTTTTTTTTCATGCATACTTTTTATGCCATGTCTGTAAACAACAAATCTTTTGCCATGGTATCTATATATATACATGAAATTCATGCATAATTCTTAACTTTAAGCAATTTTTATATATCAATGTGTTTAATTTGGAATAAAAGAGTGGATATATATTTACATATTTGATATATACTAAATAAAATTTGAAGTTGGGGTTAAGAAATACGATAATGTGTATTCAATCAACATCTAATAAGAAAAAAAAGAAAGAAAGAAAGGGAGGGGGGGGGGGACGAGATAAAAAATAAAGAGAGGAGATCTATAACTGTTGTTGATTGATAATAGCATGGTAATTTTCTGAATTTCTCTTTAGAATCTCATGAACAGATCCTAATAATCTTGTAAAAGCTTTTTTACCCAATGTAGCACACTTCAATCTACCTTTTGCAACTACAGTAGCTGCTCTTGGACTATCGTTAAGTAACGCAAGCTCTATAATGCCATCAAAGAGTTAAATATTGTATTTATATACACTTAAACCTACTTCTTACCTCCAAAATAGGCTCCTCTTTCAAATTGATTCACTTCTTGTTGATCTCCATTATCATCGACTTTATAAAACACAGCAAGACCAGATTCAATAATATAAAACTGATCTCCCACATCACCTTGTAAAATAACATGTTCCCCATCATTGAAATAAACAGATTCTAAAGCATCTGCGATTTTATGACGTTCATAAGGTTCCAATGATTTGAGTAAAGGCACTTCCTCTAAAAATGATTCATACATTTTGCGTTTGCGAGAAGTATTTTCCATTAAAATAGTTCTAAATGTAACACGATCAAGAGCCCATAAGACAGCATTTGAAGTAGCTACAATGGTTGCGGCACGTGGTGCATTATACATGAGCGCCAACTCACCAAAACTGCCTCCTGCTTCATATGTTGCTACAACTTGCGAAGTTTCAATGTCATTTTCTTTTGTTGTAATAAAGCAATTAAATGTGCCTGATTCAACAACATAAAAAAAGTCGCCCACTCCGCCTTGCTCAATAATAGATGTTCCTTCAGCCACAAGTGTTTCTACCATGGCATCAACAACATCTTGATGATGTTCTTCATCGAGATTTTTGAATAAAAAGTTATTACCTACACTCTTTTTGATTCCTTCTATTTGAGCTGGTGTTTTAGAAATTACTTTTTTAACAAATCCTTGAGAGGATGGTGCCATGGATTCAGCGCTAACTGAAGTACGTCTTCCTCGATTGTAATTAGCAGCAGCAGGAATACTATTGAGAGGTGCTGTAGAGAAATTATCCCGTTCCTCATCATCCTCATCATCCTCATCATCATCGTCGTCGTTGTCAGCATCATGGAAAATATCATCATCAACATCTTGATCGTTTTCATAATGATGGCTACTACTATTACTACTAAAGCTACTATAAGCAGTTTCAGGCGCAAACATACTATTATTACCACCATTCTCGGCCAAAGGATGATGCTCAATTTCTATCAACGATTTTTACTAATGTCAGAATAAAATACTAGATATTAATTTTAATTTTATTTTACCTAAACCATGCTGTTCACGAAAGTAACTAGATCTTTGCTCTTCTAATTTTCGGTTAAAGAAATTGGCACAATATTGCAATACATCATGAGGTTGGTCTTTGCAGTAAACTTCATGTAACTCGGTCAAGAGTTGAGTATATTCATCGGCATACGAAAAATTAAATTGCTGTGGTTGTTGTTGTTGTTGTTGTTGTTGTTGATCCTGTGGAAACGGCTCACCAAATGAAAAGGTCATTTTTTTTTAGCTTTTTAGGATTTTTTTTTGGTTTGATTTATTTATGAAATAGAAAAACTGTTGTTGATATAGAATAATAATAGCAATGTTAAATTGCTCGTATTTTTTTTAAGAGAGAAAAAGAAAGAATAGAAAAAAATAGGAGGGAAGAAAGAGATAGAGGGGAAAGGGAAAAAAAAAACTTTTCTTTTACATGCACACACATATCAAATTTAATACTACAGCGACCAACTTACCAAGTCTATTCTATAGTATAATAATAGTTTTTCCACGTTTTTTAATTAGTGTGTGTGCGTGCACACTCACATCAAAATGTAACGCGAGATTTCCCTTTCCCTCGTGGTTCACTTAAATTCCCATTGAGCAAAATAATAAGGTTGTAAAAGTATCATCTGCAGTTTTGACTTGATTTCCCGTTCGTTTCGTTCCAATAAATACAAACAATTGATCTTCTGCGCCCAAGAAATCTCCAATCTCTTGCTTTTCCACAGTATTTCCATCTTCATCTTGTTCTTGGGAAACTTCAATTTTACGTACAGGCTCATATTCAAAATATCTACCAAAATAATCTTGCCAAAATCCAACTTCCTTTTCAAGCGAACGACATTTGTAACCAATCACTACTTGAGTAGAAGCATCACAAACATCCAAAAGTGTATCCAATAACATGCCAAATAATTCAGGAAAGTAAACACAATCACTGACTACTACGAGATCAAAACGGCCTTGTTCAACCAATCTTTTGGCATCCTGATGATTACCCCAATGAAGTCGATCTACAATAATTTCAGCAGCGCATGTATCATTTGTATATTCATTGTAATGAAAATCGACATTTTCTTCTATTAACGGTACAACTTGCTCCAAATCTGTAATATACACTTGTACTGGTTTACGCAATTGTTGTGCTAATGCAATACCTACATAACCCGTGCCTGCGCCAAGCTCAAGAATACGAAACGGCTTTAAATGATCATTATTATCAGCTGATGAGGCGGTGTTTTTGTAATATATTTCTGGTATGGGGTTGCTTGGTTCGATAATCGATCGGGTATCAGGTGAGAATAATGCTTGTAAAGTATAGGCACTATATCAAAAAAATTCAATATATGAAACTATGTCAAAAAAGGATACACAAACACACCTCTGCCATATTTTGCCAGCTAGTCCAAATTGACCAATATCTTGCTTTAGTTCAAGTGAACTAGTGTTTAAATAACCAGGTGCTCCTTCAGATGCAGTAACATTTAAACCCTCGGGTAAATTTCCAATCTCAAAATCTCGATCATACTTGTACTGTTGTTGTTCTACTGCCATGATAACTCGAAAAAATGGTTAGAAAGGAAACGAAACAAAGCGAAACAAAAAGAAAACTAAAGAATATTTTCTTTCTTTTGTTGTGTTTAGATTTCTCCAATGCAAAATAGGCGGAGCCCACAATGATGTTCTAACTTGCCCTGAACTTTCTTCATTAATAACAACCAGGCACTTGGGAATCCGATTCAAAGTCAATTTGACATTGTAATAGTAGCAGTAATTGTAACATTGGTAAAAACATTCAAACCTATTAGCAATAATCAGATTATAACTCTCAAATATACACATTTTCACTGTAAAACACCCTGATTTGGCAATTTAAAGAATTGTTTTAGACGCTTTTAGGCAGTTTCCCATTCGCAAACCCAGCCAAAACTATTTCTCTGATTCCGTAGCAACGTGCTATATTTTTTTCTTGCATCTTTGAGGTCATGAAAAATCGACCAAAATTTGAGGTCTGGATCCTTGTTATCTCTCATGAAAATGGATACCAAATGAAAAATTGGGGTTTTAACGTCAAAAACGAAACTTTTTACTATGCATTTCCTAAGCTCAAAATGACCAAAATTCTTCAATTCAGCCTATAATTTTGTTTAAAAGTCAATTTCTTATATCAGAAACTAACATTTGTTCGAAAAACGTATTTTCATATTTTTACAAATTACTCAAAATTTTAACGGGAAAAATTCTAATAAAATACTATCATTTAATGCGCCTCAAAAGGGAGTACTTAAAAGTATTAATAGACCTTGGAAACTTGCATAGAGGATTTTGAGTAATCCGCCGAAAACAAATTTTGGGATCCAAAAACAACAAAATCGAGCAAATCGAAAAATCGCGAAACTGTCGGTATTTGAATACTTCTCAACCCTAAAACCTTGACCTACTGCTTGAATCAATCCTTATACAATTGTTAAATCTATAATACTAAGATAGCAGAAAAAACACGATCATCAGCTAAACATGCAGAAAACTTCAAATTAATTGATTTAATCTATAAACCGTTTTTATATATTGCTATAAAATCATTTAAAGAATTTTTCTCTATCATAAAGGATATTTACGATGATACATTACAACAACTACGACATTAACTGAATATTCTAGGTAAAAAATAAGATGCTTATTTACTAGTTTTAGTTATCAAGCTATTAAAGTAGATGTATTTGCTTCAATTTACCCCTCCCCCAAATTTATTTGTATATTCACACTGTAATAATGTCATTTATGCACACAACAATTTAATTTAACATAATTTTATAGATCCAACAAGATACAAACATAAATTATATGTATACACAATGTCGCCATCTTACATCAAGATTCTAGAATATTAAATAAACAAAAATAGACATGGTTTATTAATATTAAATAATTATAGATATATGTATGCAACGAGTGATTCACAACTTTATTATCACCCCCTGCTGCCATTCTCTTTAGTAGGAGTATTAGCATTGGCATTGGCATTTACCATTTGTGCAACCGTCGCAATAATGTCACTATCCAGATCATCAATTGCAGCGTTATTAGTAGTACTATTATTGCTAGTAGATATGGTTGAAGTGGAAGAAATGGAAGAAAATTTTCTTTTTCTTGCTGTTGCGGTTGTTATGGACAATAAACCACTAGCAGTAGAAGAGGTTTCACTACTAATACTACTACTACTAAATGATTGAGCATCATCATTTACAGTTATATTCTCTTGTTGTTGTTGTTGTTGACTTTGAATATAACGCTCCTTCATCTCTTTTGCATATCTAGCTTTATCAACATTTGCCATATCCATCCATTTTTGTAAATCGATTTGAGCCATGGCGCGCCATTCATTTCCAATCTCTTTACTAATTTCTACAAGACGAGCATCCGGAAACCGTTTTTTCATTATAGGTCGCATCTCTTTGGCAAAATGTAAGTAAGCGGACATGGGATGCTTTGGTAGAGTATCATCTGCCTTTTTCTTTTTTCGGCCACGCGGATCACGCCCCACTATACTAGTTGATTTATTTTTGATGTTTGTTAGTTTTTTCGTAACGGTAATAGCAGATGATGCTATAGGAATTTGGGTCTTTGTTGGTAATTGTTGAGGTAATGGAGGAGCTGGTTGTTTGATTTGATGTTGCTGTTGTTGCTTTTTCATTTGCCCAGCTTGCTTCATTTCTGCTTTTGATCTTCTTGTATAAATAAAGTTATCATGACCAAGTTTATGTTGTTCTTTTAATTTTAATTCTTCTTTGAAATAAAAGTCTTTTTCAATCTATATTAGCAAAAAAAAAAAAAAAAAAGTTAACATCATGCAAAATGAAGAAATAAAAAGACTTACTGTTGAGAGTTGTTTCCATCGTTGACTAATTGATTTACTTATTTCTCCAGAGCTTAGTCCTTGATTAACATCATGCAATTGACGACGCATGTCCCGATTAAACAACAAGTACGCATTCGGCGGCCGTTTCACCTTTTCAGGTAAAATACCATACTTTCTTTTTGTGCCTTGACTTGCAGCCAAAGTTGATGTTGTTGAAGATGACGGTGATTTGATTACTGTATTAGAAGGATTGGGTTTTGTCATTTTTTCTTTTTGTTGATGTTGTTGTTGCTGCTGCTGCTGTTGTTGTTGTTGCTGCTGCTGCTGCTGCTGCTGCTGAATATGTTCTTTTTCTCCATTAAATGAAAGCGATTCAAGGGCTGCTGCTTCTGCTGCGGCCGAATAAGATAAATTAGGAATCAATTTTGTAGTTGTTGTTGTTGTAGTATATCCATTATGAGTAGGAGGTGTAGCGGTATTAGATTGGCTACTGTTACTGCAACTACTAGAATTATTGGAAGGATATAGCTGACGGTGTTGATGAAAATGGTAAGGTGTAGGCGGAGACGCTATTGGTGAAGTGTCATTCATCAAATGATGATAATGATAAGAAGGACGAGGCTGCTGCTGTTGGTGTTGTTGCTGATGATGGTAATGGTTATCTATGTGTGTAGATGAAGGGAGCGGCGGTGGTGGAGAAGTGTGATGATGATAATAACGCTGTTCTTGGCGATGGTGTTGTTGCTGTTGATTTGATGCGTACATTGGATGTGGTGAATGATTATTATTGTTGTTACTATTATGTTGAAACGAATCCAGTAAAATATTTGACAAGTGATGGTTATGAGTAGATTGTTGATGTTGATGTTGATTATAATACTGTTGTTGCTGCTGTTGGCAAGGCTGATGATAAAGATGATGAGTTGAAGTATTTTGCATGAAATAAGATTCATCGTCATCTTCATCATCTCTATCTCTGCTAATAGGAGATGAATCATCAGAGTGATCATTAGGGATAACCATCGAAGAAGGCGGAGGAACTACAATTTTGGGTATAAAGGGATGCTTTTTCCTTGAATTTGCTGTAGTTGGAGCACGGTTATCAATATCTAATGTGAACTGAAGACATTGTGATTGATTTTGGAATTCTGCTTTTTGATCTTTTGTCATATTCTTCCATTCTTCTGCCAGTTGTTGAGTAGTAATTTGATGTCCATCAGATTGTAGATCATGGCGTCTTTTTGCACTATACAATAAGAAAGAGTTGGGTGCTCTTTTACTATTGTAGTTATTTGATCCAATCATTTCCAGGTCTTTTAAATTACCATTTTGTTCCTGTTCATCTTCTACTGCTGTTGACATAGTAGCATGTTGTTTTGGTGATAAATAAGGTGATTGTTGTTGTAGTAGACAATGATGATTGACCAACATATTAAAGAAAGAGACGCTAAATAATATAAAGTAAAAGAGGAAAGAAGAAAGAGAAAGCTTATTGAAAAGGGGTGGGAATATACAGTTAATCAAAGGAAAAAGGAAAAAAAAAAGAAGATATCCAAGCTTTTTATGATTGATTGATTTATACTATTCAAGGGGAAAGAAAAAGAAAAGCCAAGTATATCTAAACTTGATATGCTGAAGAAGAAGAAGATTTGCTTTCTTGTCTTTTTTGTATTGCTTCGTGTGAAAAGTTCTGTTGCTTTTGTTATTGTTAAAGTAACTACTACATGAAAGAAAGATGTGTTACCATGACTTGGTTTTATTCATATGTTTTGAAACTTTAGCAACGCTTCTTTGAAATAAAGGGGGGCAATTTAAACATAGTACAGGAATTCATTCGTTAGATTCAGTAAACCTTATATTGAAGCCACTTGAAAACAGCGTGTTGATCAAATACTGTTACATTTGATACTAACACCCATCGATCGAAATCACTAAATGTTAATTCTTTACTTATTGTCTTTTGGAAAATACAAAGAATGCTGGGCAAGACGCAGACCCAAAATAGATGGAACCATACGAATTATTGTACGAGATTTATAAATTTTGCATAAATTTTACAAAGTGTATATCTGGGTTTTTGACAAATTAATGCAAAATTAGATTTTCTCCCTCTAGTAGTGAGACCCGCCTGACCAATATTCTTTTAATCCTAATAACAACACTTAATTTAGCATTGTACCACTTGGTGTCCTCCAAACTATTACACTTAGCATGCTATTTTTATT
Source organism: Mucor racemosus (assembly GCA_027405735.1). Taxonomy (NCBI): domain Eukaryota; kingdom Fungi; phylum Mucoromycota; class Mucoromycetes; order Mucorales; family Mucoraceae; genus Mucor; species Mucor racemosus. Next base: position 325,111 of record JAPEHQ010000013.1, on the reverse strand, counting down.
TATGAAATACTGTATGCCCAAATCTTGACCCCAAAAGATAGCAAATTTTTAGATTGGGCTTTCAATTGAGATATGAGAATGTTTGAGTATAACAGTGTCGACATTCAGAAAGCCTAATTAGGGCCGTACCTGAAAGAACTAATTTGTCTGACCATTTTCACTTTTTTCATTCTTTGAAGTTTCTTAAATTTTGGCTTGATAAAATCCAAAAAAACCAAAAAAGCAAAGATTGCCAATGATTACTCTCTTTCAAAAAATGTATACATTGTTCAAAGAATTTTGCATTTTGCATCCTCAAAAGGCCACCATTCCTCATCTCAATCACAGCTGAAAAGTAAGCAAAAAATATGTGGACACTAAGTGTTTGAAGTGTTCTTTAATGTATTCGTATTATGTAGAAAATTAATGATAGTCAACCATGTAAACGTTATGGTGGATACGTGCTAGAGTGTTCCTCACAATTTTAAGGTCTAAGTATGCAATATGCAATATGCAGGAAGTATAGAGAATGTTTGAAATCTGACAATAAATCATATAACAGATATCAGTATTTATCAATTATATCCTTTCCAATCTAGCTTCAAATCTTGATTTATATATCAATAATTCCAACGAAAAATTATATTTTTAAAAATTTAAAAAATATCTAGTACATAACGCTGTCCACTATTTGATTTATTATTCACTATTGGTCATCTAATAAAGCAACTCATTTATGAAATAATGGCTTACAATTTTCCGATATCTTTCTGATATTTATTTGCTTAGAGTTGTCTAAATCAATATTTAAACTCAATGATGTTTTATAGAATTGATGTATATAGAACAAACTGTACTACAACTTTAATTATGCATAAAGAAGATATTCACTTATTAATTTCGGTAGCTGTCATTGTCTTATATGCTGCGTTTAGCTGATTTAGCGTTATTTCTGCTTTTGAACGGTCTTCTGGGCACAAAACCTATTTCAAAAAAAGGGCGCACTTGATTCCTACGATTTAACCAGCAAATCAGTAGGATACTAAAACTAGAATTGTTGTCGAACCCAACTTCTATTAGTAAATTTAGCTGGCAAAACCAGGATCGACACTAACACTAACGAAAGCTATAGCACTGGATACGGTTACAGTTAAATAGTATATATTTGAGCCTTACAATCTATTTGGATCAATATTCAAGGATTAAGATTATTTTTTCCAGCTGCTTTATTCTTTAAGGTTTAAGCAGAAAAAGAGAGATTTTTGTTTAAAACGTGTACTAGAATTCTTCAAAAATAGCTGTTAGATAACGAAATCAAGATATGTTATTCGTATATTACTGTGCATTAAGTGCAACTTTAAAATTCCATTTTAAACCATTATTTAATTTTATAAATTTTTTTGGAAAAAATCTGAAATAATGTATACAAAATAGTTTATTAAAGTGGTAAGTAATGAAAAGGATGCGCAGCAAAATTATCTATCGACTGAGTTATTGCTAAGCCCTCCAGCTGCATTTTTTGTAGAGAAAACGACATTTTTGTGCAATTTTTTTTTTTCAAATTCGGAATTTGGGATGAGTGTATGCAGGAGAAAAATTGAAGTTAGAAGCAAAGGTATCCCTTTGTACACATTTTTGAAGATATCTCCACGAAAAATCAATATTTTTAAAAAAACTAAATTGGATCCGAGAGAGCTAAACGCGCTTAATGACGTAAATGTAAAAAATGCAGCTCAATTTAACGGATATTTTGAAATCTACTACAAAAATGTCAAAAAAATGAAAAAAAAATAAAAATGCTCAGAATTTTTTTATACTGAGATATATTATAAAACTCTTCAAAACAAATAAATTTCATTATTAGAAAGTATTAGTATATCTTAATTTTTTTCAGAAATATTAAGACTCAAAGTTTCAACTTTTTGAATTTAAGCAGTAAAAGCCAAATTCAAAGAAAAATGTATCTGTTTTTCCCTATTTTCTCCATAGACATTATAGTAATAACTATATTCAATTAATTGTTATTTGTAGCTCTTCAAATTCTACATCGATTCATGCTAATTGCAATAAGAGGTTTTTACAAATTTGTTTTGAAAATCGCTTAAAATCGCGATTTTCGGATGGGGGTTGGGGTCAAAAAACAAGGCTACACTTTAATATCTTCATTACCCCATCAAAAATTAATGATTTTGAAAAAAATAAAAACAGGGCTATAGATATTGTTGTGCACGAGTATCTTTATTAAACTGCCATTCTGGTTCAATGATTTTGTAAGGAGGCATTAATGATTTATGCGTGTTTGGTGCGTTTTACGGGTTAGAATCTTTGAAATTTTATTTTAGCTTTATATATTTCTAACAAATAATTTGCAGGTAACGTAGATAAACAACTTTAATTACAACTACAACTGAGGTCTATTTAATGGAATCAGTAGTTATTCTTGTTTTTCTGATATTTCTCCAATTCTTTGAGCGGTTATATCTCTGCACAAAAAAAGGCGAAAAATATACAAATAACATCATCGTCATTGAAGCATTGATTTGTATCAGGATCCATGTTTACTTTATTACATTTAAAAATTCATGGGAAAAAAGTTGGAAATCGATTTTTTTTTAAAAAAAATCCATTTTAACTTATGGAGTGTAACGTTTTGCATTTTATTGAGTGTAACTTTGCTTTTTTATACATTTTTGAGGATATCTCCACGAAAAATCAATGTTTTGAAAGAAACTAAATTGAGTCTGAGAGAGCTGACCAAGGTGAGTGGCATAAATGTAAAAAAAATGCTGCTTAGTTTAATTGATATTTTGAAATCTACTACACAAACATCAAAAAAGTAAAAGAAATAAAAATGCTCATAATTTTTTTATATTGAATTGTGTTATAGAGTACTTCAAAATAAATATGTTTCATCATTAGAAAATGTTAATATAGCTTAATGTTTGGCAGAGATATGAATCCTTAAAATTTTCTAATTTTAGCAGGAAAATACCTGTAAATATCTGAAACATTTAGCACTGAAAAAGTTATATCAACTGCAAAAAAATAAGATATTTCTGAAAACGCGTTTTTGGATTAAAATTGAATATATCAGATACATTGGCATATATTTTTAAATTCGTTTGAATCTAAAGTGAATAAATTGTATATAATGGGAATCATAGTTTGACCGTATCACCGAAAAAAAGAGGCAGCAATTTTCAATCTTTTAGCTTTGAAAGCCAATGAACAGAGATTTATCATAACATAAATTATAAAATAAAATAAAACTTTAACCAAGTGAAGAGGTGTCGTTTATTGGAATGAAATTAATAGGGACTTATCTTCAAGTTCGCATACTGAGTCCCGGACTCAAGTCCCACCCTAATGAGGGACTTCAAATCAATAAATGTCTTATGATCAGCTTTCTGCATGAAATGTTTCACAAATAAATATTACTGAGAGCTGTCATCGAAGAGAATATTCTTAATTTTAACAAATAAATAATAAACAAACCATTTGAAAAAGAATAATCCACTTATACAATGACTAAGAAAACTGCAACTGCATCTATTGATAGTAGAATGTCCGCTTCATCTTCTACCTTGATTGATAATGATATTGATATGATCAATATGATTGTCACTAATGATATTGATACGGTCAATACTGATATGGTTGACAACAACCAAAATGATGGTTCCAATGTAATATATGACATGGCAAGGAGTCTTGAAATTACTGCTGAACAAGCTCAAGATAATAGGCCCATAAACACTAAAAAAGCATATTCAGCGAAAGCTAAAGAGTTTCTTACATGGGCAGAGAAAACCTTTGTACATGAAGATAAATTGCAAAGAGGAATTGTTTCTGGGGAAAAATTAAATTATTTTCTACACAAGGAGGTGAAAGCAAAGAATATTGCTAATGAATTTAGCTTTTGATACTAACTGTCTTGTACGCCCTTATTATCCCAGGTTTTAAATCGTTTCTCTCGCAGAAAAACGAAAACAAAAGCAGCTCAAAGAATCAAATTTTCAACTGTCGAACAATACATAGCAGCAATTACAGATCTATACAAGACACAAGTTATAAAGAAAATAAATTGTAATAAAAATCCAAGAAAAGTAATTGCAAGCGTATTGAAAAGTGCTAAAGAACGAGAATTCCAGACCAAAAGATCTAATTGCGAAGATCGTGGAGAAGGAACACTTGCCGATGGTTATACTTCATTAGATCAAGTAGCAAATGTCATACAGTTCTATTTGAATAGCCAAAGAAATCATGGAGAAAACTTGAGAGATGCTGCCGCATTTCTTTTCTCCCATTATTTTCTACTACGAGGACAATCTATCAGGCATGCTGAATTGACAGATTTTCAAACAGTTAATTTAGATAATGAGAGTATCAGGCCTGACATAGAATGTCCTGCTCTGGTGATGGTGTTGCGACAGGGAAAAACAAACAAAAATAACCGCTTGGAACTTGGTGGCTGCATCCGTAACACTCGCGTTGAAATTTGCCCTATAATGTCTCTTGGCCTATATTTGTTTTGGCGTTTTCATGTTGAGAATGAGCCGTTTCCCGACTTCACTACTTCTCATAATTGGTATTTTATAAAGCTTTTTAAATCTGATAACCAGGATTTAAAGAAAATCTGGAGCTACAACAGCCATCGTGATGCCGTTATAAGAGGATTAGATGGAGCAAAAATTTTCTCTAAAACAAAAACACATATAAACCGTGGCTCTTCTGCGAGGATGGCTGATCTTGCTGGTGTTCACGAAGACCAAATTCGTCGTCTCGGTCGTTGGAATAACACAACAATGAATGGTGCTTACCTTACTGGTTTGCCCAGGGAAGCAATGCGAGCAATGGCGGGTTTTACTATTCAGCAAGGACAATTTTACATTCCCAGGGCCTCACTGGATCCTCCTGAAGATTTGACCAAGTTGATTTTTCCTCTACTGGATGAATGGAACGATCGATTACTAGCTAAGAATGTTGGTAAGAATAATGGTGACCCTATGGAAGTTACCGTGGCTGCAAAAGCTTGCTTTCAACTGTTTTTTATGTTGAGAAAAATTATTATTCAAGATTCAATTGTGATGATGGAGAAATTCCCCAATCATCCATTATGGCAAAATGAATTGTTTTCTAATCCTATGTTTTTAGAATATAAAGAGTAAGCACTTGTTTGTGTTTTATATAGTATAAACTAATAAATCTTCTTCAAAGACGCATGACAGTGATCATGAAAGATAACAATGACCCTGCAAACATTTTGCTCCAACGTTGTGTTCCAATTTTAGAGGAAAAGATACGCATAATGCATAATGACCTTTCTTCAAAATTGAATGATCATCTCACTACTCAAGAAACAACTAATGATTATATAACCCGTCTAATTACAGGTCAAGCAAGTATAAACCTCAGCGTGAACTTACCAGATTTACAAAATGGCCAATCTCACATCTCAGCAACCACAAAACCACAACAAAACTTGATGTCAAATTCCAATCCACCACCACCAACATTATCCTCATCATCATCAAATTCTCTTGAAGTTACAGAAAAGGTACCACATTACCAAATGAGTCGAGGAATTGTGTCCATCAAAGACTTGTGGAGAGAGTGGAAACATGGTTTGTGCGGTGGATATGCGGTACAAGATTTGGAAGAAAAGTTTGGAACAAGATGGAGACGAGCAGAGAAGGAAAAGAAGTTCTTCAATAGAAGAAAACTTATCATCAAGACAATCGAGGATTACGCCATGAAAAGGAACATTAGTTTAGAAACTGCAGTAAATATTGCAGAACGAAGAAGATCACAGAAAGGATACTCGTTGCATTGGTTGGCGAATAACAAAATTGAAATCTTTGGAGTCAATGATGGCTCATTGTAATAGCTTTTTCTATTCTTTCTTTGCATTTCTTTATATTTTATTATTATTTTTATATATACATATATATTCAATAAATAAACATCATTCAGCTTACTGTAAATACAACAAGTATCATAATATCATATTGAAGTCTAAGCATAACATTTTACAAAATAAAGTCGATCTTGCCATGATTGTATTGACATAAATTTATTATTTTTTCCCTGGGGACTTGATCCGTAAATAAGTGCACTTATTTACGGTTGTTTCTCAAATAAGTGAGCTTATTAGCATACTGGGTTCTAATCGTGTAGGGGACTTCCGGGACTTCCGAGGACTTCGACACAAAATAATAGGGACTTATCTTCAAGTTCGCATACTGAGTCCCGGACTCAAGTCCCACCCTAATGAGGGACTTCAAATCAATAAATGTCTTATGATCAGCTTTCTGCATGAAATGTTTCACAAATAAATATTACTGAGAGCTGTCATCGAAGAGAATATTCTTAATTTTAACAAATAAATAATAAACAAACCATTTGAAAAAGAATAATCCACTTATACAATGACTAAGAAAACTGCAACTGCATCTATTGATAGTAGAATGTCCGCTTCATCTTCTACCTTGATTGATAATGATATTGATATGATCAATATGATTGTCACTAATGATATTGATACGGTCAATACTGATATGGTTGACAACAACCAAAATGATGGTTCCAATGTAATATATGACATGGCAAGGAGTCTTGAAATTACTGCTGAACAAGCTCAAGATAATAGGCCCATAAACACTAAAAAAGCATATTCAGCGAAAGCTAAAGAGTTTCTTACATGGGCAGAGAAAACCTTTGTACATGAAGATAAATTGCAAAGAGGAATTGTTTCTGGGGAAAAATTAAATTATTTTCTACACAAGGAGGTGAAAGCAAAGAATATTGCTAATGAATTTAGCTTTTGATACTAACTGTCTTGTACGCCCTTATTATCCCAGGTTTTAAATCGTTTCTCTCGCAGAAAAACGAAAACAAAAGCAGCTCAAAGAATCAAATTTTCAACTGTCGAACAATACATAGCAGCAATTACAGATCTATACAAGACACAAGTTATAAAGAAAATAAATTGTAATAAAAATCCAAGAAAAGTAATTGCAAGCGTATTGAAAAGTGCTAAAGAACGAGAATTCCAGACCAAAAGATCTAATTGCGAAGATCGTGGAGAAGGAACACTTGCCGATGGTTATACTTCATTAGATCAAGTAGCAAATGTCATACAGTTCTATTTGAATAGCCAAAGAAATCATGGAGAAAACTTGAGAGATGCTGCCGCATTTCTTTTCTCCCATTATTTTCTACTACGAGGACAATCTATCAGGCATGCTGAATTGACAGATTTTCAAACAGTTAATTTAGATAATGAGAGTATCAGGCCTGACATAGAATGTCCTGCTCTGGTGATGGTGTTGCGACAGGGAAAAACAAACAAAAATAACCGCTTGGAACTTGGTGGCTGCATCCGTAACACTCGCGTTGAAATTTGCCCTATAATGTCTCTTGGCCTATATTTGTTTTGGCGTTTTCATGTTGAGAATGAGCCGTTTCCCGACTTCACTACTTCTCATAATTGGTATTTTATAAAGCTTTTTAAATCTGATAACCAGGATTTAAAGAAAATCTGGAGCTACAACAGCCATCGTGATGCCGTTATAAGAGGATTAGATGGAGCAAAAATTTTCTCTAAAACAAAAACACATATAAACCGTGGCTCTTCTGCGAGGATGGCTGATCTTGCTGGTGTTCACGAAGACCAAATTCGTCGTCTCGGTCGTTGGAATAACACAACAATGAATGGTGCTTACCTTACTGGTTTGCCCAGGGAAGCAATGCGAGCAATGGCGGGTTTTACTATTCAGCAAGGACAATTTTACATTCCCAGGGCCTCACTGGATCCTCCTGAAGATTTGACCAAGTTGATTTTTCCTCTACTGGATGAATGGAACGATCGATTACTAGCTAAGAATGTTGGTAAGAATAATGGTGACCCTATGGAAGTTACCGTGGCTGCAAAAGCTTGCTTTCAACTGTTTTTTATGTTGAGAAAAATTATTATTCAAGATTCAATTGTGATGATGGAGAAATTCCCCAATCATCCATTATGGCAAAATGAATTGTTTTCTAATCCTATGTTTTTAGAATATAAAGAGTAAGCACTTGTTTGTGTTTTATATAGTATAAACTAATAAATCTTCTTCAAAGACGCATGACAGTGATCATGAAAGATAACAATGACCCTGCAAACATTTTGCTCCAACGTTGTGTTCCAATTTTAGAGGAAAAGATACGCATAATGCATAATGACCTTTCTTCAAAATTGAATGATCATCTCACTACTCAAGAAACAACTAATGATTATATAACCCGTCTAATTACAGGTCAAGCAAGTATAAACCTCAGCGTGAACTTACCAGATTTACAAAATGGCCAATCTCACATCTCAGCAACCACAAAACCACAACAAAACTTGATGTCAAATTCCAATCCACCACCACCAACATTATCCTCATCATCATCAAATTCTCTTGAAGTTACAGAAAAGGTACCACATTACCAAATGAGTCGAGGAATTGTGTCCATCAAAGACTTGTGGAGAGAGTGGAAACATGGTTTGTGCGGTGGATATGCGGTACAAGATTTGGAAGAAAAGTTTGGAACAAGATGGAGACGAGCAGAGAAGGAAAAGAAGTTCTTCAATAGAAGAAAACTTATCATCAAGACAATCGAGGATTACGCCATGAAAAGGAACATTAGTTTAGAAACTGCAGTAAATATTGCAGAACGAAGAAGATCACAGAAAGGATACTCGTTGCATTGGTTGGCGAATAACAAAATTGAAATCTTTGGAGTCAATGATGGCTCATTGTAATAGCTTTTTCTATTCTTTCTTTGCATTTCTTTATATTTTATTATTATTTTTATATATACATATATATTCAATAAATAAACATCATTCAGCTTACTGTAAATACAACAAGTATCATAATATCATATTGAAGTCTAAGCATAACATTTTACAAAATAAAGTCGATCTTGCCATGATTGTATTGACATAAATTTATTATTTTTTCCCTGGGGACTTGATCCGTAAATAAGTGCACTTATTTACGGTTGTTTCTCAAATAAGTGAGCTTATTAGCATACTGGGTTCTAATCGTGTAGGGGACTTCCGGGACTTCCGAGGACTTCGACACAAAATAATATAATTTATATACTATTTTTTTTTAGGGAATAATGATGTGATAAGGTATTGTAATATTGTCGATGTTATGTAATAATAATGTGTCATGCTGGAATACCATGCTTCTACACCATGCTTCGGAAAGCATGGTTCAGTTGATGTTCAATCAACATGACTTTCGGTCCCTGGACTATTGTTTACTTTTTTGAATTTGACATCTGGTTGAGAATGGTACATCAAACAGAAGTAAAAAGTTACCCATATGCAAATATAGCTGTCGCCATTGCAGGAATTTCTCACACATTCTTAAAATTTTCCATTTTGATCCCAGCATTACATTATATATTTTTACGTTGATGGCAATCAAGGACTATCTATATTGCACTTCTTTAACCTTTTAAACGTAAACATGGCCGAAAATTTTTTAACAACGGGGCGTAAGATTGTAGCGATTGGTAGAAATTACAGGTATTAAAAGAGAAAGTAGATGCACAACATAATGTCAGGGTCTGATTGTATTTGGGTTTATACAACAAATAGTGAGCACGCCAAAGAATTAAATAATGCAGTTCCCGAAACGCCCTTCTTCTTTTTGAAGCCTACAAGTTCTTATTTGGAAAATGGTGGTAATATTGAGTTACCACAAGGATGTGAAGTTCATCATGAAAGTGAGTATAATCTGAAATCCCATTTTTTCCATATTCGTTAATGTTTTTTTTAGTTGAATTGGCAGTTGTTATCGGAAAGGATGGTAGAAATATCTCGGTAGAAAACGCTGAAGATTATATTGGAGGTAAGCGCATAAAGTTACTGATAATGAGAAATTTACTGATGAGCGGGAATCTGTTTTAGGATATGCATTAGCAATTGATTTAACAGCTAGAGATCTTCAGGTAAAAATCATGACTCAGCGTAATAAATGTAAACATTTTTGATTTGTCGAAATTCATATATAGTTGGCAGCCAAAAAGAAGGGATTGCCTTGGTCTGCTTCGAAAGGGTTTGATACATTTACACCTATAAGGTAAAACCTTGAGTTTATACCAAAAATTCCAAGTTTTAAATGATGTTTTATAGCGATTTTATCCAAAAGGACCTTATTTCTGACCCAGCAAATGTTAATCTTTGGATAAAGGTATAAAGAAGAGAAATGATTAGTAATAGGATCATGAGTAACGATTGCATTTTCAAAATGAAATAGATTAATGGAGAATATCGTCAGAACGGTAATACAAAGGATATGATTTTTAGGTAAGAAACGAAAACCCTTGATATATTTGCATTGATTATTAATCCTTTTTTTTTTTTTTTTTTTTTACTGTATAAAAGTATCCCTACACTTATCGAGTATATATCATCTATAATGAAATTGCAAACTGGAGATGTTATATTGACAGGTACTCCTAAAGGAGTTGGTGCTATTAAATCTGGCGATATCATTACTGGTGGTTTGGAGAACAATCAAGGCCAACAAATCGCTGATATAAAATTCAATGTCGTTCAAAGAGAGGGTGGATTTGTCAATGAAGCTAAAGCATAAATATAATTGGCCAAAATATGATAATTCACAAGGTTTAAAAATGCACACTTTCAGGACTCTTAACATGTTTCTCTTTTTCCTATACAAAAAACTGATTCAAATTCGAAATGCCCAATAATAACGATGGTTGGTAATGCAATCGATTGGAAACAATTGACTAATTTATAGCATAACATACACAAATAAGTGTCACAAATAAATAAATGCAAAACGATATTCTATATAAAACAAATATCTAACCTATACCTTTTTCTTCTTCTTCTTCTTTTCTTATTTATCAAGAAATTATTAACAATAGACTTTTACATATTCACGATTGTTTAAAAATGCCTCCTGTAACTAAAGCATCAAAACCAATTTATGATTACATTGTTATCGGTGGTGGTTCTGGCGGTATGGCCGGAGCCAGAAGAGCTGCTGGCATTCATGGCGCAAGTGTTGCTTTGGTTGAGGCTCATAGTGTTTTGGGTGGTACTTGTGTAAATGTAGGCTGTGTACCCAAAAAGGTCATGTGGAACACAGCCTCTGTCTTTGAGACATTGCGTCAAGCAAAAGGTTATGGTTATGAATTTGGTGAAGTAAAATTTGACTGGTCTATCATCAAGGCAAAGCGCGATGCCTATGTTAAACGCTTAAATGGAATCTATGATTCGAATGCTATTAAAGAAAATGTAGAGCGATTCCATGGACACGCAAGCTTTGTCAATTCTAATACTTTATCTCTTACTCGCAACGGTGCTGATCCTATTGAAATTAAGGGTAAAAACATTCTTATCGCTACTGGTGGTCATCCCATCATTCCAGAGGTTCCTGGGGCTGAACTTGGTATCACATCTGATGGTTTCTTTTTATTGGAATCACAACCTAAACGTGTGGCTGTGGTAGGTACAGGTTATATTGGCATTGAGCTCGCTGGTATTTTTCATGCATTGGGTACAGATGTTACAATTTTCTCTCGTACAAAGCAAATTCTGAGAAAGTTTGATAGCATTATTAAGGATACTTTGTTGGAACAAATGCAAAAGACAGGTGTCAACTTTGTCTTTGATTCCAAGGTTACTGCTTTAAAAAAGACTGATACTGGCATTTCTGTTGAATACGAATCTGATGGTCAAAAGGGTGAACTTGAAGTCGATACTGTTCTCTGGGCTGTTGGTCGTGCTTCTAATACAAAAGGTTTGAATGTCGCCGCCGCTGGTGTTAAGATTGACGATAAACATCAAATCGTTGTAGATGAATATCAAAACACTACAGCTCCCAATATCTATTCCCTTGGTGATGTTGTTGGTAAGGCAGAATTGACTCCTGTTGCTATCGCTGCTGCTCGTAAATTGAGTGATCGTCTCTTTGGTGGCCCTCAATTTGCTCAATCTAAACTTGACTATTTCAACATTCCTACTGTTGTCTTTTCTCATCCTACAATTGGTACAATTGGTTATACCGAAGAAGAAGCTCGTGCTAAATTTGGTGAATCTAATATCAAGCTTTATCAAAGTAGATTTGGTAACATGTACTTTAGTGTTCTTGACGAGAAGGAGCCTACTGCCTACAAAATTATTGTCCATGGCCCTGAAGAAAAGGTTATTGGTCTTCATATCATTGGTAGAGACAGTGACGAGATTTTGCAAGGTTTTGGCGTTGCTATTCGAATGGGAGCTACTAAGGCTGATTTTGACAACTGTGTTGCTATTCACCCAACCTCTGCCGAAGAATTGGTTACTATGCGATAAGTTATTTTACTACAATTACAATTTAATTTTTATTTTTATTTCATAAAATCAAATCAATTTAATGCTATTATTCTTGATGAATTTTTTGTACAAGTGTTGATAAATAAGTATTCAAATCTGAATCCATGGCTTGTTTAACAAGAACACCTTTTGTATCGAACCACGTAGCTACATTAGGTTCGATTTTATTTGAAACTGTTTTTCCAGTACTAATGTCAGTATAATTGAAACAGAGCTCGTATTTAGGTGAATATTTATCAATCTTTCCTGAAACCTTTAATATCGATATAGACTTTTTTTTTTTAAAAAAAAAGTGGTTAATTGAAATTGTCTGTATTTAACTGAATTAATCTTACCTTTCCATCTACTTTTTTAGTTCCAGTAAAAAGCTCATCCTTTTCGACAAGATAACCGTATGCAAAAGAGATAGATTGGATGATCCAATAGACAATAACACAAACGGTAGTTACAGAAAGTGCATCGTTGAAACTTGTCTTGTATTCATATAAAAATGATCCACCGGCAATGAAACATGACACGTATCCTAGCAACAACTTGATATCTGTATGAGTGTGTGATTGATTGAACTTTTGGTCCTCTGAAAAGTACTAAACATATATGAGGGTTAACAATTTATTTGCATGCTTGTATTATTTAGACATTTACTCTAGAAAGTTCATCATCGACTGCATTTTTAATTTGAGTACAGTCGTATTTATTAGATACTTGCACAGGTTCGTTTGTAGTCTCTAAATTCAAATATAATCAGTCAAACGCCATTATAGCATTACAAACTTATTTATTTACCTGTTTGTGACATTGGCAATTGAAAGATGTTAGAAAGTTGAGCAGTTCTTACAATGCACGCGCTATTTGTATAGCTTTTTGTTTTGTTTAGCAGGACTGGTTAGTTGCCACGTCGTCCAATCATTTCAAATATCATTTCATTTGAGCAGTAGGAGCAAGTGAATCTTTCCTCGGATTGATCATGTTGTACTACTCGGCATTAATAATATCAAAGTTATCATTACTAGAGTATTGGGTTTTTTATCAATAATAATATTGGAATCATTCGATATCTCCTTTAGATGATGTGCTGAGGATGCAGATCAATGCACTTTTTCAAGAGTAAAAATCATGTATGATACTAAAAAAGATTAAAAACTTTAAAATAAAGTGAAGCTTTTTCCAACAATTGAAAACAGCAATAAAAAAATCAGAATGCTCCAAGAAAATGCTACAATTTTCATATAAACAATAATTGTTGAAGACATTTAGATTCTCAGAATATCATGCAAGAGAGTGCTAAAGATGTCTATTGCCCTTGAATTTGTTCTATAAATCATTCAGATGTGCAAATACAATTTACATTTTATATGACCCACTCTCCTTTGTTTGTTTGCTCTACTAAGTCGATAGCAATTGACTTTTATACAAGTTGTTTGAAGCTCTGAAAGCATGATTTTGCAGTAGAAAAATCGAAGTAAAACACCACATGGGGTTTTTGGCCTTGATCGCCTATAGTATTTCTCTAAATCTTATGAAGCAAATCTATAAAGCTCGATAAATATTGTAAGTAGAGTATTAAATTTTACGTCGAATGTCGTTAATTAATCAAAAAAATCTCACTAAAAAATTTGCATAATTTCAAAAATCAGAATAATGGTTTTATCATCAAAAGTCCATTTTATGAATAATAAATAGCCAAATAAATGATTTTTTATAAACTCTCAAGCTACGCTCAATCACGGCTTCGTTAGGGGGATTGGGCTCGCTTTTGCAATTTTTTTAATAAATGTATCATATGATTGGCAGCTCTACCCTTTTACGCTTCATTATTGACTCCAGTGATGGTCATGCTTATATTTATGACATTGGAGATATAGAGGTAAGTCGAAGAATTAATGTAAATCAACTCTAGCGAGATAATTAGAAGGTAAATATTTATTTCATCAAACAAATTATTGCACAGTATTAAAAGGTGTAAAGATTTACAGTAATAAACTTGAATCGAGTGGGTACAGCATCGTAGATTCTTAAAGAAGTTTTCAAATATAGTAAAATATCTTATTTTTAAGACTTACAGGGCTTATAAACGGAATATTAATTTCAAAAATTATCCTTGTCCAGATCATTAATTTTTGACATTTTCCAATTTTGTTTTCTGATTTTGTAAATCTAGAGTTAATTATACCACCAATTATAAAAAAAAAATATGCACATATACAGAATTTAGCACTCTATTTTTTTAATAAAAAATAACAACCCTTTTTATTGCAAAATATTATATGAAAATCCTTTAACCGAAAATTTGTTTTATGGACAAAAGTACAAAGTTTTATTATTTAACTTTTAATTTTAAGCTTTTATAAAATGCGTATTAGTTGTAGCTACAATTTTCTCTCACATTGTAGTATATTTAAGCCTTGATTTTGGTATCAAAATTTGATTTTTCTATTTTTTGATCAAAATCATGAGTGTGGTAAGGATGAAATGAGCCCCGAAGAATGTCCGCTACAAAAACTGAATTTTCAGACCGTACATGGTTAAATATAAGAAAAAGTTGATTTAATTTTTATTATTATATAAAAGACCTAGCCGTTCGATCTCGCCAGGTTCAATTACGGTGTTGCCCTGCGGGCTAGGTTTTGCAATTTTTTTCAATGAATATATGATTTGACAGATAGTTTTTCTAGTTTAAATAAACAACATTTACTATATCAGTAAGCGATGTTATAAAATACTAATTCTCTAAAAATGCCATTTTTTGATGTTTTCAACAGATTTATGTGTAATTGAAGGTATATATTATATAACGTAGGCTTTTTTTCTTCTACTTTGAACAATCGACTTGGCCAACAAGTACTAAATAACATTGGCATTTTATTTTATTTTTTAATGAACTGCATATTTTTGTAAAATAACACCAGCTTTGTTCCAGCTAAGAAGGCAATTACAGTAACCAACCTTCTGTATTTCATATATCTCCAATACATTTAACAAGAGGATAACGCATCCATATCTTCAAGGATTATGAAGCGAACATATTTTAAGAAATATTTGTAAACTGGCATACCAAATAGAAGTAAATTTGAGCTTTGTGTAGATTGTCGTCAAACATAATCTTAGCTTTCAATATAGATAATAATTATTACTTTACCTATTTAAACTGTCTTAATAATAATCGTTGGAATAGAATAGCTTCACACAACACATGTTGTGCTAAATCTTAAGTTTCCCTGTACTGATGGTTTCTAAAAGATGAACCATAAAAATCGGAAAAATGTGTGTTTTGAAAGTTTGCATTATTATTTGATGCAAATACAATATTATGCATAGGTTGTCATTTTAATTACCATAATGTTTTTCTTTCAAAAAAAATAGCAATACATATTTCATATGTTATAAAATTTTAAACAGCCAGTTCTCACTTGATTTGGAAGTTCAATTTTGTCAAAGAATCCTTTAAATAGATATATCAGCTGTCTCCTCCATCTGGTTTACAGCTTAGATTTGCCGATAGCTTCAGACCTGCGACTTCACAAGCACACACACACTTTTTGTTGACAAACCGTTACTTGAAGATTGAGAAATATATATATATATATTAAAAATGAGTCTACATTGTATAGAATTTGTAAATAATCTAAGTATTGATCTAAATCAGTTTTTTTTACTCAACTAAATATGTCAATCAAGAATAAACCGAATCAAATATAGATATAAATTACCAACTTGTATGTAGATTAAATAAGATATACATATATCTCATGCCATTTTATACCTATAACCACACACGAGATCAATAACTCACCAATGTTGTAAAATAAGAAGAAAAAAAAAAAAGGAAATGTTGCACACAATTAATTTGAAAGAATCTACCCAAATTGTTGCAATGCCATCATAAATTGGCTTTGATTTTGTACGCATCATTCTTTCAAGTAGAGCTTTGTATACATATGCTAAGCTATCTACATATCAAGTATAGCCAGCATTCATTATCGGATGTGTAAAAATATAACGAAATTGTCAAAACGCCACAATGCATTAGCACAGATTTCTAATATTAGGTTCAGGCATTATTTCAAAGATGTATATTTAATATATTTACAATGCTGTAGCATTGATAGTTTATAATTTAAAATCTATATAAATATTGCTATTGTGTGAATGCCGTTCATCACCTTGACGGATTAATGACTAATTTCTAAATAAAATTAGCAGCTTGGAAAAAGCATGATGGAAATATTAGAAAAATCATTAAAAAGAACAAGAGGATTTAAGGACAGTTATAATAAGGATGTTTTCCTTTATTTGACCAAGTTTCCTGATTTGATCCATGTAGCACATTTATCATCCACTAACCAACCAACGGTATATACATTATAATATATGTTTATAGGTCAATTATAGTGTAACGTTATATTCACATTGATGTTGTTACTTGAGTGGTGGTATGATGTTTAAGAGGCTGGCCATTCTCCAACGCACTCACCGCAATTTTACTTTTATATCATAATTTTACTTTTTTATTCATGTAATTCATATGATGTGGTATGACAATTTTTACCAAATAAACAATAGATGTACAGGTTATGGCATATATATGATTTAATATACTTTCTGTACTGTTCGACCGACACTTGGTTTTGAATACAATTAGAGTTTGTATACAATGAACATGTTTTAAAAAGACAAGTTTATATACTTGGTGTATGCTGATTTATGTATATAATACTTGTAAAAAAAAGCAGGCTACAAATATCATTGTTTGATGACTGTATAACAAAGCGTTTCTATTTTCTGATTTTTATGTTATAATGGTTTTTGCATTGCATTATTTTATCATGTGTTATCATTAGATAGAAGGATAGAATGTATAATAATAAATAAACAAGACAACCGTGGAAAACTAGAAGTTCCTTTTAGATGTAGTAATTATAGATAAGGATAGATAAATTCCTTTTATCCTTCCTCTCCATTACAAGCTCTAGAGCCCCCTTTTTTTTTTTTTTTTTTTGCTGGTTACATGAATTAATTGATAAGGCAATTTTTATGTGCGAATTAGTCAGGAATAGTGTAGCACAGAATCCCAAATATGACAATTACGCTTACTCTAATATGAATTTGATTGTACAGATAACACCGAATATGCGTATTTTTATGTAAAAATGTACTTGTTTTGTTTTAATTTTTACAATAAATAAACCAATATATTGAAATTATGTATTTTTCTTTTTCTTATGGGTATTTCTTTCTTATGCATTAAAAAGAAAAAGAAAAAAAGATAGTAACGAACTGAGCAAATATGGTGCTACATTGAACTTTCCAATAAGAAAGCAGATCTGTTTTTTATATATTTATTTATCGGATCAAAATACACTGTATCACATACATTTATAACCAATAAACCTGTTAACAGAAATAAGCAATAAAAGATAATACTTTATATCAGCGCTACTATAATGATAACTAATGAATAGAGGGCCTTTTGTAGTTGATAAATTCAATGCATCAAATTACCTGATATTTCCTATAAAAATGTATATATTAGGGTCATCATTAAAGAACATGGGGAAGAAAAAGAAGGAGAAGAAATCAAAAGGTGCCACTATTGTTTTCGTTTTCCGAAAGAATTGAATGAAGTTTCTTTCAGTATTGTATTTGTAAAAACTTGCCCTTTTTGATATGATCCCTTGCACTGTAATATCATGAAAAGTGATTTATCGAAAGAAAAAAAAAAAAAAAAAATAGGCATGCACACAATTCGAACAATGGATTTCAAACGTACATTTCTTTTTCTATTTTTTATTTTATTTTAACAGACAAGAAACCCTGATTCATGATTGTGCTATCCTAAAATTAGCAATAACGAAAAATAAGCAAATGATACATGTACGATTTGAAAAACCCAAAATAAGAAAGAATTTCCTATAAAAGTTTGAGGATGTCAAGTTGAAAATCTTGAACAAGTTTTCCTAATTTGCAATAAATTCACGCGATTAAAACAAGATGGTGGAATAAAGTTGTACGGCATTTAAGCGTGCGAAAGATTCATTTTAAATGTATAATAGAAAATAAATCACATGAATGTAATATGTCTATTTGATTATTACATTGCAACAGATCAATTTTAGCCAAGTATAAAAAGAAGCTGCTTTTTGCTGTTCTTTTCTTCTTTTTTATTTTTATTTTTCATTTCTTTATTCTCGCACAATAAAATGACAACGCCTGTAGTCGTTGATGAAAAATTCGAGTTGGATTCTCCAGCATCTTCATACAGAGATGAAAAGAAAGAATTCGTTACAGATGGAGATGATAATAGCCAAGTTGTTGTAGACGATAGAATCCCAGTAAACAAACATTTAGAAGAATTTCATTTCACATGGCGTTCAGCTATTGTTGGTTCATTACTTGGGTGTTTAGTTGGTAGGGTTTTTATTCTTTATAAATACAAATATGAGTTTTGTATTCACTCTTTATTTTACAGCTGCGTCAAACACATATCTCGGTTTAAAGATTGGTTGGACTTTTGGTGCCTCCCTTTTTGGTGCCATTTTCTCATTTGCTATCCTTAAGCCAATGTCCAAAGCTCTTCCTCCTAAATGGGGTGGCGGTTACTTTGGTCCAAAGGAAAACTGTTCTGCTCAATCAGCCGCTACTACCGCAGGCGGTCTCTCTGCTGGTTTCGTTTCAGGTGTCCCTGCCATGTATAAATTAGGTCTTATGACTACTCCCCGTGAAGATGCTGTTGCATTATTATTGTTCACTATCAGTTGTGCTTTCTACGGTCTTTGCTTTGCTGTTCCTCTTCGTTCTCACTTTGTTATTAAGCAAGACTTAACCTTCCCTACTCCTCGTGCCGCTGCTATTACTATTTTATCTCTTCATGATACTGTTGAAGGTGAAAAGAATGCCATGAAAAAAGCTAAATGGATGGCTATTTGGTTTGGTGTTTGTTTCATTTGGACTTTTGCTGCCTATTGGCTTCCTTTCTTGGATACCCGTAAGTTTCATAGTGTGGATTAGGTTATACAAACGCACAGACAATTAATTGAAATTATATTTAGTTCACTTTCTTTATTATATTGGTAATGCCGCTGGTTATGCTCCTCTTGCTAATGCTGATGCTGTTTGGGGTTGGTTCTTCAAGTGGGATTTCCCCTTCTTTGGTGCTGGTCTCATGACTCCCGGTTCAACTGTCCTTTCCTTCTTCATTTCTTCAGTCGTTATTTATGGTCTCATCGGTCCTCTTTCTGTAAGCAATGGTACTTTTGTTGCTGCTTATGGTTTCACTGGTGCAGGTGATACTACTAACCGCTTCTTCTTGTGGCCTGGTATTGCTCTTATGGCTCTTTCTGCTTTCACTGAACTCTTTGTTCATTATGATACTCTCTGGCGTGGTGTTAAGGGTGGTTGTTATGAACTCAAGCTTGCTTTCATGCGTGGTACCAACTTCTTCCGTCGTGTTGTCCTTCGTTCTACTTTGTCTGATGAACAAAACAACCGTTATAACTCTACTCAAGATGAAAATGAAATCTTTACAGAAGATCAATTGGTCCCTGCTTGGTGGTGGGTTTCTGGTACTTTTGTTTCTATCATCTTTACTTGTGCTATCATGGGTGAATACTTTGGTATGCCTGTTTATCAATCTTTGATTGCTGTCATTCTCGGTTTCTTGCTTTCATTTGTCGGTATTCAAGCTTCTGGTGAAACTGATATTAATCCTACTGGTTCCATTGGTAAAATGTCTCAACTTGTCTTTGCTAAAATGCCTGGTGATGATATTAACCATATCATGAAGAACAACTTGATGGCTGGTAACATTTCTGCTTCTGCTGCTTCTCAAGCTGTTGATATGGTTGGTGATTTAAAGACTGGTCAATTAGTCGGCGCTTCTCCTCGTTCTCAATTCTTGGCTCAATTCGTTGCCTCCTTCTTTGCCATTGGTGTTGCCGTTGGTCTTTTCATCCTTTTCGCTGATGCCTATCCTTGTATTATTGATCCAGCAATTGAACCTCAAGACTGTGTCTTTGGTTTAGTTGCTGTTACTGCTTGGAAGAATGTTACTCTCCTTTTAACTGGTGGTGGTGAGCCTCTTAGTAGAGGTTCTATCATCTGTACTGCTGTCTGCGCTGTTGCCGCTGTTGTCCTTCCTATTTGTCGTCATTTCTTCCTTCCTCAAAAATACCACAGATATTTCCCATCTATTTCTGCTGTCGGCATTGCTATGATCAATCCTCAACCCGAAGTTCCTTTCTCCATGTTCCTTGGTTGGGCTGGTGGTAAGATTTGGAAGAAGGTCAGTCCTGCTGCCTATGATAACCTTATGTTCAGCGCTGCTGGTGGTTTGATTGCTGGTCAAGGTATTGCTGCCATTCTTCAAGCTGTTCTCAAGATTGGTGGTGTCGAACCTAACATTGTTGTTGCTACCTGTATCGATAAACTTGCTGAAAATTGCCCATAAATCCCTCTTTTTCACGCATTCCTTTCTTCAAAAACTCTTTCGTTTCACCTTTAATAATTATATCACTTTTTTAATATATTTAACAAATCTTCTCTTCCTAATATAATAATAATATACATATGTATTAATAAAAATATTCAATTACTAAACTTTTTGTATACCACAATAACCGAAGTAGCAATGTTGTAACGCAGAAACTCTCAAATCATGTTTAAAATCAACTGAGTATATGTATCTCCACGTGGAATTATTTAGCTCAAAAAGCATCATTGCTAACTTGTAAAATAGGGCGCAGACCCTTTTGATTGAGGGTATATTTTTACATATACCGTATATGATGCAGTGGAACCATATACTAAAAAGCTTGATAATAATAAAATAGCCTAATCTTCAAGTGTCGCTCAAAAATATGATGCCACTTGAAATGTGAACAACAATAATAAACAAACGCTTCAATTGAACACAATAACAAACGCATGCTTAAAATATGAGATATCTTTTTGAACCATACATGTCGTGTAGATGATAGTACCCTTGATCACGATACAATCAATTGCACAAATGACATATACATCAAAAAGGATTCTACTCAAATCAATAATAATTATAAAAAACAAAAATATCGACTTAATAGGCAACTACTTAGCTGTATCGTAGTTGCACTATCAATATAAATAAGATTCAAGCATATAGAAATTACTTCTCTTAATTCAAGGTTACATAAAATAAATATAACAATAATAATAAACAACCATTTTCCAAAAGGTCCATATTGTTACACTTGACATACAATTCCTTATGGCCAATGCTCTGCATAATTTACCACTTAAAATATTGAATCAATAGCAATGTACTCAAAACTAAAAGATTACTAAATATAAATCCATTCAAGTATGTGGTATCCAAGTTCTCTAAATTGCTATAAATACCCTCATACTTTTCCAGTTATTTTATATCCTCAGAAATCTTTTGTAGTAACAACTTTAGCTGATTATAATTGTATTTCTACCGCTTTTATTATATTTTTTTATTCTAGTAAACAACGTCGTTATTTACTGCATATGATAATAAACGCTTGAATTACTACCATAACAGTCCTTCAAACATGGTATATACACGTATATACTTGAAAAATACTGATATTTTATGCTTGTCGTATTTTTAGAGTACTGGTTATTACATCTCAAAAAACTACAGCATCCTACAATTTCAGTATGTATTTTGATCTATTACATATATTTGAAATAAATTTCGTAAATGGTAATTTTTTAAAAGATACAAGGTTCTTTTTGCCTAGTACGCTAATAAATCATACGCAACCACAGCAGCATAATGTACTATCGTATATTGAATCTTTATAGTGCTAACGGGCAGGGACGTGCAATCAACATGTTGCAATTTCTATATATATATATAATTTTTAAATCGATGTGAAACTATATAGTCAATGATTACATAGCGTATAAAAGAGAATATTACATATGATATATACAGCATAAAATGTTATACGTCAGTGTTTGCCTTATCATAAGTATACAGAAAATCATATATAGTATACATCTTTCAATCAAAGTATAAAAATGACATGATTTTCAAAAAAAACCCCAATTTTTATAAATTTTAATCATCGAAATCAAAGCTTCTCCTCTTTTGTATATGTAGCCTCAAATTAATTACTTTTAGGATATACCTTAATACTGCTAAATATATATGGATTGACTGCACTATTATATCTATTCCTAAATTTATTTTATATCTCACAAAAGGCTCAAAAACGTGTAAAATTCACTGCTTTTTTCTTGAAAACTGGGTCTCATTTTTCATCCCTGCTCTACTTTTTGTTTTCACTAAATAATACCAAAACAAAATTATATGCCAATGTACCTGAGATGTTCAGCTTTAATTCGAAAATAAGTGTCCGGAAATATCCTACTTTTTGCAGTTGGTATTAATTTTTCAGTGCTAAGGTTTCAGATTTTTTACGCGTATTTCACTGCTAAAGGGTTGAAAAATTTGAGGCTTCATATCTCCAGAAAACATTAAGCTATACTAACATTTTTTAATAAAAAAACTTACTTGTTTTAAAGTGCTTTATAACATATTTTAATATGAAAAAATTCTGAGCACCTTTATTTTTTTTTCATTTTTTTTTTGACATTTCTGTAGTAGGTTTCAAAATGTTGGCTAAATTGAGCAAACTTTTTTTTGCATTCATGTCATTAAGCTCGTTAAGCTCTCTCGGACCCAATTTGGAGTTTTTCAAAATTTTGATTTTTCGTGGAGATATCCTAAAAAATGTGTACAAAAAGGTACCTCCATTTCTGACATCAATTTTCCCTTGTATACCCTCATCCTAATTCTGGATCTGAAAAAAAATTGGACAAAAATCTTGTTTTCTCTATGAAAGATGGAGCTAGGAACTTTTACAATAGCTCGATCGATAGATAATTGCTTTGTGCATTATTGCAATTAGTTTTATTGTAAATATGCTTATAAAAAGTGATGTGTATCTTCAAAAAATCTCCAAAATTTCAACTGCATTTTACGCACAATTTAATGTGAAATGTTTATCTAACTTTTATTTAGATAGATGCAGAATCTGAAACTGTACAAAAACCATTTAATATGCTAGGCCGACTTACTTTTCAGCTCATCAGCCATTAAACGATTTTGTTTTTTTAAATCATTTCTCGTTCATTTCAACAAATAAATTTTGAAACCCAGGTATAATAGGTTTTAAGCTGTGATAAAAACTATTATTTTGGCTATCTCGATAAAAAATCAATATTTTTGGCTGAAGTAAAAAATGCACAGTAGCTTAGAGTGTGGTGTCTTGTAAATGCAAAAAGTTGGTACCTCAATCTAGGTGCTCAATATTTAATAATCAATTTTAGGACGATCTTGGTCAATTTTGGTCAATGTCTGGCTAGTGCACTTATATTCTGATATTAGTATTTCTATTTTTTGAGAGAGATCAATGGCCCATAGAGTGAAGGTAGATCTTTAAAGATTTTACGAAATTTGACTTAATATTGGATGAAAACATTTTAAACCCACTTAAAGCCCGCCTGAAACCTACTTTTTACAACCATAAAAACTTGATAACCGAAGCCCCCTATCTCAGCAAATTTTGATTCTAATAACTTCCAACTTTACATAAAAGTAGGAGCGCATCTTTGACACTCTGATCTTAAAGTGAGAGGTATATATAGATAAGGAATATTTCCAATACAACAAAATAAAGACTACAAGTTGTTAAGGGGCGTCAATCTCAAAATACCAAATTTACCCGTTTATGGTTGGTTTAAAATAAAATGAATATATTGAAATACATCTACCTCTTTTCAAAAGTAAATCCTAAAGTATTGTATATTCGTTAATTTGTATATGATTGGTCGAAAACCAGACTACATTCCTCATTACCACAGCCTGTTATACTTCCACAATGTTATAATAATGTTGAAAAAATACAATTAGTTTTTGTCTAATTTTATATCATATAACATCTTAATCATGGTTAGAATTCGTACAAGGCAAAGACTACTTAACTCTTTAAAAAAGCATTGAGAAACGCATAGAAATTAGATGAAAAGAATATGCAATTTCCAGAAACATCGAAGCTACTCAAAGCAGTGATAAAAATCCTGGAAAAACTGATAATGATAGCAGTAAACTGAAGGAAGCTTTTAGGGGATTGAAAAAAAACAGCAAATACTGTATAATTGACCCTACAAAGCCTGTCATTTAGTTAATCAATAAGAAAAGAGATTCAATTGCAAAAATTTAACGAATTATTTTGGAATCATATTGATGAAGATTTCCGAACCCTATGTTCGTATGAACCATCGCTCCTTTGAAAAGTTACATAACCTAATAAAGTTAAGCAAAGAATATACCTCTAGTCCGACGCCTGTCAAAATGAAGATGTGCGTTGCCCTTGAAAGATTTGGTTCCTACGGAAACGAAAGTGATCTTGGAAAGCTTGCCCAAAAATGGGGATTCTTCAGTACGTTAAAGCTACATATATGTACGTTCTCTGTTGTCACCTAATTGACTAACTGTATTACTGTCATAGAGGCGTCTGTGGATCCATTTACTTCCAGATTCATAGAAGCTGTATTAAAATACGAGAAACTATTTTTGACCTGGCCTAACGAAGAAGAAAGGATTGCTATCAACAAAAGAAACAATAATTTTTATGGCTTTGCTGGATGCGTTGGGTTTCTAGACGGGGGTGTTATCAAGCTGACATATACTCCAACATGGAGGAGACACAAGAATTTCTTTTGCGACAAACAATTTATGGGATACAAAACCTAGCAATTTGCGGTGATAAACCTAGAATTAGACTTTTCGAAAAGACAGGGTACATGGAAAGCTCTCGCAAAATGCGGATTTTAAGTCAAAGCAACTTTCTTGATATTATTGATACGTTTTGGGAGATGCTGGTTTTTCTCGACTTGATTACCTTTTTGTACACATTTTTTAGGATATCTCCACGAAAAATCAAAATTTTGAAAAACTCCAAATTGGGTCCGAGAGAGCTTAACGAGCTTAATGACATGAATGCAAAAAAAAGTTTGCTCAATTTAGCCAACATTTTGAAACCTACTACAGAAATGTCAAAAAAAAAATGAAAAAAAATAAAGGTGCTCAGAATTTTTTCATATTAAAATATGTTATAAAGCACTTTAAAACAAGTAAGTTTTTTTATTAAAAAATGTTAGTATAGCTTAATGTTTTCTGGAGATATGAAGCCTCAAATTTTTCAACCCTTTAGCAGTGAAATACGCGTAAAAAATCTGAAACCTTAGCACTGAAAAATTAATACCAACTGCAAAAAGTAGGATATTTCCGGACACTTATTTTCGAATTAAAGCTGAACATCTCAGGTACATTGGCATATAATTTTGTTTTGGTATTATTTAGTGAAAACAAAAAGTAGAGCAGGGATGAAAAATGAGACCCAGTTTTCAAGAAAAAAGCAGTGAATTTTACGCGTTTTTGAGCCTTTTGTGAGATATAAAATAAATTTAGGAATAGCAAACATAGTGCGACCAGTTCATGACTGTTTAGTAGTGTCTAAAGTATATCCCAAAAATGTTCATTATGAGATTAGTTATAGAAAGAAGGCATATTCCGATTTTGAAGATTGAACCCATGAATTTTTTTTTGAAAATCCAAATCTAATATTAAAATTCATTTTAACTTATCGAGTGTAGTAGTTTCTTCGTGTACTACAGCAAGTCAAAATAGGTTGTGAAGGACAGAACAAAAAAAATAAATTGTAATTTTTTTATTGATTAATTAGTATGAAAAGTAAGTACATAAATATTATAGAATGTGATTGTTTAGCTTCTACATAGAAAAAAAAATTTAAAAATTATTTTTTATTATACTGTATATATGCACTGTATTAGCAGATATTGTTTTCCTGTAATGAAGATCGGACGAGATCTGGTATTTTTAACATCAATAACCGTAACCTTTATAGATTATAAAAATTTTGTTATTGTATATACATACATATACGTTTTATCCACTACTAAACTTTTGTATATATACGTAACACTATTCTATATCTATTGATTATATGCTCACTGGAAACTTCAGTTATATTTTCTAGCAAAATAAAGTCAACTTTGCATTATTGTATCTAGCATAATTACATGATATTGTGCAAAAATGACAGGTTTTTCTTTATATTTCGGTCAGGAATAAATATTTTTTGTAAATCAAATTGCTGCTGATATTCAGCAAATAGTAGTATTATATACCAAAGAAAAAAAATATGGTGAAATTACTCAGCATTGCACAAATCAAGAAAAACAAAATAAGAAGAGATAAGTAGAAGGACAGCAATTGAAAAAAGCAGACATAGAGGGAACGTTTGTCCTAGTTGATACACTTATGCGTTTTACAGCTAGTTTAAACGGAGAGGTTGCGGGTTCAAAACTCGTGTAAACGAATTTTCTTCGGAACTTGTGTTTGCCGGGCTAGAAGCGCAGCTAATCATCCCCTCGCCTTTTTTTTTCGTTTTACATTTCAATGCGCAGCTTTCAAAAGATTACCAATTGTTTTCTTCTTTTCTCTACTCCAATATTTTTAGTGCTATTTCGGAAATCCATTTTCTTTATGAATATCTTATTTTACAAGCACAAGAGAGATACAATCTGCACGCAATAATTTGATAATGTAAACTGTATTGTAGGTCTACTACTGTCTGTATATTTTGATTTTGGTTTTCATCCAGTAAGTAACAAATAGAGTATTACTAATTGCAACATAAAGGCATACGTAGTGAAATATCGGTAGTCATTTTTCAGAGAGACTTGAAAAGAGCTCAGCGAATAACATTGTTAATCATATTTAAATTTCTATCAGTTCCGACTTCAGTCATTATCAGTTAGAAATCGGTTTGTCATCAACTTTAGTTTATCCTTAATAATGGACTTCATGGTAATTATTACTGCATGACAATACTATTAAAGGCATATGACTCTTCACTCAAAACGCACTTTATGTGTAAAAACTTAAGAGTAATGCCCAAAGGTATGTAGCTTCCGTCAATTTATTATTTATCATCATTCATGTTGCATTCCACCAAGTATCATACTTTATCACCTTCTGCAGTATCCATACATCTTAAAATATATTGACGACCATTACGGCCGAACTATGCTTCCCATGGGAATTGTGATCTGCACAGATGGGCAGAATAAAAACTTTTATGCAGATCAGGCAGCACAGATGAGCAGAGCAATGAGATCAAGGTTTCTTAGTCAATTTATTAAAGTATATCAATCATAATATAATTAATAACGAAGATAATTTGAATGGTTTAGAGCAGATGTGAGTTATTCTGATTCAATAGAATTGCCTTATTGACGAGATATATCAATCTGAAATTTGGGTTTGAAAGAGTTCTGCCCACGTTCTTCTTTCGGGGACCAAATGGAAACAACGACAACAACCTGTTTGACAACACTAAAATTATTTATGCTTTTGTAAAGTTCTGTTTATAGCAAACAAAACCGACTGATTTAGGATTATTTTTCTTTTTTCTTCCCCACTTTCCTCAGTTCTTTTCTTTATGTTTAAAACTACAACAGAAAGACCAATATCTTTTTTAAACTGAAATCAAGCAGCAGGTACAATTACATGTTTTTTCTATTATTTATTTCGAGATAAAATATTAACTGTTAATGTTAAGGGCGCGCTATAATATTATTTTCTCAAAAAAAAAGCATCCAAGGCTTAGTCATTTTTTCCCATCATCTTCGTTATAATCAATGCTTTTTTGGTCTAAATTTGAAATCCACCTGCTAAAAAATTGGTGATTATAAAATTATGTATAGTATTGACTTGATTTGAATAAATTAATAAACTCATGTTATTTTATTTAGTTTCTAAAAATATTTGTTTCTATTTAGTGGCCAACAACTAACCAAGAAGAGGAAAACAAGGTGTTGCCTTGTATACCACTACTACCAACTATCAAAAGTATATATATCATAATCATTACTTATTAGTTTGTTAATTGATTTTACTAATAAATCAATTTTTATAAGCCAAAAGTAAAGGTGTATTCAGTTCAAAACGCTTGAAACAATTCAATTATACCAATTTACATTGTTTATAATCTTTTGCTCATTCAATTGCTATCTCTATTTGATTTTAATATTTTTTTATACTGCTAATTGACTTGTTCTTCGTCCATTAGAGTTAACTCACCATCCTTATTTAAAGTATCTATAATAACTTAATAACGGTCCATTGTTGGCTCATGATATGCAAGACTATTATTAAAAGGGGTCATCTAATCTCAAATTTATCTGATTCAACTGTTGATGCTAAACTAGGCATCAAATTAGTTGTGTTGACTCGCAATAAAGACGTTTTATCAGATATAATGTTGACGTTCAATGTGTTTCAGTTGAATTAAACATACAGAAATATGGTTAATGCAGAGATATATGAACGTGTGAGAGACCTCAGATCAATAAACACAAAAAATGATCCAAATTGTGATGCTTCGTCTACATGTACGAGATTTTTTTGTGGCGATACCTGGTGGCTCCAGTGTAATTTAGGCTTTTAATTGTTGTCAAATGTATCAAATCAGGACGAAGTTCATTGATTGATATAACTGATAATAAATGTAATGTCGTTTATTGAATGGGTGAATGTAAATGTATAAAGCAAATCTTACTTTTGAAAGAAAGTACTAATTATCCTGATTAACATCAATAGGTTCAAAAAGCATAGTTAAGTGCAATAATTGCTACTAAATCACAAAATTTGATATGCAGAAAAACCTTGAAGTATTCATTTTTTTTGACAGTGTTGCAAATCATCCTTCAATATGACTGGATATTAATGAATTAGAGAAAAGAGAAAATACAACTGGTAAAAAGCTGGTACCCAACAATGTACATCGAGGTCAAGATAGATAAAAAGAGCATTCATTGTGTAGTAAAAACCGCAAAATTTTGATGGATAGAAATTACAGGACCAAAATGTTGTGTTCGCTTCAGAGTTTTTAAAAAAGTTTAAAAGCATACTTTATCAAACTTACTTAGATGTTAAATACTCATCATATGATATTAGTATCATCTTGCTTTTTATTTACTGATTGCTGTATTATTAAAAATCAAGCTTTTCATAGCTTATAACAATAATGACAATAGGATGTTTCTGATTTTAGATGGGCATTTATCATAAGGCGGGCCGATGATACGTTTGATACTGTTGTAGATGGAATTAGTCAATTTGATTTATGAAATTTTAATGCAAATGCCGAGGAACCATTTGTAAGTACGTAAGTTGGTTCTGATGAAGCATTGAATAAACTGGTTTAGGACACAGACGGCAAAAAGGCGGCAATAATAGGTTCCAGTGATGGCCATGTTTATTTTTATGATATTGCATATTGCAGAAGAAATAAGAGTAAAACTCAATGTAAATCAACTCTAATGCAACACTTATAAAGTAAGACTATATTATCATCAAATAAACTACCACGCAATATTAAAATGTATAAAGATTCATAGTAATAAGCTCAAATCAAGTGGGTACAGCATCGTAAATTCTTCAAAAAGCTCTCAAGTATTATAAAATCTCTTATTTTTAAGTCTTACAAGGCTTATAGGCGGAATATTAATTTAGAAAATTATTTTTGTCCAGATCCTCAATTTTGACATTTTTTAAATTTTTTTTTCCGGTTTTGCAAATCTAGAGTTAATTATACTACCAATTATAAAAACAAAAAATATACACATATAAATCATTTAGCGCTCTATTTGCTCAATCAAAAATAACAAACATTTTTATTGCAAATTTTTCACGAAAATCCTTTAATCAAAAAGCCGTTTTTGGGGCAAAAGTACAAAGTTTCATTATTTAACATTTAATATTAAGCTTTTATAAAATGTGTATTAGCTATGGCTACAATTTTCTCTCATAATGTAGTATATTTAAACGTCGATTTTGGTATCAAAAATTGTTTTTTCTGTTTTTTGATCAAAATCATGAGTGTTCGTAAGGATGAAATGAGCCCCGAAAATTTCCGCTACAAAAACTGAATTTTCAGACCATACGTGGTTAAATATAAGAAAAGTTGAAAAAAAATTCATTTTTATTTAAAACTTAGATATATACGATAGTATAAGATACTTAACCATTCGATCTTGCTATGCTCAACTACGGCGGTGCTCTACGGGCTCGCTTTTACAATTTTTTAATGAATGTACTGTATGATATGGCAGACGGTTTTTCTGTTAGAAAAATGTATGTTTTCATAATATCAGTTACTACCTATTTTGTTTAATTTATAGTTAATGCGCTGTAATGCTGCTTTTACATTGGCTGAAATGAGCAATTTAGCAGGGTTTTAATTGTACTAAATAGTGTAAAGCCTTGAAAATCCTTTTCTACGTGTGTTGTTTCTTTCTTTTGTTTTCATACTCCAAGGATATTATTCACCGTTTGATAGGGCATATCAGACTATCAAGCTGGTATTCTTTTCTTTTATCTAAATACGCACGCTAACAGAAGGGGGAACTAATAATGTTTTTAATATAGGTAGCAGTTGTTATATTAGAGACTGATATTTTCATTTATAATTAACTGAATTCTAAGATCAAATAGCATTATTTACTACTGTATTGTTGGACGTATTTCTTGATTAGCAAATCAAATCGAAGGCAATGATACTTATATCTATTCAATAAAAAAGCTAGAACTGGCTACAAACCCACGAAATGTTCCAGAAAAGCGATGAAATTTCAAATGATATAGAAAAAAAAAGAATAATCTAATGTTTTGTCTAATAACTATAATTTTGATCGTAGTTACTGTATACTTGAAAACAAATCTTTTTATAGCGGACAATCGTAAACTAAAATAATAAGTTTAAAGAAGGTTAATTTGTTTAAATTTTATGAGTGATAAACATATGTAATCTTAGATTTGGCTTGTTGCATATAAATTTAAGCAGTAAGTGGTATTTAAGTTTAGGTTCGAGCAAAAACCATTGTTGTTGTAAACATTATTGCTAAAATAAACATATTTAGAAATGATGGTAATAATCGTAGTAAATATATTGGTTCTTGCATGTATTGCTCTGAATCAAAAACATATTGGATTGTATTATTGTACTGTTTATAATTTATATTAGTAAAAACAAACGTAATTTAAAAACCCATTCCAGTAAAAAATGGAATGGAATTTTGAGGACGAAACGATGCTCATGTATAAACCACTTTGTGCGTATACGATCAGACCATTATTCTCATGGTCAGATTTTATTATTATGCACAAATAGAGATAATGATATGCTTATGGGCAATTCTACTATTATGCACACATGGGATTAAAGTCATGCATATAGACAGAATCTATAATTCTACACATACAGGCTTTTCGTTATGCTCGTGTGCAGTTTTTTGTGTTGCGCCCGTGTGCATTTTGTTATCTTTTTATTCATAATATTTAGTGGGCACAACAGCTCAGGCTATAGTGTGCAGCCCACCTGGGGACAACAAAATCATCTTGTGCAGCACAGGTCGGCTGTAATGGCTTCTATATCTAAATCCTTTAAATTTGTGATTTTAGGACTTTTTTTGAATCCGGTTATATCATTTTATACTTTTCAAGTTAAATACGTTATAAGTAGTGATCGTAATCGAGCAGTGTGAGCATAAGCAAACGAGCGAGCCCTATGCTTGAGCTCGCTTGAATTGCGCTTTTTTCGGGTTATTACTTGCTTTAGCTTGCTTGATTAATTTTTTTTAGCAATATCCTGCTTGGCGCTCGACAAAAGCGTTGAAAGCTTGCTTGTATACTTGCTCAAAATGCTTCAAATTGAAATAGGCTTGCTTGCGTGTAAACCTGATTTTTTGCCTGCTTTCAAATCAAGTAAGCATGTAATACAGGAAAAAGTTACTCAATTTACGTAATTTTTACTTTAAAAAGGTTAAAATGCATCACATTTTGAACCAGTATTAGAGTGAAAATATATAGCGCCACACTTGCGCTTGCACTCGGATTTGCTCGCTTGCTTATATGCTCGTGCTCGGACTTGTTTGACTTTTTGAAAAATTAGATAATGCTTGATTTATGCTTGATTGCTTGCTTTCCAAACTGAAAGTGCTCGATATACAACTGCTCGACGAGCCGCTGCTTAGGCTTGGGCTTGCTTGAGTAACTTTCAAATATTTTAGACTCGGCAAATGCTTGCTGGAATTGCTTGCGCTCGCTTGGGCTCGGTCATTTTGCGAACGCTAGTTATAAGAAGGCTAATGATGTTGTAGGTTGTATTTATGTTTTACTTAAAATAAGCCTTTGAATAATTAATAGCAATACAGTCGAACCTTAATTTTTGTATAAAATTTCGATACCTGCATCTTATAGCTGCTTGGAATATTTAAACAACCGCGTCCCGGCTGTCCGGTGATTTTTCCTAGAAATTTAAAGCTTGAAAATATCATTAGATGGCCGCTTCCGGCAATTGTTCGGCTTTTTTTTTTGGAAGAGTGACCATTGGCAAAAATATGAATCATATACTATGTTTTATGTCATCAAGTGCCATATATTACCACCTTATACAGTATCAATACATCTTACAATCTATTGACTACGGCATGTATTGAAGAGCAAAGTCTTGATATCATCAGATCGATATCAAAAACTCCTAGCGTACCAAGTTTAATCCAGTAATTACCAAGAACGCTTGGACTTCAATTATGACACCATATTATTTTATCCCAGCGGGTATTCAATCAAGTAGCTATCAAATCAATATCCAAGCACATTTAGCGCAGCATTGAAACAAGGCAACTCATAAGCTCTGAAAACACGATTAAATTAATATTGATCCATTTCCACACATAGATTACTATCAAGCAGATCTAATGGTTCAATAGTGCCTTGAATTAAATCTCAATGTCAAATCAGTATAAAAGGCCATACTTCTATATCTAAATAAATGACATCTTTGTGCTGAACTAGGTAGTATTTCCCCACATAATAAATTAAAAGCCATCTCATTTGAAACCATGCCATGCAATTCAAATAAAAGATTATGAATATAAACCATAAATAACCAAGGATATTCTAATGTATCAAAGATATCAATGGCATTCATAATGTGTTGTATTACAAATAAAAAAAAATCTAAAAGTTTCATGCGAATCAAATAGAACAGGTAAGGGCTGTTCTGAACGCATGATTGAAAGCTGAGGTTGTCAAAAACCAATTTAAAGAGCCATCCTTGATCAGGTAAATCAAGGACTCAACAACCCAACAATATACTAAAAATTGCGGAATATGTGGTTAAGATACACTATGATCTCCATTTCATCTGGTGTTGAATTAAAACAAATTTATTAATTTAGAGTTGACAACTCCTATCATTCATGACAAGATAGCATTCCTAGAAGAGATATGGAAACTGGAACAGCATTCCTTATGAGATATGGAACCATCACTAACAGTTTAGATAATAGAAAATAACAGCACTTGTAATAGGAATGAATACCGAAACTAGAATAGATTTGAAATGTATATATAAAGAGGGGCTTAGGACAAAATAATAGAGATCTTCAGTTTATTAAAGTCAATAAAGATTACTATATTCTAGTTGACTTACTACCGTTTTTTTATATTTTTTTTTATTAGCTATTATATCAGCTAATTCACAGAATAACTGAAAGTCGACAGAATAATTGCCATATAAATATCATTAACCAAATAATATAAATAGAGAAGTAGAAATAGCATTTTATTGTAGATGATCCATAATTAAATAAAGAAGGATTTAAACAACAGTATCTTTTTTAAAAGTTTTTTTATAGATTTTACCCCTTTTTACTGCAATCTTGTTTTTATTATACAGTTGAAGAAATGATTCATTACTCATTCTCTTTTAATTGTATTCTTTTTTAAGTATTGTTTATCAAACATGAAAATATACCATATAACACGTGGTTTTATTGGACAGAAATATCGAAATATCATGTTTTGCTGATGGTTTCCTCAATTCATAGTGATCTTTGAAAGTAGAAATATAAATTTTTATGCAGGATATATTTAAATCTACCATCATGTATAATTGAAGATTAATTAGATCAATATTCACAAGGATGGGGGGGTTTTTTTGTCTACAGTTGTTGTAAATAATACTTTATTATCTTGTAAAACTTAAAACTCAGTATCCAGGGCCTAATTTCTGTATTCACAAGATAGGTCTAGTTGATTGCTACTCTGCATTCTTTGTTTTAGCAAAAAATATTGATCTTTCGTCGAAAAAATCAAAATAGTAATTCACATTACAGCTTGAAGCTGATGATAGCTGGGCTCCAAAATTTATTTGTTGGAATGAACGAAAAATGATTCAAAAAAACAAAAATTTTCAATGGCTCACGATCTACAAAGTACGTTGACCTAGAGTATTAATTAGCTTTTGTACAGTTTTGAATTCTGCATACATCTAGACAAAAATCAGAAAAACATTCCGCATTAAATTGGGCGTAAAATGCAATTGAAATTTTGAAGGTTTTTTGAAGATACGCATCACTTTTTATAAGCATATTTACAATATAACTAATTTCAATAATGCGCAAAAACATTACCTATAGATTGAGCTATTGTAAAATCTTCTATCTGCATTTTTCGTAGAGAAAACGAAATTTTTGTCCAAAATTTTTTCAGATTCAGAATTTTGGATGAGGGTATATAAGGGAAAAATGGACGCTAGAAATGAAGGTATCTTTTTGTACACATTTTTAAGGATATCTCCACGAAAAATCAATATTTTGAAAAAAACTAAATTGGATTCGAGAGAGCTCAACGAGCTTAATGACATGAATATAAAAAAAATGTTGTTCGACTTAATCAATATCTTGAAACCAACTACAGAAATGCCAAAAAAAAAATGAAAAAAAATAAAAGTGTTCAGAATTTTTTCATACTGAAATATGTTATAGAGCACTTTAAAACAAGTAAGTTTTATTATTAGAAAGTGTTAGTATAGCTTGATTTTTTGTAGAGGTATGAAGCCTCAAAGATTTTAATTCTTTAGCAGTGAAATGCGCGTAGAAATATGAAACATTAGCGCTGAAAAATTAATACCAACTGTAAAAAATAGGATATTTTCGGATACTTGTTTTTGGATTGAAGGTGAGCATCTCAGGTACATTGACATATATTTTTTTCTTGATGTTATTTGGTGAAAAAAAAAGTTGGGTAGGAATAAACAGTGAGACCCAGTTTTTAAGGGAAATTGTAATGAGTCAAACATTTCAGTTTCATTCATGCAAAATCTTGCCTCATTCCTTATATAAATACTACAAGGAAATCATTACATAATCCCTTGTAGATTTATCTGTCTTGTTACACTCCCTTTACTTTTATTTATTCATTGATAAATATCTAATTTACAAATAAGAACACCGACCTTCATCAATCCAGTGATCACCAACTTATAATAACAAGGATAATATATATAAGCATATTATCCATCTTTGTTGGTAGTCCAAAACTACAGATCATTACATTAATCTCGGTAAAGATGATTTAGATGAATATTTTGAAATGTACTTTCAAAACAGATATGTTTTCTGATGAAATTATAAAAAAAAAAAAGATAGGATCAACCCATGTATATATTATATTTAATGTTGTTACAAAATTCAATATCGAACCACAGGTTCCTATTTAAATGATGAGTGCAAGGTATTCAATACTCGTTTTCATGCTTTGTACTATTCTGAAATTTTAGCTTTGATTCAAGATATATAGATGCCTAGATGAAGATAAATGTAAAGAAGTCTCGATCTTTTACAAATATCCGAGAAGAGAAGGGATTTGGTATTTCGTTTTGCTACATCGACACGTGTACATCTTTTTGTATATCTTCAATTCAATAAGTCGACTGATTGTTTGTATATATATTTCTTCATTTCTCTAGATGAAAACTTATAAAATTTCTTTTAATCCTTATAGTTAGATGTAGGAAATCGAAACTATTTTATTGCGAGAATTAAAGTGAAAGATTCTAAAATATATGTATACAATGGCTTTTATTCCTACTTTCGCAATAAGCTATTACCGTGTTCTTTGGATTATAATCTGATGAAGGAGAAAGCAAAAAGCAGTAAATTATTAGTGTGAAAAAAAATTAACTGCGCAATATTTTGTCTATTTGTGAAAATAGAGCGTTCAATTTGAATATTTTTGGATTGCGACTATGAATGAAATTATTATGATAATGAATAGAACGAGCCGCAGCATTATATGTGTCTATATGTATTAGAGGCGGTTTTATATATATATATCCGTGTACAATTATAAAGGAAAAAAAAAAAGAGATTGCGTGTGTGTGTGTGTGTATATATGTGGGAAGTAAGGGGGGAAGGTATACGTATTGTTTACTCTATTATTTTATTCGTCCATGAAGAGTCGTGGCGATAAACGAAGAACCATGACTATGCCATCATTTGTACTGCTTGCAATGGCTTCCACTGGTTCAGAAATACCCTTTTCACGATCTATAATCCAGTCGAATCGAAGTCTAACCACCATGTCATGTTCTTTTGACAAGTCTATTTGAGCTTCCAGTGAAAGAGCATCTTTTTCTTGCACATATTGATATAAAGAAGTGCCAATTGCTTTTGCTGTATCTAATGAAACAAGTTCTGTAGCTAATTTTGAAGCAAAAACTATATTCAATGATGCAGAGAATCTGTTTAAAATTAAACAGAATCGTCGTTCTTGCGACAAAACAAGACGATTATTTTTCCAGACTTTTTTTGCATCCAGTGATTTCTGCATATACTCCTGTCTATCATTCCAGGCACCAGCAAGTTGAAGGGTTCCATCTGGTAAACATATAAATACTTCATCCACCGAGTTTGCTCGCACTTTGTGATCTAAAGAATCTTCATCATATACATAGTTTGAGCCAATAAGGACATCATAGCAATAATGAATGATGGTTTCTACTCGGACATAAGAACCATCTTTTGCCAACGTACGATAGGACACCATTGAAGACATTTTTTCATTAAATATATTTGCTAAATGGACCTTGCGTAAACTGTCGTGGTCTCCAGGATGAAATAGATCATAGCCTTCTTTCCCGATAATTTCTTCTGGCTCCCAACCCAAATGATCAGCTACACTTTCAGAAGCATAGATTAATATTGCTTCTTGCGTATTATCCCATATAGTAATCCAATTGTTTTTCATGTTGATTTTGTGTAGTTGAAAGTGAGTGTACGAAAAGGAATTTTTTTTAGAATATCTTCATTACTACAGAAGCAAAAAGAACAGAAAAAGAAGATTTACAATAGGAGCCTCCCTTTTATATCCAATTTTTTTTCTTTGACTACTCCTCCCTCCCTCCCTCCCTCTCCCTCTTTTTCAACGCGAAAGTTCAAGAACCATCGGGAACGAGAACCAACATTTTTTTTTCAACCAATCCTGTTGCAAATTTCTTGTTCATCTATTATATTTGTATATAGTTACCGCCCCACTGGTTTGAAAGAGGTTATTCCTTAAATAATATTTTAAAGCTTTATTTTTCATTTTCGACTAATTGCCTAAATTGGCATAATCCGACATTTCTTTTTTTTTTTTTTTTTTTTTTTTTTTTTTTTTTTTATTTAGATGTTTAATCTTCAAGTTGTTGCAATGGCCATTGGTAATTATCATGAGCCAATCTTTCAATTCCATATTTCTCTACAAAATCATCCAATTTTTCTGGACCTCTTGAGCCGTAAGGATAAGGTTCAGGTTTAATCTTATCGCTTTCAATTTGATGCAACAAAGGTGTAAAAATACGCCAAGCAGCTCCTAATTCATCATCCCGAACGAAGTTTGAATGATCTCCACGCATCACATCCAAGAGCAATGTCTCGTAGGCTTCAGGTATTTTAAGGTTTTCGTAGCGATTTTTATATGTAAGATCCAGTTCAGTGATCATCGTTTCATCAGAGAAACCAGGTGATTTGTTATTGAATTTCATATACATGGCTTCTCCAGGTTGAACTCTAAAAACAAGTTCATTTCGAGGTACATTGCAAAAAAGACTGCCAGGCAACTTTTTGAATTGAATGCGAATTTCAACTTTTGTGTTATCCATGGCTTTTCCGGCTTTGAGGATAAATGGGACATTTGCCCAACGTTCGTTGTCAACCCAAAGTACAAGAGCAGCAAATGTAGCACATAAACTATCTTTAGGTACACTATCATCGTCAAGATAGCCTGGTTTGTCTCCATTTTTAACATATTGTCCTAAAAGAGAATCTTCTATCGTGATTGGTTTGACACAGCGCAAGACTTTAACCTTTTCATCTCGAATTGCTTCAGAATCACGAGAGATTGGGCGCTCCATGGCAACGAGTGACATAAGTTGTAATAAATCTTTATACAAGAGCTAAATTAGTACTATTGCAGCAGAAGCTAGAAAAAAAGAGCTTACGATTTTGCATAACATCACGAATGATACCGAATTCATTAAAGTAACCACCACGACCTTCAGTACCAAATGGTTCCTTAAGAGTGATTTGAATAGAGTCAATATGCGTGGCATTCCATAATGGACTAAATATCATATTGGCAAATCGAACTGACATGATATTCTTTGCCAATTCTTTACCCAAATAATGGTCAATGCGATAGACTTCTTCTTCTTTGAATAATTGCTTAATGTCCTCCAACAAAGCATTGCAACTTTCAAGGTCTTTACCAAACGGCTTTTCAATGACTACAGTAGTAGTAGCTTCTTTGCTATAGACATACTTTTTCAAACCAGAAGCAACAGGTACAAAGACACTAGGAGGTAAAGCCATGTAAAATATGCGGTTCTTTTGTTCTTTTTTGAGCGACTGCTTGGTTTCTAAATCTGTAACAAATTTATCAAGTTTCTCCCAATACTCTTCTTGATCATACTGCCCAGCAACATAATGGCAAATGTTGAGAAAATCCTTTATATTTTGATCATTGGCGGGATCATCTGATTTAAGGTTAGAAGAAACTCTCTTATGAAATTCAGCATCATCCATCTTGGTACGAGCATAACCAACAATCTGAGCTTTCTCTGGTAAAAACTTGTTTTGAAAAAGTGCATACAAAGCAGGAAACGTCTTTTTCTTTGCTAAATCGCCAGAAGCACCGAGAACAATGATGGTGACACCACCTTTCATGCGATTATCGATATCTTTTTTGAGTTTTGTAGTAGCTGCTGATCCTGGCATTTTGAATAATAATTATAACAATAAAAAAAAAAAGAGGATTGATTACTAAACTTTATGCATTTTTAAATAAAGAAAAAAATAGCTGTGTTTCGGGTCGATTCATGCGAAAAAAGAATCCCATGTAAATCTTGTATAATAATTTTTTTTATTTTGTGTGCAAAACTATAATAATAATATAAATATAATAAATCTAAACTTCCAAAAGACTTAATAAAACAGCCTGTGTTTCTGCAACCTACAATACAAGGAAATATTCATGTTAATTTCATGTTAATTTCATGCTATTTGTAATTACCTCTAATGCCTGTTTCACTTCCAAATGACGTCTAGCTGATTGAATCCAATCTTGAGCTAATCTTTTAGGCCATCCAGATAACTGATTCAATTCACGTGTAGCATACTCCAAGTTATCTCTCTTCAAGTAATAATCTGTACGAGCCAAAACAGATTCAACATCATCACCTTCAACTAAACCTTGCTTCTTAAACATGAGCCAGGACATGGCAAAGCTAATAATATGAGATCCAAAACCACCGTCCTCAGGAACAAGTGCTACTTGACGAATTTCATCCGAAACACTGTCAAAACGATTTGATAATTCGCTCATGGTATTGACACCTTGCTTGGCTACATCTTGAGGGACTACGCTCAAAACAGTTTGAATAAGTTTATCTTGTTTAGCATTATGATTCAATGCTTGCAATTCATCTACAAATGGTTGTTGACGGGGCTGTTCAAGTACATCAGCTAAAGCATCAATGGTAACGTGAATGACGTGGTTTTGACGAGATGTATCTAATTGTTGGGCATTTTGAACAGCATAGGTAGATAAAGCTTGGAAACGCTTATCAATAGCATCCAATTTAGCCAAACGACCTGCACGTTCTTGTTCTACCAACAATTTAACTTCTTTAACAAATCTACGTTGTAATTCTTGACTTTGTGACACAAGTGCATCAGCACGGGCCTTCTCTAAACGCTCTTGTTGAGCATGTAAATCAGATGCTAATTGTTGAGCAAAACTAGTCTTCATCTCTGCACGGGTTTGCTCAAATTGATTCTTCAATTGTGCTTCACGAGCAACAATAGTAGCAGCAGTGTCAACATGAGATTTGTTGATGGCTTGCTTGGCTTCAACGTGGTATTTCTCTAAGCTACCTTCTAATTCATCGCCTTGAGCGCGCAATGCCTTGAGAGACTTGAGAATAGCAGCTTCCTCAGCATCTAATGCTTCAAACCCATTATTGAGTTGATTGATCTTGGTTTCAGCTTCTTTAATGATGGTACGTCCCAAACCAGACAAACCAGCTTCATTCAAAATAGAGGCTAATTCAGTTACAATTTGAGAAAGTTCACAAACAACATTGTTGTTGGAACGAATTGATTTAACAATGATGGGTTCAGGCTTTTCAATAGCTACATTAACAATAGTGGGTTGAGCGT
Organism: Mucor racemosus; assembly: GCA_027405735.1. NCBI lineage: Eukaryota > Fungi > Mucoromycota > Mucoromycetes > Mucorales > Mucoraceae > Mucor > Mucor racemosus. The sequence continues at coordinate 284,094 of JAPEHQ010000013.1, read as the reverse complement.
CTTTATCGCTAGTGAGTTTGACAGTGGTAGTAGTGTCGGTGGTTGGAGGAACTGGAATTAATGAAGGCTTTTCATTGACATTAACAGCAACTTTAGTACTGGCAGCAGCAGCAGATGCAGCAGATGCAGATGCAGCAACTGTTTCGGCAGCGGTTGCTTTATGACCATTTTGTAATGGCAATTTAGGTGCTTCCTTTTGTCCAGTCAAAGTGTGGTATGCATCTGTGGCGTAATCAATAGCATCTGTAGTAGATTCTTGAATTTTGTTGCCGTAAGATTTAGCTGTATTGGTGTATTGTTCAACTTGTTGTTTCCAATTGCTTGATTCTTTGGACAAACTTTGATTCTTTTGCAAATCTTGTACAAATTTCAATGTTTGCTCAGCGCCTGGTACATATTCGGTGAATTGATCGCGAAATTTAGGGTCTTGCAAAGCGTAATATGTTGCTCCACCATAGACTGAACCCAATACAACTGTTAAACCGAGAATTTTACCTAAAATTGATCCTGATTTCTTCTCTACTACAGCTTCATTAGCAGCTGTACTCTCAAGACGCTGAATTTACATGAAACTAATTTAGTCGATCTTTCATTTACATTGTCACTACTATAGAGATCTTACCTTGATAATGGTGGACCCGAGGACTCGTTGGTTATGTACTAATTTTGTTGAACGTACAGCACCGTTGCTGCACAATCTAGAAGCTCTCAACATTTTTTATTTACAAACTATAATGATGGTTAGAGATTGATCGATTTTGGTATGAATTTCTTTGTTATTTTTATTTTACCGCTTAATGTAATGGATATAAATAAGCAAAAAAAAAAGCCAACTTTTACTTTTTTTATTATTTGTGTGAAGCTAGATAGGTTTCCTGTCTACATTTGAGATGGAAGGAGGGGTCAATCGTTTGAACACCGCATACTGTCTGCGGGGGTGTGACGTATGCCCTGTTTGCTTTTGGTTGCTCTTGAAGCATCACAAAGGATGCTCTTGTGTATTTTATTTAAACTTATCATTGTCAGCAAAAAGAAGAACCGGAAAGTACTCTAATTTACTATAACAACATAGAATAAACGCAACATCTCCAGTAATAATGTCCTTCGAGCTGCTATAGAGTTTGACATCAAATGTGAGACTTTAAAGGATTTTCATTTATTTTTGCAAGCCGAAAAATTATGTGAAAACACTCTCAGTTGTACTTGTAGGATGTCAAGATTATATACGTATTTTATTTTACTCAATCTACTAAATATTGGATTCTGTCAATGCAAGTAATGTCGTTAATTAAGCAATAATGGCCTATATCAGCACTATAATCCTATATTTCGATAGTTTGAGGCCACTTCCAGCGCTCAAAAGCTTACCAAACGAATGCTGCCTTTTAATAGAGTTGATCTGAAGCATTTTGGTGATTTTTTTCTGACCTTTTTTTCGTCTCGATTTTTGCCTTACCATTGCTCATCCAAAATCTCAGATTTCACAAATTTCAATTTTTGAGCCGAAAAATGAGGCTTTTTACTAAGCTATTTATTAGAACTAAATATCTGGAATAATCATCTTTTTCAAGCAGTAAAGTTTATTTTGAGCTTATGTGCCAAAAAATTTGAGATATCTCAAAAAAACTAAAATTGGGCTTTTATAAAGATATTTTTAAATTTTGTGCCAAAAACTTGTAAAATTAAAATTCCATAATATAGAGCACTTTTAATTACGTATATTCAATTATCGCAACTTTGAAGTATTACTATCAAAAAATGGTCGTAAAAATCCCTCAAATGTCTAATAATGTCCAATTTTTTTTAAAATGTCGAACTGATCCTGAAATGTTGCAGTTGCATTTTTTACAATTCAAACGTCGACGGCACAGAAAAGCAAGCCTTGAATCTTGCAAGTATAATATATTTTACACACTAAACTTACAGGACAATTCATATGACAATCCAATGTTAGCATGCCATAGCTCCTACATGGATCTACTATATTATTATTTTTAACTCAATTGATAACATTTATAATATAGATAAATTTAATTTAACACAGATAATTGTTCTTAAACTCACTTTCAATTTATGTAATTTGCTCAATCAAGTATACTACTGTAGTGTTCGGATCATTGATATAAATTTATTGTGCATATTGAAGTAATGCCAGTATAGAATATAATCAAAGTGAGATAGTACAAGAAATTTGTATTGTAGTCGGCTTGAATTTCTTCATTATTCATATTCAGTATTGTACGTATCTTCTTTATAATCCAGGCTGAATTGACCTACATACATCGTCAAGTCAGCATACAGAATGTAATGTATTTCAACTGGCTGCTAAAATGGCATATAGAATATGAAATCATTTATGATATATTAATTGAGCTCAGGATATAGCCCCATAGATATTGTACATCAAACGTTTATTACGCCTTTTCTTTTTCTTTTCTCTCTCTCTTTCTGATCCTATTTACCACTTTTTCACAAATACATTAATAAAAACATATACAATCAGGATATACAAGTATTACGAGTATGTATGACACAAGTAGTGTTCGGTTTTAACATACGAGAACTAACATTTGCTCGATTATAATTTAAGCTAAATGTCCAGCATCCGTAAGAAGAAAGAACAGAGAGATGCTTTTGATGGCACTCAAACTAGTTACCCGCCTCAATGGAACACTTCAAGTGGAAAGAAAAGAGAACATACATCATCATCATCCACTGCAGCTCCCATAATAAAACGGCTAAGGACGTCTGGAGTTTCTTCTCAGAGACTGATGGATAGCTTCTATCAATCTATGCGTGATAATATTACAAATAAGGTTAAACCTATTATTGGTAAAGATAAAAAGCTGATAGAATTAAAGAAAACGATGTCTGAAGCGAAGAGGCTCCCTCCTGGAATCCTTAGCAATGCTGAGAAAATATGTAACTGTAATCAAGGTGAATTAAGCGATTATCTTGAACACCATACTCTTAAGCGAAACTTTGTACATTGGCAAGACTATGTGAAAGAAAATTTTGACAACATTGTATTATCTTTTTCATCAGAACCATCAAGTTCTTCAGAAAAAACATTACAGCAACCATTTCAAGCTGAATCTTCTAGCCTCATCCCTTCTCTTCGTCGAGAGCTCTCTGCAATGGATGTAGTATCTGAAGTATCTTCAATCTCTGGTGCTCCAACCGAAATGTCAGACATTTCCATTGAAAAAGAAGAAGAAAGCATGGAATATCGTACCTGTACAGTATCATTTAAAAGCATATTACGAAAAGATGTAAATCCACAGATTGCTGAAGCATTTCTACGCAAAGTAAATTCTGCATTATATAATGTATCTGATTATCTCATGGATATCCAACTGGTCGTTTTCACATTGATGCTCTCTATGAAATCATCGCAATTCGTGGTTGCTCAAAATGGAGATGTAGAATATAACAAGTGCCAAGGTTTCCCAATTGAAAATATCCTTCCATCAGACTTTCGAATGAAATCTGACACCAAATTTTCTGCTCCTCCATTGTCATCAGACGCTGTCAAGTCTGAGTTCTTCTGCAAAAACTTGAAGCAACTCTTCCAAAGTCAACACATCGACTACCTCCATGTTACATTATATGGAAAAAAGGGATCAAAAAGCACAAATCCTATATTTCATGCTTTGGCCGAAAGCAATCATCCGTTGATATCGTCATTTTCTCAGGAAACTCCTCGATCTGCTAATGAATTGATGCAGGTAGCTTTGAACCTATATAAAGTCAACTTGAAGAATATGTGGTCTGGTAACAAGTTATTCAATAAGATATTGAATAAGGTGATTGAAATCCTCCTCCGGATACATCTTGCTCCCAAACGCGAGAAAAAATATCAGGATTACATTGAATCAAAGTCAAAAGAAGATCATGAAAAAGATGATGTTTCAAAGCCTTCTCGAAATTCGTTCCACAACGCCATTCGATCAGAGAAGCACAAATTGAAAAAGTATCAGAGAAAGGCTCAAGGTAAAGGAGAAGATAACAAGTGGTTTGTATTAGCTGAAAAAAGCCAACAGCGAATCAACAATATGCATCAAAGTTTCAGACGCCCTGATCGTGATAAACCTCTTCAAGAAGAATTTGGGTCAGCCTCCAATGATAATATTGTCCCGATCGAAGAAATCATCCCATTTAATGAAGTTCTGGAGGAGGAAGAAATGGAGGAAGCGGAATCAGATGATCGTGATGTAACAAGACGACGAATTTTAACACTGAAAGCTGTTATAAAAGACCTCATGTTTAACCATTATGATGAGACTATTACCGATAATCATTTTAAAGAGGAGGTTCCAGATATTACTCCTGCTGAAACTGCAGTATGTTTAATGTTATCAAACACATTGCTTCCATATATACCAAACAAAGAAAATTATGGTCATATTGGATTTCAACTTCCATTCTTATTGTTAGCTAATGATGTGCTTCAATCAGTTGGATATAATAAATTCGTAATGGACTTGTGCCCCACATCCTCCCATGCATCTTTGAGTGCTTTACGATTAGATGCTCCATCAATTTATGCTTTATGCAGTCAGAAGAATGAAGGCGATCAGATGACCATTTTCGACTTTCAAGGTTATGTCATTGACTCAGTTGTTAAAGCACGTACCTACAAAGATGCAGTATTCAACTCTTTTTTCGACATTCGTGCTATTAATAATGCTTGTAAATCATATAAATTAACTTTTGCTCATAATGTGATAATTTCACCTGGACTTAAATCTGCAAGAATCTTAGGAAATAGACCTATCAAAGACCAAGCTACCAACACAAACACCAACGCAAACTTGATCGACATTGATTGGGACACTGTCAAAGATTTACAGTCGAGAAGCAATCAAGAATTGAAATCTGACATTGCTGATATAGGACAACAGATTCAGAATGTTTCTGCACTATTAAAAGAGCACAGCAGACAATTCAGACGAGACGATTTTTCTACAAGAATCAAAGATTTAAAAATTCAATGGAAGAATGATCATAGTAAATATCAGGAAATCCAAAAATTGAAAGCAGATAGATTCAATGCTTTTAGTGCTCTACAAGCGACGAAGCAACAGCTTGCTGATCTTAGGAGTCAACAATATTATTCAAGAAAAGCCATTCAGTATCGCAATAAGAATATACCAATTATTGCAAGGACTGAAGAAATTCATAACGAAGAGTCCCTTGGAAATTTGATATTCTCAGGAACAGACAATGGTCTCAAAGTTATGACTGAAACAGTTGCTGTTGACATTAACAAGTATAAATACTGCTTAAATCTGCATAACAAATACTCTCCTCTTGCTTCTGATAATGACAACGATGATCTTGATGCAGCATCTGACGTTTTCCAGACCCTTCCAGAATCGTATAAGATGTATGCCGAAGATATTGATTTCGGCTCTGGTCAATTCAGAAAGAGGAAGCTGATGGAAAAAGACAAACAAAGCACAGAAGGCAGACAAGTAAAGATGATTGAAACCAAACTGTCCAAATCTAGTGTATATTTATCAAAGGATGTTGATGAAATTCAGAGCAGATTGGTTAATCGTAAGGAAGATATCAAAACGCTCCGTGCATTCTACTATTCAAAGAAAATGGCTAATTTAACAAGAAGTACTGAATGCAATGACAAAAGATTTCGCTCCGGTGCTGCCTCCAAAGAAAGATCTTTTTGTGTTGGTAGACATCCACAAACGTCCCTTATAATGTTTATTGGGGATAGAGGCACTGGTGTTGGTTCGAAGCTGAAAGGCCATCTAAAATACGGAGGTAAATGGAAGCCAAAACTGCATGCTGTTTCTTCTGCTATCCATTTTACAAATGAACACAAGACATCCCAAACTTGTATGTTTTGTTTTGGTCCACTCACATATCCCAAAAGAACTAGTAAAGATAAATCAGCAAAAAAGACAGTAAATGGTGCTTTTTGGTGCCTTAATCCAAGATGTATTTCTGTCAGATCTCACAAGCCAATTCAATCAAGAGACAAAACATCCGCTTTGGCTATTGCTGTATCTGGCCTTTCTAATTTAATTTTTAATGAGTCATTACCAGTGTTCAATCCTAAACCCAGTCAATCCTATACTGGTATTTTCACCAAGACCAACGCTTTCTGTTCAAGAAACGAGCATGGGGACGGCAGCGGTGCTGCATCAGCGGAGGCTTGAATCTGGTAAGTTGTAGTAAAAATTGGCTAAGCTGTATAGCATTTACTAATATGGTAATTATTATACTCGCAAGATTCAAGTTTTCGACAGAAAATCGTCTGGAAATCCTCTTCTTTAACTTGGATTTCTTGCTGCAAAATCATGTAACTATAAATTAAATTTATTGACGCATTGAACTGCAACCCTGCATAGCAAAAATACCGCAATTAAAAGTTCATAGAAAAGAAAGAGGATATAAAAGAAGGATTTTAATATGAAATATAACATGGTACTATGTAAAAGAAAGAAAGAAAGAAAGAAAGATATATATATATATTTAAATGTGTTTGAGAGTGTTAATATACAAGGATTTACTCATCTGAAGTCCAACCCCAAGAAACAACGAAGCTTAAAGAGGATAAAGCGACACAGTACTTGAAGATGAGGGTATAATCTTCCATACTTTGATCTGATTGCAAGATATAACCAGCAATCATGACACCTATCGCAGGGCCAATACTACTATAAAGAGCTGAAATTTTTGATCTTTGCCTCATTCTTTCATTTTGACTCCAATGAATTAAATTGACCTGATCAGCACCACTAAGCCATATAAGTTGAAAAGCGATAGCTATAATAATAATGAAACCATGGATTAATTTTATACACGTAAATACAAAAATCAAATGCATACCTTGCAAAGCTTGTAATACCAATAATGAAACACGTGTTGCGACACTATCGGGTTTCATACATGGATACAAGATGGCGCAAATAATCAAAGTGATATGTACAGATGTTGTGATTAAAGTCAAATTTAACCTATGAATAAACCACTATAGTATATATATATCAATAAATTTTTATATTATATACACCAAAAATATCACTTGATTTTAGAATACAAACCTTTTCAATAATATAAGCAACAATCATTTCACAGGTCATATGAATCATTATCAAACAAGAAATAATATACATCGACATTTCCATAAAAGAATAAACATATACAAATAAAAATGTGTTCAAAAGAGCATTAGAAATTCCCAACAATAACATTGTAACTGATAAAGTCTGTGTTTTCCATTGATTGACTTTTTGGTTTTGTGATTGTTGTTGTCCATAATAATAACTGCCTACAAGTTCATCGTCGGTATTTTCTTGATTTGACCTCATACAAGCAAAGAAAGCGATTAAAGGATCAGTAGGTGTGGGTAATGGTAATAAAGCTAACGCATTGGCGGGTACAGTAGGTACAAGCGTCATGGATAAATGATTTGCATTCTCTTCTTGACCCGCAGCAACAACACTACCCGACATGTAGCTATATCTACTATAAAATGAAGGAGCATTACTGTCATAGCTATCCATCGGTCTCAATGAATCTTCCCTTGTAAACAAACGATCCAACTGACTTGCATCTTCTTCGGAAATGTGTGAAAGTTGTTCCCCAAATATACTATATGGTCGATAAGTAACAAGATTATTTTGATCAGCTGTAAGATAAAGTGCATTTTTTAATAAAAGTGGAGCTTGTTCTTCACTTATATCTAATTGGGATGCATTGGCAGGCTCTACATTTGTAAATACGAGTGCAATTACTAGCAATAATACCATTCCAATCATATAAACACCAATAAGGATAATATCTAGGTATCTATCTTCCGCCATCATACTGATAAGTAAACCGATGCCTCCAGTCATGATGATAGTAGTCGTCTTGCTCCATCGCACATATGACCCTATATATATATATATATAATAAATGAAAGGGGGATTGTGTGATTATGCACGTCACTGGTAACAAAAACATATTGATAAAGCTCCTTATTTACCATAAAATAGTACTCTGTAATCTCCCAGAGTTTTAATGATGGCACTATCAATCAATGTTCCCAATGGCTGATAAAATATTCCATTACAAATAGTGCAAATGATTAAAATTGTCCAAATCCAAATATGATCCAAACTTGCATATATCGGTGATGACAATGACAATAGTATGATGAATGCAATTGATGATGTAGTTGTTAATAACGATATGATGAATCCATAAATATGAGGTCGGTGATCAACAATAGAAGTCCATATACCAGAGAATAATCTTAATAAATAAACAAGGGTTATAAGAAAAGAAGCTTGCAAAGCAGTTAATTGTAACTGATTTACAAGATATAAAGGTATGAATGATTCCAATGTATTGGTTATTGCAAAAGCTGTTATCAACAGTTTCGGCCAATAAAGCATTTTTTGATAGAATAAAGTAGAGAATGAGGAAAGAAGAGAAAGAGAAAAAGCACAGCCACCATTTGTTTGCTTTCTATTATTGTTTCTACAAGAGAAAATAATAGTTTTATAATCAAAACGTCACTGAAGGGCATGTGATGTTGCATTAAATCAGAATATATATTCGCAATGTGGGTTTCAATAATGCCTCAGCAAGTATTATTGATCAATAAGGCAAATCTATATCCACATCAAGAGTTTGAATAAAATGCAATGTCTCCTATATCTATCTTTATATAAATCAGTTGTGGAATTCAAAATAATGACAATTGGAAACAAACAGATCTGATTCATTTATTAATTTCCCGCTTAAAACCAAATTTTGTTTATCTGATATGGCGTGGTTTATCGATTAGAATTGTAACCATCCTTTTTCCCTCCCTCCCTCCCCCCTTTTGGTTTTTCTGTAAAAACAACAACATTATGGCAACTTATTTGAAGCTTACAAACAAGACAAATCACTTTTTGAAGACTCTTCCTAAGTTTGATCCATCCCAACTAAACATTGAAGCCATTCGTGCTAAACCTGATGTTGAGTTATCCAAGAGTATTCCTCGTCCCGAATTTGATATTGAGCAAATGAGTGTCATTAGTACGTCAGGTATGGTCAATGTCCATATTTATCGTCCTTCTGGGAGTCATGATACTGTTTTACCTGCTGTTGTCTACATGTAAGTTTTTGTAAATTTCTTTGAGATTTATTCATGAATGCTCACACGATGCATATTTTGTTACACAGACATGGAGGTGGATGGGCTACAGAAAATAAAGGATCCTATTCTTATGTTTGTGCCAAAGTAATGTGTCAATTAAAAGAGAAAGAGAAAGAGAAAGAAAAAAGACCTAACCCTAATCATAACCCTAATCTTAATATAGCTTGCTGGTCAAGCCGAGTGTGCTGTCATTTTCGTCCATTATTCCTTGGCTCCTGAAGCTCGCTTCCCTATTGCTATCGAAGAATGTTACGCAGTATTGAATTGGGCTACCAATCCAAACAATTCTGGTTTCTTAAAGATTGATCCTACCTGTGTTTCTCTTGTTGGCGATTCAGCAGGTGCTAATTTAGCCATTGCAGTATCTTGTAAGTGATCAACATGCCATCAAATCTACTGATTTTTCTAATTTAAAAAATATCCAGTGCTTGCCAAACAACGAAACTTGGAAAATAACATTAAATATCAAGTTTTGTTTTATCCTGTTACTGATGTAAGATTCAATACTAGTTCTTATTATGAATTTGGTACAGATTTTGCTTTGACTAGAAAGCATATGGAATTCTTTTGGGATCTGTATGTTCCTGAGCAAAGTGATCGTGATAATATTTTGGCATGTCCTATGAAGGCAAGCAAAGAGGAATTGTCTGGTTTACCTCCTGCTTTGATTATCTCTGCTGAAGCTGATATCCTGCGTGATGATGCAGAAAACTTTGCTCGTAAATTGATGGATGCCAATGTTCCCGTTTCCACTACTCGTATTTTGGGTGTTTTGCATGGATTTATTGGTAATCCTCTGTTATTCTGTGATGAGACATTGTTTGCTTTGGATTTAGCTATTGCTGGTCTTCGTAGAACATTTGCTGCCAACAAACAATAAATTGTATCAACATTTCATTTAAGCATTCCATTACATAAATAAAATAAAAATATCATTCGTGTCTAACATTTCATTTAAAAATCTCTTATATATTAGTACATTCTGTAAAATTGTTAGATTATTATTATTAAAAAAAAATTATTATATATATTTTGCTTTTTTATTGATGTTTGATATATTTGTAATTTTTGTTTTTGTTTTTTTTTTTTTCTTTACTGTTGATTTCCACCTCGAGCACCAATAACTGTACCAATGTTGCTACTACCGCCGCGTCCACCACGATTTTGTCCACGTCCTCCTCTATTTCCTCTATTGTTATAATTTCCTCCACCACGTCCACGTCCACGACCAGACAGATGTCTTTGTCTACTTTCATCTTCCTTGACCATATCAACAATTTCCTCGGGTACATTTAAATATTTGATGGTATTTCCTCTAATATAACATTCAGGTAACTTCCAAAATTTATCACCATCAGGAGATGTTTGAATAACCTCACGTAAAGTCAAATTCATCCAATTATCGCAATTAACTAAATGTCCATTAAAAGTTTCGCCACTTTTTAATTCGACAAGCATGGGATGGCCAGCTGCTGTGTGTAAGAGAGTGAGTGGAAGCATATTTTGTTATCTATTTAGTTTGTTGTTGTCAATAAAGCTTTTTTTTTTCTACGCAGTTACTAGTTGTTTTATATTACCAACTTGATTTTTTGATTCTTTTTGAAGAAAGGAAAAACGTAAAAAAAAAGGAAAAATCAAAAATCAAGCCAGATTGTGTAAATTTCGGACGTCACACACACACAACAACAGACTTGGTCAGTGATCTGATCCTTTTATACAGTATATGACATTAGATGTACAGAAGTGATTATGAGATGCTGTAATAAACTAAGAGCAATGGTTGCTATGGAAATCATGGAAAAACAATACGTATTATCAGTCAAAATTTGACGTTTTTATGGAGTTTTATCAGTCAAATTTGGATCAAATGTCAATCTAAACAAGAAAATGCAGCAAGAACATCACAAATGTACTTATTATATTAAACTAAAAGGAGTGAGCATTGTTGTTGTTATAGTGTTGTTGCTGTTGCTGTTGTTGCTGTTGCTGTTGCTGCTGCTGTTGTTGTTGTTGTTGCTGTTGTTGTTGCTGTTGCTGTTGCTGATGTTGCTGTTGCTGATGTTGCTGTTGCTGCTGTTGAGGATCCATTATATAAGAACCTGATGCCAGCATTGGATTTCTGGCATTATACATGGATTGGTTTGCAGCATCATCATCTAAGAAATGCCCAGGGCTTGGGCATGGACTCGGCGGTAAAGGAGTGTTAACGGCCTGTTGATAAGTAGGCGTTAAAGATGGAGATCTTTGATGTTGTGTAGGAAATCGATGTAGGCCTAATTGTTGCTGTTGTTGTTGTTGTTGTTGTTGTTGTTGTTGTTGTTGTTGAAGATTTTGAGTTTGTACAGATAATTGTGGGTGATTATTATTGTTGTTAATATTAGGATGGGACATTCTTGGAGAAGAGGCGGTAGATAATGGAGAATTAGGTGTTGAAGGAGGTTGGTCATTTATATTCAAGTAAAAATTGGGCTGTTGTTGTTGCTGTTGTTGTTGTTGACTATTATCGGCTGAAGTAATGAAAATTGGTGGTGGTGGTCTATCAGGGTCTGATTTGATATCAAACATTTCCATATTCGAAACTAGATGATTGTTAGATATATTCTAATTAAGCAACTAAAAAGAACTCACATGAAGTGCCGTATTGTTTTGACATAAAATCCATCATATCCTTCATCATTTGTTGCTGTACACTTTGTCTCTTTTTTGTTTCTGATAATTCATTCATGACTTGATTTAAGTTTTCTTGTAAATGTGATATTTGTTGCATCATATCTGATTGTGACATCTGCATCATAGCCATGTGCGAACTAATATCATTTGTATCTCTTCGAACAGATTCTGATTCTAATGCTTTTCGTTTGATTTCGTCTAATAGATCAGGTCGATTTCTCAGAAATTTAGGATGTGAAAATTCCCAAATTTGATTTTCTGCTAGTGTTCGGTGTCCTCTTGGCGATTTGTTCACCTTATGAAAACCATACCTATATTATTTTGTTCCAAGAATAAGGGATTCTGTGCATATAATCATATACAAACAAATAAATCTTACATGTTTAATTGTCGAACAAAACTACTAAAATTATTATGTTTAAAATGCTTTGGCAACACATCTCTTGAAAATTCAGTAATATTACAGACAATAAAAGAAGTTCCTGTATATGTCCAAGCAATTAAATGTTGATATTGTTTATCGACAACCATGCTTATTTGAAACAATTAGCTTGCTTGAAACGTTGATATTTACATATAAAGCTAGCGAAAAAAAATACTTACTTGTATAATTTATGTACAAAGGTATTCCCGCTACCTGGTTTGGCAGCTACAGGAGGAGGAGCAGGTGAAGGTGGTTGAAGCGACATTTGTTGTGTAAATTGGTTTTGAAGTTGGTCCCAAGAAGAGTTTTCGTGTGTAAAAGAATTTGCTGCTGGTGAAACAAGTGGTGAATTTAAAGGCGAACTACCTGAGGATACTGAACTTCCACTAAATTGTGTATTAATTCCTAAAGATGCTACAGAGTTTGTATGGCCATCATTCATTTCAAACTGGATAAATTGTTGGCACTATTTGATAATAGAAAATATAATATATATATAAAGATAAGAAAAAGGATTTTTTCAAGAAGGTAAACCAGAAGGAATAAATTTTAAATCAACCAATCATGAATATAACCTTTCAACTATAACTCGTAAAACACCGAATAATGAAACTTTTTTTTTTTTTTTTTTTTTTTCATTTCCATGTACAGTTTTTCTTTATTTATAATTGTTTCATATGGCATAATCTAATTCTAATTAAATTTTTCTAAAACAAAAAAAAATTGGTTCAAATTGGTGGAATTGCGATCCATTTGTAGAGTAACAGTATTTTCGGTTGAATTTGGGATGCTTTGAAATTTTTTTGAGACAAAATATAAATTAAATATAGATCATGCCTTGGAAAATTTAGGCTTTATTTTTTAGACGTCTTTTTAACTTTGTACTAGATGGAGTACATAAAATACAATCCAGAAGCTGAACATTTACTACGAGCACAATAAGAAATAGAAGTCGAAAACTATGAAGTTTATTTCGAAAGACTGAACAATATATAGTTCATTTTGAATCTTTAAAGATCAGATCGAACAACAGCCTGAATCTAATTTGATTGTGAATCTTCCCATTATTTTTAATAAAGGATTACAAGAAGACTCATTTCGCTCTATTGTCCATTTATCAATTTAATACAACCACAACCTAAAAATTCAAAAGTAAAATTGATTGAATCAGCTATTTGAAAATGGTTTAGTATTTTAAATAGGGTCAATGGTATGAATAGATTATAATTGTAAGAACTTGCACTTTTAAAAGATAGTAGAGGAAGCAATCGAAGAATAAGGCATCATGATAGAATACATAATACATAGAACAGTGATTTGTTTATTAAAAATTAAATATGAAAAAGTCAATTCTCCTTATTGATAATGCTTCTTGTCTGATCTGATATTTCTTTATTGAGTAAGAAACTTAAGTCGCGACATCTTTTGGGCTGACTCTTGCTTTTAATTAATTTCATAAAGGTATCGGTTTTCAACAGTAAATTCAATATGTCGATTACATCATTTGATGTACAACTATCTAAGGAATAATGACAAATTATTCTTGACACAATATGTGATAAATGCGGCTTGCGACCTACGGGAACAGCATTTGAATAATAAAAGGGATGTACTGTACAGCTTCCAAACCCAGAATGGAGAATCTTTGTGAGATAAATCCAGCTAATAAATTGGCACTCATTTTCTTGTAATCGATAAGGTATCTTTACTGGCTTTTCAATCGAACATCGTTTATATTTTTATAGCAAGTAAATATATCGTTAGAAAAGGTAAAAGGGAAAGATGAGCTGAGGAAAGATTGGCAAGTACTAGTTCCATAAGTTCCAAAGAGATCATCAGTAACCAGTATTTGACATCGCCCATTTTGGATTATCAGTTCATTCCAGCTTGTTTTGAATCTAATTTTCTGCTTGAGATCGATATAAAAGGACGTAAGATATCGATTTTGGACTGGGTAGACACAATCATCTAAGGCTGCTTGATTTGATAAGAATATATCCAATTGTGTAATCAATACGGAATTGTTGCCATTCGTAATAATACTCTCAATGAAGACCTGCCCTAAAGCTTTCAATGCCTTTTCTAATGCTCGGGTGTCAATTGGTAAAATACCATCTGTAATGTTTTGTAGAGTGGGTAAATTTATATATTCATAATTGGCATTAGGATTAACAATAGACAATAATGGTTTTTCAAGGAATCTAGCCTGATTTTTTCCTATCACTTTATATGCATTTCCATTCTTCAGTTCTTCCAATACAAGTACTTGATGGTTACTATAGTTATTGTTTCATAAATTTGAATGATGCAGAAATGGTCAGCTTGAAATTGAGAAACCGCATTTGAAATGAAAATAAATCGAGAAAATACTAAGGTATTGCAATAATGGTTATTAAGTAAAGTCTAGATTATTTTTCATTCCCTATCAGGATATTTAGGTTTTAGATCGCTGTAAAGACTTTTTTAATTTTTTATAAATTTTGTGAGAGCACTTTTTGTGATATAGGAATTCAAGAAGGAATGACAGGTATGCAAAACAAAAACCATGGGATAGTACCCATTAGCGTCTATCCAACGAATTTTATCTCGTCAAAAAGTATTAGTTTTTGGTCGAGAAAAATTGAGATTGAATGATTGATTTTTGGTGATACAAAAAAGGACTCATTTTAGACGAGGATATACAAGGATAAATTTTCGGTTTTACAAAAAAAAATTTAAAAAAATTAATATCTCCACGAAAAATAGGGCTACAGCTACGTGCAAATACTCATTCTGTAGATGATTTTGTTACGCATAATGTGAAAATAAAATATTTTAGGAATGCATTTGAATGAAGGGTACTTTTTGATCAAAAACCATTAAAATTTGATATTAAATTTACTAGAGATTTTATGAGAAAAATATTTTCAAAACCTACACAGATCGATTCAGAATTAAAAACTAAGCCTAAAATATTTAATACGTTAGTTCAACTTGCTATGCATTTTTGTGAGTAATTAAACATACAAGGTTTTTTTTGGTTTTTTTTGAATTTTTTTTCCATTTGAACACTTTTGGATTCAAGCTCAGTCACCTGTGCATATCTAATTATACAATTTTATATGGTGATATTCAAAATTGGAGCGTGCCCCAATTTTAATAGATAATCAGGAAATATAAAATGTAGAGCTATACTTGATATGCTACAGAATATTGACAAAAAAGTTATTTCTATTCATCTTGATTTTTCAGCGAATATAAAGGCTTCAAAAGTGAAACACTTGTTTTCCCCCGCTTAAAATCTCAATCTAAGATGTCAAATATTTCGAGTTTTTATAAGCTTGCAAATAATAGTTTCTAAGCTAAATCTCCTTGTTTTTTTAATGTTGTATTACATATTAAAGTTTCAGGGATGGTTTTTTTTTGGACCCCCAAACCTCATAATTGTAAATCCTGTTTTTTTTTGTTTTTCTATTTTGTAGTTTTAACAATTTGGAGAATTTTCACGTTTTTTTACAAAAGTATCGCTAGGAATCAGGCAACCAAGTTTTCTGGGGTAAAATTGGCTGCTAAAAACGAATCTGCAATTTATTTTATTGTATCTATCAATTTCGTCGAGATTTTTGTGGTATAAATTTTGCTGGATTCTAGTATATACGCCTATGGCAATCCTTGAATTTCATTATAAAGTCTTACTTGAACACATAATAAAAGTTGTTGAACAATTTATTCCGCAGATTTTTATATATGATTCTAAACGTCAAGTCTAGTTTCAACAATTTTAGAGGGAAAAAACCAGCCAAAAAGCGTGAATATTTGTACTGGTAATCAATTTTAGCAGAAACTTGTTTTCAAAAAACAGTATCCATCCATTCAACATTGTCCCGGCTACAAATTTTATTAAATGAAGCAAGGATGGTTACTATAGTGATTGTTTCATAAATTTGAATGATGCAGAAATGGCCAGCTTGAAATTGAGAAAGCGCATTTGAAATCAAAATAAATCGAGAAAATACTAAGGTATTGCAATGATGGGTATTAAGTAAAGTCTAGATTATTTTTCATTCTCTACCAGGATATTTAGTTTTTAGATCGCTGTGAAGACTTTTTTGATTTTTTTATAAATTTTGCGAGAGCTCTTTTTGTGATATAGAAATCCATGAAGGGACGACTGATATGCAAAGCTAAAACCGCAGGATAGTACTCATTAGCGTCTATCCAACGAATTTTATCTCGTCAAAAAGTATTAACGTGCCACCAGCTTTAAACCTGCACAAATTTTAACTTTTTTTAAGAGCTATCAACTCACCCAAAACTAACGATACAATAAAAAAAATCCATAACAATCATTATTTAAACCTTTGTAAACAATTGTTATGGCTCGAATACTTAATTTTACTATAAAATCATTCTGTTGATAGCCCTTGAAAATAGACGGTATTTCAAAATTTAAGCTGTGTGCTCTTAGGTGAGGGTAACTTTTGAAACAAGGATACTCTGTGACACATAACCTCCTTACCTTAAACCCAGCTTACGTAAGCAATGCGTGAAATCAGCATTTTCGCTATCAACTTTCCGAAAAATAAAGATATAATAAATCAGAGCCATAACAATCATTATTTAAACCTTTATGAACAATTATTATGACTTTAATAGTTATTTTTATTATAAAATCATTTTACTGATACCCAAAGTACCATTGCGAATGCAATTGGATCAAAATGTACTGTGGTGCTGCCAAGAGGGAAGCTCGTTTGCGATGTGACTATACATTCAAGTCTCTGGAGAAAAACATCCATTCTTTTCTGGATACCTCTGGTAACCTGACTCAAATCAGACATTATTTCAGAAGGTCGATGGACTACATCGAAGCTTATAGCAAATGTAGAGAAGTTGTCCAAGAAGTTAAGAAATTTGTCAAAAAAAATATTTATCTCACAGAAAATTTAGAATTCCTAAAGATTTGTTATAAAAATAAAATGTTTGTTTAAACTTATTATACTTCTCAATCTCTCAAATAACAAATGAGCTACATTATCTGCCATGAGATGCCTCCAAAAAAAATATATATATTGAAATGACGGAGTTCCAAAATAAATAAAAATTGAAACAAAATTAAAGTTTACACAGATTTAAAGCTGGTGGCACGTTAGTTTTTGGTCGAGAAAATTGAGATTGAATGATTGATTTTTGGTGATACAAAAAAGGATTCATTTTGGACGAGGATATACAAGGATAAATTTTCGGTTTTACAAAAAAAAATTCAAAAAAATTAATATCTCCACGAAAAATAGGGCTACAGCTACTTATAAATACTCATTCTGTAGATATTTTTGTTACGCATAATGTGAAAATGAAATATTTTAGGGTTGCATTTGAATGAAGGATACTTTTTGATCAAAACCTGTTAAAATGTGACATTAAATTTACTAGAGATTTTATGAGAAAAATATTTTCGAAACCTACACATATCGATTCAGAATTAAAAACTAAACCCAACGTATTTAATATGCTAGATAAACTTACTATGCATTTCTGTGAGCAATTAAACATAGAAGGTTTTTTTTGGATTTTTTTGGATTTTTTTTCCATTTGAACACTTTTCGAATTGAAACTCAGTCACATGTGCATATCTGATTATACAATTTTATTTGGTAATATTCAAAATTGGAGCGTTCCCCCATTTCAATAGATAATCAGGAAATGTAAAATGTAAGGCTATACTTGATATGCTACAAAATATTGCCAAAAGATTTTTTTCTATTCATGTTGATTTTTTAGCGAGTATAACGGCTTTAAAAGTGAAACACTTTCTTTTTCCCCCGCTTAAAAACACAATCAAAAATGTCAAATATTTCGACATTTGAATAAGCTTACACATTAGTGATCGCAATCGAGTAATGTGAGTATACGCAAGCGAGCGAGCCTTATGTTTGGGCTGGCTTAAATTACGCTTTTTAGGGTAATTGCTTGCTTTGGCTTGCTTGATTAAATTTTGTTAGCAATTTCCTGCTTGGCGCTCGATGAAAACATTGAAAGCTCCTTGATTGCATACTTGCTCGAAATGCTTCAACAAATTGAAATAGGCTTTCTTGCATGTAAACCTGCTTGCTTGTCCGCTTTCAAATCAAGTAAGCAACAAGCAAGTAACACAGGGAAGTTTTATTCAATTTACGCAATTTTAGCTGTGAACATGTCAAAATGCATCGCATTTTGAACCAATATCAGGCTGAAGAAAATATATAGTGCAATGCTTGCGCTTGCACACCGATTTGCTCGATATTCGATATACAGCTGTTCGACGAGCGGTTGCTTAGGCTTGGGTTTGCTTGAGTAACTTTGAAATATTTTAGACTCGGCAAATGCTTGCTGAAACTACTTGCGTTCGCTTAGGCTCGGAATTTTTGCGAACGCTAGTAAATAGCTCCGAACAGCTAGGCCAGTGTCTTGCTTTGACTGTACAGCCTGATCTCATACGACACTATACGCCAAAATAGGCATGGCGCGGCCCCAAAGGGCAGGATTATAAGTCAAAAGGTTCATGATCTTCCAAATTACTGTGATAACCTGTACTGCGATTATAATGCGTATTACCTCGTTTTCCCTGTAGGTTATATATTCGTATTTTTTTTAATGGTAGAGAGTAAATGTTGCAAGTAGTGCAGAAATAGTCAAATTTTGCTTGCCTCTGGGCAAACTTTAAAAAATGAATTTTTTTTTTTGAAATTTCAAAATACCCGCTTCCTTTTTCGTTTAGAAATATGAAAACAGTTTATAAAAAAACCCTTTTCGAATAAAAATAACAACATTGATATATATATTTTTTGAAAATAGATGAATATCATGTATATTTTACTTTTATAAATCCTTTAAAATTTTTGATTTTGTAGAATTTTTTCGAATCTAGTCGTACCATTTTATTATACTTCCTAAATTGATAAACCTCGTTTTATTATTAGACTAATGCTGTACGTGATATTTTACACTTCACATAAATAGAAGATAAAATAAGTCTTTGAATGATTAGTTATACATTCGAAACTTAATTTTTGTATGAAATTTCGATACCTGCATCTTACAGCTCTTTGAGATATTTAAACCGCCGCGTCCGGACTGTCCGGTAATTCTTTCTAGAAATTGGCAGCCTGAAAAAATGATTAGATGGTTGCGTCCGGTGATTGTTCGGCATTTTTTTTGGAAGAGTGACCGTTGGCAAAAATGTGGATCACATACGGTATTCAAATTTATAGTAATAAAACAGTTTTTTTTTTAAAACCACACTCAGGGGTTTATAAAAGAGCTGTGGATCTATTTTTTTTTCTTTTAGTTTCAATCGTTTTAATTTGTTGAGCTGAAAAAAGTAAGTATGATAGCAGTTCGACTTTTAATTTTAATGCTTCTTACAACATTTTATTAGGTTGTCTTCATCTTATTCATAAAGATCTTTTGTTCATAAAAGTTGGCTTAATTTCTTCAAAAATTATCCAGTTGGTACATAATTTTTATTGTTTTATATGAATAGGAACTGACTTGATTTGTAATAGCCAAACCATATAAACTCTGTCTACGTAAGGTAATAAATATTCTTTTACAATATTATCTTTATATTAAAATAAATTAATCTGTAATTATGTAGTCTTTAAGGTTGGTGTATATCGTCTTCTCTGATACTCTGATAAATATCTTAATTTTCCCCAGTTGTTTGAAAGTAGTAAGGTTAAAATACATCTTGCAAAAATGTATTTATCAATATACTGTATAAATTTGGATATCTGGTATAAATTGGTATTACCAGGAAAAGTCCTTTATTTTGAAGTGCTACGTTAGTAATTTATTTACATGTTTATCCACTCTTAAAGAAGGCTTGTCTGACGACTACTTCTATATCTAATGATTATGCTCTTTAATAATTGTGTTGTCTGTATTTTTGTAAAGGTTAGTGCGTGTATTGGATCTGGCTGAGGTTCATCTAGAAGTAGTAGTCAAATGGGTAATGAAGCACTAACATCTGGATAATACAATTAATAAATACAGGCCAGTAATAAACGAATATGTATTGAAATTAAAGGAATTACCACTGTAGCAAATAAAATTATATTCTTTTCTCGTGTAAACACCAATAGTAAACCACAGGAAAAATAATCTAAAAATATGTTAACATTAATTAATATATACGTAAATGTATGTAAATGTACGTGAATGTACGTAAGTGTTTTCATTTATTTACATTATTTAATATTATCATGGCTTTCCTAGTTAAATAATGTTAAAAATCAAAATTACGTTGCTTTTTCCGTAGTGGTAGTAGTAGTGATATATTTACGGTGTAATATGATGGTAATATAGCCAAACTGTGCAAACAAAAAAAGATTTAGGAATGTAGAGTAGAGAGGCAGTAGAAAGCATCAAATTTTGAGTAAAACGTTAAAGTATGCAGGTAATATGCGAGGTTGTTTACCACCGTATTACACAAGGTAATATGAGCCTTTTACCGCACCGTATTCTGCTGTGAAGTAATATGTGCGTACTACCTGCGTATTACCTGCATATTCAATAAGAATTAGCTGCAGTGCTGTGGACTCAACATTATTTTTTTTTCACATATATATGTATTTGTACTGGTGGTCAATATTAGTAGAAACTTGTTTTCAAAAACAGTAACAGTATCCATCCATTCAACATTGTCCCGGCTACAAATTTTATTAAATGAAGCAAGGATGATTACTGTCATGAACCTGTCAAGCTTAATCTATTATTATACTACTATCCTAAACATATCACGCATTATTACCTTATCCGAATTGCATATCAATCTCCAGCTTATGCAAGACATTCTATTACTACCCGCACTGCGGCACAACCAATGACCACATTACAATATCAACTTACTCGCATTCAAGTTATAGAGTAATTCAGTAACACTGTGTCCCTGAAGTCTAGTTCATGAAGGGAACTAGACTCTTGAATAATTTAGTATAAATAACCATCTTATTTTCATAATTCCTTTTATTTCTTCGTCAGTTCTCCTCATCATTTTCCTTATTATATATTCTGAAATAAACCTTAACATAACAAATAAGCCTTTGTCTGTGTCTCCTGCCCCTTATATAATATAACCCTGATATTAGAACTGACCCAATACCGCATAAAGCTTAAGCTTAGCCCCTGAATAATCTTGTCTGTCCCTGTTAATTTGCCTAGCAATCCTGTCTATCCTTGTTTAATTTGCCTATCAAATTAATTCTGTAATGTTCTCATCTGATAACAATCTGTCTGAAGAACAGATCCAATTCTTAAATAACTTTTTAAGTCAATTTCAAGCCTTGCAGGAAAGTATACCTGCACAGTTGGAAACCTTTTCCAATACTCTAAGTCTCGTTGAAAATAATCTGCATGAAAAGCTTAATAGTGAAATCAACAATGTACTTTCCCAAGCTGAAACGGCTATCAAAGCTTTGGGTGAAGAAATCCAAGAGTTTATTGATAACCATGTAGTACTTAAGGCTAACTTGCTCGAAGAGCAGCGTGTAGCAGAAGCTAACGCCACGCCTGTCATAAATATTGCTACTACCTCTACTCCACGAAATATTCCTCCCATGATGAAGGTGAAGGAACCCAATCCATTCTCTGGAAAAGCTAACCAGTGTAATGCCTTCTTTTCCCAATTAATCCTGGTATTTGCAAGTAACCCTGCTCGGTTCGAATCAGACCAAGCTAAGGTACTGTATGCCATTAGCTATATGACCAATGTAGCATTTGCATACATGGAGCCGTACTTGCAAGATATCTATTCTGAAAATCCCCCTGAGATTTTAACCAACTTCAAAGTATTCAAAGAAACAATTACTAAAGCTTTTGGTGATACGAATCCAATCGTCAATGCCGAAGCATCAATCCGAGCATTGAAACAGAACGGTCCTGTCTCTGTTTATGCTACTGAATTTAGACGTCTATCCATGTTGTTAAAATGGAACGACGATGCCCTGATCTCCCAATTTAAATTAAATCTAAAGGATTTTATAATTAAGGAACTTGCAAGAAGACCTAAATGCAAAACCCTTAACGAAGTAATGTCTGCCTCAATTGAAATCGACAACTTATTTTATGCTGTGCAGAAAC
The DNA here is from genome assembly GCA_027405735.1 of Mucor racemosus. Classification (NCBI taxonomy): domain Eukaryota; kingdom Fungi; phylum Mucoromycota; class Mucoromycetes; order Mucorales; family Mucoraceae; genus Mucor; species Mucor racemosus. The sequence continues at coordinate 261,742 of JAPEHQ010000013.1, read as the reverse complement.
ATCCAAATTCAAATAATAATAATGGTAATCAAAAACATTCAAACAATTATAAAAACCAGCATAAAAATTACAACTCTCGTCCAAATTATCTTTATTCAAAAACCAATTCTACAAACATGAACTCAACCAACAACAACTCTACTGCTACCCCTATGGAATTAGGCGCAATCAACCAGCACAAGCCTTTGACCCAGGCTGTCAAGGACTTCCGCAAGAATAATCAACTCTGTCTCTACTGTGGTGGAAAAGGGCATTTTAACAACAACTGTCCAAACAAGAAGAAAACTACTTCCAACGTCTTATCTCTTATTGTGGAAAGGGACAACCACACCATTTCCAGCAGCATCGATGACTCTGTCATCACTGGAAAACGTAGACGAGTAACTAACTTACTCGAAACCTTAGAGATCGGTGAGATAAAAAAGGTGACCACATCCAAGTGTGATTCTATAATCGTCCTTCCTGTTACCCTCCACCATGGTGACAATGAAGAAGATGCTACCGGTGCTGACGCTCTCGTCGATACTGGTGCGATCCACAATTTTGTATCTCTAGAATGGGCCGACTACCTTGGAGTAACCATTGAAAAATTTCCTATGGAGGACCGTACAACTTACCGACTCGCCGATGGTACATCCTATACTTGCAAGGCTTGTTGTGCCATCACTATGAGACTAAATGGTACCCACCATGAAGAAACAACAATTTTTCGTATTTTGGAAACTTGCTCTTTCCCAGTTATTCTAGGTATGGAATGGATGAAGAAACATCAACCTATCATTACATTTCATGACAACAAGGTCAACATGAAATGTCTCACCACCACCTGTACGCCAGTAGATTTTGACGTGGGCTTTGCTTCTTGCAAACGACCTTTCCGCGTTTCCAGCGCAACACCATCTACTTCTGTATCCCTCATCCATAGTTCTCCTGTCACCTTTACCGCTTCCTCTCCCATCACAATCTCCTCGGATGAAGAAGATTTTTGTAATCAGGTTACCGTGCCTCAACATCCTGCTCCTCTTAATGACGCCAATACTACCACCGGTTGGGGTGAACCAACAGCCAACAATAATACCAATTGGAGCGATACCGTCAATCAAATAGAACAATGGATCCCAGAATGGGACGAACAATTGCAACAACAATCTTTTGAACAATATCTCGCAGAACAGCTGGAAACAGTTTTACCAAATTTATTAATCAACAATTATTCTATTAACAACATTACTCCAGATCCTCTCGACAACAACTGGATGAATCCAATCTTTGAACATTACCAAGACAATTTTGGCGACGCCTTGAGCGTCATATCCCTGCTCGTTGGACCTCCCAACATGTTCCCTGAACAAGATGATATTTTGACTCCTGTATCCTTACCTTTAGTAGTTCAAGATGATGATCAAATGGAAGAACTAATCATTCCTGCTGCTGTTAGTTTTCCTCGTGAAGGATTTGGAAATTTTGTAGATGTAGTTGATAACGACGATGATGATGATGACAGCTTAACTGTTCCTCACAATAATATGAATAATTCGAATAATAATAATAATGATTTTACCAACTATTCGCCTTGTCTATTTGCTTGCTCATTAATTTCCAATGTTGAACTTGACTCAATTAACAAAACGATTGATCAAAACAATAATAATTCTCATCTTCACTCTAAAACAATTCATAAGTCTACTATTCATAATGACAATTCTTCTTTTACCTTAAAAGAAACTAACTCAAACAAAATTGTTCCACTTGATTTTCCACAATCAGAAATTAATTGTATTGGATTAACAAGGAAAAGCCCTACAATAAATTCTCGAACGCGTCCAACCTCTAATAAAACTGATTTCAAGGCGTGTTCGTCGACATTTCCAAGTATTTCCACATCTGATATTCAATACAACCAAATAGAAGAAAGCAAATTTATTAATAATATATTTTCTGAAGGGGGGGAAAAGATTTGCAACTAGAAAAGATAACGAAAAAAGATTTTTTCATATTACCACGGGTTGATGACAATTCCAGTTCAAGTGATGTCACGACAGAAACTTGTGGAAGAAATTCAAAAAATTATCCCACCTTGTCCTGCTTACGTACTTCTGTAAAAGGTTTGAAGAACCTTTGTAACCTTGATCTTGTCGATCCTGATAACGAATATCAGATTCGAAAGATCAAAGATAATCTGGTCGATCAAAAGATCGACATTTCCAAAAAAGGCAACTTTTACACCCCACTTTTTCAACCAATCACCGACGACTTTCCTTTTTTGGATTTCCAAATTTCACCTAAGTTGGATAAGTTCAAACTCCGACCTGGCAATTTCGGACAAATACAAAAACCTGAATTACTCGACAACCACGCATCGGATCAAAACAATTCAAGCACCAAATTTGTTCAGAAAAACAAGAGCAATTTAAATATCACTATTTCAAACGTCATAGAACAAAACCTACTGAGTTTGATTCGCCAACGATGCTCTTTATTAAGAGAGCTCGAACAAAAATGCAACAATAACATTAACAAGTTCCTAGATACCATTCGAAGAACCAACTTGGAGATAGAGCGCGAACTCTACAAGATTCTATACAGAGATTCTACCCAAAATTCATTACGGTTGCCATCTAATTCATTTGCTAATCAAGAAAATCCAACTCTTGAACCTTTAGATAACAACCCTAATAACTCGATTCCTTTAAAGATGCACCCACTAAACGTAATATTAACTGAAGTTAATACGCTACCTCCAAGAACCATCAAGAATCCAACGAAACTACGTCGTAAGATTAATTCCAACAATAATGTGATTTCCAACATATCTTCCCCTAATGTTTCCAATAATCAAGACTATAATCAATCAGAGGAAAAACAAACATCTCCTACAGTCACAATTGCGGATCAATTAGCAGAAGATAAAGAAATTCTTGCAAAACTACCTGATAAATATCACGATTTCAAAGATGTATTCTCTAAAAGCGAAGCAGATAAACTACCTCCTCATCGCCAATACGATCACACTATTCCACTAAAACCAGATTCAGAGGTCCCTTTTGGCCCAATATATAACCTTTCAAAAGTAGAATTGAAAACGTTATATGACTACATCCAAGAGAATCTTAAAAAGGGTTTTATCGTAAGATCCGACTCACCCGCTGGTGCTCCAGTACTTTTTGTCAAAAAGAAAGATGGTAGTTTACGAATGTGTGTAGATTATAGAGGTTTAAACAAAATAACTATTCCAAATCGCTGCCCATTGCCGCTAATTTCGGAAACCCTTGACAGGTTACACAACGCTACATGTTACACCAAACTAGATATGCGTGGGGCGTACAATTTGGTACGCATCGCCTCTGGTGAGGAATGGAAAACTGCCTGGAGATGCAGGTACGGAAGTTTTAATTACCGCGTCATGCCTTTCGGTTTAAACTCCGCCCCAGGGACGTTTCAATCTTTTGTTAATGACGTCATGCGCGATTTCCTTGATATTTTTCTTGTGGTGTATTTAGACGATTATTTAATATACTCACAAACACAAGAAGAACACACTAAACATGTAAGATTAGTGCTTCAACGATTACGAGAATCGAAACTATCACTTAAACTCGAGAAATGTGAATTTGATGTGACAAGGGTACAATTTCTGGGCTTTGTTATTAGCCCCAAAGGTATCTCCATGGATCCTGAAAAGATCAAATCCATCTCAGAATGGCCAACTCCCAAGAGTATTCATGATGTCCAAGTTTTTCTGGGTCTTGCTAATTTCTACCGACGTTTTATCCAAGACTATTCGAAATTATGCACTCCCCTCACATCCCTGCTCAAAAAGGATGCCGTCTTTGCTTGGACATCTCAAACAGAACACACCTTTAATGATCTAAAAAAGCGTATCACCGCTGATCCAATACTACAACACTACAACCCGGATGCTCCATGCATCATTGAAACTGACGCTTCTGATTTTGCCTTGGGCGCAGTTTGCAGTCAACTAGATTTACAGGGCATTGCTCATCCGATTGCGTTCCACTCCCGAAAATTACTCCCTGCTGAAATCAATTATCAAATCTACGATAAAGAACTCCTCGCTATAGTCGATGCTTTCAAACATTGGCGACAATATCTTGAGTTCTCCACTGAACCCACAATGGTTATTACAGATCACAAAAATCTGGAATACTTCACTACTACTAGAAATCTCACTCGTCGCCAGGTTCGATGGTCCGAAATCCTTGGCGATTACAACTTCAATATCGTTTATCGCCCTGGTAAACAAAATGCTGCTGCCGATGCACTATCTCGGAAAGATAGGCCTCTTGAGGGAGGGGGTGACTACCGTAAAGGCACAACTCCAATGGTTCTTTTACCACCAAAATTGTTTATCAATTCCATTCACACTACTGTTAATTTAGATCAAGCATCCAATAAGCTAGTGCAAGAAATAATTAAGCATCTACCCAAAGATGTAACTTACGGACCAATACTTAAAGACATCCAAAACAACGAAAAGAAGCTAGATACCAGCGATTACCATTACAAAGATAATCTTTTATTCTACAAGAATCAAGCTATCTGCATTCCCGATAATCAAGAATTAAAGAAGACAATCTTGGAACAATGTCATGACAGCCCCGCTGCAGGACATTTTGGTATCACGAAAACGTACGATCAAGTTGCCAGAGATTACCACTGGCCTGGATTAAGAGCTTACGTTAAAAAATACGTAATGGGTTGCGATACTTGCCTACGAAACAAGAATGCACACCACAAGCCATACGGCTTATTACAACCATTACAAATTCCCGAAAAACCTTGGGAATCCGTATCAGTAGACTTTATTACACAATTACCACCATCAGAAAAGTTTACTGCTATATGTGTCTTTGTTGACAGATATTCAAAAATGGCTATATTCATACCAACGTACAATACTATCGATGCAGAAGGCACCTGTGATCTTTTCTTAAGACATGTCTTTTGTCATTTTGGCTTCCCAGCTAATATAGTTTCAGATCGTGGTGTTACATTTACATCAAAGTTTACAAGAGCATTATTAAAAATCTTCAATGTAGAACAAAACATGTCAACAGCCTTTCATCCACAAACCGATGGTCAAACAGAACGAGTCAATTCCATCTTAGAACAATACCTCCGTTGTTATATCAACTATCAACAATCAAATTGGAGCAATCTTTTACATCTGGCTCAGTTTGCATATAACTCCTCTAAACACACCTCCACTGGCGTAACTCCTCACTTCGCAAATTATGGTTACGAACCCCAATATTCGTTAACTCTTCCAAGGACTACAAAAGACCGATCCCCGGCAGAAGAGCGCGCTCAGCTAATAAAGGACTTACATAGCAACTTACAATTTGAGATTGCTATAGCACAAGAAAGCCACGCTAAATTCTATAACAGAAAAGTAATCTCGGGACCTGAACTGAAAATTGGTGATAAAGTTTGGTTACTTTCAAGAAACATCAAAACTCAAAGACCAACAGGAAAACTAGATCATCGCCGACTAGGACCTTACAAAATCCTAGAGAAAATCGGTTCTAGGAGCTACAAACTCGAATTACCTCACACAATGAAAATACATCCCGTATTTCATATTAACCTGCTCGAGCGTTTTATCGAAGATGCTATACCAGGTCGCAAACCAAAAGAATTGCCACCTGTAATAATCAATAACCACGAAGAATACGAAGTCGAACATATAGTAGACTCACGCATACACAAAAGGAAATTACAATATTTAGTTCATTGGCAAAACTACTCAATCATGGATAGAACTTGGGAACCTGTCGAAAACCTTACTCACTGTCGCGAGTTAATTAACAAGTTCCACACTAAACATCCCAATAGACCAAAAGTCTGATTCTCACGGAGCTCGACCTAGAGAGGGGAGTCCTGTCATGAACCTGTCAAGCTTAATCTATTATTATACTACTATCCTAAACATATCACGCATTATTACCTTATCCGAATTGCATATCAATCTCCAGCTTATGCAAGACATTCTATTACTACCCGCACTGCGGCACAACCAATGACCACATTACAATATCAACTTACTCGCATTCAAGTTATAGAGTAATTCAGTAACACTGTGTCCCTGAAGTCTAGTTCATGAAGGGAACTAGACTCTTGAATAATTTAGTATAAATAACCATCTTATTTTCATAATTCCTTTTATTTCTTCGTCAGTTCTCCTCATCATTTTCCTTATTATATATTCTGAAATAAACCTTAACATAACAAATAAGCCTTTGTCTGTGTCTCCTGCCCCTTATATAATATAACCCTGATAATTACTATAATAGCGATTTTTTCATAAATTTAAATGATGCAGAAATGGCCAGCTTACAAATTGAGAAAGCGCATTTGAAATGAAAATAAGTCAATAAAATACTAAGGTATTGCAATGATGGATATTAAGTAAAGTCTACTTTATTTTTCATTCTCTACCAGGATATCTAGGATTTGGATGGCTGTAAAAACTTTTTTATTTTTTTATAAATTTTGTGACAGCACTTTTTCTGTTATAGATATCCATGAAGGAATGACAGGTATGCAAAGCTAAAACCATAGGATAGTACTCATTAGCATCTATCCAACGAATTTTACCTCGTCAAAAAATATTGATTTTTCATCGAGAAAATTGAGATTGAATGATTGATTTTTGGTGATGACAAAAAGGATCCATTTTGGACGAGGATATACAAGTGTAAATTTTTGCCGACCAAAAAAAATGATAAAAAAAAACTAATATCCCCACGAAAAATGGGGCTACAGCTACGTATAAATACTCATTTTGTAGATAATTTTGTTGCGCATAATGTAAAAATAAAATATTTCAGGGTTACATTTGAATGAAGGGTACTTTTTGATCAAAAACAGTTAAAATTTAATGTTAAATTTACTAGAGATTTTATGAGAAAAACATTTTTAAAACCTACAGAGATCGATTTAGAATTAAAAACTGAACCCAAGATATTTAATACGCTAATTCAACTTACTATGCATTTCTGTGAGTAATTAAACATACAAAGTTTTTTTTGGATTTTTTTGAGTTTTTTTCCCATTTGAACACTTTTTGGATTCAAGCTCAGATACATGTGCATATGTGATTATACAATTTTATATGGTGATTTTCAAAATCGGAGCGTGCTCCCATTTCAATAGATAATCAGAAAATAAAAAATATAGGGCTATACTTGAGATGCTACAAAATATTTAAAAAAGAGCTATTTCTATTCATGTTAATTTCTCAGCGAGTGTAAAGGCTTTAAAAGTGAAATGCTTGCTTCCCCCCGCTTAAAAACTCAATCTAAGATGTCAAATATTTCTCAATATTATAAGCTTGCACATAATAGTTTTTAAGCTAAATCTTCTTATTTTTGAATGTTATATTACATATTAAAGTTTTAGGGATGGTCTTTTTTAAGATTTTGGGAATCCCTAAATCTCATAATCCTAAATCAAAAGCATAGAATGTTTTCGAAGCTTTTTATAAACTTCTACTTCTTCATTGACTTGCTATGGAGTTATAGTCAGACTTACAATTTTTTTGAATGATACGTAGTTGTACTGCATATTTCCAAAACAGAATTACATTTGAATGTTACCGAGATTGAAGCATTTGTACAAATGCTCAGCTTGTCATTGACATCACGAGAGAAACCTTCAGTATTCGCATACTGTTTATCATGCAGATCCATTTCTTAAATGCAAACCAAAGACGGAGACAATCTACTAATACCGAAAGTTTCCTCAGCGTTCGCAAAGTAAAATATATTACCAAATTGATCAGAATACGACTTCAATATTGGCTGTATCGATTAGCCTCTGCATTAGTTTATTCCTTGATAAATCCTAGGGAAGAAGTGAGATTTGTGGATGATGACCATATCTATTCTTGGGCTCATCTTAAAAAAACTAAGACAATTTTAAGAACAACGTTATTTACCTTATAAATAAGTCTTGGTACCTGAACGTTGTGCCACAGTCGATAGTCAGCAAGAGCACAATCCTTGAATTCTGAAGTAGCATTAAAAGAAGCAAGTTTTCTGACAGTGTTCTGGTGAGCACCCCCCTTGGATTGAATTTATATCTCTTGTACATCTGTATACAGGAAAACTAAATTTATAAATGTACAGGTGGTAATCTCATGTTACTCCAACAGGAACTAACGCTCGACTTCTCCTTATTGAATCGAGCACATTTTCTGCTACTTCCTTGCACCTTCTTTTGAACAAAGGTTCTTCTGAATTATGGTTGCGAGCATTTCCTTAAGTGTCAAACAAAGTCTTCACACTAACAAATACCTCATCTGGTGGTGACAGATGTTTTTTCATTCTTTTCAGAACCCAACGAGGCTTCTTCATCAACAGTTTGTTAGATATCATCTTATTCTTGTCACCATAATCGAAACTATCTAGATAGCTATGTAGCCTTATTTCCGTTGTTTACGAGTAAATCATCTCTAAATAAATTTATTTGAGAACATTTTTAAAACTTGTGATATCCTGAATGAAAAAAGAATCTCACCAGGCGTTTTCAATCATTAGAGCAAGCTGACCAGTTACGAAGTTCGAAGAGTAGATTTGCTTGATTTCTCTCTTCAATTATATTAATTTTGCGACCTTAAAAATGTCTGTTCAGCATAGCAGCAAATATATCTTCTTAAGAGTATATACATGAAACTTTGTTTTGTGTCAAGAATAACGGAGTCCTCCTAAAGGAGACTTTGTCAAACTTTTCAAGCTTTTGAATCATGTGTTCATCAGTTAGTAGGACTACAATGCGACAAACGTCAAAAATAAACAGTTTTTTCAAGGAATAAGCTATGCAATTTCCATTCTCAAGTTGTAAGCATAACTCAAATTTAATTATGTTCTCAAAGATCAAACTATGGGATCTCTTGCCTTGGTTTTTTGAAGATTATTTGCGAGGCATCAAAATTTCAGTATCTCAAATTAGATGCGACCAAAAAGGATTTTTACCATACTCTGATATGTTATTTCAGCTGCTTCTCAACATGAAAAAGATTATACTCACGTTCATATAGAATATTGTATGTGTATCAAAGTTACACACTGATAACACTAACCTTAATTATTTTGCTTAGCTATTTTCGTAAACCACAAAAATAATCTGAGCAATTGTAATTCTCATTATTTCATCTTTATTACTTACATATCAAGATATAGAGCATGGAATATACGCAAGGATACGAACAACAAGAAAACAGTACGATTCAAAAATTAGCTGCAACCGAGAATCTATTTCAGAAAGAGTATCAAATTCATAATCATCACAATGTAACTTCTACCTCGCCTCAACCTGTTTTATTAACAGAACTCAACACGCAATCTGCATTTATTCAATGTCCCTATTGCCTTCAATATGTGTATACAAAGATATCTGACGGTAATAACATTTACAGCTACATAGCAATATTTGGCATCACAGGCACATTTTATCCATTTAGTATGCCTTTACCTTGCTACGTTTTGGTTGCATTATTAATATATTTTTTTGCATTCTCACATAAAACTCTTCACAAATGTCCATCATGCAAAGAGGCAATTGCAACATTTGATAAGAGTGAAAAGGTTGTTGGTGTTACGGCTCCAGCAATGAGTCCTCCTCCTCCTCCTCCTAACGCATAATAATTCAAATAAAATACTCCTAATTTTATGATGTTTTTCTGTGTTATTGAACCATATGTGCAAGTGTTGATTTTGTTATCAGGCAAGGTAAGAAAAAGGTTACACGAGTAAATGTTTTGAAAACAGAGGGGTTTAAAGGATATAACTGCTTAGCATTTCCTCTTTTCTCTTTTACATTTATCCACCAAAATCTGGTATTATAGCAGTTTTCTAAAACCTGATGGGAAATAACAACTCTTCTACAAATGACGAGCAGAGTAGAGCTCTTCCTACTTTTAATACCAGGAGTATCAATGTATCCCAGTACAATACTTTTATGGAAGAACACTCATCAGTACATCATCACCAAACTAAACTTTTAATGCCATTACCTCAACTCATTCCACTAAGCGAATTGAAAAGGCAATCTGCATTCATTCAATGCCCGTACTGTTTTGAGTATGTCTATACTGAAATATCTTCTTTAAATTGGTTCTATTGCATCTATATGTTGGTTATGACTTATTTATTTTCTATTGAAAATACACAATACCAATGGCCAGTTTTCATTGTGATAGCAATATGTGTAGCTCTATGGTTTCTGCACACTGTACATACATGTCCATCATGCCATAAAAAAATAGCTTCTTACAATGGATTGAAAAGAACTATCAGTGTTACAGCGCCTGTAATAGCATCTCCCTCCTCTCCTGCTCCTCCTCCATCGTATACCTAATCTATTCCATGAAAATGCTTGCAATGTTGTAAATTAATGAAACTACTCTAGTTTTTACAGAAAAATAAATAAATCAATATTTATCGAATAATCACTAGGCGTTATTTGAAGTTCCCAAGCCAATTAATGCAACGCTACATTAATACTTCAAATAAAATTAAGTAAGTGAGCAATGCTTTGAACCTTAGGTAGTTTCTGTTATTTCATCAGATAACGCAAAACTCGGTTATAATTGATCTGAAACCTGAATTAGTTTAGTGCATGCTGTTGCATATTATTACTGATTAAAAATATAAATATTCGATTTCAGGTATAAAAAGACGTGATTGAATTGCGCAAATCATTCTTTGTAGTGTAAACAATAATGGTTGCAAACAAGCAAGTTATATTTTCAAAAATCCCTGATTCTCTTCCTGTCAATGGTGAGCATATGAAAATCAAAGAAACTACTATCGATATAGATGCTGCACTCCCCGATGGTAATTTCATATTGAAAACGTTGGAAATAGCTGTTGATTCTTATTTACGTGGACGTATGAGAGATCCTAGTGTTCAATCATGGGCCTCTGCTTTTGAGCTCAATAAGCCAATGGCTGGTGACACTGTGTCTGTGGTGATCAGGTCAAATAACCCCAATTACAAGGTTGATGATATTGTCATAGGTCGTACCACTTTTGGTTTTTTTGAAAGTTACGTACAAGTTGATGCAGAGTATGCAAAAAAAGCCTATGTTGTACGCAATGATGCTAAAACCAGTGGCCTTCCTCTCAGTAACTATGTTGGTGTTCTTGGTATGCCTGGTTTCACTGCTTGGTATGGTTTGACAGAAATTGGTAAACCAAAGAAAGGAGAAGTTTTGTACGTGTCTTCTGCTGCAAGTCCAGTGGGACAAATGGTTGGACAATTGGGCAAAGCTTTTGGATTACATGTGGTTGGCTCTGCTGGTAGCAAAGAAAAAGTCAAATACCTCGAATCGGTCGGTTTTGATGCAGTTTTTAACTATAAAGATGGCGATATTGAAGAAAATTTAAGAAAACATTGTCCACATGGTATAGATGTTTATTTTGAAAATGTTGGTGGTAAAATGCTTGATGCTGTTTTGAACGTGGCAAACAATTTTGCTCGCATCATTGCTTGTGGTATGAGCTCACAATATGGGCTATCCAAACCTACTCCATTGTACAACACAATGAATATTATTACCAAGAGAATCAAGTTTGAAGGGTTCCTTGTAACGGAGCATTTGGAGCTTGAAGACACTTTCCTTAAACATGTTACTCCTCTGTTGGTTGATGGCACTATCAAGTACAAGGAGGACATTTTTAATGGCATTGAAAATATACATGAAGCATTCATTCAAGTATTGCAAGGCAGCAGCCTTGGTAAAGTAGTTGTCCATGTAGCTGACCTTTAGTGTAAAGATATATTATCATTTGAATGTATTGTCATATTTCTGAATAAAACCCTTTAGCTTTTCTTATTTTAATGGATATAAAAGATTATAAAATTGATTCTCAATATCATAATATTTGCAAATAAATTTATAAATTGAATTTACGGCATTTCGAGGTCTGAAAAGGGATGATTTGTAATTGCTATTTACTCTCTTGTTTCGACAAGAAACTGGAAATAAAAAATATAATATTATACTTGAGATACTGCAGAAAAGTTTAGTTCTTGTTGTTTTTATTTACCTTGCTGCATATTTTGGTATAAACTCTTTGAATAGTTGAGTTCACTTTTTTACTGCTTGAAATCAAGATACAGAGTTAATTTTAATTGGGATTTACTTGTTTACTTTATAGCATATTGAAGTATCACAAAATTTGAATATCGAGTGTATGAACTAAAGCACAGATCAACGCCCAAATTCATATCTATCTGTAGTAATTTATTTTTCTAAAATATCTCAAATTTTGGTGGAGAAATAAAAAAAATGTCAAAAAATTTGATGGTCGACTCGTCCTGGCATTTTTCATTAGCATTTGCGAAAACTTGAATCTTGCGAGTATAGTAGTTATCATATTAGTAAATGCCATACAGCTTAGTCAATTTGTGCATAAATTAAAAGTGAACTCAAGAACAATTGCCTATGTTAAATTAAATTTATCTATATTATAAATGTTATCAATTGAATTAAGAAAAATAATATAGCAGATTTATGTAGGAGCTATGGCATGCTAACATTGCATTCGTAGGTCGGATTCCAAAAAATCACACAAACTTATCGATTTCTCCATGAATAATGCAGTTACAGATGTATGCAATATCTCCATTTGTGGACATATAACCATGAAATTATGGACATACAGCTACTCCCTCCCCCTCATTCGATTATACATGTAAAAAACATAACTTTTGCTCACAAATGACAGATTTGCCTGTTTTATCAGCATTGTCAACAAAGCAAAGACTCATCCTGTTTGAGCAATTACAAGATACCCACAATAAAATTTGGTAAAAACAAACAATTCTCATCACAGCCATTATCTCTTTAGCTAAACCAAGTAAAATCAACAAACTTATTCTACATTTTGGAAATGCTCCGAGAAAACTTTGAGTTAAACTTTTTGATTCAAGTCCACTTTACAATTCATTTTTGTCTCTTTCACTACATAGTATAAACTCACAGACAGATGACTATTGCTGTTTCTGATGTGGTAGCAAGCGAATATCAATACCAGCAATCAGTAGAAATAGAAATCGATGGACGACTTTCCATTGAGCATCAAATCGAAATTTACATTCACGATTTATTTTATGTAAAAAAAGACATTGCATTGCTTCATGAGACATTAGAGGGACTTGGATATCTTATGAATCTTCGTATTAAAGACAATCAACAACCTCATCTCAACATGGAACTTATGGGTCGTCTACTCAACGGATTATTACTCAATACAGGCCGCACCGAAGGACAATTGATTAGAAAACGCAGCACAATGGAAGCAAACATGGCTTTTTTCTTGATGATTGATTTTTTGCAACAAGTTGAAGAGTTTCGTACAGTTGCACATCAAATGCCTGTATTTGAGTTGAGAGATCGATTGAAAATACATTATCGGTGTCAGTCTTGGTCCACCATAGATCAAAAAAAAGGAGCTGTTACTATGGTGCAGCTGCTGACAGGCAGTAATTACAGTGGTGCTTATGATTGGAGAGATTTGATTAAAAAAGATGAACAAAATGATATGAAAGATTTGATGGATAAAAAGATGGCAGCTTTGGAAAAGAATGAAAATTGCAGTTTACAACCGTTATTGCCGCCCCAGGCTTTGTATTTTGATAGATCTGTTGAAAAGCTAATGCGTATGTATCCCAATAGTCGACCTGATATGGGGTTGTCGACTGATGTTATTGAATCGTTACACAATCATTATGGATTTAATCAATTGCCGGATCCTCCCAAGCCAAGTGTATTAAAAATGCTTTGGTATCAGTTGACCGATTTCATGGTAATCATTTTAATGATCGCTGCAATAGTTGAAGCTGCCGAAAAGGATTTCAATAGTATGGCTGTGTTACTAGCTGTGATTGTTCTAAATACAGTTATTGGCTTTAGCCAGGAATGGAAAGCTAGTAAAACATTGAATGCTTTAATGAATTTATCAGTTCCCAAAGTAGGCATTTCGATTGATTATTTATAGAATCTATTAATTCTTAACTTTTTTTTATTAATAGGCTAGAGTTATTCGTGATGGGAAGCAAGATTTAATTGCATCCCAAGATTTGGTGCCTGGAGATGTGGTGGTTTTGGAAGAAGGTGATGCAGTGCCTGCAGATTTACGTTTAATTGATGTTTCTCAACTTCAAGTGGTTGAAAGTATACTTACCGGTGAAAGTTTACCTGTTTTGAAGAATAACAGCGCCATTAAAGCAAGAGTAAGTCTACATAACACGTTTGAAAAAAAAAAAAAAAAGCTATAAACTAACAAATTTGTGGTTAGACAAGACGTATTCCTATCGGTGATTGTAAAGGAAATACATTCATGTCTACAACAATTGCTCGTGGTAGAGCCGTTGGAATTGTAGTTAGAATAGGTCAAAATACTGAGGTAAGATTTGAGTGTCATTTGGTAGATCAGTACTAATTGAATGCTTATTAGATTGGAAAAATAAGTACTGCTATTCAACAAGGCTCATTACATAAATCAAAGACACCTATACAAAAGAAATTGGATCGCCTAGGAAAGCAATTGGTACTTTTATCGATTGTATTATGTCTTTTAGTAGTAGTTATTGGTTTGGCTTGGAAAAAAGACATTAAACACATGCTAAATGTTGGATTAAGGTAAGATTTATGTATAATTTATTGATTATAACAATCAAGTGGTAATAAATGTGCATAGTTTGGCAGTTTCGGTTATTCCCGAAGGTTTAGTAGCTGTAACTACAGTAACAATGGCTCTTGGCGTTCGTCGTATGGCAGCAAAGTAAGTTTAATTTAATGTATCAAGCACGTTTTCTTACAGTTTTATAGTCAATGTATAGTAAGGACATTACCTGCAGTGGAATCGCTAGGAAGTGTTACAGTGATTTGTTCTGATAAGGTATGAATTTACTGAAAAAGTAAAATTTGAAAGGGTTATATTGATAATATGCATACTACAGACAGGGACATTGACTGAGGGGAAAATGGGAGTGTCAGAGTTATGGACAGGCGATGATATATTGTATAAATTCACTGAATCAACGTCTCTAAATCCAGAAAAAGGAAGTATATTATACCACAGTAGTAGTAGTAGTGATGCTATAGGATCACCGACATCAACGCTTGTCAGTAATAGCAACATCAACAACTCAGAAGATGAAATCAATAACAAGATGATGACAAATGATAGTGCAAATACATTAAATACAGAAGCAACATTATGTAATTCTTCACAGACTGACATTTCCAAGATTGATATTAAAATCTATAGCAAAACACTTGATACAAATCAAAAACAGCATTACCCATTTCATTTACAACAAGCATTCATGATTACATCTCTTTGTAATAATGCATCTATTGCCATGAATGCTGTAACAAAAGATTGGAAAACTGTAGGTGATCCTACTGAAATAGCGCTTGTAGTTGCATCTCAAAAGGCAAGATTAGGTAAAGGCTATTGGGAGTCTGAACTAGGGTATCACCGCATTTATGAACGAGCATTTGACTCGGAACGCAAATTGATGAGCGTAGTTTACAAACATCTTGAAGATTGCATATTGCTCTGTAAAGGTGCCCCTGAAGAGCTTTTAAGAAAATGTAAATACTATGGAAATAATGGCAAGCTTTTACAAGAAGAAGAAGAAGATAATTTTAGTGAAAAAGTGTCGCAGGAAAGCTCTCGTATGGCCAGCCAAGGATTGCGAGTACTCGGGCTTGCTTATAAAATGTGTAATGATGCAGAATATACAGAAAGCGATTTAACTTTTATTGGCTTGATTGGGCTTATTGATCCACCAAAAAATGGAGTAAAAGAAGCGATAGCAACTTGCCAAGATGCAGGGATCAGTGTCATGATGATAACAGGAGATCATATTAAAACCGCAACAGCCATTGCAACACAACTAGGTATTTTCCATCCCGATCAACTAGATAAGGTTTTGTTGTTGTTGTTGTTGTTGTTGTTGTTACAAAATACAGATGAAAATAAATGCTAAAGAGATATTTGTATATCATAGAATCGTGCGATTTTGGGACAAGAATTAGATTTGTTATCACAAGATGCCATCATTGCACTAGAACCATTTCCTTGTGTATTTGCTAGAGTAAGTCCAGATAATAAACTCAAGATTGTCAAGGCGTTGCAACAACGAGGGGAATTAGTCGCCATGACAGGGGACGGAGTCAACGGTAAGTATTTTGTATTTTAAGGATAATAATAAGAAAACTAAATGTTTATAGATGCTCCGGCTATCAAATGCGCTGATGTTGGAGTTGCAATGGGAGGAGAAGCGGGTACAGAAATCACAAAGCAAGCAGCTGATCTTATTTTACTAGACGATAACTTTTCAACCATCATAGAAGCAATAGAAGAAGGCAGACATGTCTTTGACAATATTCTCAAATTTATCGTATATTTACTTAGTTGCAATGGAGCAGAAATATTTTTAATGTTGATTTGTGCCATAGCTAACTTAGAAACACCATTGACAGTAATGATGATTTTATACGCTAATATCATAGCAGATATTCCACCAGCAATGGCATTAGGAGTTGAACCAGCAGAAATTGGATTAATGAAAAGAAAACCGCGTAATCCAAATCAAGGCGTACTTACACGAGTTACGTGGATGATTATATTTATACAATCCATGTTGATTGCAGTATTAACTGTGTTAGTCTATGCTATATCCATCAATTACTTACATTATTCAATATCATCAGCACAATCATTGGCAAGTTTATTATAATTTCATGTACCACGTTTCTCTAACGCACTTTCTAAACATTTTATATACTCCTTAATTCACATAACACAGGCTTTTGCAACATTAACAACGTTACAATTATTACATTCATTTTTATCGAGATCAATTTTGCAATCAATATTTGTTGCTGGTCTATTTGGTAATAAATGGATGATAATTGCATTTATTGTTTCGTTTTCTTGTTTATTGATTGGAATATACGTACCAGGTATATATATATACATTTAAATGAAATCCGCCCAGTGTAACAACTTTAACATGCTATTTGATAAAACAGGCATTTCTTCTTGGCTTGAGTTATCATTCGTTGATGGACTATCTTGGTTTATGGTACTAATTTGCTGTATTATACAAATTATAACTATAGAAATAGAAAAACTAATCATTATTAAATGTAATGGTAAAATTTGATTTTTATTTGTTTTTTTTTATTTTGAATAAATATAATAATAATAATATATAATAACAATACTAAGAAGGATACACTGTAACACCAATCCAATTAGAGGATGTCGTGGTTGGCTTGGCAGCCAAAGGTTTGTTTATAAGTTGCGCGCGGTCTGCCGGAGAGATAAGTCCACCATTACGCTTCAATGGTCTACCTAATCGATGAACCCTTAAATGACGTCTCATATTACTTTGAACACTGAATTTACGAGAACATCCAGTTTCAGGGCATTCAAATGGTCTTTCACCTGTATGAGAATATGTGTGAATTCTAAGCGACGAAGGGCGAGAAAATCCTTTACTACAATAAGGACAACTGTATTTGTTATCAGATTTGCTAGCAGCAGTATTTGATGATGATTTAGCACCACTAGTTGCAGCAGGAGGAGTAGGGGATACAGATCTTTCACTATGTGTAGTAGTGTTTGTTTCATCTGAAATATAACCTTCATAGGTTTCATCTGGCATACTATTTGTAGTAATAGATGATGTTGATGAAGAAGAATACATTAATGGAGGCGCAATATCCAAGGGTCTTTGCATTAATGGTTGAAGAATAAAATCTAATGTATTTGTAGATACAGCACGACGATGTTGAAGTGGAGCCAAATGAGTGCCAGTTGAACGAGGAGGAGAACAAGTAGGATAAGGGTGGGTATAATCTGAAAAAGAACGAGAATGAAGATTACGAGGTGAGTGATGATGATTCTGAAGTTGACTAATTCGAGAGTAATAGGTTGATGAAAGGTCAGAAGATGGTTTTATTGATGAATTTGTTGCTGTTGACGACTTTGTTGTTGTTGTTGTTGATGTTGTTGATATTAAGTTGGGTATATGCTCGATTTTTGGTTCAAGTGGTGGTGCTTTATTCTTTTTTACCAATGTAAATGCACTTTGTTCAGATGCATGTCGACGATGACCAAAAGATTTACCAACATGTTGTGCATCATTCAATGAAATACCTTCAAGCATAGATTGAATTGAAGGTAATTTTGTAGTTGTAGCTGTTGCTGCTGTATTGGATGATGACATATTTAAAGGAATGGAGAAATATCAATGAAAAAAAAAAATGTATAGAAAAAAAGAAGATAAAGAATTAGGATGAAAAATTGCTTCAAAATCAAATTTAAAGGCGATCAAAAAAAAAACTGGAAACGAGATGATCGTCTAGTAATATAAAATGTGGGACAAATAGCTATAAATGGCCTTTTTTTTATTTATAAATTCCATTATAAGTGCGCTTATAGTCTTGTCCTTTTTAGTGTAATTTCTCGTGGGTTCTGCTTGTTTGCCCAATGTCGGATGATCCCCTTTCAAAAGGTACCGTTTCTTTTTTTCGGACTTTTTTTAGATGATATATAAGCTACTGATTTACTACTGCTACTATCCTAGTTATTCATAAAATGTTATTAAATTATGTGATATCTGTAAGTGGTGGTGAGCACGAGTTTCGTTGAGCATAGCTATCTATATTCGTTTGCTCCTTGAATTTATTTTAACATGAAAATTTTTCCTTTTTCTGTATTACAGAAACTCCGTGGTGACACAGTTCTAACTGTTTTTAGTGCAATTTTTACAGAAAGCATTTTATTTAACGAAAAACGTGTCAATTAAACCATTTCTACCTTGTAGATTATCATATAAGTGTTTAATTCCGAAATATTAGCAGTAAAAAAAGAATTATATAAAGATTTGATCGACCCCACTTACTCCTTATAGAGTCTAGATGTTCCTTTTTTATTTTATCAGAAAAAAAACTTTAAAATGTGCATATTTACATCATCATGTTCCAATTGATTTTATCGCCCAAAAAAAAAAAAAAAAAAAAAAAAAAAAAAAAAAGTATGTTAATACAAGAGCATAAATGATTGGCTGATTGATTGATGTACTAAATATCATCCTTGAAGGTTCTACAGAATATTAAATAGCCGCAAAAAGCTGGTTTCTGCGAGTAAGCCATGGATGCAATTATACGTTTCATTAGGAAAATAGGAGAAAGCATTTTGTGATACGGCGTTGATCATTCATCAATTGTTAATCTCAACTATAGCTTGTTGTTACATTGCATACGATATGTATCTTCATGTACACAATAATCATGACTCATGGCAAAGTGGTTGAATGTTTAATTTGAATTTCAAGTAGCACTCATTTTTGAACCGATGCATCTAGATGTAAAAATAACAAATTATTTCAAGGGCAATAATATGCTAATGACATTAAATTCCCATATATGGATACAATTGACATGTTTGATTTACATTACGTTGAAAATAATTATAGTAATAGGGATATTTATACAATTTATATTACATTTACACAATTATCCAGACAAAGAGGTTCATTTTCTTTTTATATAATGCATGGGATAAACATATATACACTGAGAAGAAGTGCAAATTTTCTTGGCTCGCTTAATTTATCATTCAATCTCTTTAGTGTTTGTATGAAATTCACTTTCTATAGCTGACAATACACAACTGCACAAACTCGAAAGCTTAATCAATTTGATGTGTACCGGTTATCGAGAATTTTAATGGCAGTATGATCCTCTTGAAAAGCTTCAACTAGTCTAATTCTGTTTTGCTACAAGCCGAGGTTTAACACTGAACTTACTATATGACAATATCCTATTTACATCAATTGACGCCATCTTTCATTCTCTCGTTATTGCACCTACTCCTGATTTTAAAGGGCTAACAAAGCGATTGGCTTGAATTCAAATGGAATCTATAACGGCAATAAATGGAGTATTTGTGAATGCATGAATGATTATTTTCATCTATTGTTGGTTACTCTAGAAATAGACCCTTCAGGGAGGAATTTTATATTCATTTTACCAAACTGTCTACGTGCTGTACTCCCAATAATTGCATAATATTTCTAATTTTGAATTATTTTATGTATGCTGAACTATTAAAAGCTATAGATTACTTGTTTGCCTATTAGATATAGAAATTGTGCATGTATTCGTCAAGAGAAAACTGTTCTCATTACTGCAGTTTATGATTAAAAACTATTGTCAATAGAACTAGCCAAATATTAAAGCTTGAAATACATACTGCTTAAAAATATATCACAAAAATATATTCTGACTGGTAATAGTCGATCAGATCAAAAATTTATTCAATTTTGTCTACAAATGTAATCATTAAATAATGAAGCCAAGTTAATTATTTAAAAATGAGTCTGCTACACCCGGAAAAGATATTCCATGATGGCTTGAAGATATACGGATACTGTAAAAACTTCAATGATATAGTGTTAGGTGAAATACTCACTATAATTTCTTCAGCAAAATTCAAGATGTCTCACAATTTGAAGCTATTATTAAAGAACAATAATTAATATACTTGCCAATTTTAAGACTGTTGGGATCGATACACATTAAATTAAAGGGAGAATTCTGCAATAATTTTGAAATATTGCAGCCTTTTCTCTATACTAAACTGTAAAGTTAAATAATTAAGTGTCCATATGTATCAGGCATATAAACAGCATTAGGCTTATCTCGTCTTTTATTCTTTAGCACTAAAATATGCACATGATCTATAGCATTTATTTGCGCTATCTCGCTTTATTTTAGTTGCATATTTGATAGGGAATGATGAATGCTATTTTTAAAATCAGTATAGTACAACATCTAAAACAAAATAGTTTAACGTACGCGTTTTCATTTCTCCATTTCCACAGCAATTTGGGGAGGCCAAAGTGTTTGCAATTTTGTGGATACACCCTAGATATACCTTCCAGTGCGACGGCAGCTCATTTGGACCCATATTGGACAAGAATTGGTGAGTTTACTGACTTTAGTAGATGTATAATTACCAGGCAACCAACTTGTTGTTCAAACTTACCGAATGCAAAATGAATCATGGAAGCTGGTATCTAAAACAATTGTAGCATCTATTAATGCCTATGCCTACTATGTAGAGTGGCAGCTCATTTGGATCAGTATCCATATCACTACGGCCGACCTGTGCTGCACAAGATGATTTCGTTGCGCCCAGGTGGGCTGCACACTATAGCCTGAGCTGTTGTGCCCATTAAATATTATGGATAAAAAAATAACAAAATGCACATGGGCGCAACAAAAGAAACTGCACACGAGCATAACGAAAAGCCTGTATGTGTAGAATTATAGATTCTGTCCGTGTGCATAACATTAATACCATGTGTGCATAATAGTAGAATTGCCCATAAATATATCATTATTCCTATTTGTGCATAATAATAAAATCTGACCATAAGCATAATGATCTGATCGTATACGCACAAATTGGTTTATACAGGAGCATCGTTCCATTCTCAAAATTCCATTCCATTTTTTACTGGAATGGGTTTTTAAATTACATTTGCTTTTATTAATATATTGATTATAGACAACACAATTCAACAATACGTTGTTGATATAGAGCAATACATGCAAGAGCCAATATATTTACGATTATCATCATTTCATCATTTGTAACTATGTTCATAGCTATAATATTTACAGTAACAATGGTTTTTGCTCAAGTATAAACTTAAATAATACTTACTGCTTAAATTTATATGCAAGCCAAATCTAATATTATAGATGTTACTTTATCACTCATAAAATTTAAACAAATTAACCTTTTTTAAATTTATTATTTTAATTTACCATTGTCAGCTGTAAAAAATTTGTTTTCAAGTATAGCTATGATCAATATTATGTTTGTTAGGGAAGACATTAGATTATTCTTTTTTTTTGTTTCTACAGTATATCATTTGAAATTTTATCAGTCTTCTGGAACATTTCGTGGGTTTATAGCCAGCTCTAGCTTTTTATTCAGTAAATATAAATATCATTGTCTTCTTTGATCTGGTAATCAAGAAATACGTCCAACAATGCAGTCGTAAATAATGATATTATTTGATCTTAGAATGCGGTTAAATAAAAATATCAGCCTCTAATATAACGACTGCTACCTATATTAAAAACATTAGTCCCCCCCCCTTCTGTTAGCGTGCGTATTTAGATAAAAGAAAATAATACCAGCTTGATAGTCTGATATGCCTTATCAAACGGTGAATAATATCCTTGGAATATGAAAACAAAAGAGAGAAGCAACACACGTAGAAAAGGATTTTCAAGGCTTTACATTATTTAGTGCATTTAAAACCCTGCTAAATAGCACATTTAAGCCAATGTAAAAGTAGCATTAGTTACAGCGCATGAGCCAAAAACTAAACAAAATAAGTAGTATTTGTTATCATAGACACATACATTTTTCTACTAGAAAAACTGTCTGTCATATCCTACTTCATTAAAAAATTGCAAAAGCGAGCCCGTAAAGCGATACCGTAATTGAGCATAGCAAGATTGAACGGCCAAGTCTCTTATACTATGGTATACCTAAGTTTTAAATAAAAAAGCGTTTCTTTTTTTTAATTTTTCTTATATTTAACCATGTACGGTCTGAAAATTCAGTTTTTGTAGCGGACATTTTCGGGGCTCATTTTATCCTTACCAACACTCATGATTTTGATCAAAAAACAGAAAAATCAAATTTTGATACCAAAATCAACGATTAAATATATTACATTGTGAGAGAAAATTGTAGCCATGACTAATACACATTTTATAAAAGCTTAATATTAAATGTTAAGTAATGAAAATTTGCACTTTTGTCCCAAAAACGGTTTTTTGATTAAAGGATTTTCATGTAATATTTTGCAATAAAAATGTTTGTTATTTTTAATTGAGCAGATAGAGCGCTAAATGCTGCATATGTGTATATTTTTTGTTCGTATAATTGGTAGTATAATTAACTCTAAATTTGCAAAACCAGAAAAAAAAAATTAAAAAATGTCAAAATTGATGATCTAGACAAAAATAATTTTTTAAATTAATATTCCGCCTATAAGCCTTGTAAGTCTTAAAAATAAGGAACTTTATAATACTGGAAAACGTTTTCAAGATTTTACGATGCTGTACCCACTTGATTCAAGCTTATTACTGTAAACCTTTATACATGTTAATTTTGTGTGGTAGTTTATTTAATGATAATATAATCTTACTTTATAATTACTGCATTAGAGGTAATTTACATTGGGTTTTATTCTTACCTCTCCAATATTTAAACATAAACATAAACATAAACATGGCCAGCACTGGAATCTATTGCCGCCTTTTTACCCTCTTTGTCCCAAGCCAATTTATTCAATGCTTTACCAGAACCAACTTACTTTTGACCTATAAAAATTGATTTATTAGCAAAATCAATTATTAATAACAAGCTAATAAGTAATAATTATGGTGTACCTTTGAAAGTTTGTAGTGATACTCAAGACAGCATCTTGTTTTCCTCTTCTTAGCTGTTGGCCACTAAATAGAAATAAATGCTTCTTAGAAACTAAGTAGACTAACATGATTTTATTCATTCATTCAAATCAAGTCAATAATATACATACTTTTATAATCACCAGTTTTTCTCCATGTAAATATCGACTTTAGTCCAAAAAAGCATTGATTATAACGTAGGTAATGGAACAAAATAATTAAGTTCTGGATGCTTTTTCTGTCCGAGAAAGATATTATAACGCGCCCTAACATTAACAGTTAATAATTTCTTTCCAAATTGTTACACCAGGAGATTATAACAATCTCAAAGCTAAAATATGCACTAAATCATTTAATAAAAATAAAGGAAAACTGTTATAAAATGAAAGAGTACACTAAAACTAAAGAACTTTATTATAAGATCGAACCATCTTCTTTTATATTCACATTCTCTAATTATATGACCTGTTTAAATGAGTCTATTTATATATATACATATATCCAATCAAATCTAGGTGAAACACACTAGTTCCATATTCCTGCATACACGGAGCTTCATAACATAATACACAGCAATGTAGAACTTAACATATCAAACTGTGTCGTAATCTTAACCAAGAAATGCACCCAGATCTGTGGATGCAACAGTATTATTAACAAGTTGGGATTACCCCGATCGGCCCATTTGGGCTGATTTGTTTTAATAATTTTTTCGCTGCAAAATACACTCATCTAATAAAATTTAATTATATTTTAAAGAGGAAACCTTCCTGTATATGATTTGTTTTGTTTTTCTTCAAAAAAGTAAAAATTAGGCTGTCAGGGATTCATTTTGTGAAGGCTGTTTTTCAAAATTTTGATCAGCCCATTTGGGCCGACTCTGCGAACGAACATAAATATTTATATAAGTTATTTGAAAAAAATTATTAAAAAAACAATGAAGATATACTCCAGTTTATAAAGAATTATTTAAATGTGCTTGGAGAGCCCAAACATCATGTAAATGCTTGTTATGGCATGTTTGACACATGGGTATCAGTGGGCTGCAGCTGCAAGATTTTTCAATTCTTGTACCACTTCGACCAGAACTAGAGCAGCTTCTACATGCTAATCTAATTCTTTTTTTGCCATTCATGCCTGTCATTGATACAAGCTCATGGTTTAGATTACTTCTAAATATACGTTGTTCAGGGGAAATTGACTCAGTCTGACGAGCCAACCCTTCACAATGCTTCAGGAGGGTCCAAGCCAATGTATCCTTGAAGGAACTATGTGCTATTTTTCCATCATTAGCAAATACTCGAAAAGAACTGTAAGCGTTTGCTTCACAGATCCCCAAAAAGAAGCCAAAGAAGCGCATTTCCCATCTTTCAGTAGAAATAATGTCATGATAAGATGTTAAATTGTCTCTGAGGTTATTAGCCGCATCGACAGAACCTAAAATTGTGATAATTACTATCTATGCTCTCATTACATGAAAACTTCTTACTCACTTTTATGAGACTCATATTCATCAACTACTGCAGGACGTTGAATGGTTACTAGTTGACCCCCTGACCCTATAAATGTTCTCTGACCAGTAAGTCTAGTAGTGCCACACGATGATATGAACGCTTTAACCTTCTTATCACGATATGCACACGTAAAGATTCTACCGCTACCAGAATCCTTTCTCATCGTATAGAAGCTACCATCTGCTTCTTCAACTTGCTCAACAATGTCAGTAATGGGCATTCCACGAGGCCAGTAACGACGCTTGGTTACTTGCATAATGGAATAGAGCCCCAAATCAGATAGCATTGTTGTCATATCTGGAGATCCAAACCAAGAATCAGCAATGACAGTACGACCACTACCAAACCAAGGCTTCGCCAAACGCTTGACAGTAGCTGTCAATTTACGCATTCCAGGATCATCATCGTATTCTTTTGGTGTTGGATCACTGACTGTATCCATTTGTACGATGCAAAACGTATGATGATCTGCAAGCGTTTTAAACTCTTGGCCGATGGGATGAGGCTTTCGAGGTACCTTTTTTAAATTAGGCATACCAGTACCTAACCATTGGTTCATGGACTCGTCAATAACCAAATACTTACCAGGAGTTAAGCATTTTGCCATATGCTCATTGAACGCCTCAATTGTTGAGCGAATCTGGTACAAAGGGTCACGTTGTTGCTTCTCAAAAGAGTGGATCTCAAAAACATGCATTTGCATAATATCATTAAATCTTTTATAAGACATATATTCTGAGAAGTTGACGTTCATCATAAAATGACTAGAGCCTTGTTTCCAGTATGCCTTACGATCAGAGTGTTTGACTACTGTCATGATTGTCAAAAGCGCAATCCACATCATATACTCATGATAAGTGATATCTTTCCATGAGCCATCTATGCTTCTTGCAGAAAGATTGGTATTATTTATGATTTTATGAAAGTGATCAAGAGGCAAGAAGAACAAGAAATAATCCAAAGGTGTGGCATTTTTTGAATTAACCAAATTCAACTTTGCTTTTGATTGCTGATAGCTTTCACCGGAGAGTCTACTATCAACAAATACTTCACCATTTGTCCAACCATCAGTAGGAGTTAAATCAAATTCCAACTGTTCATCTTCTTCAATAGCATCTTCCAAGAGGTCCTCAGTTTCTTCGAGAGCAGTAATAACATCAGTAGGATCAACAGTATCGGGAACGCCAGTTTCAACTGGACCAAGATACTTAATACTACCTTGCTTTACTGTCATTCTAACACCGGGTACTTCATCCAAGATGACCTCGTACATGACATGGTTATTCACCTCTGAACGACCAGTTGTCCTTCCTTTGAAGCACAAACGAGGTGTATTCCAATCATACTTGGCACGTAAAACGTTTTTAGCATCTACATCCTTAATAAAACGCTTACTGATGGATACAAGTACGTTAACATCGAGATTGGGGTGAGCGGGAGGCATGATTTTTAAGGTTTCAGATGTAAATTATGTTTATTTCAAATGTAAAATTTAACAAAAGTTAATAATGAATATAATTTTTAACAAACAAAAAATATTTATGATGGCCCTGAACTTTAGAACCCCCACACGCGATTACAAAAAATCAATTCCCTATCCATTCAAAAATCTCTATTTATTATCGGCCCTTTTGGGCTGAATCGGCCCAAATGGGCTGACCTAATCTCTACTTGTTAATTAAAAATAAAGCTTTTCATATCTTATAACAATAGTAATGGGATGTTTCTGATTTTAGATTGACATTTATCATAAGGCTGGCTGATGAGACGTTTGATACTACTGTAGATGAAATCAGTAAAATTAATTTATGTAATTTAAATGCAAATATCGAGGAACCATTTGCAAGTATTTAAGTTGGTCCTGGTAAAGCATTGAATAAATTGGCTTGGGACAAAGAGGGTAAAAAGGCGGCAATAGATTCCAGTGCTGGCCATGTTTATGTTTATGTTTATGTTTAAATATTGGAGAGGTAAGAATAAAACCCAATGTAAATTACCTCTAATGCAGTAATTATAAAGTAAGATTATATTATCATTAAATAAACTACCACACAAAATTAACATGTATAAAGGTTTACAGTAATAAGCTTGAATCAAGTGGGTACAGCATCGTAAAATCTTGAAAACGTTTTCCAGTATTATAAAGTTCCTTATTTTTAAGACTTACAAGGCTTATAGGCGGAATATTAATTTAAAAAATTATTTTTGTCTAGATCATCAATTTTGACATTTTTTAATTTTTTTTTCTGGTTTTGCAAATTTAGAGTTAATTATACTACCAATTATACGAACAAAAAATATACACATATGCAGCATTTAGCGCTCTATCTGCTCAATTAAAAATAACAAACATTTTTATTGCAAAATATTACATGAAAATCCTTTAATCAAAAAACCGTTTTTGGGACAAAAGTGCAAATTTTCATTACTTAACATTTAATATTAAGCTTTTATAAAATGTGTATTAGTCATGGCTACAATTTTCTCTCACAATGTAATATATTTAATCGTTGATTTTGGTATCAAAATTTGATTTTTCTGTTTTTTGATCAAAATCATGAGTGTTGGTAAGGATAAAATGAGCCCCGAAAATGTCCGCTACAAAAACTGAATTTTCAGACCGTACATGGTTAAATATAAGAAAATTAAAAAAAAGAAACGCTTTTTTATTTAAAACTTAGGTATACCATAGTATAAGAGACTTGGCCGTTCAATCTTGCTATGCTCAATTACGGTATCGCTTTACGGGCTCGCTTTTGCAATTTTTTAATGAAGTAGGATATGACAGACAGTTTTTCTAGTAGAAAAATGTATGTGTCTATGATAACAAATACTACTTATTTTGTTTAGTTTTTGGCTCATGCGCTGTAACTAATGCTACTTTTACATTGGCTTAAATGTGCTATTTAGCAGGGTTTTAAATGCACTAAATAATGTAAAGCCTTGAAAATCCTTTTCTACGTGTGTTGCTTCTCTCTTTTGTTTTCATATTCCAAGGATATTATTCACCGTTTGATAAGGCATATCAGACTATCAAGCTGGTATTATTTTCTTTTATCTAAATACGCACGCTAACAGAAGGGGGGGGGGACTAATGTTTTTAATATAGGTAGCAGTCGTTATATTAGAGGCTGATATTTTTATTTAACCGCATTCTAAGATCAAATAATATCATTATTTACGACTGCATTGTTGGACGTATTTCTTGATTACCAGATCAAAGAAGACAATGATATTTATATTTACTGAATAAAAAGCTAGAGCTGGCTATAAACCCACGAAATGTTCCAGAAGACTGATAAAATTTCAAATGATATACTGTAGAAACAAAAAAAAAGAATAATCTAATGTCTTCCCTAACAAACATAATATTGATCATAGCTATACTTGAAAACAAATTTTTTTACAGCTGACAATGGTAAATTAAAATAATAAATTTAAAAAAGGTTAATTTGTTTAAATTTTATGAGTGATAAAGTAACATCTATAATATTAGATTTGGCTTGCATATAAATTTAAGCAGTAAGTATTATTTAAGTTTATACTTGAGCAAAAACCATTGTTACTGTAAATATTATAGCTATGAACATAGTTACAAATGATGAAATGATGATAATCGTAAATATATTGGCTCTTGCATGTATTGCTCTATATCAACAACGTATTGTTGAATTGTGTTGTCTATAATCAATATATTAATAAAAGCAAATGTAATTTAAAAACCCATTCCAGTAAAAAATGGAATGGAATTTTGAGAATGGAACGATGCTCCTGTATAAACCAATTTGTGCGTATACGATCAGATCATTATGCTTATGGTCAGATTTTATTATTATGCACAAATAGGAATAATGATATATTTATGGGCAATTCTACTATTATGCACACATGGTATTAATGTTATGCACACGGACAGAATCTATAATTCTACACATACAGGCTTTTCGTTATGCTCGTGTGCAGTTTCTTTTGTTGCGCCCATGTGCATTTTGTTATTTTTTTATCCATAATATTTAATGGGCACAACAGCTCAGGCTATAGTGTGCAGCCCACCTGGGCGCAACGAAATCATCTTGTGCAGCACAGGCCGGTCGTAGTAAAAGTAAGCTTCGCTTTGTACATTATTCACATTCGCCCATTCAATAAATGTCATCGAATTTATTATTCGTTATATCAATCAACGAACTTCATCTTGATTTAACACATTTGACAATTAAACACCTAAATTACACTTGGGCCACCAGGTATCGCCACAAAAAAGTCTCGTACAGGTTGGCAAAGCATCACAATTTGGATCATTTTTTGTGTTTATAGATCTGAGCTTTTATGCACATTTATACTGTAGATCTCTGCATGAACCATATCTCTATCTGTTCAATTTAACTGAATAAAATACATTGAACGCCAGCATCCTACTTGATAAAACGCCTTACTTTATTGCGAGTCAACACAACTGATTTGATGCTAGTTTAGCATCAACAGTTGAATCAGATAAATTCAAGATTAGACAACCCCTTTTAATAGTTTTGCATACCATAATAAGCTAATAATGGACCGTTATTATAGATACCCTAATCAAGGGTGGTGAGTTAACTCTAATGGACGAATGAGTCGATTAGCAGTATAAACGAAATAATAACATTAAAATCAAATATAGCAAATGAATGAGCAAAAGATGATAAATCATGTAAATTAGCATAATTGAATTGTTTCAAGCGTTTTGAACTGAATACGCCTTTACTTTGACTTATAAAAATTGATTTATTAATAAGGATTCCATTCTTACTTCAGTACACAAAAAAATTATGGGAAAAACATTGGAGATCTGATTTTTTGGAAAAAAATCCATTTTAACTTATGGAGTGTAACATTATTCTTTATATATTTTTAATGATATCTACAAAAAATCATTATTTTAAAAAGAGCCAAATCGCATCCGATAGATCATAACGAGGTCTATGAAATGCATGTAAAAACAAATGCTTCTCAATATAATGAATATTTTATAATCTATACAAAAAGGTCAAAAGGGAAATAGAAATAAAAACCCTCAGAATTTTTTTGTATTGATATATGCTATAAAGAAATTCAAAACAAGAAAGTTTTACTATTAAAAAATATTAGTATACCTTAATTTATTACAGAGATATCAAGACTCAAAATTTTAATTTTTAGCTGTGAAATACATGTAAAAATCTGAAATATTAACACTAAAAACGTTGTACCAATTTCTAACAATAGGATATTTCCAAATACTTGTTTTTGGATTAAAGTTGAACATCTCAGGTACATTGTCATATAATCTGTTTTTGGTGTTATTTAATAAAAAAAAAGTTCAGCAGAAATGAAAAGCGAGACCCAGTTTTAAAGAAAAAGTAGGGTTGTTGTCGAGCCCAGGTTATACTGATAAATTTGGCTGGCAAAACCCAGCTAGGCACCAATACTAAGAAAAAGTAATGGATTTTACCTGTCTTTGAGTCTTTCGTGAGATAGAATAAGCTTAGGAATGTGTATCATAATGCAATCAATTCATATATATATTGTAGTGTCTCAAGTATATCCTAAAAAGTGCTTATTATGAGGCTAGTTTCAGAAAAGAGGACAGTGATCCATCAGAATTAGGAACTAATCTAGAAAATTTGTCAGACTATGATGTTTAACATGCAAATCAGACAATGCCACATTACATGCGCTTATCACCATGTTACTATGGAATTATAGAAGCATGGTTCCAGTATATCCACACAATATCCATATTTTCATTTTAATTATATTATCATTCACATTTTATACACTCATCCAACTAATACATAAACCCTTTCTATAAGCTCATAATAACACGGTACTTTTTCATTTTAATAATTTCTATACGTTTACCTTTCAATAAATCAGGTAGGAACAAGAAGTCAATGATACGAAGAATCCCAGAAATAAATTCTGCAAGACTGGATATCTGGAGTAATTTATTAATCTGATTATGAAGGCAATTGCGATGAATGCGTCTACGACAAAAGTGACGAAGATCATGATAAAGAAAACGAGAAATAATGAAGCGAGATATTGTCGTACCTTCACGTCTTGCTTTATATTATGAACAAACATACTAAATAAAATTAAAACGCACATTATGCATTATATTTGTAAATATTTGTCCGATCTGGATAGCATAAGCACGTATCTTTTTTGTCCCCGTAAGCAGAATATCGCTGGAGTATATACCCTCTGTATATTTCATTACAGCAGCAGCAGCAGCTTCTACTTCTAAACAGCGCTTTCCATGCACCACATGGACTGAAAATCAGGTGCATTGAATAGCGTGGAGGGGCTGAGGGAATAAAGATAGTTTCTTTTCTTCCTTTTAACAATTGCTTTCATTACTATGACTGACTACGCTAATCTTCGAAAGATTGTAACAGGCGATATTATTGTTAAATGTAATTTATAAAAGATGTTTACAGTTATCTTGTATAAACTAATGGTACTTTTGAAAATAGGCCGTTTTGGTAATGATATTCGTCGTATACCAATTAATCAAGTACCTACTTATGACGAGTAAGTATGATTTCATATGATTATTACGATTAAGAATATATAAATAATCATTATATTACGCCTATAGATTATGCTTAATGATGTATCGCGTATTTAAACAAGATATAAAATCCTCAGAAGACATTACGTTGAAATACCAGGATGAAGGTATAATTGGAAATGCATGATTTTTCTTGCTTTTATATTTTTAACACCCAGCCTCATTTTGCAAAATAGAAGGAGATATGATTAGTTTGCTAGGTATATCATTACATTGAATCCACCAATTTTTGATATATTAATGCTATAAAATATAGATGATATCGATATTACACATGCTATCTCTATTAGCAACTTGCTCAAAATAACTATTTATGATAAATCAAATAAACCCAAGCAACAACAGCAAATTCCAATTGAAATATCTTCTTTGATTGACATTAGAGATAGATTGGATCAATTGATTCAAGCTTTAAGTATTAATAAACAACCAGAAGAAATCAAAGAGGAGCAAGTCAAGAAGATTCATCGATTAACTCCTGCTGAATTAGGTAAATAAAAGATATGAAAACGACGAAATGCCTATAATTAACATCTTACAAATAGCCTCTTTTTTGACAAACGATACCGAAGCAAAAGAAAAATCTTCTGTAAAGGAATTGACTAGTGAGTTGACTAGTCTATCTCCAAAAGCACCTTCTTCTGGTTTTATTCCATACTATCCTCCTCCTAGTGATTCTACTAGTGCTAGTATTAACGGCAATTCTTCTACTATAACAACACCCAATGTTACTGCGACAAATCAATCACAAACCACCCCACAGCAATCAAAACAGCCTCAGATACATCAACCTCAGGTACAGCAACCTCAGGTACAACATCAACACCAACAACAACCACAAATACAACAACAACAACAGCAACAACAACAACAGCACTCTCAATTACAACAAATCCATCATCAATATATTCAAACACCTCCTCCTGCAGGACAACTGTCAAAAGCTCAACCACTACAGCAACCACGACCTCCACAGACGCCTCAGTCTTTTAATCATGTAAATCAACAATTCAATAATGTTCCTCATTATCCTTTGCCTAATAATGACCCCAGATCTCAACAGCAGCAACAACCACAACCACAACCACAACAGCAACAGCCACCTCAACAAAGACAAGGTTATTATGTTCCACCACCACCTGCTTCAATGAACACACCTCAGGTTCCTCCACAACCATTTCGTCCTCCTCAGCACTGGTGAATAATATAATAGTTCTGATTTATAAATAAAAACTTCCAGTTATTGATTTTACAATCATAGCCGAAAATGTAAAAACTGTGTTATTCTTACTGAAAGTTTAGTTTTTACAAATTAACACACAATTAAAAAAATATCCAAATAAGCAACAACATGTAGTTATTATATTTCATTAACACATATAATAGTAAAATATGGTTTTTAAGACCTCAAATAACCCTTTAAACATTACAAATGTGGGAAATTACGTGATGATTTATTTAGTTTTGTTCAAATATACAGGAATACCATAAACAACTGGAGCAGCACCTATTAGATATCCTAATTTACATTGATTTCTTGATTCACTAACTGCCTGCACAAGTGATTTAGGTGTCTCATTTGTTTTCTTTAGCATTCCCCAAGAATGCAACATGTATTTTGTGAGTTTATCGATACTTCTATCTGTTACATCCCATAAATTAGCAACCACTGCAGGGCTTCCAGCTAACAAATAATTCAATACATATCCATTAAGATCAAACTCGCCATTAGTCTCGAGGATACCACTACTACATCCCATCAATAGCGATACAGCACAAGTGGGTAATTGTCTCACCGTTGTACCTCTCATAAACGCCTGTCCAGCGCTATGACCGAAATACATGTAAATGTCTCTTGATTGTAAAGCATCTCTACATTGTAATTCCATTGGCATTGAATCAATCACACCATCCCATTCAGGTACGCTCCTGAAAATGGGTTCAAATTCTTTTTGAGTATCTTTCAAATCACCACCAGGATTAAGTACATAAAAAGCGCTGCGTTTGGATACAGTTAAATCAGTCCATTCGCTAGTTGCTGTGAGTCCAAAATCATCGTAAGCTTCTTTTGTATTACAGGATTGTGTGTATAAAATTCGATCTCTGAGGAAAGATAGACATGGTAAACGAGATACAGATTGTGGACGAAGAATTGGCATAGATTCTAATGGAAACATTTGTAAATGCTTATCCAAGATGAGAATAATGTGGTCGTTGGGTATATTTTTGGTAGAATCCACACCTGCCATGATACATCTTTCATGATATCGAGAGATTAAAGTTTGAATATGCTCAGTCAACTAAAAACACATGAATATTCCAGATAAACAATTTGATATATTTCTATTAAAAGCGGCTTACCTTTTTGAAATCCATCTTGGTATAATCAATTTGAATGTTTTGTGCTTCATAACATGAGATGGCAAAGTAGACAATATCTTCCAAATCACGATTAGTAGGATGTCTACCTAAACGAACAACTGTACGGCAGAATGTCAAGCTTAAATCAACCTTTAATTTTGTTGCAGTGATGCCATTGACAGTTCTAAATGTAATTTCATTTAATGCTTTTTGAAATTTAACCAATTCTTCCTTGTATTCTCTACAACGTCCAGTCAAAAGTCCTTTAAATCCACTTAACCATTGATTTTCCATATCATCCAACAACTTTTTTAATCTTGCATCAAGACTTTTACGAGTATTCCACCAAGCTTCAATTTGACCTGCTTGATTGCAGTTGGCACTGTTTGTAATGGTCTCATCACTACCTTGAATAATATCCTTCAATTCCGTTACTGCATCGATATATTGAATACTACCATAAGAACTACTGTTGCCAGGACGTTGTTTAGCACGATCTAAAGGTAATTTAACAGCAAATGGTGGTTCATTTGCTCTCAATTGAGCTACATAGAGATCACCATTTAATGTATCCAAACTAAGCGAGCAAACGGTCCAATTATTTGGCAAAATATCTACAAATTTGGCTTGGAATTCACTATCATTCAATCCATGTTCCTCGCGATAAAGATCCTGTAATGTATTCAAATGTCCTTGAAGCCAGTTGGGATTACGAGCCATTCTTGAAAGTCGCTCATAATAGGCTTGCTTTTCTTTCGAACTCATGGGCCATTCAGTATCGCTTGGTGAATGTCCAGCAAATGATTGATTAAGCTTTATGCCAAGACAGTATTGCATTTCACGGCGCATATTGATACCATTTGCCATAGACATGTAGTATGAACAAAGTAAAGAGTAGTTATTTACAATCATACGACTATTGCTAGACATTTGATGCTTTAAGAACATGGCATAAACTGATTCTTTACAAAGATTCTCAATTGTAATAGGACGTTCTCGACACCAACCAATTTGATGAGCTTCAGATATTTGTTCTAGTGATTGATTTAAAGCATCACGCATAGCACGAAGCTCATGATCTATACTAGATTTCTTGATCATTGAGCTACCACCACGAGAAACTTGAGTTTTCATTGCTGGTAGTACTATTGTTTCATGGTATAATAATCTTTGTTCAGGTCGCATTGAAAAGTCCTGGTGTATCATGAGTAATCTTAAATGAGCAATTGCTGCATTTAGTTCAATCTCATAACAAGGGCTTGATCCTTCAAATGTATCCAAAAGTTCAAGTGCATCCGCAACTTCGCCCTTTTCAGCAAGAGCATTGGCTAATTTACATTGAATATTGAGCAAATATATTTCATTGAAATTGTTGTATTTTTTACCTTTATATATAACATTGAAATCGTGCAATTTTTGTAATGGTAAGCAATCAAACCTGTCAGGATCTAATATCAATAGTTGATGTGAGTTATTATTGATAAATTTAAATACAAATGCAATTTCCTTACGATCAACTTCGTCCTCAAAAACCACTTTATTTCTTTTATGCTCTTCGTTTGCATTAATCAATCTTTCCAGAACTGCAATTTCTTTTTCATTTGAAAGCTGTGCCAATAATTCATTTGCCTCATCATATGTACCAACTGCAATATCATAATATTCATTTGCCACAGCAAGATTTGCCATCGCAACCTTGAGTTTTACTTGAGCTAAACCAACAGGTCCTTCCAAACGCATCGCAATTTCCAATTCATCTTGAGATTTGTTTAGATCGCCATATTTCAAATAAAACTCACAAGCACCTAAATGAGCATCAAAAAGCATAGAAGATGAATTCACCTTTTCAGCTAATAAAGGGCCTTGCTTTACAAAGTATTTAGCTTCATTGGGTGATCCTTTCTTAATGAGCAATTGTGCAAGTGTGTGTAAACAAGCACTTGTTTTTTGTGCCATGATCCATTGAGATTCTCGGAAAACAATTTTGCGAGCTTGTTGTTCAGGTGGAGGAGTATCTGTAAATGGATCCTCGAGCTCTGTCTTTTGTTGTTGCTTTTCTTGCGATTTTTGCACAATTTGAATACACTTATTGAGCAATTGTAGAGAAGCAGTGGCACTGTCAATAGCACGATCAAGATCTTTCGTATTTGCTTGAATGAGGGAAAGTGTAGAGTAAACATCTGCAAGAAGCATGCAACGTGAGGTATATGATTTGACGGTTGTAAGAGGGTCTTTATGATCTACTACTGGTGTATTTTGCCATACAATTTT
The DNA here is from genome assembly GCA_027405735.1 of Mucor racemosus. NCBI lineage: Eukaryota > Fungi > Mucoromycota > Mucoromycetes > Mucorales > Mucoraceae > Mucor > Mucor racemosus. The sequence goes on along the minus strand of JAPEHQ010000013.1, from coordinate 225,450 downwards.
GGTTGCATCAAACACCTCTTTACTATAACCAAGGTTTTAATAAATCATAACAGTACATCAATTTTGTAATAATAAAATACCTTGTTTCATAATCATCAATACATGCTAAATAGTATGAATAGTTGACCCGATACACTAATTCTGCATTATTATTACAAGGTTTGTTTGAAATAGCATTTCTAGCTTGTCTAAATTCTATCGCTGCTTTTCCTGTATATCCAAGATCACAATATAACTTTCCAATTGTCGAGCTAAGGACGATAGAGTCTGATATATGATCCACATGAACATCTCTTAGGCCGTTATTCAACTTTAACAAGATACGCAATGCACAGATTTGATGTATAGGTTCTCCAATAATTGCAAATAAATCCACAAGCATGCGCATATGATCGTAGAATTGATCTAAATCATCAATTTCATCATAAACCTGCTTAATGTCTAATTTTGAGGAATCGCCAGAATAGTAGATGGGTGTGATTTTCTTTAACAAGATGCCCCATTGTTGAAGTGTAGATGTAAATGCACCAAGTGATTGTTCCTTTAATTCTCTACCACAAATAGCTATCCATGAGTTTGATAATGCAAGGTAATGTCTACGATAATTTAGCAGATTACTATCTTGAGCATAGTCTTGAACTTTGAGTAAACTGTTGGCTTCTTTAGCACATGCTAATGCTGCTCTTGTACATTCATCTCTGTCGGCACTCTTGTTTCTTTCGATTCGAACTTGACTTAAAAGAACTCTGTGCAATTGTTAGTTATTAAATCAAGCTGTTAAAACATCTCTTTCTTACCTTGCTCTGCGAAGTGGAAAGCTCTCTGCATCGTATATTTGCAATAGTCTTTCAATAATAAATAATTCATATTTGAACAATTTCATTTTCACAGATAAAGCATGCCAAATCTTCAATTCGCATTCATAAATGAAACATTTCTGGATAGAATCAATGGTAGATAAATTAATATGTTCGCTTGCAAAATGTATGCTTTCTTGTTCTGGATCAATAACAGATGCTCTCAAAAAACGATCTATCAATTTGGGTATAAGAGGATCTTGTTCCATAACTGTTGAAACTGCAGTTTTATCAGCCTTCTTTACAAATTTCTCAATTTCAGAAACTGGAATACGTTTGAGTGCAAGACGGAATGCAGAGATGGCGTCGTCAAAGCATTTGTTTTTCTGACAACAAATGCCCAAAACCTCGTATCGTTTGCATAATTGTAATCGTCCTTCATTAGAATTCGCTCTCTCGGTATCTTTTTCCAACATTGAACTTGATTTTCGCATTGGATAAACAGCTTGTGAGTACATTTCAGCTTTAATCATGGCAGTACCTAAATTATAATAAGAACCAGACAACCAACGATAGCCAGCAGTATATTTCTTCTCGGCGCACATTTGTTCTGCAGTAGATAGGTATTCATAAGCTTGTGAGAAGCTATCCTCATCTTTAATGTTGAATTGCATACGTGCTAATAAAACCATAATATCAATAAAAGAGATCATGATATCATTTTGTGTTGTAGATCGTTTGGTATCAGATGTCTTTTTAGCAATGCTTAAATTGGTGAGTAATGTTTCACTGCATTGTTGAAGCACGTTATTCATGTAAGCGACAATGGAGTTCCATTGACCGAAATCACTAGGAGTAACAAGATCTTCCTGACGAGGTGGTGTTTTGAAGGGTTCATTTTTACGTTGAATCAATGCTTGTTTTGTTTTTTCAGAGATAAATTCAAACAAACGTTTACAGCTTAGACGGAATCCTTCAATACTCTTGCATAGATTATACAGGGCTTGCTCTAAATGTTCATTTTGGGGCTGATCTTCTACTATTGAAGACGAAATTAATCCAAGACATGCGATCGATTCATTTAGCGTCGTAGAAATATCGGCAACTATAATGATATATCAGTAACTATACTTGTATAATATATATATATATATATTATCAATAACTTACATGCATCATTAAGAATCATTTTATCCATTTGAACTGATCCAAGAGCTAGTTTTGCATTAGCGGCATAGGCAGCATAATAGTAATTACATGATGAATCACTCTCGATAATATCTCTTAATGGTCGAATCATGAATTTATATGCGTAAAATGCGCCCTTGTAGCTTTTAGCTTTTCTAGATACATAAGCATAGTATTCACAAAGCACAAAATAAGAATCCATTTCTGATAAATTATTGACATTTGGTTGTAAATTTTCCAGGAAATCATTGCAGCATTTCTGAAGATGGCTGTAAGATGCTATTATATTTCTTTTAACCAACAATGTTTTTACATTTAATAGAGAGAAAACTTACTTTGTTTTGTAGATTTTTCATAGGTAATACCTATGCGAACCATTCGATCCAAGACTAATTTCATTGGAACTGAACCAGATACTGTTAATGCTCTTAATGCAACAACTTGAATATTGTGTGAATGATAAGCTGCTTCTTCTATTATAAAGTTTAAATATAAATGCATTGTTCATTGTTGCACACGAATCTTACCTGTCAATGGAAGCTTATTGGCAACTCTATATAATAATCTCTGCAATGTATCTAATTGTTTTTTTGCTGTTTGAGAATCGATGTTTAGTAAATGTTGGCACCAGTCAAAGAAATTTCCAGATCTCTCCATAAAATAAGGTATGTACTATTTTTTTTTTTTTAAAAAAAAAGAGGTTAAATTACATGGAATATAATGCATAGACGAGATTTTTACCTTTGCTAAAGCACCATCTTGTAATTCACACCAACATCTAATTGTGTTCATTTGATATGCCAATATCAATAATATCATTGTACGATCATTGATGTTGGATTTTATTGGGAATTGAAACAAATCTGTATATCTATTCAACATGTCGTCTTCCCATTGATTTTTAATAATAGGTTCAGGTGCAATATTTTGTCTAGTTGTAGATGATGGTTGATTATTAAATGATTCAGTTAATACACCTTTCATTGGTACTGTAGATTTTGTTGATGATGATTTATCGTTGGCTTTTGATGAAGAATTCAATTCAACTTTTGCTACACTTGCTAACAATGAACGAAACTTTAAAAGTTCATCCAAAGCTCGATTATACTAAATATTGATATGTTTTAGTAATAATTCATATTTTAAGGCTGTTTGTCGTTTACTTCTCCCAATTCCACCATTTTACAAATCAAATTTGAAGTTGTCTTTTCAATATCGAGAGGTTTCAAAGCAGTGAAAGTATTCATATGTCGTAATGCTGATAAAGCGTAAAAAGAGGTATCTACTAAACAATTCACAGCTACCGTATAATTAGTAGTTTTTGCTCTTTTCAAACCAACAAGTGCTTCAATATTTTGATTAACAATTCTCATTGCAATAGGAGCTAATTGATTTGCCATTTGTTTGAAGCGAGCAGGTGAAGGTGGTGGTTTGCGTATGCTATCTGGTCGTGTTACATCTACTTGAAACGGTTCTAAAACAGTTTTTCGAATATTAACAGCGAGATCATCATCGCAAGTGGCATAATCTTTAAGTTGTATTAACAATCTTGATGCCAAATCAGTCATGTTTTTGTTGTTTAATGTTGAATAAATGAGCTGTGAAGAGGGGAAAACGAACAAGTTTATCGTGACGAGATAAATTTATAGGAACATACTTCTTGTCTTGTAGAAAATTGTAACCTTTGAAGAACGCTATTTGAAAAGCTACAGAAAACAAGTGTAGTTGCTCCTGATTACATAGTTTCAAAGGATTTTTTTAGCACATTTAAATAATGTAAATATACAGAAAATTATATCACCTAATAGCGCAAACATAGATCTATTTTCTGATGTTTTATATTTCTAAATAAACCATTTATTCATTGAGATATTGCATCTGGAACATCATGTATTCGTTCCAAGCCTTCAATCCTTTGACTAAAAAAGCAATGATTTTGTTGAATGTCCGTTGGTTAAAGATTCATAAATAAATGGTGCTGCTGTAGTTTCCTTTAGTGTAGCGTGTTATAACACTTCTTTTCTACAACGTTATTATGGAGCAACCAAAGACACAAACATCACCTCCAACATATGTATCAGATTCACCATCATTATCTATATCAAACAAACCAAATAAACCTCTTGCTTCCAAGCTAAGTAAAGTGCTCAACTCTTCTGCATCAGAAGACGCCAGGATAAAAGCGGCACTCACTTCCTTATCCAATATACCCGACCTTGACGAAACAAATCTTCGACGCAACTTGCGTGGTACTATTGAAAAAAAGGAAATTGAAACTAATCGAAAGTTTTTATTTGCATTTGAAAAAGTAGTAAAGGTAAATATGATCTATAATATATATAATCGGGAATGGCAGATAATAAATGGTGGATTTGATTAATTATATATATTTAAAGCAATTCGAATGCCTTGAAACACAAATGGGACAGATGGAGAGTGTATGTAAAGATATGAAACAACGAATTGTCAAAGCAGAATCACAAACAGCTGATATGATCGAACAAGCAGATATCATGCAGGAACATAGGTAAAACCTATTTTTGAAAATACCATGTTACATTATGGATATTGATATTTAGAATGATACAGCACCGCCTGTTCAACGCAGATTGCTGTTGTGGATAGATTCTTGGCTAAATTTACATTAAACGATCAAGAAATCAAGATTCTAAGCAACATGTTAGAACCTGTAGATAACCAATTCTTTGATGCATTACAACATTTGCAGCAAATTCATAGCGATTGTCAATTACTTTTGACTACAAAAAATCAAACTGCTGGGTAAGTTTTATTATTTAAGAGTAAATGACAATATAAATCCTGACCCTAACCCTAATCCTAATTTTGTTTTAGACGTGAAATTATGGAATCAATGGCATTATATCAAGAAAATGCGTACGACAAATTGTACAAATGGACCCAGTACGAGAGTAGAACATCCTTCAGTGGCGATAGCATTGACGTGAGCTCACTCATGACAAAAGCATTAAGGGCTTTAATGTTACGACCTGTTTTATTTCAGTAAGTTTTAGATTTATGGCTTTTTTTTTTTTTTTTTCAATGCATATATTCTGATAAAATGTAGAACTATTTTGGATGAAATCGCTTCTGCCCGCCATGATGCCGTTGCAAGAGCCTTTTTAAATGCGCTCACAAAAGGTGGTCCTGGAGGTACACCTCGTCCTATAGAACTTCAAGCACCAGATCCATTGAGATATATTGGTGATATGTTGGCTTGGGTGCATCAGGCATGTGCGTCAGAAAAAGAAATGTTGGAAAGTTTGTTTCAACGAAATATAGAGAAATATGAAGATGTTAGTGGTATTACAGTCAAAGTATCTGATACTATTAGTGACCTTTTAGATTGCGCAATGGAAGGTACATGTAGACCATTAAAGTCTCGTATGGAGCAAGTACTTGTGCTTCAGCCTGGTGCAATTACTTCTTACAAAGTAGCAAATTTGATACAGTTTTATACAATGACATTGAGTAAATTAATGAGAAAGAATGCAACATTGGAAAGAATCTTGTACGAGTAAGTATCTTATAAATTAGATTGTTTTATATAGCTAATATACGATGGGTTATAGAATGACTGAACTTGCATATAAATACTTTTTCAAAACTTTGAACGCTCAAGCTGATAGATTAATGCAATCAACAGAAGTAAATATAGGTAGTAATTAATGAATTATAGATTTATCTAAATTGCATACTATTTGTAGTCGCCAAATAGAAGTTTATCCATTGCTCCTACAGTGAGAGACATGACAATTCAATTAGTATGTGGACATCAATTGACTTTATTATAGCAGTTTATTCATTATTTTCATACATAGAAAGAGATCCTTGCATCATACGATTCGTCTCTTATAGTTGCAACAAATAGTACAGAAGGATTTCCTGAATTTGATTTTTCAGAGACATTAGATGCAATTATAGAACCATTATTGAATACATGCGAATTATCAGTAGCAAAACTCAACAAAATAGATCAAGATATTTACATGGTGAACTGCTTGCATCATATTCAAACTGTCATGATCCCATATGATTTTACTAAACAAAAACGAGAGAATATAACAGCACGCATGAATGATTTATTGACAGATCTGGCTCAAGAAGAATATAATAAACTGATAGAACAGGCTGGATTAACTCAAATCAAAGAAACATTAGCAACTAAAGATGTGGAGGTATTAATTAATGAATAATTTATCATGCTAATTTAATTAAATCCTCTTTCAATAGACACCTTTATCATCATTGCCTCACATGGATACAGAATCTCTTACACAGGCCATGTCCAAATTTGATTCATTCCTTGTATTAATCAGTGCAGATGTGTCACCTCAGTTGGAAAAACTTTCCTCAACGCAACACTGTCAACAGGTTCAATCAGGTGCTATTCGATTGTTACTAGACACTTATCGTGATATAAATAAGGCAATAGAGGATCCCAGAAATGGATACGAGGATCCTGATCTTATTTTGCCAAGAACAGTTCAAGATATGGAGGCTATTTTTTCTTTTGCATTGTAAAATAAAATAGCTGGTTTTGAAGTATAATTTATGCTTAAAGAGTTTTTATGGTTGCTTATCCAAAGTAAATTTATTCAAGTAAATTAAAGGTGTATTTTTGGGCATGTAAACTATAATACTATATTTTTTGTGTTGCCAAAAAGACCTATTTGAATTATACAGAGTTGTGTAATAAGATTGCAAGTGATATATAGATTATTATTTAGGATAGTATTATTTCTTGATAGAATTTTCCGTAGATGTAGTTGTACTTGAAGTACCCACAGATTTCAATTGAGAATTATAGAGAGGAGGCCTATTAGTATCATTCACTATATTAATTCTTTCTTCTTCGTCTTGAGCATTTTTTACTGTAGTAACAGGCAAAGTGAGTGATACAAGATTTTGATCCCGCCAAACTCGTGGCACAGACTTGAATCCATCTAATGTATGTTTGAACCAATCTCTTAAACCTAAACGTTGCATAGATAGTAAAGTAGCTGATACAAGACCTGCGCAGAACCCAATACCATCATTTGAATAAGCAACTAAAGAACCAGTAGTCAAAAGCATAATAGTAAAGTTTTCTCTTTTTCTATATTCATCATTCGTCAAATCATTTACAGATCTGGCAGCACAACCCAATTCAATACCAGAGATAAACAACATGACAGCCAAAATTGAAGTTGGAAATACTTGCAACAAACCAACTAAAGATCCACCAAATAAAATGCCCAACAAAAGTTTAGTTGAACCTAATAAAATCACAGATACTTCTGAACGTGCGCCAAAACGGTATTGACCAGCAAGACCTCCAGAACCATGACAAACAGGCATAGCACCAAACCAGCAGCCGATCAAATTCATAATTCCCACGCTCATGGCAACGTGCGATGTTTTAGCATGATGTTTTGGGAATAATTCATCTATAAGAGCACATAAAGCAATGACAGAATTTAATGTAGTAAGAGGCAATTGACCTAAACCGGCATTAAGAAAACCATTTTTGAATTGCTCGGGTGAAGGTACAATGATTGTGTCAGGATAATGGCCACTTCCTACAGTAGGATGAGGTACATCTCTGCCCTCTGCAAACATTAAAACGAGAGCAAAGATCAACCCAATCAAGAACAAAATCAAAGCAGAAGGGATTTTTGTTCTATAACAAGCTACTACAAAAAGAAAACTCAAGAGAACCCATGTATTATTGTCAGACCAGTTTGCAGTAGTTATTTTCCATTGTAACTTGGGAATTAGATTGTGCGCCTTGATGATCAATTGTACAGCAGTACCCAACTGCAGTCCTACGATTTTAGAGTGTTACAAGATGGTCTCATATGGCGACCGATTTTTACGTACCTTTTACAATTGCAGGAGGAGTAAATGTTCCAACAAGATGAGTTGTACGTGTTATACCGAGAAAAGTGATAAATGTGGCAACACTAAGACCAGCTGCCATATTCTCTTGAATTGGCATGTTCTTTGTCAATACAACGGCCGCAATTGCTATTTTATTTTATATCAGATTCTGTAAGTTTTGTTTGTTTATGTAAATTTCTTGATCTATTGGATTTACCTTTCATCGGCTGAACACACACGGGAACTTGAAACATGAAACCTGAGAGTATGTTCCAAATACCAGTAAACCAAAGGGTACTGGTTAGATTGATCTGGCCAGAGATAGCCAAAGACATCATAATTGGTAAAAGAGTGCCTAGATCACCTAAACTACCGGAGATCTATGATTCTACATTAGTATATTAAATGAACATTGTCGATACAAACGTACCTCGTGTAATGTAAAATGTTCTTTAAAACGAATCAATGGTTTTTTAATGAATTGCATAATTATTTTTATTGATCTCAAGGTAAAGAAGCTACATAATGCACTCGAAATCTGATTATTTTTTATACTGAAAAATTGGAAAAAAGAAAGACTGTTGTTTTCTGCATTGCTACACAATCATATGATTTTAGTTGATTACCGGGAAACATGGCTACACAAAGAGATTATAAAAAAAAAGATAATAAAAAGGAAGTATTAACTTTATTGAAAGAAAAAAAGAGATAACGACGCGATGATAATATTAATTATATGGACACTATAGCAAACTACTATAAAAGGTAACAAACAAATGATAAGTTGCAGTTACATCATTGGTGGTGGAGCATTTTCCATTTGACTTGGCTTTCTCTTCCAGATAACTTCCAACTTATCTCGTTCGGACAAAAGTCTTTCTAACGTAGCTTCCCATTGTTCAATTTCCTTATCTTCGACATTTCCTCCCATTTCCAGTAAGTTTAATTCAGGAACTCCCTTATTTATCAAGATTTGTACAATTGCTTCAACATCTTGATGGATTATACCGTTACACCCAATATCCAATCGACGTACTTTACTTGATAGTAACTCTGGTAATAAACTTGGATCTGATCCGAAGCCGCCAACAATGTTACTAAATAATCCTAAATAATCCAACTTGGTATCTAATAATGCTCCAAATCCCTTGGCACTGATTCCGTTTTCACCCAGCTCTAAATGTTGAAGTCCATCGATAGCACCTGCTAATAACAAAGCTGCTTCATCTTCGAGTCGATTTTGACGTAATTTAAGCTCTAAAAGACCACTTTTAGGCAGATTTCCAACTAAATGGCTCAATGAGCTCGATTCAATTGCGTTATTATCCAACCAAAGATGAGTTAAAGTTTTGTTGACACTGAGAGACTGGCCAATTGATTCGGCCAATGCATTACCATGTAAAGTACGAGTTTCATCAGAGTTCTTCTTTTTTTTTTTCTCATCTTCATCTTCTAACTTTCCACCTTCAAGGCCTAAAGCTGGAGGAGGTAAACTAGTTAAATCTTGTTCATTGCTAACGACATCTACCATTTTGAGCACACGCAAATGACGATTATTCTTTAATGCAGATGCCAATACACTGGCGCCTTCCAAAAATGGGTTATCAGATAATTCCAACTCTTGAACTTGACTCAAAGGAGCTAATACTTGTTGTGCAATGACCTTTGCGCCAGCAGCACCAATGTTGTTGATTGCCAAATTAACTTTTTTCAATCCTGTCAAAGAAGGAGCCAAGATCTCTACAGCTTCGTTGTCCAATTCATTTCGAGATACATTCACTTCTTCCAAATGTTTGTTTTTAGCTAATGCTTCAGCCAATAAATGAATTGTAGAATGCTTGAGTCCCTTGTTTTCCAAATCAAGTTTTTGTAGACCTTCATTGGCAGCTAAACCTTCACAGAATAATCCAAATACATCATTATTGAAACCGAAACTAGTATTTCCCAAATTGAGTGTACGTAAAGTGTCGTTTAATGTTAATGATTCGCTTAGTTGATCCATACATGTAGCATCGAGAGCATGACCCGAAACATAAAGATCACGCAAAACTGTATTTGTACTGATAGCACGGAAAACACGACCAAGTTCTGCTGTAGAAATTCGACGGAAGCTAAGAATATGTAATGATACAAGCTTGGGGTCATTTTCTTCAAGTTGCTTGACCCATCTGTCTACTGCTCCATCGTTTCCTCCCCAAACCATATTTGTAATAATATTGTAAAAAAGATAACAAAAAAAAAAGAATTTTTCGCTGAACACACGGAGACCGGAATTTTGGGGGCTGCCACCAAGCTAACAGAATAAAAATTTTCGTCTGACATGTTATGCATTAAAATACATAGGGTTGTCCGCACTCACTGCGAATTTATCAAGTTCAATGCTTACTAATACGTTCAGGTTTAAGTTGTCATATTTGACAAACGTCTATACAGAATTTTAGTTTAAATGTACAGATATTGAAAGCATTTTCAGTCTTCAATCTCAATAGTAATGATAATTTCTGCTTTTTCACTTCAGAATAAGCAAAAGGAAGAAGAAGGAAAGGCAAATTTTTTTTTTCGTAAATAAAAGCATTGCAACGTTTATGAAGCATCTCCAAATCTCCATTTTGCATCGACCTTCCGATGCAACTTTTGGAAGAAAGGATATACTTCTCGACCGCTTGAAGCAAAGAATAATTTGAAAAAATAGCATTGAGCAACATCTTTATCACAATTCAATGAAGCACTACTCTGTTTTATCCAAATTATAACCTATTTGATCTTTATGTGACCTATTGATATATAATGGCACTCATAAAAGCAAGGTTCTGAGTTTCAAATACCAATCTGACATTTTCTTCAAAAAAGAATGACAAAAATAAAAATACATCTTTCTTCCATGGTCGAAACTCGCAGTAACCAGCAGAATAACAATCCGAACTCTCGTAGTTCAGGACCATCCTCTCAGTCCTCCCAAGCTATTTCTCGGGAATGGACTCAAGTTGTCTCTCATGGGGCTAGGAATAAGAAGAAACAAAACTATTCCTTCAAGCCTACCCTGGTTCAACGTTCAGTAACAGAACAAGAATCGAGTCAGCAGGTGTTAAATGGCAGCGCTTCTCCTGCTCCTTTCGAGGTTGTTCGTCCTTTTATCAAGGGAATGGAACAAGATTCAGTACTTATTGATTTATCTACTGTTAAAGATCGCTCTTTGTTAAATAAAGCTCTGTTAAAATTTAATGAATCAGCTGCAAAGTCTGATTTTTATGAGGAATTTCTTGGGTATCGTAAGCAGACCCGAAATTACCTTGGTCATGACTTTTTGGAAACCTTGTGGCTTCCTACATCGGAAGGATGTAAAACAATTCTTGAATCTGGCATCACTTTAGATGATGGCACCTTTCTTAAGGGTTTTAAGTCGTACCCAGCTGATGCTTCCATTGTAAGATTGACCTTAGAGAATCTTCCCTTCCTCCCCGCTTTGCTATTGAAATCGGAAATGGAAAAACGTCTCGCCTGTTTTGGTGATGTCCTGGATTTGGGTATCTCTAAAACTGATGGCATTTTCAATGGTGAAGGATATGCCACCATTAATTTAACCCTGAATCCCATCCTGGAAGATAACCAATGTCCTTTCAATCATGGAAAGGACTCTCCTTGTGGTGGTCTTAAACATTTAGAACCTTTGGCCAGAGTAATCGTCTGGAATGACAAGGACGTTGAACAACGCAAAATCCTCCTGCAATGGGATAAAATGCCTGACTTTTGCCGCAATTGCCAAAGTACTGCACATTGCAGAGCAGACTGTCCTGATTACAAAAAATGGATCCGTTGCTATCATTGCAATCAAACTGGTCATGTTTTCCAAGTTTGTCCTCGCAATGATTCTATTGCTTCTGCTCCCGGAAAAGTTAGAGCCGTTTCGCCTACTACTTCAACCAAAGGACGTAAAACTCCCAAAGGTTCCTCTGATCCCAAGAAGTCCTCTTCTCCTCAAGATGGATCTTCGACTCGCCAGCCAATTATTCAAGGTGATGAGCCCACCAAGAGTAAGACAGTTGATGCCGATCATCTTATGGAAGAAGCTACTTCCCCTGCTATTGTAAATTCTATTGCTGAGGCCCCCAATTCTGACATTACTTCCAATGGCTCCAATGATAATAAGCCAGATGTTAGCATGAAAGAGGCTTCCTCGAAGCTACCTCGTTCTCCTTTGTTAGAACCTTCTCCTTTAAATGCCAAGGTTGCTCGAACCTCTGATTCTATTGATATCAGTTCTAGTCGTCTACCACTATCGGGTCCTCCTAATTCTAATACTTTGATTACTGCCTCTTCTAATATTACTACTGACAAGGAAATTCCTTCTTCACCTGACACGTCCGGTGCCCTTCCTTCTACTCATCAGTAAATATGATTTTTACACAACATACAGTAAAAATGGCTACCCTCAATTGCCGTGGCCTTAAAAAAACAGAAAATCAAAAAAAACGTACTCAATTTATTAGATATCTTAGAACACTTGGATATGACATCCTAGTGTTACAAGAAACCCATGCTACAGATCCTCTTACAATAGAACAATTCAATATTCAATTCCAATCCAAGTCGAGCCTTTGGACTCCTCATTGTGGAATCTTATCGCTTAACAACAAATTTACAATTCAATCTATCTCGGAAGGTATTGATGGCGGCAGGTATATCCTTGCTTCACTTCATTTAACCCAAGATATGGACAATACAACTTTTCCTACACCAATTGCTACAATACTTAATATATATGGTCGATCAGATGCTTCTGCTTCTCGCTCTGCCTTTTATTCTGAATTACTCGATATTTCTGTAATTCAGGACACATTGCAAAACAACATCAACAATAACAACATCAACAATAACAACATCAATAATAACAACATTTTTATTATGGGTGATTTCAACTATCAATACACAGACAGAAAACCGGATGGTTCATTACTTTGCGCTCCTTTGAGGTGGACTCAACTTTTAGACGACTTCTATGTCGACATTTTTGCAGAAGAGAAACAGATTACCTGGAAGAGTGGGAATCGTTCAGGCATTCTTGATTATATTTTTTGTAATACTCTCTCACATCATAATGTTACTAGTTTAGATCAACATTTTATATCCAATATATGGACGGATCATGCTCTCTTGGGTCTTACATTTCAATATCAAGCTTCTACTGGCCGTGGTCCTGGATCGTGGAAAGCCAATCCTTTTCTGGCCAAGAATAAGCAATTTAGAATAGCTTTAGCTAAACACCTGGAGGAAATTATGGAACAGTTCAATTTGGTCAAAACCTTCTCATCACCACAACAACAATGGGATTGGGTCAAAGCCGAAGTTAAACTTTTCGTTAAATCTTTTCAAATAGAGGACTTCAACTGGAGAAGGAAACAACTTCTACGGCTACAATCAAAGCGAAATAAGATCTTGCGACACCAGAAGCATCGAGGGTTGCTTAACCAGATTTTACCGACTCTTGAAATTCAGATTGCCTCCTTACAACAAAGTATATCAGAGATTGAGATTCTGAAAGCTGGAAAATTTTGGCGAGAAAACGGCGAAAAATCTCCTGGCTTTTTGAAACGGCTAGCGACTGCTCGGGAGAACAAACGTTCAATTACGGGCCTTAGAGATCCATTGAATAATGAAATGTGCTATACTCAAGGAAGTTTTCAGGAAATTGCTACACAATTCTATTCTACTCTATTCACTCCTGAACCAATTAATGAATTGGCTGCTCGAGAACTGTTTCGTTCTATTCCTTCTCACCTGAAACTGACTACCGACCAGCAAGTTGAACTTCTTGATCCTATATTGGTCGTTGATATTTTGGAAGAAAGCAAACGTACTCCAAGACGGAGTAGTCCTGGCACGGATGGCTTACCTTATGAGATACTCAACTTAGTGATTCGGTTCCCTCCGTATCATGATCTTATTTACACAGTTTATAATGAAGCACTAACCAAGGGCAAGTTTCCGAAATCTTGGAATACCTCTCTCATGACACTTCTCTTCAAAAAAGGTGATTCAGCTGATATGAAGAATTATAGACCATTATCTTTGGCCAACTCTGATTATAAACTGTTCACTCGTATTATAAATAGCAGGATCATGTCTGTATCTCAAACACTTATTAGTCGACACCAACTGGGCTTTCTCCCGGGGCGTTTTATTGCCGAAAATGGGTTGCTATGCCAAATTATTATGGAAGATGCTCAACGAAAGTGGTCAATCGCGGAACAAAAAGACGATGATCCTTATTTTCGTACATTGGACCAAGATATAGGCCTTCTTTTGGATCAGGAAAAGGCTTACGATCGTGTAAACCTGAAGTATCTACGGATGGTAATGCTGAAATTTGGCTTTCCTCGGAAGCTTGTTACTTGCGTCTACAATCTTATGGCAAAGAATGTGATTCGCATCAACATTAATGGGCATTTTACTGAGGAAGTTCGTAAGCTTCGTGGACTAAAACAGGGTGATCCTGTATCACCAATTCTCTACAATTTAGCTTTTGAACCTTTCTTACTTTCGATTATTTATGATCAAACTTATCAAGGCTATTTACTCGGTACTCTCCGGACCAAAGTCCTTTGCTATGCTGATGACGCCTTGGTCTTTGTCCATGATCACCTTGATTTATCTCGTTTGACCTCGGTTATGAAACTCTTTTGCTCAGCTTCCAATGCTAAATTTAATAATGATAAAGTGGAAGCTTTTTCGGTCTCTGGGAGAGACACTTGGGATTACTGGCGTCTTCCTTTGACTCGGCTCCAGATCAGACATTTGCATTCAGTAGAAGATGATACTTCCATTATCTATCTCGGCTTCCCTCTCATACAGAGTCGGATCCAACGTGTTAATTTTATGGCTGGTTTAGTCGCCAAATTGAAATCTTCGGTGGACTTACATGGTACTAGATCTTTATCGGTTGTGGGAAGAGCGACAGTTCTTAATTCTTTGATTCTTTCGAAACTGTGGTACATCTTGCGGGTAACTCCTCTTGCTAGTGCCGATTTCAAACAATTGCGCTCAGTGGCTATCCAGTTTCTTCGACGAAGTATCTTCCCTGTTATTCCATGGAACGTTTGGACTCTTTCCAAAACCCGAGGTGGTCTTGGAGTCATAGATATCCAATTACAATCTTCTGCTCTTTACTTTCGTTGGCTTCAACCTTTGCTCACTTTGGACCAACAGGCCATTGATAATCATCCGGTCTTTTATATGCTCAGTTTTCATGTTCGAAATGTCAATCAATGTCTTTATCATCATGTTCCTCTTCTCTTCCCTTGTTCTCGGACTCAGGGTTTACGGAAACAACGGATTGGGACTCTGGATATGCTTTACCGAGCTATTGATTACATCCCGCGTTCTTTTGATCAAGCTATTATAAGTCCTGCAACTGCTTTAATCTTACCTTTACAAGCTGCATTTTATGTTCCTCCTTCCTCTTCGATGTCTATTCCAGCTAAGGTTAAACAAATGCTTGTCTCTGATGTATTTCACTATGATCCAAATTTGCGTCTACTTCATTGGAAAGATACTACGGATCCAAATCTAGTGGCATGGAAACGTGCTCCCCCAACTATCTACAAGGGACTTATTTCTGGTAATTTCAAGCTTCAACCGTATTTTGTTTCGTTGTGTCGTCCAGCGTCCTCTGTCGACCTGAACATTTCTTTTGCTCCATTTGTGAATCTTTTATCTCTTGATGTCTCTCAATCTGTGGCTAAATCCAAGGTCTCGGCTAAGCTTTTTCGATCTGCTTTTCAGTCGTCGTTAATCGCTCCTGAGTCTCTGCGACAGGTTTCTGCTGCACGGTGGAAGTACTTTTGGTCATTGTCTCTCACTGTAGTTCAAAGAAATGTCATTTACCGCTTGCTTACTGGTTGCATCCCTAACCGGGGTTTACTCCATAGTATTATGCCTGGAATATTTGACTCCCCTTGGTGTCCTGTGTGCGTTTCTACTCGTGATTCCTCTTCCCATCTACTCTTTCATTGCCCAACAAAAGAAAAAGTATGGCAAGGTGTCATTTTCGAGTTCTTGTGGCCTACTACTTCCATTGCAGATATTAAGGAGGCTCTCTTTTCCCTGGACTTTTCCTATATTTGGTATTGCCAAGTTAAAGGCATTGATCCATATCAGATCCTTCTTATTTCACTCTCTCAAATCTGGCTTGCCCATATGAGGTTTATTTTTAACCAGGTTCCGGTTTCTCATACAGCGATACTGGCTAGCATTCGACTCAACATTCACAAAATGATTGATGAAGATCAATGCCATTCCCTCCTGTAGTTCAACTCTCCTGGTCATCCTTTTTTCTTTTTTCTCATTCTTGATATATTAGTTCTCTTTATTATTTTTATCTTATATCTATTGTTCCTTATTACCTTGTCTTTTCATCTTTCATTTATTTTCTCAATTATTACTTCTACATTGCGCCCGCCTCTTGGATAGGAAGTCCCACTCTTGTCTTACACGGAGCAATTAATAAAACAATTTAAAAAAAAAAAAAAAAAAAAAAAAAAAAAATACGAAAATGCGTAACAAAGTGCAAAGTAACTCGACCTAGCAAATTAGATAGTTTTTGTACAGTTTTGGATTCTGCATCTATCTAAATAAAAACTAGACAAACATTTCACATAATTTTTTTTGTAAAATGCAATTGAAATTTTAGAGGTTTTCTGAAGATACATATCAATTTTTATAAGCATATTTAAAATATAATTAATTGAGATAATCCGCAAAATAATTATCTATCGATCGAGCTATTATTTAACTGTTTATCTACATTTTTCGTAGAGAAAACAAGATTTTTGTCCAAATTTTTTTCAGTTTCAGAATTTGGGATGAGGGTATATAAGGGAAAAATGGGAGCTAGAAATGAAGGTAATTTTTTGTATACATTTTTGAGGATATCTCCATGAAAAACCAATATTTCGAAAAAAACTAAATTGGGTCCAAGAGAGCTCAACGAGCTTAATGACATGAATGCAAAAAAAATGTTGCTCAATTTAGCCAATATTTTGAAACCTACTATAGAAATGTCCAAAAAAAATGAAAAAAATAAAAGTGCTTAGAATTTTTTTTTATTAAAATATGTTATAGAACACTTCAAAACAAGTAAATTTTATTATTAAAAAATGTTAGTATAGCTTAATTTTTTCTGGAGATATGAAGCCTCAAAGTTTTCAATCCATTAGCAGTAAAATACGCGTAAAAAATCTGAAACCTTAGCACTGAAAAATTAATACCAACTGCAAACAGTAGGATATTTCCGGATACTCATTTTTGGATTAAAGCTGAACATCTCAGGTACATTGGCATATAATTTTTCCTTGGTGTTATTTAGTGAAAAAAAAAGTAGATCAGGGATGAAAAGTGAAACCCAGTTTTCAAGGGAAAAGCAGTGATCTTTACGTGTTTTCGAGTCTTTTCTTAAGGTATAAAATAAATTTAGGGATAGGTAACATAATGCGACCAATTCATATCTGTTTAGAAATGCCTAAGGTATGTCCTAAAAAGTGTTTAGTATGAGGTTAATTATAGGAAAGAGGGCACGCTCCGAGTTTGAAGATTGAAATTTTAAAACTTGTTTGTAAAAGACTTCATAATCGATGTCAAATAAATAAGTAATAAAAAAAAATGTTTTCAGCTTATTACAATAAAAAGACGCCTGCTCACTTATATTGAAGACCATACAGATAAATTATACATGAAATCTAGTTTGAAATTCTAAACATATTTTCAGTCTAAATAGTACGCCTTTTCTGATAGCATTATCTCTGATACATCCCACATATTTTCACTTTTTGATGTCATTTCAGAGATGCCAAGGATTTATTTGAGCCCATAATTGACATGGAACATATGGAAAAAAAAAACTAAATAAACAGCATATCAGGTATACCCTCATATTTTTTTTATTTTGAGTTGCTCCTCAAAAAGTTTAAGAATTGATACTTTAAGTTTGAGATTATGATAAAAAAAGAAAAGAAAAACAAGGTCAGATTTCTATAGTTCTAATAATGATGGTTGTGATGATATATGCATCAAGATCATAGGTAGTCGTCTTTTCTTAATAACACTGACTATTCAAAGTAAACCCATTGAGAGATGCATTTGCAGCAAAGATGATTGTATTTTTTTTTTCTCTTGATTTAAAGATGCCTTTGTGTAATAATTATATTTGAATATTTATTCACGTTTTTTTTTAACCAAACCATTAGCATGTTTCGTTTGATTTTATACATTTAATTGGCGTCTGACTTGCCTCAGAAAGAAAGCCACCGGATTTTTGGTCACATCAACGCACAATGCTTCCATTTTTTTCCTCCGTCAAGTCAAGTGAGTGAATAACAAGAGGGAATATTTTCTTCTTTTCCTTCTTTTTTTTTTCTTCCTGTTATCAAAGCTAATCCTCTAATAGAAAGATGAGTGATAATGAACGCACAGGGCCTAATGGTGATGATGAACTCTCACTTCCCAAAGGTAAGAAAAGAGAAAAATTGGGGTTTTAGAAAGGAATTTCTAATATTTCCTTTTGCGTTTTCATAGCTACTGTCCAAAAGTTAATAAATGAAATGATGCCTGATGATATTGTGTGTGCAAAAGACACACGCGATCTTTTAATCGATTGTTGTGTTGGTAAGATTTGAAATCACAATTCATTTGATTTAGTTTATTAACAATTTTTTATAGAATTTATTCACTTAATTGCATCTGAAGCTAATGAAATTTGCGAAAAAGAAACTAAAAAGACGATTGCAGGGGAACATGTTGTTGCAGCATTACAAGCACTTGGCTTTGAAGAATATGTCGAAGAAGTGGATGATGTTTTTAAAGAACACAAGAAACAACAAAAGGTATATTTCTAGGTATTTTATAGTGAATTAACAACTAATTCTAAACAATAAAAAAAAGGACCGAGATAAGAAGAGTACAAGATTAGAAAACACTGGCATTTCTGAAGAAGAATTACTACGACAACAAGAATTACTTTTCGCTCAATCACGTATAAAGTTCGAGGCTCAACAACAGTAATTCATTTTATTATAAACAAACATATTTACCTTTATTTTGTACAGTTCATCTACTAAATACGCACCCAGATTCAAAATCATCGAATAATCACCTTTTTTTTTTCTTCTCCTTCTTCCTCTTTTTTCTTTCGTCATATATATATATATACTATAATAAACTAAAGTTCACTTCGAATCATTCATAACCGAGAAAGCGCATCTTTACTTCCGAACTAGCGCGCTGGGCGCGGACGAGTCTTCACTTCTTATTGTCAATGCTGGGATTATAAAAAGGACAAGGTTCAATCTTTTTTTTCTATTTTATTCATCACTCTTTCTTGTTTCCTTATATTAAACATGTTGCGCACAACAACAAACTTGATGAAAAAGTCTAGCATTTTACGACTTTATTCTACGACAATAACACCTAAACATCATGTTCCATTTGACGAAAAGCCATTTCCATTTTCTAGATTTGAGCCATGTTGTCCTGATGCAGAAGCAAAACAAGGAGAAAATGGGTTTGTGCCATGTAAAACTCATCCTTTTCCTCCCGTTCTTGGTAAAAAGATTGATATGATAGATCCCATGACAAGACCTGCTAGCACTAGACATTTAGTAGGTTGCATTGGTGCTGATGCGATGGAATGGACTCGTGCTAAAGTAGAAGCAATTCCAGGAATTATGCAATCATTAATGACAACGGAAAATCAATGGCTCAAACAAAATCGACCACAAGTACCCAATGATAACGCTGTTTTGGCAACTGTAGCTGAAAGACCTGCGACATCAACCAAACCAGATGTCATGCTCTTTCCCGAATTTAAAATGTTTAAGGGTGTATCTTCAACGAATGGTATAATTGACAGCAATTCTCCATTCTATAGTGCATTAGAATCGATTTGGCAAAATCCATACAATTCATTACCTCCTCAAAAGGAATGGGAAGATATCAACGCAGATACAGTTATTTTTGTGTGTACACATGCTCGCCGAGATTTAAGATGTGGACAATTGGGTCCATTGATTGTTGATGAATTTAATCGAGTAATTCAAGAGAAAGGGTTGCATGACAAGGTAGAAGTATGGGGTACTAGTCACTTTGGAGGTAAGGGCAATGTGTGTATTCAAAGCGGGGAGCTCAGTGATGTTGACCCTTTCTTCACATTTTGATAGGCCATAAATTTGCAGGTAATCTCATCATTCACCAACGAGGTTTAGGTGGCCATATGTATGGCAATGTTAGACAATGCCATGTGCCAACAATTATAGATAGACACATTTTACATGGTAAAGTAATTGAAGAGATTTGGAGAGGAGAAGTAACCCCTCCTACCATCTAATTCATATATCACGTGAAATATTGTATTATAGACACAATAAAATCCTCTTTTTTTATTTGTTTACTTTTTTTTTCGCTCTTTTTTTCTCTTTCAAATTTAAACACTATATCACATGGAACCAATCCAACAAGAAAAACCACAGAAGCAAGAAAAAGATATCGCTCATCTTTATACTAGTTTACAAGCACTTGGTGATAACAATGTTAATCCCGAAGCAAAGTTTATTCCACTTCCACCTTCTCTTCCAATATCACCTAGTTCATCTTCCCCTATCATACCCAATAAATTGAAACCATCTCCACTTCAACAAACTACTGAAAATGATGTAGAAAAACTGGATGATTCGGATTGTCCATGCCAACATATATTCAAAGAAGATGATATAACTATTTGTTCGCTTTGTAATAATCCTATTCCAATTATTCAAGAGCTTTTAACCGAGAAAATTCAATATGAAAAAGAAATCGAAACTTTACAAGAACAATTAAAATCTGAACAAAGAAATATCGAAGACCAATTAGCTAAAATAGGTCAACTTAACACCCGATTAGAACAAGTAATGAATGAGCTTGATGATAAAACTGCTAATTTTCAAACCTTACAAAACGATATGGAATTATTCAATGACAAATATGTGGATGAAATTGAACGAGTAGCAGAAATTCAACATTCTAAAGATATGGTTGAAAGCGAATTAGAAGATCTATCGAGAAGATTATTTGAAGAAGCAAACGGCATGGTTGCAAATGAAAAACGTGAAAAATATAATTTGGAAGTAGCTCAAAAGCATTTGGAAAATCAATTACAGGAGACAAGAGATCGTTTAGGAGCTGAGCAGATGCAATTGAAGGAGTTAAGAAAACGTATGGAGGATATGATGGAGGTTGAGAAGACTGTAATGGAAGTACCTAAAACTCCAGATCATATCAAGGATATTACAAGTCTTTTAGCTGAACGTATGAATTTGCATGAACAAAAAAATGCACATATAGATACTATGATGTTGGATGAGTTTCAAGAATTCGTAAAGACTGGTACTGCTGTCAGTCTAAAAAAGATTCATACTATACCCTTCATGAAGAATTGCCAAGAAGAAGATGTTGAGGCTTGTTTACGATTTGGTCCAAATAGTAGATTATCAGCCCGCAAAATGAATGAAGCCATTGTTTTGAATACTTGTTTCATTGAAGAATCTCCACAAGGCTTTGCTGAAGAACAAGCTAAACGTGCCATCGGTGAATTACCACTCAAGATCTCGGGTGCCAAATCAATGATGTGGGAGAGATTTAGCAGTAATAATCAAACAACCGTGTTTAGCGGTTGTCAAGCTTGTGGAAGAAATGATGGCACAGCTTTGCCTTATCGTTTTAGAATTTCTTATTTCGATGATTGGGCTTGCATTGATCGTTTTTGCAGAGATCGTTTAGTTGCTGTTTGTGAGTTTTATGTATTAATTCGTAATATTAGGCAAGGATTATACAACAATAGAAGCATCCCTGATTTGTATCATGAAGCAATGCGCTTAAGGTTGCAAATGTTTTATGCAAGGTAATGTTGTTGTTTTTCTTCGACAAAACTTATTTATTAATATATAATATAATTAGAATGGGAGCATTGCCTTGGACCCTGAGAACATCTGGTGTAGATCAAGAGCCTAAAGTGGTAACTTCGGAATCATCCCCTTTACCTAAATCAGTAAAAACTGCAAATGAACAGGAAACACGTAGGGGAAGTTTGGATGACATCCATACCACAACATCATCACTCAGTTCTCCAATTACAACAACCGAGAAAAGTGATCAACAACCGGAACCACCATTAACGCCTCCACAACAGCATGAAGTTTCACATCTTACAACGACTAATAATATGACCACCGCTAATACTAATCCTATTGATACTATTCATAATGGTATTGTTGCTGATGAAACCACTACAGATACCACTACCATTACTACCACCACTACTACTCCTACTACTACTACTACTACTACTACTACTACTACTCCTACTACTCCTACTACTCCTACTATTCCTACTACTACTTCACCTACAGAGGACTTTAATTAATCAACGAAAAGAATCCTTTTTAATATGTAATTAACTGTTATAATCACTTCTCCTCCTTTTAGCTTTATGTACAGACATTATAAACTCCCTTTTTTTTTTCCAATGAATAATGTATTATAAGTAATACAGATGTGATTCATCTTCATATCTGTTCTAGTTCAAAATAGTTGATCTAATGGTAATTTATTACCAATATTACAATATGCATGTGAGATGTATGAAGATCTGTACTTGCAGATTTATTAAACTTCAAATTTCAAGTTTGAAACATATTTTAATTGGGGGGTAAGTATGTTTGATCAAAAATAGGTACGCTTAATTATCCTTAACATAATCATTCATCCAGTACAAATGAGGTAGGGTCCTCTACCTATAATTCTTGATTGTCATTACTTTCATTCATCCTATGTATGAAAATGGGCTGACCATCTTTTCAAATTAATCAGTAGACATGATACGGAAACTTAGTATCATGACGAGATATCTGGCATCCAAGATTTTGTTTTTGAATCTGACTGATGACTTTCTAATTCAATATTTTCTAAAATATCATCATGTTCAGTCTTCAAAACATTTAATACCTTTGAATTTCTTCCCAAAGATCTCTAATGCAAGCATGTGTTAATAACTTGATTCGTACCCTTTCTATATTGAAGGATACTTAATTTGATTAATTAATAAATCAATTTTTATAGGTCAAAAGTAAGTTTGTTCTGGTAAAGCATTGAATAAATTGGCTTAGGACAAAGAGAATAAAAAGGTGGCAATAAATAGGTTCCAGTGATGACCATGTTTATGTTTATGATATTGGAGATGTAAGGCTAAAATTCAATGTAAATCACCCCCTCTAGCACAATAATTATAAAGTAAGACTATATTATGATCAAATAAACTACCGCACAATATTAACATGTATAAAGATTTACAATAATAAACTTAAACCGAGTGGATACAGCATCGTAAATTCTTGAAAAAGTTCTCAAGTATTATAAAATCTCTTATTTTTAAGATTTACAAGGCTTATAAGTGGAATATTAATTTGGAAAATTATTTTTGTCCAGATCATCAATTTTGACATTTTTTTTCTGGTTTTGCAAATTTCGAGTTAATTATACTACCAATTATAAAAACAAAAATATACACATATACCAAATTTAGCACTCTATTTTCCCAATAAAAAATAATAAATATTTTTATTGCAAAATATTACATGAAAATCCTTTAACCAAAAAACCGTTTTTGGGCCAAAAGTACAAAGTTTCCTTATTTAACATTTAATACTAAGCATTTATAAAATGCGTACTAGTTATAGCTACAATTTTCTCTCACAATGTAGTATATTTAAACGTTGATTTTGGTATCAAAATTCGATTTTTCTGTTTTTTGATCAAAATCATGAGTGTTGGTAAGGGTAAAATGAGTCCCGAAAATGTCCGCTACAAAAACTGAATTTTCAGATTGCACGTGGTTAAATATAAGAAAAGTTAAAAAAAGCACTTTTTTATTCAAATTTTAGATATATTATTGTACCATAGTATAAAAGATTTAGCCGTTCAATCTTGCTATGCTCAATTATGGTGTCGCTCTACGGGCTCGCTCTTGCAATTTTTTTATGAATGTATGATATGATAGACGGTTTTTCTGGTAGAAAAATGTATGTTTCTATGATAACAGATATTGTCTATCTCATTTAATGTATGGTTTATGCGCTGTAATGCTTCTTTACATTGGCTGAAATGAGCAATTTAGCAGGGTTTTAATTGCATTAAATAATGTAAAGCCTTGAAAATCCTTTTCTATGTGTGTTGTTTCTCTCTTTTTGTTTCATATTGCAAGGATATATTTATTGTTTGATAAGGCATATCAGACTATCAAGCTGGTATTCTTTTCTTTTATCTGAGTACGTGTAATGAGTTAAAAATTTCAATTTCATTCATGCAAAACTTTGCCTCATTCCTTGTATAATAAATACTACAAGGAAATCATTACATAATTTCTTGTGAATTTATTTGTCTTGTTACACTCCCTTTACTTTTATTTATTTATTAATTAATTAATTAATAAATATTTAATTTACAAATAAGAACACCAAACTTCATCAACCCAGTGATCATCAATTTATAATAACAAGAATAATATCTATAAGCATATTATCGACCTTTGTTGTTAGTCCAAAATTACAGAGCATTACACCATGTGCATCTTGTTATCTTTTTAGCCATCATATTCAGTGGATACAACAGCTCAGGCTATAGTGTGCAGACCACCTGGGCACAACAAAATCATATTGTGTAGCACAGGTCGGCCATAGTGCAAATTAACCTGATTCAACTGCTGATGCTAAACTAGCATCAAATTAGTTGTGTTAACACGCAATAAAGTAAGGCGTTTTATCGAGTACGATGTTGATGTTCAATGTGTTTCAGTTAAATTGAATAGATAGAGATATGGTCTATGCAAATATTTATAAATGTGTGAGAGAGCTCAGATTTATGAACGCAAAAAAAAAAAAAAGATCCAAATTGTGATGCTTCATCGACCTGTACAAGATTTTTTTGAGGCGATACCTGGTGGCTCAAGTACTCAAGTGTAGTTTAAGCATTTAATTGTAAAACGTATCGAATCAAGATAAAGTTGTTGGTTGATTGGTATAACGGATAATAAATACAATATCATTTATCGAATGGGTGAATTTAAATGTATAAAGCAAAGCTTACTCTTAAAAGAACGTACCACTAATTATTCTGATTAACATCAATAAGTTCAAAAAGCATAGTTAAGAATTGCAATTCTTGCTACTACTACTAAATTGCATAATTTGATATGCAGAAAACTTGAAGTATTTATTCTTCTTTTTTTGGAAATGTTACAAATCATCGTTTAATATGACTGAATATTGATGAATCAAAGAAAATACAACTGGTAAAAAACTGATACACAATGTACGTCGAGGTCAAAATTGATAAAAGCTGTATTTATTGTGTAGTAGAAATCGCAACATTTTGATGGAGAGAAATTACAGGACGACCAAGATGTTGTGTTTGCCTCAGGATTTTTAAAAGAATTTAAAAGCATACTTCATCAAACTTACTTATTATATAATAAATACTCACCATATGCTATTATTACTACCACCTTGTTTATTATTTAATTGCTGTATTATTAAAAATCAAGCTTTTCATAGCTTATAACAATGACAATGGGATGTTTCTGATTTTAAATTGATATTTATCATAAGGCGGGATGATGAGAGGTTTGATACTACTGTAGATGAAATCAGTCAATTTAGTTTATGGAATTTGAATGCAAATACCGAGGAATCATTTGCAAGTATTATTTAAATTGGTTCTGGTAAAGCATTGAATAAATTGGCTTAGAGAAAGAGGGTAAAAAGGCAGCAATAGATTCCAGTGCTGGCCATGTTTATGTTAATAATATTGGAGAGGTAAAAATAAACCCCAATGTAATTACCTCTAATGCATTAATTATTAAGTAAGACTACATTATCATCAAATAAACTACCACACAATGTTAACATGTATAAAGATTTACAGTAATAAGCTTAATCAAGTGGGTATAGCATTGTAAATTCTTGAAAAAGTTTTCCAGTATTATGAAATCTCTTATTTTTAAGACTTACAAGGCTTATAAGCGGAATATTAATTTGGAAAATTATTCTTGTCCAGATCATCAATTTTGACATTTTTTAATTTTTTTTTCCTGGTTTTGCAAATTTAGGGTTAATTATACTACCAATTATAAGAACAAAAAATATACACATATGCAACATTTAGCGCTCTATTTGCTCAATAAATAATAACAAACATTTTTATTGCAAAATATTACGTGAAAATCCTTTAATCAAAATTCCGTTTTTGGGGTAAAAGTACAAATTTTTATTACTTGACATTTAATATTAAGCTTTTATAAAATGCGTATTAGCTATGGCTACAATTTTCTCTCACAATGTAATGTATTTGAACGTTGATTTTGGTATCAAAATCTGTTTTTCTGTTTTTTGATCAAAATCATGAGTGTTGGTAAGGATAAAATGAGCCCCGAAAATGTCCGCTACAAAAACTGAATTTTCAGACCGTACATGGTTAAATATAAGAAAAGTTGAGAAAAGAACACTTTTTTATTTAAAATTTAGATATACCATAGTATAAGAGACTTATTAGCTGTTCATTCTTGCTATGCTCAATTACAGCGTCGCTTACGGGCTCGCTTCTTTTGCAATTTTTTAATGAATATATGATATGATAGCCGGTTTTTCTGGTAGAAAATGCATGTTTTTATGATAACAGAAATTGCCTATTTTGTTTAGTTTATGGGTTGATGCGCTGTAATACTGCTTTTACATTGGCTAAAATGAGCAATTTAGCAGGATCTTAATTGCGCGATATAATGTAAAGCCTTGAAGATCCTTTTCTACGTGTGTTGTTTCTCTCTTTTTGTTTTCATATTCCAATGATATTATTTGCCGTTTGAAAAGGCATATCAGACTATTATCAATCTGGTATTATTCTTTTCTTTTATCTAAATATGCATGCTACCATAAGGTACTAATGTTTTTCATATAATAGGTAGCAGTCTATATTAGAGGTTAATATTTTCATTTAACAGCATTCTAAGATCAAATATCATTATTATTTATTACTTTATTGTTGGACGTATTTCTTGATAATAACCAGATCAAATCGAGGGCAATAATATTCATAATATCTACTTAATAAAAAGCTAGAACTGGCTACAAACCCACAAGATATTCCAGAAAAGTGATAAAATTTCTGATCTACCAGAATTAGGAATTACCGAATTACCAACTTAGAACATTTGTCAAACCATGATGTTCAACATGCGAACCAAGCAAGGTTACATTTCATGACTCCAATATTATTACCACTGAAACATAACATATTATATCCATACACATTAATAATAATTTCTATTGGCACATCTAATGGATCCCTGACCATTAGATCTTATCACACAATTCCAATAACTATATAAACCCATATTTAATTCATTCTAATAATAAACGGTACTTTTTACGTTGATTTTAATTTACAAAGTCTCGATAAATCAATTTCAAATGATATAGAAACAAAAATAAAAAAAAGGATAATCTAATGCCTTGTATAATAACCATAGTTTTGATAGTAGCTATACTTAAAAACAAATCTTTTTACAACAGCTGACAATGGTAGTAAACTAAAATAATATTAAGTTTAAAGAAGGTTGATTTGTTTAAACCTTATGTTGGATAAAGTAACATTTATAATCTTACATATAAATCTAAGCAGTAAGTGTTATTTAAGTTTATTATGCTCGAGCAAAAACCATTGTTGCTGTAAACATTATAGCAATAAACTTATTTACAAATGATGATAATCGTAAATATATTGGCTCTTGCATGTATTGCTCTACATCAACAGCGTATTCTTGAATTGTATTGTCTATAATTTATATTAATAAAAGCAAATGTAATTTAAAAACCCATTCCAGTAAAAAATGCAATTGAATTTTGAGAACGGCACAATGCTTATATACAAACCAATTTGTGCCCATGCAATCATGCCGTTATGCTCATGGTCAGATTTTATTATTATGCACAAATAGGGAAAATGATGATATCCTTATGGGAAATTCTACTATCATGTACATATGGAAGAAGTAATGTCATGTACATGGACAGAATCTATATTCCTGCACATACAGGCTTTTCGTTGTGTTCTTGTGCAGTTTCGTTTGTTGTGCTCATGTGAATCTTGTCATCTTTTTAGCCATCATATTCAGTGGGCACAACAGCCCAATTAGGCTGTAGTGTGCAGATAATAACCTGGGCACAACGAAATCATATTGTGCAGCACAGGTCGGTCGTAGTGGACTACAACATTCATTGAAGTGTAAACTCTTGATATCGGATATAAGAAACACCTAGCGTACTAAGTTTAATTCAGCAATTACCAAGAACACTTGGACCTCAATTATAACACCATATTATTTTATCCCAGCGGTTAATCAATCAAGTAGCCATCAAATCAACTGATTTATCAAAATATGTTTAGGTTAAATAAAATTAGAAATTTAATCAAGTAAAGAGATATTGTTTATTGGAATGAAATTAATAGGGTTTATA
This sequence comes from Mucor racemosus, assembly GCA_027405735.1. Taxonomy (NCBI): domain Eukaryota; kingdom Fungi; phylum Mucoromycota; class Mucoromycetes; order Mucorales; family Mucoraceae; genus Mucor; species Mucor racemosus. Next base: position 197,000 of record JAPEHQ010000013.1, on the reverse strand, counting down.
TACTATTTGATTTTGGGAATTAATGATGTGATAAGGTAGTTTAGATGTTAATTTAATAGCAATGTGTCATGTTGGTATATCATGTTGGAATATCGCACTGGCGTATTATGCTTTTGTACCATGCTTCTATACCATGCTTTTAGGAGCATTGTATAGTTAATATTTAATTATTAAGGAACTTCCGGTTCCGGAGGATCTGTTATTGTTTACTTTTTTGGATTTGACATGATCCGGTTTAAGAATGATACATCATCAGCATCCAAGCATATTTAGCGCAACACTGAAACAAGGTATTTCATAAGCTCTGCAAGCACGATTAGATTATGATTGATCCATTTATATCCATAATAGATTACTATCAAACATGTCTAATCGTTTAATAGTGTCTTAAATTACATCTCAGGTTCTCAATATCAAATCAATATACAGTAAAAGGCCATACTTTTATATCATCTAAATAAACGATATGTTGTTTTCATTATATAGTTAAAGAACGGATTCATTACTCATTCTCTTTTAGTTTTATTTTTTTTAAGTATTATATATCAAACATATATAAAAATATACGACACAACAGGTAGTTTTATTGGACAGAAATATCATGTTTTTCTGATGGTTTTCTCAATTCACAGTCATTTGTGAAAGTAGAAGTATAAACTGTTATGCAGAGTATATTTAAATCTACCATCTTGTATAGCTGGAGATTAATTGGATCAATATTCACAAGAATGGGATTTTTTTTCTTTGTTTTCTGCCGTTGTACATATTAATTTATTATTTTGTAAAACTTAAAACTCATTATCAGGGCTTAATTTTTGTATTCACAAGATAGGTCTAATTGATTGCTACTCTAAATTTTTTGTTTTAGCGAAATTTATTGATTTTTCGTCGAGATAACCAAAATCATAGTTTTTATCACAGCTTAAAACCTATCTCCACAGGGTTCCAAAATTTATTTTAAAAAATGGATGAAAAATGATTAAAAAAACAAAACTGTTTAATGACTCATGAGCTGCAAAGTAAGTTGACCTAGAGTATTAAATAGTTTTTGTACAGTTTTGGATTTTGCATCCATCTAAAGAAAAGTCAGAAAAACATTCCACATTAAATTTTGTGTAAAATGCAATTGAAATTTTGAAGATTTTTTAAAGATATACATTACTTTTTATAAGCATATTTAAAATACACCTAATTGAGATGATGCGCAAAAACATTATCTATCGATTGATCTATTGTAAAAAAATTTAGCTGCATTTTTCGTAGAGGAAACAACATTTTTGTCAAAAATTTTTTCTGTTTCAGAATTTGGGATGAGGGTATATAAGGGAAAATGGAAGCTAGAAATTGAGGTACCTTTTTGTACACATTTTTTAGGATATCTCCACGAAAAATCAATATTTTGAAAAACTCTAAATTGGGTCCAAGAGAGCTCAACGAGCTTAATGACATGAATGTAAAAAAAATGTCGTTCAATTTAATCAATATCTTGAAACATACTACAGAAATGTCCAAAAAAAAAACGAAAAAAAATAAAAGTGCTTAGAATTTTTTTACACTAAAATATGTTATAAAGCACGTCAAAACAAGTAAGTTTTATTATTAGAAAGTGTTAGTATAGCTTAATTATTTCTAGAGATATGAAGCCTCAAAGTTTTCAATCCTTTAGCAGTGACATACGCATAAAAATCTGAAACCTTAGCACTGAAAAATTAATACCAACTGTAAAAAGTAGGATATTTCCGGATACTTGTTTTTAGATTAAAGGTGAGCATCTCAGGTACATTGGCATATAATGTTTTCTTGGTGTTATTTAGTGAAAAAATAAGCAGAGCAGGGATGAAAAATGAGATACATTTTTCAAGAAAAAAGCAGTGAATTTTACGCATTTTTGAGTCTTTCGTGAGGTACAAAACAGACTCAAGACTAGGTAGTGTAATCCGAATAATTTACATCTGAGAGTTTATGGATACATTAGACCTTGTTTATAGAAAGAATGATAGTAAAATAAAAAGCTAATTTAGAAATTTTTCTGATTTTTTTAATAACACTGCTTGATCAAAAATGCAGATAGAATCGAGCGAAATACTGTAATGTATCATTCTTAACTGGACGTCAAAATTAAAAGTAAAACAATAGTTCATGAACCGAAAGTCAGATCAATTGAGCATCAACGAAACCACAGTTCCAGCATAATGTTCCATTATCATGTCACATTGGTATAGTAAATAACATCTATAATCCTTATCACATCATCATCTCCCCTCAGTTCAATTAGTATATAACCCCTCTTTATTTCCTTTTAATAAACATCTCTTTATATGATTAAATTTCTAGTTTTATTTCACATTTATATATTCTGATAAATCATGCTGTAATCAAAAGCGACAAATTTGGCACACATTGTGGTATACGAAAATAAAGCAGATAAAAATATCAATATCCTGTTTTTGATTGATGAAAATGAACAATTATGTAGCTATTATCTTTAGTTGTGGACGTTATGTGTCATTCCTTAATCAAAAACGGAGCTAAAGGAAGCAAAACTGTACAAATGGAAGCTAAAAGCTTTGCACAACATTTTATCACGCCAAGGAATTTAAGTTGAAAATGGCCAAATGCTTTTTATTTGGCTGGTAAAAAAGTTCGGGTTTTTGACAATTTTCATATTTATGGATATTAAAAATTGCAAAAGCTTCTGTATAGCTTTTAAAGTTGATGCAAGCCATTGTATCAAACTGTAAATTTGATTTGGTGTATTTTGGTCTGAAATAATTTTGCAATTGGTAGAGATACCAATGATTGAAAAGTAAAATATTTTACACTTCTTGATATTATGCGGCATGGTCAAGTTACTTGAATAATTTACAGCAGTCTAAATCGCATGAAAAATTAAATAAAATTGTTTGAAAGTGTTCCTTAGCATCTCAAGCATAATAAGGCATTTTTTATTCGGCAGATACATGCAATAATGCAAGAAAATCCATCTCCAAGTTTTTTCAAAGCTGATGATCAATTTTTCTTGTTGGAGATTGACATTTCGAATTTTATTACATGTGCTAAAGTAACTACATGTTTAATTTGAGCAGAATCAAATCACAGCATTTTATACCAAGATGAAAGTATTAAAATTTAACACTTCTATGGCTGAATATTAGTTTTACTCGTTGTGTCAAGAAGCCACCACCAAACAAGGTGATGTTGAGTCGAAAAATATGTGATTAGTCTTGAATATACATTCTATTTTGTAATGAACTTTCATCACGTATAACAATGAAGATAAATTGCATATGTTATTCAAAAATAAATAATCGGGATCACGCTGTGCTACAACTCTTTAACTAAAAGAGCCTTCACTTGTTGGTTTTTGGTATGAAAATTTTGACTTGATTGTAGGCGGTAATTTAATAAAATTCACTATATCATACAGCACACGATAGACCTCTTGGCCCTTTTTGTTCTTTCAATCAACACGAAAATATGTCAAACGTTCCTGGTGTAGAACACAGAGACCCACAATACTTTGGTTATTATGCTCAGCTTCAGCATCAAGTAAGTAAACTAGTATAGCAAACGCGATCATGACTGACATATCTGTTTAGCAAAATATGCTGCAAGATACTGTACGTACCTCTACTTATCGTTCTTCCATTCTATTAAACGGACCCAAATCTTTTAAAGATAAACTTGTTATGGACGTAGGTTCTGGTTCTGGCATCCTTTCTTATTTTGCAGTTCAAGCTGGAGCCAAGAAAGTTTATGCTGTGGAAGCATCTGGAATGGCCAAAAAGATGCAAAAACTTGTTAAGGCTGCTGATGAGGGAAAGAATGCTTTCTTGAAGGATAGAATTGAAGTAATTAATGGTATGTAAATAAGGCATACCACATGATAAATATTAATTATTTTGAAAATAGCCAAGATCGAAGAACCTGATTTACCTTTACCTAAAGTTGACACAATCATTTCAGAACCTATTGGTGTACTTTTGTTTCATGAAAGAATGGTAAAATTACTCAAATTCATCAATTTAGATGAATTTTTTTTAATCAATTTATAGTTGGAAAGTTACGTTTATGCCAGAGATCATTACTTGAAGCCTGGAGGAGCTTTGTTTCCCTCAAAGGGTAACATTTACCTTGCACCATTTACTGATGCAACTTTATGGAGTGAAACGATGGGTAAAGCCCGTTTCTGGTAAGCACACAAAAACAATAATATCAAGAAATGAGGACGCATTGTAATTGTTTCTTTAGGGAACAACAATCATTTTATGGTATCGATTTAACTTCACTTTACAAAGACGCCCGCGATGAAATGTTTGGTATGCCTGTTGTTGGTCATTTTGATCCTCGCAGTTTGATCACAACACCTTCTATCTTTGATACTTATGGCGTCGATTTCTCAACTGTCACTGTCAAAGAATTACAAGATATCACAATTCCATTTAGTTGGACCGCTCAATACACGGGTTTAATGCATGGCGTTGCAGGATGGTTCGATCTTGTGTTTGCACCACCACCTTATGATAAGCCTAATCCAGAAGATTTAGGTACTACTGTTGAAATGTCAACTGGTCCAAGCGCCGAGCGTACTCATTGGCAGCAAGTCCGTTTCTTATTCAAAGAGCCTTTGGCTGTTAATGCTAATCAAAAGATTCGTGGTTGGATGCGTTGCATTGTTAATGATATGCGTAGTTACACTATTTATATCGAAGTTACTGCTACAGATGGTATTGCTTTGAGCACACCTGAAACAGTTGACAAGGATGCAACATTCACTGAACCATCTGATGATAGACCTTTATTACGTCGTGGTGTATGGGAACTTCACGAACAAACATACAATTACAATTATACACCTGGTATGATGCCTGATCATAAGCCAGAATATTCTTGTCTTTATGAACCTGAAACTCGCTTAGATAACACACTTTATCCTCAAAATTTAGATTTAGAGGGTATGAATGTTATGGATGCTTATGAAGATTTTGTAAATTAGTTTTTGATATATATATATATTTTTTTTATTATAATACAACGTTTGTTTATCTATTTTTCATTTGGTGGGTTATTGCTACTACTGACACGCTCAATATTGAGTACTGTATCTGAATCACGAAATTCAATTTTTGGTGTATTTTGTCCACTACTCACCGTTGTGCTTGGTCCAGCCTCATCTGTATCATACAAAAAGAAGTTCTTTTGATGTGCTAAATCGGTCAACTCCACATCTTTTGGTTGTTGTTGTTTAGGGGTATTCTTTTGAGTATATGAATCCATTTCTTTAGATAAACTACCACCACCAAGATTTTTATCTTGCCCATAATTTAATATAACTGGCTCTTCAATTACAAATGCACCATCCACTGGAATATTCTTATTCTTATTTTTGTGTGCATTGCGAGACATCATTAAATGTCGAAGGTTTTGCTTAAACCCTTTACGATGAGCAGAGGTAGTTCCAGTTGGTACAGTATTGAGATGTAGATCAATACCACTTGAATTTCTGTTTTGATTTCCAAGTGTACCATTAACATGTTCATCAAGTTGTATTTCACAACCTTGACTAATAGCTTCTTCTTCTGCTTCCTCTAAACGACGTCTATTTTCCTCTTCCAATTGTCGTATTTGAGCATGCTCTTCATCCACAGGCAAATAACCGTATGCACGTTCACCCATTTCTGCCCAATCGGTACCGATAATTTCGTCCTCATCAGCTAATCTCAATTTAAGAGAAGGTATTTTGTTAAGCACAACCAAGATGATATAAGTTACAACAAATGACCAAGCGGAAACACTAACAATAGCAGCTAGTTGAACAGGCACCTGAATCCAATTACCATCTAACCAGCCTCCCTTAGGCATAGCATCAGATGGTGTACCTTCAGGAAAACCTAATGCAATCACCCATTGCTCTGCGAAAATACCTGTAAGCACCAAACCAACTAAACCACCAATGTAATGCACAGCAAATACATCAAGGGCATCATCGAAACCGAGACGATGTTTATAGCGAATGATAATATTAGAGATAATAGAACCAAGAGCACCGAAAGCAAGGGAACTGGCCTCACTAACAAAACCTGATCCAGGTGTAATGGTAGCTAAACCAGCAACTGCACCAGTACAAAGACCAATGATTGACCATTTACGAGTATGTTGATAATCCATTAACACCCAAACAACAGCAGCTGTACAGGCTGATAAATGAGTACATACAAGCGAATGAACACTACGAGCATTAGCTCCTAATGCACTACCAGCATTAAAACCTAACCAGCCAAACCACATGAGAGCTAAGCCCAAGAATACAAATGAAACATTATGAGGAACATTGACATTTTCATGGTAATCTCTACGTTTGCCAACGACCATGGCATAAGCAACTTTAATGATATAATTAGTTATTGAATGAATGTATGATTTGTAAATGTCTACCTGCTGCTAAACCACTTGAAATATGAACAGGTGTACCACTACATTAATAAATCATAAATTAGTTATCAATTTAACAGATCAAAGCAAGTTAAAATACCCTGCAAAATCCATAACGCCCATAACAGCAAGCCAGCCTTTTTCACTCCAAACCCAGTTAGTAATAATATCTAGTATATTTGTTAATACATGACACTTATTATATAGAGTAAATACAAACCATAAACTAAGGTTGTCCAAATAAAGATGAATAAAATCGCAGGACCCAACTATAAATGCAATTGTAAGATTTTCTTTTGGTAATGAGAATGACAAATATTCAAAGCTTACCGACATTCGTTCCGCGGCAGATCCAAAGGCTAATGCTAAATTAGGATTTTAATTTTAGTTACTATATCTGGATTGAATACAAGATTTTTGTTTACCTGGAGTGATGGCAGCAAACATGCATTGAAATAGCATAAAAGCAGATGCTGGGATTGTTTGACCAGGAATTTGTGGTTCTCTACCGACACCTCTCAATAAGAAGTTTTCTACACTAAATGCTTTAATAAAACTAATATAAAATAGCTATTGTTTCCTTACTGGAATCGCCAATAAAAGATGATCCGGTATCGGAAAATGTGAGTGAGTAACCAATCAAGTACCACTATAAGTAGGTGAAAAAAAAAATTAAAATGTGAAAATATAAATCCCCATGTTTATATTTACTTGAAATGACACAACTGCAACTGACATAACTGTTAAATACATAAGTGATAGAGCATTTTTAGCTCTAGCAAGACCTGCATAAAAAAACCCTAATGCAGGTGACTGGGAGGAGAAATGTCAAAAATGTAGTAATGGATTGAATTAGGTATTTCAAATTACCATCAAGAATACAAGCATTGTACAGATCATCACCCATCCTGTATCTCCACTGTCTGTAACATAGCTTATATCCATATTCGGTGTCGTTGTATTAGCCGACATATTGACTTAATGTAAGGGGAGTGGCCAACTAAATGCGAAAGATTCAAATAGAACAAGAGGAAAAGATTGGGAGATCTTGTTATCTCGAAAATATAAGATAGGGCGGGGTTTTTGAGTCATGTATACACAAGAACCGTCATAATTGAGAGATGTTTGTCAATTGAAACAAATGTAGTTTTTAATTTAGTTTTTGATCTAAAACTTTTTATAATTATAAGATCCATACATGATGAATAAATGTGATTTAATATTAGCCGATATTATTTTATTGAATATCTAACACTTTAATCTGTGAATCACTGCTCCAAATGTCATTCAAGTGAGATTTCTTGTTTCTGATTCGACATCGCCAGGATACGTACAATTACTTTGCGTTTTGTATAAATCAGCAATTAAAAAAATATTGGGAGTAATTTGAACTAATAAACCTAGACTTGTGGCTATGCTTATATGTTTAAACGATTGTGTTTGAAATACAAATCGAATCTCCACCTTATCTACACTTATTTTGTCCAAAAAAAGAGATTTTCTAACGAATAATGGCCGGGAGACTCACGTGATATGTATCACGTGACCACATTTTTATTTAATTAGATCTAATATATATAAAATTTTCAAAACACCCGAGGTTTTCATGGAGAAGTGGTTTAACTCGTCACTTTCACATAGTGAAGATCGCCGGTTCGAGCCCGGCTGGAAACACTCGTTTTTTTTACCCTCGCTTTTTTAAAGCGGAGATGCATTTTGGGTTCCGGATATAAACTCAGATTTATCTGCTATATTTCAAATTTTTCAGCAAACTTGGAGAATGTGTCGTAGAAGTTTTAACTCTTTTGTTACACAGTAATAATAGTATAAATATTAGATCTTAAATGTCAAACTTAATAAACATTGTCTTTTAACTTATAACTGTATTTGTCTCATTACATTATTATTATCACGACAAATGGATAAAACTGAGTTACGTACTTTTTGCATGTTGAATATGTATCTTACATTTTTTTTCTAACAAAAAAATTAAATTAGCCATATTGATCATCAATTAAAATGAGGTATAGATTGATCTTCATTAGGAAATAATCTGACAGCTCTAATAACTCCGCTTTACTGCACAATAGCAAAACATGAATCTTGCGAGTATAATAAATTGCTTGGGGCGATTTTATAAAAGACAGATTGTAGCGTCAATGCACTATACCAATACTGGCTATATAATGAGAATGAAAGAGTTGTTTTTAAGCTGTACTGCACTATACGTATTTCATTTTATCTACTACCAATTGAATACACATACAGAATGACTTGATATTACGTTCTTTGTTTTGTACGCCGTGTATAATGCTTCATTACCTATATTTGGTACTGTACATATCTCTATCATCCTTCTTATAAAGTTTAAAAAATAGCTTTCCGAAGCACGCTATTTTGATATATGTATATAGAATACAATGCATTTCGACTGAATATGGAAATGATATATTTTATATGATGTATTTTAAACATTTCATCCAGGATTTAACACAGCACATACTCTTAAATGATTTTGATCTTTTTCTTTGTATTTTTCTTCTGTCTCTTAAAATAGTTATATTTATGAAGTTTAACCCTCATTAAAAAGATACAATTAACTTTTATGACAGATAAGTAGTTGAAGAGTTCACACTTTAAAAAATTCGAGAGTTGACATTTTTCATGTTCATTTTATCGTTTCAGCAAAATGTCCAAACAATGTAGAAAAAAAGGGCAGAAAGGTGCTTATGATGGAACACAAACTAGTCACCCCCCCCCCCACAATGGAATACTTCCGGTGGTAAAGGAAAGAGACGAGCCACGAAGCCGTTACCATCAACTATGGTCCCAGTTATCAAAAGACCAAGAACATCAAATGTTTCAAGCCAGAGATTGATGGATAGCTTTAATCAATCAATGAGCGATTATATCAGTAAAAAAGTTAGACCTGCTATTGGTAAAAGCAAGAAGTTGGCTGATCTAAAGAAGAAAATGTTAGAAGCCAAAAGACTCCCTCCCGGCATCCTTAGCGAAGCTGAAAAAATCTGAAATTGCAGTCAAAATGAATTGGCAACGTATCTTAAGCATCATGGTACGAAAAAAAATGTTCAATACTGGAATGATTATGTACAAGAGCAATTTGATGGTGTTATTTCTAACTTGACATTGCCTTCGGCAAGTGCCACAGTTACTATACTGTAGAAGCATCAATTCAAGAACAAGATTCCTCAACACAAGTACCTGAAACACATAATGAAATAATACCAACTTTACGTCGCAAGCTTTTCGGTATGGAAGCTGCCTCTGAAGTTCCCTCTGTCTCTGAGGCATCCAGTGAAGTCTTATAGATATCAATAGATACACCTTCTGAAGATATAGAGCATCGCACTTGCAATGTACCATTAAATAGTATTGTAAGAAAAGATTTGAATCAAGATATTAGAGATGATTTTTTGAGAAAAGTAAATAATGCATTGTATCAAACGTCAGACTTTATCATGGATTTTCAACTTGCTGTTTTTACTTTGATTTTGTCAATGAAATCATCCAGAATTTGCTATCGGCTAAGTAGTGAAGTTGATTTCAACGAATGTCAAGGATTTTAACTAGACAAGGTATTCTCTTCTGGTTTCCAAATGTAATCCGACATCAAGTACTCTGCATCTTCTCTTTCTGCAAATGTGCTTCGTTCGGAATCTTTCTGTAAATTTTTTGGCTTGCTTTCAGAGAACAGTATATACAATATTTATATACTTCAATTTATGGTGATCGAAGACCACCGGCAGGAACACATCCTGTATTCAATGTACTGGCTCAAAGCAACCACGCTTTAACCTCTTTGATTGTTGAAAACACTGCAGTACCTGCCCGTAAGCTCGTATTAACAGCCTTGAATCTTTACAAAATCAATTTTAAGGATACGTGGACGAACAACAGAATCATCAAAAAGACATTAAACAAACCCATTGAATTCCTTCTCAAGATACACCTTGCCCCAAACCGTGCAAGAGAATACCAAAAATTTATTGAAAGCAAGTTGAATCGAGAACCACGAAGCAATGCCAAAACTCCTCGCAGCTCATTTCACAGCGCTATTCAATCTGAAAAGCACAAATTAAATTCATATTTGAAAAAAATCCAACGATGATCAATCAGAGAACAAATTGAACATAATTATTATACTCGCAAATTTCAAGATTTCGGCACACAACATGCATATTTCATTATATCTTCAATTCAAAGATCCCTTAACGTCTCATCTTTTTAATTTTTTTTTTTTTTGTTTATTGATTGATCCGTGTACGGTACTCTTAACGTCTCAAAGATCACTAAATTAACAAAAATCAATGCAATAAAATAAAATTAGATATATGCAATTTTCGTAAATGTTTCTCAATGTTTATTCCGCTATAATTTTTACATGTGTCAGATATCTATTCGGAGTGATATTCATATCGCATATCTATATATTTTCTCGAGATCTTTATATATATACTACAAATGGTACTTTTTTTTTAAAAAAAAGGGGCTGATCAAACAAAGATAAAAAAAAAACTGTTCATAAACCTCATTAATATCCGTTACATTAAATAAACACCATAAAAACATACGTTTTTTGACTAGAGAGACAGTAAACGAGAGTAACGGGCTAGAGCTGTCAGTCATATAATAATATTCATTAAAAAGATTGCAAAAGCGAGCCCACAGGGCGACGCCATCATTGAGTGTAGCGAGATCATACTTTATTACACACAGTATGTTAATTATTCAAGGTAAAGTTTAAAAAGGAGCTCACAGAGCGACGCCTTGGCTATAATTGAGCACAGTGAGATTAAACAGCTATTCGTAATACTTTAATCATAGTACAGATTACAAGAACAAGCGCAGCGGGATCAAAATACTATTAATATAAAGCATTCACTATAAAACAAATTTCAAAAGCGAGCGTAGCAAGACAAAATATCTATTGTATGAAACACACTAATTATAGATAAAGTGCAAGAGTATAGCAACATAAAACGGTTATATATAAATATAATACTTCTATTATAAAAAAAGATTGAAAAAAAACAAGCGTATATAGCTAGGTTAAAGCTTTTATATACAGCAAATTGTAAAGCAAAAAAGCCTTCGGGGCAACACCGTAATTTAGAGTAGCGATAATGAACTATTAACTTTCTTATACTATGGTATATCTAAGCTTTAAATAAAAAAAGCGTTTTTTTTTTTACTTTTCTTATATTTAACCACGTACGGTCTGAAAATTCAGTTTTTGTAGCGGACATTTTTGGGGCTCATTTCATCCTTACCAACACTCATGATTTTGATCAAAAAACAGAAAAACCAGATTTTGATACCAAAATCAACGTTTAAATATACTATATTGTGAGAGAAAATTGTAGCTATGAGTAATACACATCTTATAAAAGCTTAATATTAAATGTTAAGTAATGAAACTTAGCATTTTTGGCCCAAAAACGTTTTTTTGATTAAAGGATTTTCATGTAATATGCTACAATAAAAATGTTTGTTATTTTTTATGGAGAAAATAGAGCGCTAGATTTTTTATATGTGTATATTTTTTGTTTTTATAATTGGTAGAATAATTAACTTTAAATCTGCAAAATAAGAAAAAAAAATCGAAAAATGTCAAAATTGATGATTTGGACAAGAATATTTTTTGAAAATTATATTCCGCTTATAAGCCCTATAAGTCTTAAAAATAAGAAATTTTACGATATTTGATAACTTTTTCAAGAAACTATTACTATAAAATTCTATAAATCAAATTTACTGGCTCCATCTACAGTACCAAACAAGGCGAGATGTGTAGGAGACCATTTTATATCATATACATAATCGTCTTCGTATTCAAATGAGTAAAGAGGAGACATAGCAGATGCTTTCTAATAATATACTACAAAAGGTGGTTTTTAAAAAAAGGATGTTTATAAACCTCATTTATATTTGGTATAAAAACATACATTTTTCAGCTAGGGACGATCATCGAGCGTAACGAGGTAGAGCTGCCAGTCATACGATTTCAGCATGGCAACGCCGTAATTGAGCGTAGCAAGATCGAGCAGCTAGTTTATTAAATAATGTCAGGTTTAGACATGAAGACACGATCTGATTACAAAATAAGAGATTAGGTCATGTTGTGAATTCTTTCGCAGTCGAAATAATATCAGTGAAAAAGTATACGGCAACAATCGTCTTACTTTCTTCAATGTGGACATAGTATAGCCACCTCCATTGATTAGCATCAAGGGTTATTCTAAATTACAGAGTTTTTTTTTTATTGTTATTATTTAATCACGATTTAAAAAAAGGGAATGAGATATAAATAGCTTGCATTAGTTAACTTTTTGCCTCAGAGATAAAAGACTGTAATGGAACGTTAGAGAAAAATCGTAATTTACATTTCAATAAAGCTTACCTGGAAATACTTTTTGAATTGTCTACCTTCGTACTGCTGCACAGCTTGACAGTACCTTTCTGCTGTTTCTGGGGGGCATTGAATAGAAGGAAGGAATACGCCCTTCATATATTCAATGAAATCTGCTCCTTGTTTGACACACATGGCCTTTTGAATACCAGTCATTTCTCCAAATACCTACAAATAAATTTGATAAATATGATGTATATAATGCATTACTTTTGTCAGACATACCAAGATAGATTGTCCATCAGCTAAATTGAAAGCCGCGCTCATAGGAACCGAGAATGTGATGGGCAAAAGTTCATTATATACAAACCGATCAAATCCAGCAATTGTAGGACCTTGAGCAGCAGTGTTGGAAGCCCATGAGTTTACAGTCTTTAAAAATACACCAAATGACATCTTTTGTGTTGTAGGATCCGAGTTATCTTTTGCGAAATGTAAGAATGTTTGTAAAATGGTTTCTAATGATTCTAAGTTGCGTTCACTAACAAAGACTTTTTCTAAATTAGCATTGAATATACTCAAGACAAAGTTCAAGTAAGATTTGCGCAAATCTAACAACAAGAAGGCCTCATCAGTTCCAGAGGGAGTTGTATTTAAAAAGTCAAAGACTCGTCTAACCAAAGGAAGCAAAAGTTCATCCATAATGGGCTCAATCATAGGCTTATATTTGTGGGCAATAAGGCCAATAAATGGCAAAAAGTCAACCAACTCTGTTACTTGACATTCTGTCAAAAGACCATTAATAAGTGAGGGTAAATAAGGCAGCACTTGAGTTCCAAGACAAGTAATAAGACGAGCAAATGTATATCTAACTGCATCACGAATGACGGCCATTTGATTGTAGCTTTGTAAAGCGCTCAAAATAATTTCTGTTGCTTGAATAAACACAACTGTCCAAGGTTGTTGTGAACTATCTGCTGGTTTCACTAGAGTAGGGAATCCTAAAAGTGATTTTCATATTAACAAACAGCTAAAATGGAGGCTATAGCTTTGACTTACCTTTGGCAACACTACCAATAGCCATGATATAATGGTGCAATTGAAGTAAAAACAATTCATCTTCTGAGAATGGTTGTGCCATAGATTTCTGAATGCCTTCAACTAAAGGTTCTAATACAATTTTGAGGTATTCTGTTTGCTTCATAGGGTCGATACCTTCCATTGAGATCAATAAACCAACAGTTTCAAACAAATACAATTGACTATCAAAAGTAGATGCAGCAGGAATAGGCATACCATCCATGGTATTAGTCTCTACAACGGGTTCAGCTTGAATATTTAATAAATCTCCAAGTGATGATAGAACATTTTCAACATAGGGAGTCATCTTGGGCTTCAAGTTCTTTACAAAGCGTTGGAACAAATACCAACATCTAGTGCGAATTTGCTTTACAGGATGATGTAAACCTCTTGTATCAACAAATGCAGCTAATGCTTGAGGAAGATGATCAGGACGATGCTCGAAGAATTGATAATAACGGGTGATATTTTCGAAATATTGCATTGCACAGGAAGGATGAGGATAAGCAGAGATATCTATCAAACAATTCAATTAATAAAAAAATTATAAAAACCAACAAAAAAAACAACACTATTTACTTGAAGAAACCATTTCTGATACCAATTCACCCAAAGGAGATAATGTATCATTTGGAGTAACAAAAATCATAGCAGCCTTTGAAAGAGCCTCGCCATAACAATAAAGTACATACAAGCATAACTCAACATCACGCCAATTCAATTCTGTTCCAGCCTTATATTTATTTATAGTGTCCATGACAAATGAGTGAATATAACCCACATATAATTCTTCATTAATCATGGCAATATGTTCTGCAAAAATGCGTAAATTCTAATATATCAAATTAGTATATATTCTAATTGCAAGAATAAACATATTTACCTTTCTCATTTCAAAGAACAAGGCTTCTTCCTCGGGTTCGTCTTGATCATCACTCCATTCAGTATCCTCATCATACCTTAACTTGACAATAACAACGTTCAATAAAGAAGCCAAGAATTCATGCTGACCTTGAGAGAATGCTTGCATTTGTTTCTTTTGTCTCTTGAACTAGAGGAAATATGTCAGAAAATGCATTACAAGAATGTTGCATAAATACTTACAATATACAACATATCATTTACAAAAGGAAATACACCAGCAGAGGTATCATCATACTCATTAGCCAAGAATTTCAACAAATAAGGAGTAACTTGTTCAATCATATTCCAGGCTGTTTGCTTTCCTTCATTTGGAAGGGAGGTTTCTGCATATATTTTACAAAGCTCAGTGCCCAAAGCATTAATCAAACGCGCTACATATTCGACAAACTCTGGTTCAGACTAATAAAGCAATATTAGTATCACAATTTAAAAAGATCATAAAATAATCTCACCAAATCCAATCTACCCAAGATATCAGTAACATTCAACATTTGAAGCATATTCAGCTTATCCGCAGGTAGCATGCCTTTACTAATAATATCAGCCAAACATTCGCAAGCAGGAATACGTAAATTTGGATCAGATAATAATTCATATAAAACATTCATCACCTGATCATTGACTACGAGTGAAATATCCATCCAAGCAATAAAAGATCCAATATTTTTCAAAGCTAATTGAGCAATGCTGGGGTTGGCTGATCTAAATTCTTGCAAAAGATCAAACCAAAATGATGCTAATAATTGAATATCACCTAAACGCATTGTGTCTTTGATGTTTGTGTTTCGAATCACTTCTTCGCGGGTTCTAGGAATGTCCATTCTAGCGATTTCTTCATCAATACTGATGCAAAGTCTCAAGAAAAAATCAGCGGCTTTCTCATGACTGGGCGTGCCGGAAGGTGTTTTGGCAACTGCAATCATATCCTTGAAAAATGAAGGCCAAACAGTTGGGTATACATGTGTAAATAAAAGAGTGAGTGATTGAGCTGCTTTATTTCGGATAACTATTAAAAAAGAAATCATCAGTCAGACATTCACTATTCTGTAATAAATTAGCTTACATGACTCTTCTGATCCAGTAGTGTTGTCAACAAACTCTCTGCGAAGATATTCCATCATTGTTTGTTGAATGTACTCTACTGCGGCATTATCCAATGCTTCGAATCTAAAAGAAACCAACACGAATCAGAAAAATCAGGGTTAAAGGTAAAGATAGAGTATTTCCTACTTGTTTTGTAGAGTGTATTCCAATACTTGAAGTGAAAAAAATCTTGCTTCTGGTAGTCTAACATTGGGTTTCAGTCAAAAATAGACATGTTAAAAATTTTTCAAGAAAAACTTACGCTTTGGGCTCCTTCATAAACAATTGAATACATAGTTGCCAGCCATCGTTCGAGTTCTTTACTTGCTCACAGTATTCATTAGCCTAATATACATGTATCATGTAAAACGCGTTTATAAAAAAATGTACGTAATTCATCCGAGACATTAGTTGAAAAATTTACCTGAGCTTTTAAATTTGGTTCAACTTGGGGACCAAGTGCATACATGACAGCCTGTTCTATTTGTTCCATGTTGAAAATCTATCAGGTCTAGTTGCTATAAATCGAGTTGAGTCGCTTTCTACTGCAAAGTGTTGAAAAGCAGAGATGTTTAAAATGTCGTTTTTTTTTAGGTTGTTTTTTTTTGTGAATATTTTTTCGCAGGGCAGGTTTTTTTTTTACGAGTTAATAATTCAAAATACGTATCAGCTTTTTCTATAAATCTTTAAATAAAAAATATCAAGGTTTATAATAGGAAAAAACAAACTAAATTATTGATAAAAAGGAAAAGGAAAGGAGGAGGATTCGAAACTAAAAAATCCTTCAAATGGACAGAATGAAAGATTTTTTTCAATAGCCGAATCCTAGTTTAATGATGAAGAAGTTGCTCGAAAAGCACCATTCACAGCTGAATTAATCCTGGAGAATTACTTGATTTGGACGTTTGGTACGTTCCTAATCACCTTTTTTTTTTTTTTTTTTTTTTTTGTTTGCACTGCATTGCATTAAAATACCTCACAAAAATAATGGACCAAGTTGAACATTTGATGATCGTTTCTCGGTACACATTGTGACCCTTTTGTTTAATTCTACACAATTCAGCCCTAATCATCTTTCGGACAACTCCGCCTTGTATTGATATTAATAGTTTGAGAATTCTTTCTGTCCATTGCCTCGCATTTCTTTTTCATTATTTAAACAAGAAAAAATGATTGGGATAGACGAAATACTCAAAAAACGTAATATAAAATCAACCATTTTAAAATCTGAAATCCAGCATTTAACATGTATATTATAGGTTTTTTGGAACTAATCAAAACTGTAAACCCTACTGGAAGATGGAAGTTGGTTGTAGTAGATAGTCTTTCCAATAAAATACTGAACTCTGCATGTAAAATGTACGATATTCTCGAGGAAAATGTAAGAGGCTATCAGCTTTTTTTTTTTTTTTTTTTTTTTTTTTTTGTAAATCAGGAACGTGTTTATTAATATATCTGTTGCTAGGTTACTTGTAATTACTTCCATAAAACCCTTAAAAACCATCCAAATAGCTTGCTAACATGTTTAAATTAAATAGTGGTAGAGAATATCGAAAAACCAAGACAACCTTATCCTAGTTATGAGGCGATTTACATATTGACACCCTGTATTGAATCGTGCTCTCGTTTAGTAGATGACTTTTCACGCAAAGAAGGAAAGATGTATGCTGCTGCTCATGTTCATTTCATCAATGGTAATGTTTATTGAATGTTTCAAGACGTTAAAAACTAAGCGTTTAAATACATAGCTTTGGACAACAACACTTTTGATGAGTTTACTCGTCTTTTGAACGCAGCTAATGCAGCTAATGATATTAGAAGTTTAAAAGAAATGTATGTCGACTTTTTAGGTAAGGATATATCAAATAAATCAAGTGATTGAAACCCGTTGATTTAACAATGTGTTCTAGTTCGAGAAAATTGTGTCTATACATTGGATGATCAAAGAAAGTTTCTTGGATTATTTGGAGGTCTTGATACAAGCCCAGGACAAATTGAACCTCAGTTAGATGATATTGCTAAACAGGTACCAAGGCAAAAAAAAATTAAAAATAATGATTTGAGCTAAGCCTAATCACTATTTCATGTTTGATTTTAGCTTTTATGTGTTTGTGTTACTATTGGTGAAAATCCTTTAATCAGATACCATCGTCCTTTGGACATTAAAGAGACTATTAATCGTAGAATTCCCGAACATTTGGCAAAACTTGTTCAGTCTGAATTAGACAATTTTTGTGCTACTAATCCTGAATTTCCTGTAAGTTGAAGCAGAAAAAAAAATTTCTAGTATTAACTCATGATTGTATTGTTATTATAACAGCCTCCCAGAGACCCTACACTTCCTAGCGGTACCTTAATAATCCTTGATCGTACTATTGATCCCATTTCACCTTTCTTGCATGAATTCACTTACCAAGCTATGATTGCTGATTTGTTGGAAGTTGAAGAAATTCCAGCAGGTCTCAAATATGAATACAAATATACACAAGAAGACGGTACAACTCAAGACCAGGAAGTTACTCTTGTAGAGCAAGATCCTGTTTATACCAACATTCGTCACATGCATATCGCAAATACTACTGAGAAACTCATTAGTGATTTCAATGCATTTATCAATGAAAACAAGATCTCTGGTACTGGAGGCCCTACTACTGCAGGAAGTTTGAACGATATGAAGAATATGATTAGTAATTTGCCTCAATTCCAAGAAATGAAAACTAGATTTTCTGCACACATGAACATTGCTAGCGAATGTATGCAAGAATTTAAAAATCAAAATTTAGAAGAAATTGGTTTATTGGAACAAGATATGGCTTGTGGTGAAACACCAGAAGGTGAAAAGCCCAAAAACTTGGTAGAATCGTTAACTCCTATTTTGGATGATCCATTAACTACTCAAATGGTTAAAACTCGATTAATTTTACTTTGGATTGCAACATCCGACACTGTTGATCCCGAAGATTTGGAAACATTACTTGCTGTTGCACGTTTAGAACAAGAGTACAAGGATGCTATTGAAAATATTAAAATGTTGGGTGTTCAATTATCTAAATCAGCTAATCGACAAGGTAAAAAAATGAAGAAGAGTTGGAAAAAGAAGGTCAACCCTCAACAAGAAGTACCATTTGATTTATCTCGTTATGTTCCTGTTGTTAAACGTATTATGGAAGGTCATATTGATGGTAGCATTGATCAAAGTTTATTCCCTAATAATATTCGCAATGTCAAGCAACACAATACCAGAAAGGATACAACTGAATCTGTTAAAGAAGTACCTAAATTAAGAGTATATAAAACTCAGTGGCATAAGAAATCAACCGGGGCTAATGTAAGTCTTTTTTTTTTTTTAATTTTGAAATATTCATTTGAAATGGCTAATTTTCTATATTATTAGGCTGTTGTTAAACCACCTTCTGGCCCACCTATTATTATATTTATTGTAGGAGGCATGACTTATTCTGAAATTCGATCAGCTTATGAAATTGCAGAAACATTTGATCGAGAAGTTTATATTGGTAAAAAAAAAAAATCATAAAAATTTTTGTTATCTGATATGAAACTAATTCCAATTTTCAGGTTCAACTCATATTATCACACCCGACAAATTTGTGGAGGATATTGGTAAATTAGACAAGAGATTATCAACACAAACAAACGTTGTTCCTCCTTATACAGGATCAATTCATAAATCAAATGTCAATGCATCAAATGTCAACAAGACACTTCCACCTCGAACAACTTCTTCTACTACATCTGCTAGTAATAGTACATCTAAAGGACATAAAATATTAGGCAAATGGTAGGAAAGAAAAAAGAAGAATCAATAATAAAAAGAATCCTTTTTTTTTTTTGTTTAAAAAACATATCATTAAAAAATCTCGAAAATACCTTTGTTACACCATGTATTTATTTAGCTTCGAAATTTAACGACTAGTATGACAAGAAGTAAATAAAATATCATAAAAGGTATTTTATAAGGGTTTCTCGCTTTTATACGGGACCAAAATGACTGGACAAAATGCTGCCCGGATCATATTGCTTTTTAGGCGGATATTGTGACCCTTTTAGGTCAATGATTGAAGCAAAAACTAGTAAACATGGTGCGGGCGAGTGCGGGCTTTTTGGGCTTCTTTTTTATCTCATTTCCTTTTAATTTTTTATTCTTCTTTTTCTTCTTCTTTTTTGTTTTGTACGTTTTTTTAACTATCAATAAAAATGACTTTCCTCGCAACTCTTAACCGCATGGCTCCTACTGCCATGAAGCGTGCTGCTGCCGTTTCCATGAAGCCTACTGCTGTTGCTTTCTCACAAAAGCGTTTCAACTCCACTGGAACTGAGGTTTGAAATGTTTCTACATTTTTAATTCTCTTTATTAATAATAAAAAAATTAGATGACTGTTCGTGAGGCTTTGAACCAAGCCATTGAAGAAGAAATGATCAAGGATGATAAAGTTTATGTTCTCGGTGAAGAAGTTGCTCAATATAACGGTGCTTACAAGGTACATTGCAAAATCAAAACAAAATCGCGTATAGATTGTTAGGGGGTGGAGGGGTGGTTTTAGTGTAATAATGAATGGGATATTCCGGGAAAATAAGAAAAAAGATTGGGGTAGATTCGGGTTCTTTCAAGGGGGGATTTGACGGAGTTTAAAATACTAATACCCCGCAATTTTATCACCTAGGTTACCAAAGGTTTATTAGACAAATTTGGTGCTAAGCGTGTCATCGATACTCCCATTACTGAGATGGGTTTCGCCGGTATTGCTGTTGGTTCTGCTTTCTGTGGTTTGAAGCCTGTTTGTGAGTTCATGACCTTCAACTTTGCCATGCAGGTAAAAAAAAAAAATTCAAAAAAAATACGGGGAAGCAAAAAAAAATTTTTTTTTACTCAACATCCAATTGAATAGGCCATTGACCAAATCGTTAACTCTGCTGCTAAGACTCATTATATGTCTGGTGGTATTGTCAAGTGTCCTATCGTCTTCCGTGGTCCTAACGGTGCCGCTGCTGGTGTTGGTGCTCAACATTCTCAAGATTTCTCTGCTTGGTATGGTTCCGTTCCTGGTCTCAAGGTTCTTTCTCCTTGGAACTCTGAGGATGCTAAGGGTTTGTTGAAGGCCGCTATTCGTGACCCTAACCCTGTTGTCTTCCTCGAAAACGAACTTGAATATGGTACTTCTTACCCTATGTCTGCTGAAGCCCTTAAAGATGACTTTGTTCTCCCTATTGGTAAGGCCAAAATTGAGCGTGAGGGTAAGGATATCACCATTGTCTCTCACTCCAGAACTGTTGGTTTCGCCATGAAGGCTGCTGATCTTTTAGCCAAGAACGGTATCTCCGCTGAAGTTATTAACCTTAGATCTATCAAGCCTCTTGATACTGAGACCATCTTCAACTCTGTTAAGAAGACTAACCACATCATCTCTGTTGAGAATGCTTGGGCTGCCTTTGGTGTCGGTTCTGAGATCTCTGCTCAAATCATGGAGAGTAAGTTTATTTTTATTTTTATTTTTATTTTTATTTTTATTTTTATTTTTATTTTTATTTATTGGGCAGAAAGAGATACTAATCTTTTATTTTGTAGGTGATGCTTTCTGGCACTTGGATGCTCCTATGAGCCGTGTCACTGGTGCTGATGTTCTCACTCCTTATGCTGCTAACCTCGAAGGTCTTGCTTTCCCTGATGAGAATGTCATTGCCAAGGCTGCTAGAGACAACTTGGACAAGAAAGTTGGTTTCTAAATCACCTAAAATATAATCGTTTCTTTTTTTTCTCTCTCTTTTACCATATTTTATAGATTAAATACTTTTTTTCTTTTTCTTTTTTTTCTCCTTTTTCACTAAAACTCACATATTTTTTTCCTTGTCATTTACATTATCTCAAATACACCACTTTATATTTTTGATAGAAAAAAAGATACTGTTATTATTTATATATATATATAAAAAAAGAAAATTAATCATCGTTGCAAATATTTTGCATTTAAGAAATTGGTTTTGGTGCAAGAGAAAAAAAAATTGGAGATTAGGATTTTTTTTTATTATGTGCCTGAGAAGAGGAAATAACTAACAACCTTTGTAATCAAGGGGGGTTTAAAGTCTTGATATCTTTAGACACCTTCAAGCATGTCTAGATTATGCTAGGCTTCAAGTTGTGCAAATGATTTGAACATCTATCTCGAAAATTTTAAGTGATAGTACAAACTTTTTTGAGCTCCGTAAATGATATTGTTTTTCGATAACTAATTTTAAAAATCGAAGCCTGCCATCTTTCTAATAAGTAACCCATACTAAAAAAAAACAAATAGATACCTGAGATGTTACATAATGGCAGTAGTCTAAGTGTCTGTATTTATCGTGATTTATCGAAGGGTGAAAATATAAAATTATTCGAATGAAAAAAATATCGTTTTGTTATGAGCTTATATATACCAATTGAATAAGTGTATTAAATGTGAATGACAATATAAGTAAAATAAACGTATGGATGTTGTATGAATATAATGGAGGCATACTTCTATAATTCAATAGTAGCATGATGATACACGCATGGAATGCAGTATTGTTTGATTTGAATATTTAACATAATGGTTTGACGGACGTTCTAAATTGGTAATTCGGTAATTCCTAATTCTGATAGATCATATCGTATGCTGTAGAATAGAAGAAAACGCCTTAAAGATATATATCTCGAGGAACTATTAATTTTCTGCACATGGTTATTTCCAAAAATAAATGTTTGCTTTGTATTCCCTATAACATATAAAAGTTTAGAATTTTTGGAATTTTATTCGTTTCTTAGGAAATAAATATTGAAAAAATGCAGTATTTGGGCTATTTTAAAGCCATATGATAATACTTATTGATGTCGACTTGACTCAATTTTCTTTTGAGATAATATGAATCTTTGAATGAGAAAAATGAAAATGAGCGTTGCATTGATTATATACTCCAGATCCTCGATTTTTCGCTAATGGTTAACCGACTTTGAAATACGAATCCAAAAAAAGTGAGAAAAATATACTTTTATCTACAGTTATAAAGCAATATACAGTTGCGATCAACAACTTGTTTGTAGCTTTTAGCGCTGCTGTCGAGCCAGAATTTGCCAGCCAAATTTACTAATGCAAGCTTGGCTCGAGAACATTCCTAGTAGGCAGTAGCTACAAATTGACTCTGTTACAGGAAACAATCGAATTTTAATTATACAACCAAAAAAATAGGAGTTCTAGTATTTTGGATGAAAATCTGTCAAAATTTCCCTTCAAACTTACGATCAATTATTTGTAAATTATTTTTTGCTGATTTAGCGTTATTTCTAATTTGAAATGGTCGATCTTGCCACAAATCCCATGCGAAAAAAAGTGGGCATCTGATCCCTGACCCCTAGTCTCTACGATTTAACTAGCAAATCAATTGAATGCTAAAATTTTAATTTTGAATACTGCTACAGCTGTTTTATTCTAACATATATCTGATATGCTAGAATAGTTAAAAATAATAAAACAAAGTAAAGCCTTGATAAATGTCAGCTTTCCAACTGTGGGTCAAACTAAGGGATCAAAACTAAACTGATACTTATTCTTTTATTCATGAGATGTGGTTTATATACTAATGACAAATTAGTAAATAAGGACTGCTTGAAGTGACAATATAAATTAATAATGAGATTCGTAGAGTGTAACCAAATGTGGTGTGTATAGATAGTAGAAGGTGATAATTATACAACAACAGCTGTAATTAGGAATGGGCTTCGATTCGAGTTTGAATCGAGTTTTAACGGAAACGGCCATTCGATTCGAGTTGGAAAACGGCCCGTTCTTTTGTAACCCAGATAAAAAACGGGGTGGGAGCAAGTATTGGTTTGCCTTAAGGAGGCTGTTAATAGCAACATTGTCAAGTTAATATGGGATTATGAATTGATAATAGCATATTTGACAGTTTCACAACTTGAAGTATTTTTTCAATCCTGTTTTCGAGCTTAGCTAACAAAAAAAGAAAAGAAGAAACTCGAATACCCTCATTCGAGTTTGCATAAAAAACGGCCCGTTAAAGCAGTCAAACTCGGTTAACCGTAATACGATGCGTTGTTTGTGAAATCCTAGCTGTAATATATATATATATATATATATATTGAAACTTTCAGCCCATTTGGATTAATATTCAATGATTTTGAGTATTTTTCCTGTTGCACTATTTCTTTAAGCAGAGGAATAGAGTTTTTCTTAATAAAACATGCACAAAGGTCCTTCAAAAACAGCTCTTAGCTAATGAAACCAAAATACTTTATTTTTAAATCTACTGCGCATTTAGTGCAACCTCAAAATTCAGCTTTGAATCACTATTTGATTTTATAAAAATTTTCAAAGAATATCTGAAACATTCCATACAAAATAGTTTGAACAAGAACATGTTTTCATTTTTCCATTTCCACAGCAACTCAGGGTGGCTGAACCTTTTTCAACTTTATTGAGCAACACTGAAAGTAGTTACCGTTGCAACAGAAGCTCATTTTGATCCATATTCGGCGAGAACTGGCGAGCTTACTGATCCTAGTAGGCGTAAATAGCAGTTAACCAACTTGTTGTTCAAACTTATTGAATACACAATGTCCCATGGATGCTGATATCTGGATTACTTTTAGTACTTATTGATCTATTAGAATTACAACATTCGATATATAGAAGATCTCCAACAAATCTAGCAGATCTTATATATCCAATAACTGGTTCCTGTCACCCAGGAACTAATAATGAAACATAACTTATAGCAATATTACCACTGAAACATAACACGTTATATCCATACACATTAATAATAATATCTATTGTCGCATCTAATGGATCCCTGTCCATTAGATCTTATCACACAATCCCAATAATTATATAAACCCATATTTAATTCATTATAATAAACGGTACTTTTTACATTGATTTTAATTTACAAAGTCTCGATAAATCACTTATTTACATCTATGTCCATGTAGAGTGACAGCTTACTTGAATTAATATTCTTCATATAGAGAACATATTTTTAATCGTTTTCAATAAAAATGCGCAGTAAACGGTAGGTGGATTTTAGCCATGGTTTTCTCAACACACAGTAGGTTGTAAAAGTTGTCCTTTGAGATTAGCATACCAAAGATGTGCACTTATTATTATGTGAAGTTAGAAAAAGTTAGGATCAAAATTCGTCGAGATTAGGGTTTTTGTTATCGGTTTTTTACGGTTGTAAAAGGTAGGTTTCAGATGGTTTTTGAATGTCTTCCCCCAATATTGAGTCGAATTACATGAAATCTTCAACTGAGATGTACCTTCCTTCTACGGTCCATCGATATCTGTCCAAAAATAAAAGAGTTAATATCAAAATGTAAGCGCACTGGCCTAACTTTGACTAAAGTTGACCTAAAATCGATTGTAAAAAATTGAGCATCAAAATGAGGCGTTTGTTTTTTGTATTCACAGGATAGATCTAACTGAAAACTACTCTTTATTTTTTGTTTCAGCGAAAAATATTCATTGTTCATCGAGATAATCAGAATAACAGTTTATATTACATCTTTAAACTATGCTGACTGAGTTCCAAAATCAATCTGTTGTAAAATCGATCAGAAAATGATTCAAAAAACAAAATTGTTTAATAGCTCATGAACTGCAAAGTAAGTAGACTTAGCATACTAAATGTTTTTTGTACAGTTTTGAATTCTTCATCTATCGAAACAAAATTCAGACAAACAATTGACATTAAATTTTGTATAAAATATAATTGAAATTTTGGAGGTTTTTTAAAATTATAGGTCACTTTTCATAAGCATATTTTAAATATAAATATTGAAAATAATGTGCAAAAAAATTATCTATTGATTGAGCCATTGCTGAACCTTTTAAATGCATTTTTTGTAGAGAAAATGAGATTCTTGTCAATTTTTTTCAAATTCAGAATTTGGGATGAGGGAGTACAGGGTGCAGTAAAATATGGGTGTAAAAAGCGATAAAGAATACTGTTAAAATCCTTCTTTATTAAAATATGGATAATGTGCAATAAAATGGTTATTCTACGTCTCTATGTATATTATTTGGTGATTATTTACTATCTTGCAATTGTATTGCAATTGTCAACGATTCCATTAATTTTGAGTATAAATGTTGGGTTGTTTGGTTATTGATTTGGTGGATCAAGAACGGTGTTTTAAATATAGTTTGTCAATCATGCTTTCAGAACAGCCCTTACTTGTTCTACTTGATAAGCATGTACTTTTTGCATTTTTTTATTTGGGATATCCCACATTACTTTAGTATTTTAGCATCTCTTATTTGAGTATTATACCCTTGCTATCTTCATGCAATTTGTTGTATTCCACCTACTAGTATCATACATTATCACCTTCTACAGTATCAATACATCTTACAATCTATTGACTACGACATGTATTGAAGTGCAAGTCTTGATATCGGATATAAGAAACTCCTAGCGTACCAAGGTTAATCCAGTAATTACCAAGAACGCTTGGACCTCAATTATGACACCACATTATTTCATCCCAGCAGTTAACCAATCAAGTAGTTATCAAATCAACATCCAAGCATATTTAGCGCAGCATTGAAACAACACAACTCACAAGCTCTGCAAGAACGGTTAAATTATGATTGATCCATTTCAATCCATAGATTACTATCAAACAGATTCAATGGTTTAATAGTGCCTTAAATTACATCTCAGGATCTCAATGTCAAATCAATATAAAAGGCCATACTTTTACATAGGATTTCACAAACAACGCATCGTATTACGGTTAACCGAGTTTGACTGCTTTAACGGGCCGTTTTTTATGCAAACTCGAATGAGGGTATTCGAGTTTCTTCTTTTCTTTTTTTGTTAGCTAAGCTCGAAAACAGGATTGAAAAAATACTTCAAGTTGTGAAACTGTCAAATATGCTATTATCAATTCATAATCCCATATTAACTTGACAATGTTGCTATTAACAGCCTCCTTAAGGCAAACCAATACTTGCTCCCACCCCGTTTTTTATCTGGGTTACAAAAGAACGGGCCGTTTTCCAACTCGAATCGAATGGCCGTTTCCGTTAAAACTCGATTCAAACTCGAATCGAAGCCCATTCCTACTTTTACATCTAAATAAACGATATCTTGTTTTTATTATACAGTTGAAGAACTGATTAATTACTCATTCTTTTATAATTGTATTCTTTTTTAAGTAATATTTATCAATCCTGAAAATATACGACACAATTGTCTATTTACTATATAGTCTTATTTTTGATAGCATGGTTTCAATGAAATGACATTTAATTTAGGTATTTTATGATGGGAATCTAGCTTAGTTCACTTCACAGGGGGAAAATTGAAGCAAACGTGAGGATATTCTTTTGCACACATTTTGGAGGATATCTCCATGAAAAATCAATATTTTGAAAAAAAACTAAATTGCATCTGGAAGAGCTCAACGAGGTTAATGACATGGATTTAAAAAAATGCTGCTCAATTTAACAAATATTTTGAAATATACTACAAAAAGGTCAAAAAAATGAAAAAATAAAAGTGTTCAGAATCTTTTTATACTTCAATATAGTATAGAGCACTTTAAAACAAGTTAGCATAGCTTAATTTTTCGTAGAGATATGGAGCCTCAAAGTTTTTAATTTTTAGCAGTGAAATGTCTATAAA
Organism: Mucor racemosus; assembly: GCA_027405735.1. Taxonomy (NCBI): domain Eukaryota; kingdom Fungi; phylum Mucoromycota; class Mucoromycetes; order Mucorales; family Mucoraceae; genus Mucor; species Mucor racemosus. Next base: position 169,426 of record JAPEHQ010000013.1, on the reverse strand, counting down.
AATCTGAAACATTAACACTAAAAAAATTATTCCTCCTGCTAGAAATAGGATATTTCCAGATGCTCATGTTTGGATGAAAGTCAAACATCTCAGGTATATTGGCATATATTTTTTTCTTGGCGTTATTTAGCGAAAAAAAAGTTGAATTGGTTTGAAAAGCCAGATCCAATTTTCAAGAAAAAGCAGCGGATTTTACCTGTTGGAGTCTTTTGTGAGATACAGAATAAATTTAGGAACAGGTAGCATAATGCGACCAATTTATATCTGTTTATATAGGTGTGTCTAAGGTATATTCTAAAAGTATTTATTATAAGATTAGTTATAGAAAAGAGGGCACGCTCCGATTTTGAAGATTAAGAACTATGAAAATTCAATTTTTTGAAAATTTAAATTTTGCTTGATTCACAGGTACTTACTATTAAACCGATTTTAACTTTTAAAGTGTAACTTTTTCTGAGTATATCAGAGCTAAATTAAGGTCGTCGATTATAGAGGGTAACTTTAATTAAATTAGATGAAATTTTATAGTGATCATATTATTTTTTATTATTAGATGTCCCTAAAAGAAATAAATTCAATGATAAAGGCTTAATCTGAGTACACCGTAGCAACAAAGGCTACTCTAGTAATTACAATGCCCCCTCCCCCCTCTATTTCATGTCGTCTGCATGCGATTTATCATTTTGATGTATTAGCATTATCATTAGCAAGTAGGCATAGCAACATTTCCGTTATTAATCCTAGCTCACAAGTAAAGGTTTTCAAGCCGAACCTTTATTAATACGTATTTTTGTTCCAGCGAATGCCATTTTAGACAATAAAGCCTTTTGCTTAAAGAGAACCTTTGTAGCAGTTCCTTTTGATTCAAAAATTTTGAAAAAATCCGTTATTTTTTAGTGCTAATCAAACATAATACCCATGCAAAAATGCACTGTCTATCATTAAAATTGAAATTCACGGTATTGTGGAGTTTACATATGATGCAAATTCAAATTGACAAAATAACTACGTAGTGGTATAGAGAGATGACATTATAATTATTGTTGCTCAAGTTGGAATAGTCTAATCTGTTAACCAATGTTCAAAAAGCGAAAATGCAGTCGATAGCTATTATATTTATTATGCAACTTCTTTTTGGTGATATAATTACTTCTTAAAAAGGGTAATTTTCCACTGTCATTAAGGATACATTTCATATATCTTTTAATATATAAAAGTGTGAAAGTATGAGATAGAAAGTATTTGTGCTTAATTATAAATTATATAGAATAAGTCTGTCGCTAACCAAGGTTATGTACCGGTACCAAGTAAATCATTTTGTGAACTTAATCTGTAGATGAATACATATGTAGGTACATTACATGATTTGCAAACTATAAAGGCATGTGATATAATATTGAAACGTTGTATATAATAATGATCCAGGAATGATTCAGTGAATTACGAGTAAAGCCATATTGAAACAAACTAGATAAAAACGGTGCGTGCTAATCCAAATTGAGACGCAGGTTTACGCACTTATAAACGTATAATGATATTCCATTTCTTTTGGTTTTAACACTTAATTCAATAGCATTTCCGATGAATTTGCGAAAATGTGCAGCATTGATCGCTCCTGTGATGTACACACAAACATGTTAAAAGGTCATTGTACATGCATTTTGGGTATCATAATATTTACAATTGTAGTTTTGTAAATAAGGCAATATTTGGTTTAGTGCGAAAAAACCTTAAAAAAAGCGTACAGATCAAATGAATATCTTATTTTCTATATTAGTGATACTCAGATTGAAATGTCAGTTTCCAAATAGAATCCAAAAAGTAACGTGGATTAATATTAAATGAACCATATATTGAATGATGCGAGTGAATGATTCATATAAATCATTTCATAGAAAGGGGAACATTTTAGTCATGAGACACATATTTATTTACTCGGAATGAATCACGGAAATATCAATTCATGTTACTGAATTGTTGATTTTGTGTACATGAATAAATAAAAATAGAAAAGTGATCTTTGCACGACACATTTAGCAAGTTATTTCTGACATTTTTTGATACAATCTAGGAGCATATTTTTTGTTTATCGTTTTGAGATGTTTGACTTGGAAAGAATATTCAACTGGTCATTTTTTCTAGTAATAATGATAATATAGCAATTATTGCTCCTTGATTTAATTATGATAAATGCATGAGCGCATGAATATAAGCATCACGAGAAAAGATGAGCAAGTAGTTTGTAAAATTTAAGCTATTTGAACTAATCATATCAAATCAAACCTCACCTGTCGTCATGGCTATATAACAAAGAAACTAGTCTTTTTTTTTATATATATATATATATATATAACTCTAACATTAAGGCAATCTCAAGCCCTTTGCTATCTTTTTCTTCTTTTTATTTGGATTTTTTTCTTTTTAAAAGGTAAATTCGTATAAAACATAATAGCGATGCTATCACACATCAAAGATTTATTTCGCCAAGGAAAAGAAAGGCAACAGAGAAGATTTTTTAATAACACACATTTTATCAACAGACAACAGACGAAAACGATGAATAATAATAATAACGCTGTCCTTGTTGAACAACAACCTGCAATTCCACCACAGCAACAAAATACCTTGGATCAAAAGAAACGTACAAAACAAATGTCTACAGATACAATCGTTGCTCAACCAACTGAAAAAGTCAATGCCGCTGAAGAATTGGCCAATTTATTGGTTGAAGCAGATAATAAAAGAAGGAGCCAATTACCTAATTACCCAGGACTAGAACGATTTGAAATGATTAGAAAACTTGGAGAGTAGGTCATCCCTTTACTTACTGTTGTTGATATACAAATTACTTATTTCTGATTTGTAGTGGTGCCTTCTCAAATGTATTTGAAGCTCGTGATTTAAAAACTGGTAAAAAAGTAGCTATCAAAGTAGCTCAAAAATCGCGCCCCAATGATAAGGTAACATAAATATAAATACTCCCTTATAAAAACTTATTAGTACTAATCGAAATATTTAAGAACACTGGTCAGCGTCATTTGCATTCTAATATTATTAAAAAACCTAGAGTAACAGAGGTAATTTATAAGCTATGATATCATGGTTATGTAGCATAAAAAGACCTAAAGAATATTCCTTTTTTTTTTTTTTTTTTTTGAAAAAAGCGAGCCAACATTATGAAAGAAGTCGAAATCATGCGTAGCGTCAGACATCCAAACATCGTACAGCTGATTCATTATATGGAATCTTACGATAACTATTTCTTAACATTGGATCTATGTCAAGGTGGTGAATTGTTTAATCAAATTGTAAAATTAACTTATTTCAGTGAGAATTTATCAAGGCATGTCATTACTCAAGTTGCTTTGGCTGTTCGTCATCTTCATGAAGAATGTGGTGTTGTTCATCGTGATATTAAGCCTGAAAACATTTTGTTTGATCCAATCCCTATTATTCCTTCTAAAAAACGCATTAATCGCCCTACAGATAGTGCTGATAAAGAAGATGAGGGTGAATTTTTGCCTGGTATAGGTGGTGGTGGCATTGGAAATGTTAAATTAGCTGATTTTGGCTTATCCAAAGTCATTTGGAATAGTTCTACATTGACTCCTTGTGGTACAGTTGGTTATACTGCACCAGAGATTGTAACAGATCAAAAGTAAATATAATTTATATTCAATATATCCCCCATAATCTCACAATTTACTTAGGTACTCTAAATCGGTAGATATGTGGGCTATTGGCTGCGTACTCTATACTATTCTATGTGGTTTCCCTCCTTTTTATGACGAATCTATTCCTACACTAACTGAAAAAGTGGCTCGTGGTCAATATACTTATTTAAGTCCTTGGTGGGATACAATATCCGATTCAGTAAAAGATTTGATTTCGCATTTACTATGTGTAGATGTTGGAAAGAGATATACCATTGATCAATTTCTCAACCATCCCTGGATTAGAGAAGAACCATTCATTAGAAATGATTATATTCCAGTGTTGCCAATAAAGAAGAATCAACCATTACAAGCAATCGCTGCAAATAATCGATACGAACAACACAAGCAAGAACAAAAAGAGCAACAAAAAATAGAAGCAATGATTCAACAAGCTGCTAAATCTAATATATTAACACCACCTGAAATTGAGCAAGACGATGATCTAATGATGGATGATGATAATAGCTTAATTTATACTACTCCAGACGCAGCTACCCTTCGAGGTATTTTTGACATTACATACGCAGTTCAACGTATGGGAGAAGAACAATCATTGAATGACATACATCAAAACCAAAAACTAATTGAACCAATGCAACCAGTGCAACAGCAACAACAACAAAATGTAGTACAAGTGCCATTAGCGCAACAAACGCATAATTTACCAATGGCACAAGAATTAGCAAAACATAGCCGTGGAGTAGCAAATCCAGTTAATTATCGTAATCACAAACCAAAGAATCAACAACCAGCACCACACAATATGTTTGGTAATCCTCAAGCATTTCAATTGGACATAAATAAAGCAACGCTTATAAGGAATCGTAACATGAAGGCTTATTAAAGAACAAGAATATAGTGTGTACATAGTTTCGAAGGAGTTAAAAAATTGAATAAAATTACATATCATAAGTTCATGCAAAAGAAAAAAAAAATCATTTCCTTCATTTCTTTTGTATTTAAAAATGTCGTTTATTATAGCACCAGGAGAAAAAGAGCAAACTTATTACAATGACGAAACTGAATTGTAAATAAAGTATAAATATTATGGCATTTATTATAAATTAACCGAATGGTATCATAGCAACAACATGGGGCTGCCAAGTAGTGATAAATCATCATCAAGAGCAGGAAAACGTCGTGTATCTACAGCGCACATTGAATCTAATGGTATTTTACAAAATACACAAGCAAAATTTGCATATGATGAATTAGTATCTGCTTGTGCGGATTTTCTGGGCACAACCACTGTCGTGGATAGTAATGTGATACATTTTGCCGAATCTATTTTAGCAGTGGTTGGATCACCTATGACACTGGATTCTGCCGAGGTCAAGCGCCGTTTGGAACAAGTGTTACCAGTAAGTCATGATTTTCGCCACCATAGAGGCATGACCATATCAGACGAAGATTGTACCGTATTATGTAGTCTTGCTGATCGAGTCATTAATTTACCTATTGGACAAGAAAGTAATTTGAACATTGTCGATAATGATGATAATATTCAGCAACAACAACAACAACAACAACAACAACAACAAAATCGATTTGAAAATGGAGATGTTCATTACATCAGACATGACACGACCAAATTTGAAGAACCACTTCCTAAGCAATTACCTAGTTTTGTCGAAGCTAATTCTGAAATTGGCGAAAATGATGATGTTGAATATGACTTGGATGTTACACCATACGATAGTGAAATTGATGATGATCCTCCTATTCGTATGAGTGTAGCATGAAAAGCGGTGTGTGGAGGTGGCTTATATTGAATTAATATAAAAAATAAATAAAAAGCATTCTTTTATCATACAATACCCTTTACTTACATTACATTACATTATGAGTTGTCATTCATGTGGAGGTTGCTTCACAGGAACAGGTTGCTCTACAGTTAAACTTTCAAAAAAAGAAGCATTAAATGATTCAGCTCGATTTCAATCATTATTAGACCTTGCAACAACACAACAGCAATCGATGGAACAACACAAACAGCATGACCATGTAATACCCACTATTATGTCTGAATTATCGAAAAATGTATATGCATCACAAACTGTACTTTTCAAAGCATTTGATGAATTGGATTTGGTTCAATTTTTAAGCTTGGCAAAACAATTATATACAACAAATATTCTCGGTGTTCATATCGCTTGGGGGGCAGAATATTGTAAAGGAGATGTTGAAGAGTTGTTAAGGATTTTGTCTAATGGAAAAGAGGAAGAAAGAACCCTGTTGTTGCAGCATTGTGATGATCAGGCTGAAATGCATGAAATGTTTGGACAATTGACGACAGGGTCTGTAGGAAGAGTCAGTAGTAATAATAGTACAAAGGTTTAAGATAAAGTGCAATGATATACCAGCAGTTAGAATTGCTTTACATAGCCTTAATGTGTGTTTCGTAGTATTTGTTTATGTTGAAGCTATATAATAAATCTTGATTTTTTAAAAACACATGCTCTGCAAGTTGGTTTTTTTCATCGAAATGATTTTGATTGCTAACTGTAGCTGATACTTCAAAAGGAAGAGTTGAAAGTTGGCTATATGTGATAGGTCTTCAAATAGATTTTTTAGGAATTAAAGATACCATGCATTTACTAATCAAGACGGAATCTCACTATTTTTTGTATAACTATTTGCGTGCAAATGAAATTGATTCCATATATAAATTACATTATTTTTTTTTTTTTTTTTTCAAAAAAGAATGTGCAAATTTAGTATGCATAGCAAACAACTCATAAATGTAATGTCGTCAGTACATAAGTAGCTTTGAATGATACCTACTATGTATATGATATAATATAAAGAAGAAATCAATATCCTAAAACCATTGGCATATATACCTTGAATTCCATTTGTTTGGGTAGATATGCAAGATTTGTATTGCGTGCTCTAATATTTTCAGTAACAACTCGAGTTCCAACAGCTACCTGTGCCTCAGCAGCGGCATTTTGCATGTCATAGTTGATCTGCTGATTAGCAGCAGCAAGACGGTCTGAAGCAGCAGTATTCCCTGTTTTTCGACCCCTTCTTTGAGAGTTTCTATTATTAGCACGGTTATTTGAAGATGGCATCTTTATAATGTTCAAAAAACAATTGTATAATTTGACAATTTATTTGTTTATTTATTTTTAACATTTGTGATATTGTTCGGGTATTGTCAAAAATCACAGAACCGGACTGTGCCCGGGCATTCAATGTTGTGAAACTTTTGTGATGCACTGTCTAAGTTTTGACAATACCTACTATATAACACTGTTTCACGAAAATTGTTTTCGTCAAATCACATAGTGTTATAAGGTGCAGAACCTCTTATTTCTTGTTCAAATATTCCTGGTCATATTGAACATACAAATTACAACGATAGCTTTGAATTATAATATTGGCATTCTTAGGAACCAGAATTGTAAGGCTTTATAAATAGCATGTCGTTTTAATCAATCAATCAGGATTAGACCTTTTTATATCGTATATCTAATTCTCATGATATATATTTACAAATTTTCAATCATTTATTTTCAGCACCTCGCTTGATTTTAGCTGCTTTTTTGATGGAGCAATGATCTAAAATAACAACGCTAAGAAACTAACCAAATTATACAGCTGTAGTATGTATTTTAAAACTTTCAGCCCAGTTGAATCAACATTCATTGATTTGCAAACATCTTTCTAATTGCTATACTTTATTTGAGCACAGGAATCGTGGTTTCAGTTAAAAACATGTGCTCTACTATATCAAAAATAGCTCTTAGCTAATAAAATAAAGATATGTTATTTGTACATCTACTGCGCATTTAGTGCAACTTCAAAATTCATTTTTGAGCCATTATTTGATTTTACAGAAATTTTCAAATATCTGAAACATTCCATACAAAGTTGTTTGAACAAGAACATGTTTTCATTTTTCCATTTCCACAGCAACTCAGGGAGGCTGAACCTTTTTCAATTCTGTTGAACAACACTAAGAGTAGTTACCGTTGCAACAGTACGACAATATCTGGTACTATAATAGAAACATAAAATTTTCTACCAGAAAAACCATCTATCATATCATACATTCATAAAAAAATTGCAAAAACGAGCCCGTAGAGCGACACCGTAATTGAGCATAGCAAGATTGAACGGTTAAGTCTCTTATACTATAGTATATCTATGTTTTAAATAAAAAAGCTTTTTTCTTTTTTACTTTTCTTATATTTGACCATGTACGGTCTGAAAATTCAGTTTTTGTAGCGGACATTTTCGGGACTCATTTTATCCTTACCAACACTCATGATTTTGATCAAAAAACAGAAAAATCGAATTTTGATACCAAAATCAACGTTTAAATATACTACATTATGAGAGAAAATTGTAGCTATAACTAGTACGCATTTTATAAACGCTTAGTATTAAATGTTAAATAATGAAACTTTGTACTTTTGGCCCAAAAACGGTTTTTTGGTTAAAGGATTTTCATGTAATATTTTGCAATAAAAATATTTATTATTTTTTATTGAGCAAATAGAGCGCTAAATTTGGTATATGTGTATATTTTTTGTTTTTATAATTGGTAGTATAATTAACTCGAAATTTGCAAAATCAGAAAAAAAAAATTGAAAAATGTCAAAATTGATGATCTGGACAAGAATAATTTTCGAAATTAATATTCCGCTTATAAGCTTTGCAAGTCCTAAAAATAAGAGATTTTATAATACTTGAGAACTTTTTCAAGAATTAACGATGCTGTATTCACTTGATTCAAGCTTATTACTGTAAATATTTATACAACATGTATCATGTTAATATTGTGTGGTAGTTTATTTGATAATAATATAGTCTTACTTGATAATTAATGCGCTAGAGGTAATTTACATTAAGTTTTAGTCTTACCCCTCCAACATCATCATAAACATAAACATGGCCACCACTGGAACCTATTGCCACCTTTTTACCCTCTTTGTCCCAAGCCAATTTATTCAATGCTTTACCAGAACAAACTTACTTTTGACCTATAAAAATTGATTTATTAGTAAAATCGTAAAATCAGTTATTAATAACAAGCTAATAAGTAATAATTATGGCGTACCTTTGATAGTTGGTAGTGCTATACAAGACAACATCTTGTTTTCCTCTTCTTAGCTGTTGGTCACTAAAGAGAAATAAATGCTTTTTAGAAACTAAATAGACTAACATGAGTTTATTCATTCATTTAAATCAAGTCAACACTATAGATACTTTTATAATCACCAGTTTTTCTCCAGGTAGATATCGACTTTAGAAATATTCTAAATGTAAAATAGTAGATATTAAGAACGTAGGCGCCAGAGAGTAGCAAAGAGTATAGTAGTAAACCACAAGACTCGGGCCTTCGATCTTAGAATACTTTATAAAAACGGATGGCATGCTTAATATCCACAACAAGAAATGTTTGATTTTACCAAGCAGAAGATAACTGTAATATATTGAACATAACAGCAGCAAAATAGCAGGTGGTTCTAATAAGGAAATGACACAGTTTTGCCCCAAACCTCAATAAACCTCATAAAAATTAAGTAAAAAAAAAGAAATCAGCAGAAGAAAAAGGGTAAATTTCCCTTTGATAGACTGAAAGGGGAAAGAATTGCCAATCCTATGAGTTTTTACTCTAGCCTTTTTGTGCGCAATATATTCCAGACAGTGCAAGCCATTTTTGCTTCAATCACAGTTAATGACAACCAAATTTACCTTGCTATTGTAAGTTATCTTCTCTCATAGTTTTTATTTCTCGATTAGTACGTAGATTTGTCAAATATCACACAGATACGATTGAGGACTTGGCCATGATTTTATTTTGTGATTTTTTTTTCAGCTGTTCAAATTCCAATGCCGAATATTTAAAAGATTTATTCTAGGTTATGGCATTTATTTAATTATAAATTCATGCTAAAAATTTATTTCTCGACATCTGTTGTGTATCGTTCATTTTTTTTTCTGCCATAAACTCATTAAAACGCTCTTTTCTATTATGATGTCCATCCTTCTGGTATGTGAAACTAGTTTCATAAGGCACAACGTTGATCGACACGCCCAATTCAAATTGTTAAAACTCAATTTTTAAAATCAAAAGCATCTTGATTATCCCAAGATATATTTCCTCCCTTTGTATAGAAGAGTTATGTATGGGGCACGCAGCTCTTTTCAAAGCCCTGAATATACCAACAATCCACCATGGCAGAAATTACTTTGGGTTAAACAAAATTATCCAGATAATTATGTAGATAGTACATTTTTAGAAGAACTTCAACGTAACGGTAAAGATACCATTATTATTGTCATAAACAAAAACAAAAAGAAAAGCTAACAAAGAAATAACAATATAGTAAACGTTCGTTCTTATAATTATTGGACAATGGTATATGAATCTGGAGTAATTACGCAACAGGTTAGTAGTGTCGTTATATTCATTGCCATCTTTATATATCTACAAGTTCATTCTTTGTCTGGAAATCACTTGATATGGACAGGTTCCTTGCTTACAGGCGTAGGATATATATCTTGGGATTTGATTATACGGAGTAATTATGAATTCAAACGTATGCAAAACAAAAGATTTTTAAAAAGAAGAAGATCAGTGTATTAAGTATATATATATAATATATAGGTCAACGCGTTGCTAAAAGTGCATTCTTCTTTTTCATCACATTGTTGGGATTATCACCTATTTTAAAAACATTGACCAGCCAAACAAGCGATGATACAATCTGGGCATTGACAGTATGCTGTTTCCTTGCCAATGTGCTATTTCATGATTACAAAACACAAGCCAAAAGTATAAAGTAAATAAGAATTATACAGCATAAATCTCAAATAACCCACTAAACATAATCTATAGAATTCCAGGTTCATTATCAACAAATGCAGCCATATTTGCATCTGTTTTATTAGCATCTCGATTAGATACAAATGTTGATGTATTTGGTTTATTATCATTTGCAGTAGAATGGTTTTCACTGTTTCCTATTTTTAGAAGACATCTTAAAGATTTGAATCCGTTGATACAGATTGGTGTTACAGTAGCTATGTTACTTACTTGTGTAGCATTATTTATTCAAATCTCAAAAGCAGTGGTTTGTTTATATATACTGGGCTTTTGCTTTTTAACTTTTATATGTCCATACTGGCTTATTTTCATTCAAAAGTACAAAAAGTAAGTATTTTAATGTGGGGGATTTTTTTTTTATATATATATAAACATGAAACCAACGAATAACTCAATTAGTGAAATTCATGGACCATGGGATGAAGCAAGACCAAGATTACAAAGAACAAATAGACGTAACATGTATAGAAAAAGAACCAACAATTAAAAGCATAATATAAACATGTAGCTAGTATTGTATCACATTGATTTTCATGTGGTAGTTGAATGAACCCCCCCCCCCTTTTTCATGATTCAAGGTTGGATTGTGCGTGGTAAATTTCAGCTATAATAAAAACAAAAAATCAGATCATAAATAAATATATAAGACTATTCAAGATATTATTCGTTTTCATATGCACAATGTCGTCATGTTTGAAACTGATTTTATAAAGAAACTTTGTTTTTCTGTGTGCAGTAGTAAAATATTAATAGAAAGAAAAAAAAAGGGGGGGGTAAATACAGCTTATATAAAAGAAAAGAAAAAAGAGAGAATATATATATATACAAGATGGTAATGAACGTTTTAGCTCAAGTGATATTGTTGTTGTTGTTGTTGTTTTTGATGATGATGAAGTGTTGACGAAGAAGACGATGGTGACAAAGATACTGTTGTATCTGTTGCTGTTGATGATGTTTTTGTTGTTGTTGCATCTGTTGATGTAGTTGGCGTAATTGTATCATTAGATAATTTTCGAACGTTCTTTAAAGTAGCCTTTGGCTTATCATACAAGTGACATTTATGAGCATGACGATACCAAAGCATGTAATTATTCTTCTTTTTCCCATTGCAAGCAGATACAAAACGATGGCATTGATGACAAAGACCTTCAATCATGTCACCCTTTCCCATTCGTTGTTCTAATGGTTTCATGAATGATTTTCCCGATACAGAAGAAATACCATGGTAAAATTGTTTGTGATACCTGTGATATTATATTGTTAGTTTTGGATAAAATAATACTAGATACAACTATGGCTTACCAATAAGCACTATTTTTAAGCTGTAGCCATTTACCAGGTTGACAACTATCACAATATCCTTCTTTCAAGTGACCAGTAAATCGGACCCATTTAGGAGTATAATTATCACCATCATAGCGCAATTTTTGTCTACGTGGCATAGCGGCAAGTAATTGATTGTTATCATTAGCAGAACTAGTTGCAGAAGTATTTATATCTTCATAATTTAACATTGGATCTGATGGGACCATATAATCCTGATGTTGATGATGTTGATGTTGATGATGATGTTGTTGTTGTTGCATTATATCATTATCCATTGGAGCTGAAGAAGGTACAATATATTCAGGCGCATTGAGTATACCAGTTATTGAAGTTGGAGTAGTTGGGCTAGCAGCACTAGAATGATCTTCTGTTTTATTATGACGAATAGATTTAGTTCTTTTTCTTATCATCCATTGTTGTGATGTTGGTGTGGGCTCACTTAAGCTTGATACTACAGAAGGCATATATTCTTCATTGAATACTTGATCAACTAAAGATCTTTTTTTGGCATGTTTCTTTAGAGGAGAAGATACAGATGAAATCACAGTTTGAGGCGGATAATCTGGTCTTTTTTGTAATAATGTGTTTTGTTGCCATGATAATTGACCTTGCTGAGGCATTGTAGTATTTGTAGAAGGAATATGTGCAAATACATCTGGCATAGATGCTCTTTCCTTGTCATTATTGTTGTTATAAACAGGATTCGGATAAAATGGCATCAGATTACCTAATGTATCTGTCTCTTCCAAGGAAAAGCGACGGAATTGTTCGGCTCCTTTGATTGATTGTTGTTGCGTTTGAAAGTACTCTACTTCAGCAGTTGTTGTAATGGCTGCCGAAGAAGAAGAGGATTCAGATGCAGTTACACCAAGTTCATTGCAAGTAAATAAAACTAGATGTTTATATAAATATAAAATGTACATATTATATAAAAAAAAGCATTTTACTTACAATTTATATCTGATTGATATTCTCCTCCTAGTTCTAATGGCCAATCATTAGACATGTGTTGATTAAGAGATAGGTTTTCTAATGGAATTGATGCTACAGCTTGAGGAAAACAATCAAATTCTGATTGGGTCATGTTGATTTTTTCATTGTTGCATAGATCTTGATGTGGTTGCTGTGGTCGTTGTGGTTGCGATTGTGCAAATGTTGGGAAAAATGTATCCATTGCATATGTAGTTTCTAAATCACAATTTGCATTTGGTGGAGGTCTTGCTGTTGCAGCATAAGAAGACATTATTATTATTATTATTATTATTAAAGAAAGAGAGGAGAGTGAGAGGAGGAGTGAGTGAGTGGGCGGAGAAGCGGGAGAAATGAGATGTAAATGTTAATAATACCAATGTAGTTGTTTTGGATCGATTATTGTAGTTAAAATTGACTTGTAATTTGCTGTAATATACTATATATACAAGAAAAAAATCAAGATACAAAAAAGAGAGAGAGAGAGAGAAAGAAAGAAAGAAAGAAGGGGACAGAAGGCAGGCAGATGTTAAGGACCCAAAAAAAACCATTAAAAAAGTTTAATTGATAAAGTAATGGTTATTAAACCCGGCAAGTGTGACTCTAGCATGCTGATTTTAGGAGACACGAGAAAAAAAGAATAGATCCAAATCGTGTTATCCTCATTATATCCTCAATGAAATTGTACTAGATATGTATCACCTGTTTGCATCTATGTTTTACTTGTGGATTTTGGACATGTAGAAAGAATAGCTCAAGCTTTTTACGTTGAAATTCTCCTTGTTTTTTCTTTGTTTGTATGCAGCCGAACGGCTGTCAAAATACCGAAATACTAACTTGAAGGATTTTTACTATAAGTTATACACTTGCTAAATACATTTGTATATAGTAAATCCAAAGACAATATATAATAGAGCATGTCTGTATTTTTTTAATCCATCTAAACTTTTTAATAATTGGGGTAAAATGCTCATCGATTAAATGGTATAACAAAGTTACGGTATTTCAATCGGTACGAAATTTTCTTGTGTTGCAACCGATAGAAATTATATAAACCAACAAAAGCATAATATTAAATGTGGGTGTTTTAATGTGTGTGTATGTACATTTTGTTACACATATAACTTAAAAATGTAAATATCTCACAAATAAAGAATAAAGTTATATTGATTTTTTTTTATTATTATTTATTTTCGTATTATACGGTTTCTACAACGGATCAAATGAATCAAGGAACGCTAAACGGAAAAAGAAAAAAAAAAAAAAAAAAAAAAAAAAAAAAAAAAAAAAAAAAGGTAGAAACGTGTAAACCACATGTATCAGTCAAATAGGAGACAAGAAAAAGGAGTGGAAGAAAAAAAGCTATATACAATTAGATTAATACGTTTGTAAATGTGTGCACAAAATATGCAGATTTAGCATGTACGCAGTAAAAATATATGATAATGGGTGTATTATTTAATGTAATAATTTTAATCCATGATATTTGATTCATATTTACTCTATTCAAGATATTAAAACATATACAATATCAAAAAAAAAAAAAAAAGTACACATACATTTGTAAAATGTATTTTATTATTTGTTACATTTATAGTGTAACACAAAAGCACAGACAAAAAGAAATGATCTATTCCCCCCGTCTTTCTGTAGAACCTCAACGTACGTCTTTCAAATGGTTGGTAATCAAATTATACCATTTTTTACCATCTAGTCGTTCGATTTCTTATTAACCTTTTCAAGTAAGTAACGAAAAGGGTGAAATGTGATATTAACAACCTTAAATCTAGGCCCTGAGACAATATATATGCATCTATTTTGAAAAAGAATATTCGGTTCGGCCCGTTTAACATTTATTACAACTGGAGTGCAGACAGTAAACCATAGAATTGGTGTAATATTTTTATCATCTTACAAAAAACAATTAAATAAAATATATAGTACACATACACATACACAAAAAAAAAGAGGGTTTTGGTAATTTTGTGTTTCCCAAAAAGCTTTTGTGATTACAAGTCTTTGAATGCGTGAACATTTGAACCGAAAGAAAAATATTATTTTTTACTAGGTTTTGATAGATTTTTTTTTTTTTACAGATTACAATCTTGATTTATCTTGTAAATCATAGAGTTATTTTTAAAAAGTAATAATAATAATAATAAATAATAGTATATATGTTACATTTGTACAAAAGGGAAAAAAAAAAATTTTTTTACAGGTCAAGGCATTTTGTATTCAATTCATGTGCAAAATCCATAACAAGTATCTTTCTATCTTGGCTTGAGCTATCATGGAAATGGCATTAGTATAATATAAATAAAGAATTGATTTGATTTATATACCTAATAATACGTTTTTTATCAAAATGTACATCAAAAATCCAACTTGTATGCCCGCTTTGAAAATTAAGTAAACACGCTCCAGAACTACAAGTATTTAAAATTAGAAATGTTCGACTCATCATGGGTCTTTGTATAACTTTACTTTATATCCCATACACGGATACTTTGATCGTAACTAGCACTGACGATCTTATTACCATCAAAGCGAAGGTTTCTCACAAGTCCAGTATGGCCTTGAAAAACACGCGTACATGCACCAGTCTGTTATTTTTTTTTTTTTAAGGTTAGAAAAGATTTAAGATTGTTATCCAACTTGTTTACCTCAGCATCCCATACACGGATTGTGTGGTCATTTGAGCCACTTACAATGGTTTTACCGTCATATTGTACACAAGCTAGACCATGTTTATGGCCAGCAAATTCGCGAATTAAATCACCAGTAGACACTTGCCATAATTTAATCAATGCATCACTAGAAGCTGATACGAGATAGTCTCCTTTCAATTGAATCGCATTCACAGGACCTTGATGGCCCATAATCATACGAATAGGTTGAAATGTACTACTGCTCCAAATACGAATGGAAGCGTCTTTTGAAGAACTAACAATATAGCGATTATCGAATGAAATATCAGATACACCAGAAGAATGACCCTATTGCAAGATTGATAAATATACATTTATATTATATAAAAAATAACTCTACTCACATGAAGACGACCTCGTATACGTTTAGTTTTCATATCCCATACAATAACAGTATGATCTGATGATCCGGAAATAATGACTTGATCATTGTATTGTAGACATAATACACTGCCCTGATGTCCTTCCAATGTATCAGTGCATTGATATAAATTTAAATCCCAAATTTTAATTGTACGATCTCTACTGCCAGTAATAATCTTTTCATCATCAAATTGTAAGCAATAAACACTATCTTGATGACCCAATAAATAATGAGAAGCTACTTTTCCAACATTCCATCGATGTTCTAATTGATATCTTTGTTTAAACCAGTAATACCAGCTTTGTTCTTCATCAGACAAGTAAATATTAGGTGGTATCTTTAGTTTCCAGTTAACTTCTGTCATTTTTAATTTCCAAATTTCATCTATATAAAATAAACGAGCCCACAAGCGCGATACTTTTGGAATGACAAGTAATGTGTCAAAATCTAGTAGTGATACGATAAATGTACATAATTCAGATGGTAATTTCTGTGTAAAATCTAGGATAATTTTTTGATCTAATGTTTCAGATTTTGTTTTCTGTTTGAGTATTTTATATCAATTACCTATTCTTTTTAATGGTTTTTTGTTGTGGTTGATTTCGGGTTCTAAACTATGGTAATAAACAACTCTTTTTCCTGGTGATGATCTTGGTTTAATTAATTTTCCAGCATGATTATATTTGAGTTGATGTCGAGGTTTTGGCTGATTTTCTACCATTTCAACCTCTCTACGGCTGTAATATGGAGGTGCAACTGGTATTCCACCATAGTTGTTGCTGCTGTTGTTACTGTTGTTGTTATTATTATTATTATTCATTAAATAGTAATGCGAGTATAAATAGTTGTGTGTATGTGGCTACGAACAAATACAAAAAGAAAAAAAAAAAAAAAAAAAAAAAAAAAAAAAAGGAAATAGAAAAGATGAAATTTATTATTTATATATCAAGATTGAAATTAAGGAGAGAAAGAAAAAAAAAAAAAAAAAAAAAAGTTAAAATCTCTTTTTCTCTCTTTCTAACGTCGAAAAAGAATGGATGTTTTTCAAAGAATCCAAAATGGGTAATTCACTATTTGATTAAGGCATCTACAAACAAACGTCACGTGTATGTAGACCAACAACATCAACATCTAACACTGGTATCCGTATGATAAAATGATGGCCCATGAGCATTTTCATCTAATAATAATAGCATTTCAATGGCAGCAAGCCTTGGAACCCTGAATGAATGAAAAATGAACCATACCATTGATTTATCAACCCCCCCCCTCCTAACAAATCTATCGTTTCTGAAACCCAAACAATCAAAGTATTTTAATCGTTATATACGTGTAACAAGTTGTGTAAAAAGATGTTGCTGTACCTTAATTCAAACCTGTTAATGATTTCATTTACTAAAAAGGTGTCCAATATTGAAAACATTCCAATTTACGATTGACATTTCGCACAGAGTAAATGGTGTGTTTAAAACGTAATTGCGTGTGTATTTTCTTAATTGTCAAATCTATCAAAATATACACAAATCAATGCATATAAATCTGCATATATAAATACCTTTAATTTAATAGTTAAACTTGTATAAATCTTTGCGCTTTGAATGCTCTCAGAGTAAAATCAAAGAGAGGTTACATCTTTTTATGTGCAACCTCATGAGGATTGCACATTGTACTACAATTTTTACAGAATAGTTATTGTCAACATCGTCATAAGAACCTTGAACGCTATAACTTGATAAAATAATGCCTATTAAAAGATGTGTTTGAGTTGAGATGGCAAAATCAAAAGAAAGAAATAAAAAGAATCGCATTTCATTAGATTACGTATAAAATGAAATTAGCATAAGCAATGTGCGTATCCTTTTATATATAAAAGTAAACAAAATGGTTGTTATTGTTATTAACTGTCAGTTGATGGCTTCATGTTACATCTATTACAGAACTGACAATCATTTACAATTATACTTGAAAAAAACCCGAATTTCAACATTATCTTGTTCTTTTTGAGGTAACGCTTTGGGTTCCTGTGCTACAATTCAGTATCAATGGGCACTTTAGTAAATCACGTCTTTCTACCCTTCAATTCTCAGCATTTTTCTGCAAGAAAGCCTCGGAAGCAAGTTTAATAAAAATAAGGGGGTTTTTTTTTTTATGTAATGGGGCTCATTTTTGTGTAAATGTGGAAATTACAAAATGAATTTTCTGAATAAATTGGCACAACAGTTATTATTATTTGGGGGGGGGGAATAATAATATATACAAGTAGCTATTTTTGGACTTGTATCAAAATATGGTACGTATCAAGATTTGGTTTGAATGATAAATATAACGGATTTGTGGGCTCATATATTTGAATGAAAACCTGTTTATGGTACCCCAAGTATTTATTCTTTGGCAAGTTGTTTATAACTGATATAATTGCTTAATTTTATAAATTAAATATAAAAACAGAGATGAACGCTAATAAATCTTCGGCTGAGAAACCGTTAGTTGTAAGCTAAGCTTGGAAATGGAAATGTTGCTATGTCTACTTGTTTTACAATATATCAAAATGATAAATTACATGCAGGCGACATGAAGTAGATGGACATTTTTCTTACTATAGTAGCCTTTGTTATTGAGTTTGTTTCTTTTAAGAACATATTCAAGTATTAAAAAATGGTCTTTTATATTTATTTTTTGTTGCAGAAGTTAAACAGCTATATTCCATAACCTCTAATTGCTTTTTTTATAATTGAAAAAAAATAATATTTACTTTATAAAACTACATCTTATTTGATTTTGCTACTCTCTATAATTGACGAACTTTATTGATTTTGATCCGATATGAAAGGCACAATATTTAGAATAAATATTGTCGCAAGAAAAAATGTATAATTTAATAAAGGAATTTGTTAAATTAAATCACACACAAAAACTGAAGATAATCTTTATCAATAATTTGTCCTATTTATATACAAATCCTATATTACATTTATCCGTTAGATCAATATTGGATCGATTATATCTTTCTGACATTCCATGTCAGATCAATCTATTTACATTAGTAACACAGTACATTTAAGTTGTGCTTATTTTATATAGCTAAGTCCAACAAGTGGATATGTCTCACATATCCTGTTTCCTGGATCTTACTTTAGAACAATAGGCTTTTCATTTCTATTCAACTTTTTTTTCGTTGAATGATACCAAAAAAAATAAAAATACATAACAATATATACCTGAGATGTTCAATTTCAATCCAAAAACGAGCATATGGAAGTATCCTATTTCTAGCAGGAGGAATAATTGTTTTAGTGCTAATGTTTCACATTTTTGCAGACAATTTACTGCTAAAAATTAAAAACTTTGAGCCTTCATATCTCTACAAAAAATTAAGCCATATTAGCACTTTTTAATATTAAAACTTACTTGTTTTAAAATGCTCTATAATTATTTTAGCGTGACAAAATTCTGAGCACTTTTATTTTTTTCATTTTTTTGGCATTTCTGTAGTAGATTTCAAAATATTGATTTTTCGTGGAGATATCCTCAAAAACGCGTACAACGAGATACCTTCGTTTCTACCCTCATCCTAAATTCTGAACTTGAAAAAAAATGACAAAAATCTTGTTTTCTCTACTAAAATAGCAGCTAAAAGGTTCAGCAATAGCTCGATCGATAGATAAATTTTTTTGCACGTTATTTCCATTACTTACATTCAGAATGTGGTTATAAAAAGCGATGTGTATCTTTAAAAACCTCCAAAACTCCAATCGCATCTTACGTGAAGTTTAGTATGAAATTTTTAACTAAATTTTGGTTAGATGGAAGTAGAATTCAAAACTGTGCAAAAAAAATCTAATTCACTCGGTCTACTTGCTTTTCATTTCATGGGCTATTAAACGAATTTGTTTTTTGAATTATTTTCTGATCGATTTTGGAGGTCAGTTATCATAGTTTTAAGCTATAATATACTATAAACTAGTATTTTGATTATCTTGATAAAAAATCAATATTTTCCGCTGAGACAAAAAATGCAGAGTAGCTTTTAATGGGATCTATCTTGCGAATACAAAAAATAAACACCTTATTTTGGTGCCTAATTTTTTACAATCAATTTTTCGGGCCAATTTTCGTCAAATTTATGCCAGTGCTCTTACAGTCAAATATTAACTCTTATATTTTTAGACAGATATCAATGACTCATAGAAGGAGATACATTTTTTTTTTGAAAATTTAACATAATTTGACTAATATTGGGCAAAAAATCCGAAAACCATCTGAAAACTATCGGAAATCTACTTTTTACAACCGTAAAAAATCGAAAACAAAAACCGTATCTCAGCAACGAATTCTGATTAGTCTGATCCTAATAACTTCCAACTTTACTTGAGTAGGGACTAGGTACACACCTTTTACATGGTGATCTCAAAATGCAACTTCCATAACCTACTGTTTGTGGAGAAAATTATTGCCAAATTGCGCCTATACTGTAGCTTACCGGGCACTACTTTTATTATAAAAAACGAGTTAAAAACACAGTCTCCATAAATACTGGTCCAAGCAAGCTTCCACTCTTTACATATCCAACACAAAGGAGGACTAATCGTCCACTAGATCGACTATAATTTTTTTGCGTTAAAATAAAAACGTATTATACAAAATGTATGAATCTGTGCGTTCCTGTGTGTATATGTGTGTGAGTATTATCTAGCTTTTCTGGTCTATCTTTAGGTCTTCCGCTATCTATTTTCTTGTCTTCCAATCTATATGTCGAAATTTTTTGGTCATTTTTGCCCCATCTTTGAGCAGGGCACGGAGTTATCTGATCCTATTATATATTATTATACCTTAATTCCTATATCGTCGGCTTGTTGTATTGGTTTTTTAACTGACTTCTCAGGCGGTTTACGGACAAAGTATATGCCGAAGCTTGTCACTATTTCAATACGGTACACTTCCTCATTTACCTCCATTTCCACTACTACTGCTATTGCCATCGTTTTATTATTAATTGTTCTTTTTGTATGAGTTGTAAAGGATATAATGAGAGACTAAATCAATAATATAAGGTTTGGTGAATTTCGTGAATGATTTGTGTTACTTCTGAAATAGGATCTGGTGGAAGTATAATATAGTTTGTGGAGATTAAGGTTGTTGTAATGATTTACATTACATGATGTTTCAACAATAATTGCATGAATTAGCTTCAGTTGCATAATTCATATAAATATGTAAATGTTAAATCAGATATTGAACATTAGCGAAAATATCTGTTTTCTTCCTTCATTAATAACTTTAATCAAATAGACTTATTATCACAACCATAACCGATCTATTACTTAATACTAATTGTCAAATATTAATCACACTTAATACATAGTAAGTATTGACCAAAGTAATAGTCAACTACAATTAGTAACACCAACAACGTCCATCTCTAGTACTTCTTTCTTAATAGACTCAATCTATTACAAGATAATAATAATTTATTTTAAGAAAAAACTGGAGAGTTGCTGTTCGATTTGCAACATCATTATTATTGTATAACAAAATTATTGTTACAATTGAGATTGTAGTAAAGTGAATATGAAATAAAAAATAAGAGAATAGAGTATAGCCAATGCAGTTAAATCTATTAAACGAGCACCAGATTTTAAGTTGTCCAACTATAATAAATGTTTTATATAAATATATAAAACGAAATGAATAAAGAAAAATAAAAAATGTACAATGAAATATATATAAAATAGTTCAAGGGATCTTATAAAATAGTAAACGTAAAGTAAAGAATATCAAAAATGATATGAAGAATAGTATATAATCAAAATATAGGTAAGAAATAACATATCTTTATTAATTGTTCTTTTTAAATGTTGTTATTTATACTAATGTTTGTTTGTTAGAACATTCTTGATGTTGATAATGTTATTTGAATTTGATAATAGAATGTCTTTATTGACATCTAAAGAAAAAGTTGAGTTTGCAGATTGTAATGATATGAGATGTGGTTACATCCGTATATTTCCATGAATATGTGTTGATTTATAATCACTGGGTAAAGATTTGGAAAGACTAGGCAAAGATTTTAGATATTGATCCTGTCAATATTCGGTTATATTGTATTTATGGTAATTGAATCTGTTGTTCTTTTTGTATGAGTTGTAAAATAATACAATGGGAGATTAAATCAATAGTATACAAGGAGTTTAGTGAATTTCGTGTATGATTTGTGTTACTTCTGAACTAGAATCTGGAAGTATAATATAATTTTTGGGGATCAAGATTGTTTGTTTATTTTTGATTGATAGTAATTTATTTAAGAAAAAAAAAGAATTGCTGTTCGATTTGCAACAGTGTTACGAGCGGTAACTAGTGAAAGTGATAAAGTAATAAGAGAAAGTAGGATTGAAAGTAAATAAAATAGATATTTCCAGAGCAGTAATGTCTATTCAATGAGCACCAGGTTTATAGTTGTCCAACTAGTAAGTAAATGTTTTATATAAATGTATATAAAACGAAAGATGTAAATGTGGAAAAGGTACAATGAACTTCTAACGACAGTTCAAGGGATCTAGTATATAATGTAATGTAATATAAAAGGATAAAAGACAATTGAGCTCCTAACTAATAGAATAGCGAGCAATTTAGATATGATATAAAGTATGTAAGATATAAGACGATCTTTATTTGGTTGAAGTCTATAGCTTCCTTTTTATAATAATTGTATAATTTCTAATTGTTTCTAATAATTTCTATGTCTAGGTAGATAATATGTTCGAGATCAATCTTTAACTGATCTCCTTCCAATAATTGGGGCAAAATAAGAGTAATTGTGAGTCATGGCAAGATCAAATGGTTGTCGTATCTTGAATGCAGGGATTATATAATAAATTTATGGATTAAAGAGAGTCGAGTCTCCAGAAGTTTGATTAAAAAGGAATCTTTATGAATATATGGGTGTTGTTACAAAGCCTTCGTGCTTTGAATTTGTGTTTGATTTTACTTTTGACAGATTGTGACAGATTTGGAAAGATGAGTTCAAGGGTAACAAAAAAAAAGAGTTTATTCAAATAATAAATGTTCGATTTGTAACATATTCCCCCACTAGATGAAATGATCGACCCGATCATTCCTTAAACATTCTTCAAATGTTTGTGCGCGAAGGCAACAGCGTCCGATTTCTTTTTGAAGAATTGAGATATATATTTTTTTTCTTCATTATGTATTCTTCAGGGTCAGATATTTGCTTTATGTGATTGAGGTCCTTGATTAGTTCAGGCAAAACTATTTGATTTAGATTTTTCTTTCTTATGTCTTCGTAGTAGGCGAGTCTACCTTTTGCGTGTAAAATTACAGCTATAGCTTCTTTTATCTGGTTACTAATTTTGTTTTGTTGTTGCTGCTGGCGTTTGGCCACACCTCGAATTTGGATGGGCGTTTGTTGTTTCACCTTTTTGTCTCTGACAACTTCTTCGTCCAAGTCGTCCAAGTCGTCCAAGTTTAAGTCGGATGGTTTTTCTTTCATGATTTGAGGAGCGAGTTGGAGGCAGGTAGTATTCTTGAGTGAAATGTATTTTATTTGTATAAAATAATTTTTTTGGTGTTTATATATATATTTTTTTTTTTTTTTTTTTTTTTTTTTTTTTTTTTTTTTTTTTTGAAGATCGGTCGAGATTTATCAATGTGCTTTGATGTTGAATTCTAGGTCCCAATTCACTGCTGGTTTCAAATGAGCTTTGAGTCGGTTCCCGTGTACTAAATGTAACTTGGGGTCATCTGGGTTGGAGATGTTCTTGATTATATAGGATCCTTTCTTATGTTTTTCATGGATACAAAAGATATCTTCGTACCATCGAATGTCTATTTTTGCACTCCAAGAGGTAGATATGTTATCTCGATAAAGTTTGACCGTGTCACCGATATTGAAAGAGGGTTTCCACTCCTTTTTAGGATGATACATTTTCTTCTCTAGGCGTTCTATTTGTAATTTCTGAGATTTTTGTATTTTCTTCAAAGCCAGTTCTCGTACATTATTTAAGTGAACTATTTGAACCGTGGTTCTGACAATTAATTGGAGTTCGAAGCTTGGATCTTTGACATCCAAAGGTCTCAAAGACATATCGAAGTGTGTCTCAGGTTCATATCCATATAGTAGAAAGAAGGGGGATAGTCCAGTTGTAGCTTGTTTTATTGAGCGGTAAGCAAATGCTGTAGCAGGGAGGTATTGGTCCCAATTTTTCTTTTCTTCTTTCGAACGCTTTTTCAGGCAAGAATCAAGTGTTCGATTAAATCTTTCGATTAATCCTTGACTTTGTGAATGATACGGAGAGATGGTTTTATGAATGATGCCGAAATTTCTGCACACTAAATTGACTAATTCAGAGATCATTGGTCGTCCATTGTCAGTGATAATTATTCTAACGCAACCATGGCGAGTAATTATTTTTTCATATATAAAAGCGGCTATTTCAGAGGCGGTTTGTTGCTTTAAAGCACGAACTTCAACATACTTAGTTAAGTAATCTATGGCTGCTATCACATATCGATGACCAGATTGAGATGGACTGACATGTTTAATATCCAATCCTATCTGAGCAAAAGGCTTAATAGGCACTGGAACAGGATATGCTTTCTCATTGATAAATTTTGGTCCATGTAGCTGACACTTAGGACACTCTTTATACATTTTATATATATCTTTATTTATATTTGGCCAATAATATTTTTGATATATTCTGTTTAAAGTATTTGCATAGGCAAAGTGTCCTCCGAGTGGATGAAAATGATATTGAAGAAAGGCTTCTTTTGCTTGTTCTTGGTTGAGTACCTTTTTTAGACAATGCATTTCAGTTGGTTGTAGCATGTATAAGGAATCTTTGTATATAGTATATTTGTGTATATTCTTTTCGATGTATTCTTTATCTTTTGAGCTAGTCTCCTCAGAGAAAGACGCAGATTTTAGGTAGTGTGTGATGTTATTAATTGTGTCTTGATTCATATTTGTTGTTTTAAAGGGGGGTTTTGAGTTTGTTGTTTTTATGTTTTTTAAAATTATTTATTGTTTTTGGTTTATAAAAATTTTCTATATGTTTTTCCTTGTCTTTTATGCACTGGTTTTGAGTTATGTTTTTGAATTGTTGAATGGTTTTTGTTGAATGTTTTTGTGATTGTTTTTAGAGTTGATTTTTGTTACTTAAATTCAGCTTTTATTGTCTATTCAGATCTTTGGACAGTAGTTTATCGTCTTGTTTAATCTGGACCTTGATTAGCTTTTAGGGTCATTCCACTTTCTGGACCATTTATACAGAGTTTATAAAATATAGTGTCATACAGTACAGTGATTTGGACATTTCGTCTTTTACCGTCATAAGCTACTTAGTAGTTTGGACCTGCACATGAGTTTATCAAAATAAAGTCTTTCAGTAGCATGATATTGGACTATATGGGAGTTACAGTTTATCGTCGTAAAATCTTTGGACGTAGTTTTTGAGAGATGTTTATTGGTGTAGTGCCACGCCAAAATCCGAGGCACCCTTTTGAATTAGCAAGGTTTTGAGTCACTATGTAATCCTCATGTACGACTATGCAGAGTTTATGGTCAATTGACTAGTTGTCATTCAGCTTTTTGGACAACCAACGAGCAGAGTTTATGTAGTATAGATGTCTTCGGCTGTATTGGACATTTTAAACCAGAGTTTACCGTCTTGCAGGGAATTGGACTGACATGTCTTGATTTAATAACCTAAACGACTTAGAAAATCGGCGGCTTCATTGACTTTGCCTTTTCTATATATAATTTTAAAGTTATATTCAGACAGTATTTCGATCCATCTTGCAAGAATTCCTGTAGGTTGTTTTGTTTTAAGTAACCCCGAGAGAGAGGAGTGATCAGAAATGATAGTGATCTGAAATTGTGATCCCAGAAGGTAAGGGCGATAAAGTTGTACAGACCATACAACAGCTAACAACTCTAATTTTGAGATTCCATAATTCTTTTCGCTATTTCTTAGCGATCTAGAAGAGAATATAATAGGATATTCGTGTCCCTCCTCGGTCCGCTGGGTGAGGATTGCCCCCAATCCTAAGATTGACGCATCACATATAACTTCAAAAGGTTTCGAAAAATCAGGTTTTCTTAAAATTGGGTAGCTTGTTAATTTCTCTTTTAATGTATAGAAGGCTTTTGTAGCTTCATCATTCCAAGGAATTTGTTTGGTGGTTTGTAATTGTTTATGTAACGGTCTAGCAATACGAGCAAATCCATTAATAAATCGTCTGTAGTAAGAGGCTAAACCTAGGAAACTTCGTACTTGTTTTACAGTCGTAGGTAAAGCGAAATCCTTAACCTTTTCGATAGTGGCAGGGTTCGGTTTAATCGAGTTCCTGGTTACTATGTATCCAAGAAATAAAATTTCTTCTTTAAAGAAATGACATTTACCGGGATTCAAAACAATTCCATGTTGACTCATTCGAGTGAAAGTAGCTGCCAAGTCGATCAAATGTTGTCTTGGGTCCTTTGAATTACTATACGTAGTGACATCGTCCAAGTACAACACTATTATCCTATTGATAAGGCCATCAAAGCAACGTTGCATTATGTCCGCAAAGGCTCCTGGGCTGCTGGCAATTCCTTGTGCTAATTTCCTGAAGTAGAAAGCTCCGACGGAACACACTATAGTGGTGAGAGGTTTTGACTGTTCCGAAATATTTGCCTGAAAAAATCCTGATCTCAGATCGAAGCAACTCATCCAATGTGCTTCGCTAAGTTGATCCAGCAACTCGTCAATGTTTGTTAAAGGATAATTCATCGGTTCGCTTTGAGAATTTAAATATCGGAAATCTGCTACGATACGGTAAGTCCCGTCTTTCTTTCTTAACATGATTATCGGGGAGGCCCATTCGGAATACCCTGCTTTTTCGATAATTCCTAATCGTAGTAACTTGTCGATTTCTTTTTGTAAACTTTCTGTTTCTAATCGAGAAAGTCTGTACGGTTTTACTCTCTTAGGCACAGCGTTGGGCTTCAGTCGGATTACATGTTCGCCTACGTCAATGTTTCCTATTTTATCATTGTCCCAATCGAAAATATGATCAAATTGATGGATTAAACTCAAGAAAGCTATTTTTAAATCACTTGGTACATTAGAAATGTCAATTTTCTCTTTAATTTTATCTTCGTATTCTTCATGATTAAAATCTTCGTGTATTTCTTGACTACATAGTTCATTCGATAATTCTTCAATATTGAGATTCCCCATTTTATAGGCTTTAAATTCCTCTACATCGCTCATATATATAACTTCCAGATCAGCTATAACGTCGTCTGGTTCGAGTACTAGGGTCTTATCAGTGTCATTTACAAGTACCAGTTGCACTTTATCTTGACATTGAACAATGTATGAAGTAGAGTCAGTCCAGTTGTCATCTCCTTTATTGAAATGAGGGTTCGTAATATCACCTATGACATGATATTTCGGGTTTTTAGTCAATTTGTCTTGCTTTAACAGATGGCGCAAACTAATATTGTAGGTACGTTCTGATCTAGGAGTTATGTAAAAATAATTGTCTAGTACAGTTATGTCGAAGTTGTCCGTTTCAGGGTTGATATTCAATCTTAATTGGCCAAATCTAGATTCGTCGTCGAACTCATTATATTCGTCCTCCAGCATCAATAACATTTCAGATTCTGAATCTGACGGCTCAATAGCTAAGTCATCGTCTTCGCTGTCATCGTCGTCTTCGTCGCCATTAATTTCCTCTTCATCCTCAGAAGAGTCATTTTGATCAGAAGTCTCAAGAATTAGATTTGGTGCAATGACATTGTTATTGGTATTTCCATCGAAAGTATATTTCAACTGAGAAGATTTAATACGCGGATTAGGATTAGATCTAGTGTATGAAAATGTATTCCTTGCTCTCAATCCTTTATAATCGACCTTAATAACTTTTTCTTCCAGATTAAGTTTCGCCTTTGCTCTTTTCATCCAATTGTTACCAACAATTAGATTTGCAGGGCATATAGGTAAGACTTCGATGGATCCCGGAATTATAATGTTACCCCCTAAATTTAGAGGTACATCATATACAATTCCTAAAGATGCTTGCTTGGTTCCGTTTCCTAGAGTAAAAACCGATGTCGATGGAGAATCTATAGATAAAGACAATTTATCTGCTAAATCTTTAGACATACAAGTCTTAGCGGAGCCAGTATCTAACATTGTTTTTACTTTAATCTCATTAATGTAGAAGTCAGTATAAATAGCCGTAGTGTCAATATCGTCATCTTCGAAGAAGTTCAAAGATAAATTTTGTCGAGGTTTTGCTGTAGATACTTTAATAGCTCTAATTAAATCCCTTTTCACCGTTGGTGCAACAATTAATAAATCTTTCATTTTAATATCAGCATTTTGATCCAAGATATGCCCGACGTTATATGAGATTCTTGATGATAACGGTTCAGAAGGTCTTTTAATAGATTTCGTGTTACTATCAGTAAGGGTTTGATGAGGGAGTTTCGGTGCAAAAGGTTGTGTTAATACCACAGGTTGGGGTTCGTCAAGGTGTTCAAAATTGACGATAGGTTTCTCGGTTTCCATAGGAGAATCCATTATATGTATATTTTTTTGTTGTTTTAATGTTGGTTTTGTTACTTTTTTTTGAGATTTATCTTTAGTGAGTATAGGAGCTTTGGACACTTCCGGTGGTCTAGAAATTCTGGCCGCATTAAGGTCTAGGGTCTCGAGAGTGTTCAAAGTGGGGTAAATGGATTTTTGTTGGTTTATAGGCAATTGACCATTAAGATTGTTTGTATCAACAATTGCCTCATTTAGTTTTTTGACACGTTGTTATCCTTTATATAATTATTACGCTTTGAATTATAGCCGGATTGAGGGAAACCTCGATTATCACCTTGACCTTGTCCACTTGTATTTGGATTAATATTGGAATTTTGTCTAATTTGATTGTCTTGAGGAGGTGGACCACCATCATTCATAGGACGAGCAGGGCCATAATTATTGTGTTGATAATTAAGCTGATCTCTGTTGTTATACCCTTGGTAACCATTATTGTTTTGATAGTAGTTTGATTGTTGAGGATATTTAGAGTTCATATTATAATCATTGTTTTTGTTATAGCGTGGTTGATACTTAGGACGAACATTGTAATTTTGTCCTTGATCTTGGTCAGGATAGTTATTAAACTCATCATTTTCATAATAATTTCTACGATTACTTCTATATGGCTTACGGGCATAAACTCTCTCATTATTCGTCTCCTGAATAATGTTCTTGATGAGAGACTTAAATTCGTTATCGGATAGGAGCGACTTCACAGTATTGTTACGTATGGCGTTCATGTCAATTTGACCGTTATCATCAGTGTGAGGTATCAATGAATGCAACTCTAATGCCTCCATCCTAGCAGTAATGCTAGCAATGGTCGGGGACATTGCATCCACATACGCCTCATTAGCTGATTTTGAGTTATTAACTTCAACGCCTTTCGCAATAACCGTGTTCTCACTTTTTACCCTTATGGGATTCAAGTTTTTACCGTTATTACCATTGAAATGACCTGTACGAGCATAATTAAAAGGATTGTCCACCAAAGAAATAGTTTTCAATGAATGAGCATTCCACCAAGCATTTGAATGTTTGATCCAGTCTTGAAAAGAGATAGCAGATTGTTCCTTACAAAAGATCTTGATGGAGTTAGCGAGACCTGCTCTGAAACGAGAGTAAATGAACTTTTCGTCGGTGATATTAGCCAAATCAGCAGCCTCGTATAATCGAGACAAAAATTCACTTGGAGATTCTTGTTGCACTTGATGCATTTCTTCAAACGCACTTTGATAACATTCAATAATTGATTCAGAGATAAAGTGTTCTTGAAGAGCAACAATAGCTTCTTGGTAAGCTATTTTAGAGAGGGTAATATTTCTTTCCTTCAACAAATTGTCGAAGAAAACAGCAGCGACCCGGCGAAGTTGAGCATGCAAAATTGCAACCTTACGAGAGTCTTGAGTGATACCATTCATAGCGAAAAACGATTCCAGTAAATGAAGGAAGTGGCGGAAATCTTCTCCTTCGAAACCATAAAATTCAACAATTTTAGGTTTACTTACGCTAGCCCAGCGGTTAGAATCTTGGTTGCTTGTGGCCAACACAGCGTTTTCGGTAGTAGAGATAGTGGACATGTTAGAGATACAGATGTCTTGATAGTTTCTTGATAAAATAGATTAGGATACCCTGTTAATGAGCACCACGTGTTACGAGCGGTAACTAGTGAAAGTGATAAAGTAATAAGAGAAAGTAGGATTGAAAGTAAATAAAATAGATATTTCCAGAGCAGTAATGTCTATTCAATGAGCACCAGGTTTATAGTTGTCCAACTAGTAAGTAAATGTTTTATATAAATGTATATAAAACGAAAGATGTAAATGTGGAAAAGGTACAATGAACTTCTAACGACAGTTCAAGGGATCTAGTATATAATGTAATGTAATATAAAAGGATAAAAGACAATTGAGCTCCTAACTAATAGAATAGCGAGCAATTTAGATATGATATAAAGTATGTAAGATATAAGACGATCTTTATTTGGTTGAAGTCTATAGCTTCCTTTTTATAATAATTGTATAATTTCTAATTGTTTCTAATAATTTCTATGTCTAGGTAGATAATATGTTCGAGATCAATCTTTAACTGATCTCCTTCCAATAATTGGGGCAAAATAAGAGTAATTGTGAGTCATGGCAAGATCAAATGGTTGTCGTATCTTGAATGCAGGGATTATATAATAAATTTATGGATTAAAGAGAGTCGAGTCTCCAGAAGTTTGATTAAAAAGGAATCTTTATGAATATATGGGTGTTGTTACAAAGCCTTCGTGCTTTGAATTTGTGTTTGATTTTACTTTTGACAGATTGTGACAGATTTGGAAAGATGAGTTCAAGGGTAACAAAAAAAAAAGAGTTTATTCAAATAATAAATGTTCGATTTGTAACAACAGTATTAAAACTTCTACGGCAAGTTATTGATTGATTTTTTCCAGAATAAAGCTACAAACACTTCCTTTGCGCAATTGAAAAAAAATTGCGCGGTCGGGGAATCGAACCCCGGCCCTTCGCGTGGCAGGCGAAGATTATACCACTTAACCAACCGCGCATTTCATGTTTTTGTCAAGTGTTATTCTTAATAAATAGTAATAATAAATATATTAATCACTGCAACTAAAGTCCGTATTACCTCGTTTTCCTTGCAGGTAATAAGTCCATATTTTTTTTTAGTGAAAGAAAATTATGTAAGCAATGAAAAAATTAGAAAACATTGTAATATAATGGCAATATTTTCAAAATGAGCAAATAAAAAAAGGTTTAAGAATAAAGAGAGCCTGTAGAAAGCGTAAAATGTTGAATAAAACGTTGGAGTATGCATGTAATATGCGAGTTCCATCACCATAATATGAGCGTATTACTACACCGTATTCCACTGTAAAGTAATATGTTCGTATTACCATTTACTGAATACGGAGGTAATATGTTCGTTTTACCATGCGTATTCCCTGCGTATTCAGCGAGAATTAGTTGCAGTGTAAGCTCACGTGATATATATCACGTGCATTCCGACCTGTTCGGTTCGATAGATCTGTTCGGTTCGATAGATCTGTTCGGTATTTAGTCATTACTAGTTATGAGTATACTACATTTATTAATAGTTGTTCCTTACAGACTAAACATATAAAACATAACTAAAATACCTAATAGCCTTCGGCTAAAGATATATACCAGTTATGAAAGTTTTGATATATGCGTATTTATTGATGTGTAAACCTATTGGATAAACTTTCTATAAAAGGAAACTGTCTTTTAAATGGTTATACCTACTATTTGGATTGAATTAGTGGTTATTGTGATTATAATTGTGTATGTTTAGACTGGAATTACATTATTATATTGAAGGTGTATTGTTTGAAGTTTGGAAGCAATTGATTCAGTGGGATCATGGAATTAAGTGGTGTTTAACCTCTTCAGAAATTTTCACACAAGATCTAGTGATGGGATTTGGATTCTCTCAACGGCTTTGAATTTGTCATCATTCATTCTATTAGTCTGTATTTTTATTGGAAACTGGAAATGGTTTACTTGGAGTTTTATGAAGTTTTCAAGATAGAATAACCAAAAGGTGTATTTAAACAGCGACCGGGTATGCGGGATTTCAATTTGGTTCCAGTTTGGCGATGTTTGCGCTGGTAATTGAACGAACATTTGGATGAATCGAGGTTTGGAAGATGTTCTGTGAATGGATTCAATTAATGGCTAGTTTGTCGTGGGTATGAATTTGCATTTGATTGTCATCTGGGTACTCGTTATTGTTGAATTCATTGTTTGGGGTTGGTTTGATATGGTATTGCTGAATTTTAAGGGGTAATTGCCATTGTTGGTTTGAAAGAATAATGGATTACTCTGGTCAATGCATGAGAAGATCAGCTAATACTAATTTGAGAAGAACAAGACAATGGATTTACGTTCAGTTTGTACGGGTCAACTTATTTTTAACCTTGTTTGCATCAACTTTACTCGGGATCAGTTGGTTATTTTGGGAAATCATTGTTACGTCAGGAGATTATACCAATCTCAAAGCTAAAATATGTACTAAATCATTTAATAAAAATAAAGGAAAACTGTTATAAAATGAAAGAGCACACTAAAACTAAAGAACTTTATTATAAGATCGAACCATCTTCTTTTATATTCACATTCTCTAATTATATGACTAGTCTAAAAGGAGTCTAATTATATGTATATATATCCAATCAAGTCTAGGTGACACACACTAGTTCCACATTTCTGTATAAACGGAGCTTCATAACGTAATACACAGAGATGTAGAACTTAACATATCAAACTGTGTCGTAATCTTAACCAACAACAAGGAATGCACCCAGATCTGTGGATGCAACAATCATTATTGTTACTCAATTTAAAGGGTAACTAAGGGCTTCAAGTACAGGGCAATAGTATATTTCAATGATGGATAATTATTTAAATTTAGCATTATTACTATAAATATTGTTTTAATTCTGACAGTTCAATTAACTTAATCTTATTTTTAATCATAACTGGATAACTACTTAGTTGTTAAGTACCTATTTGACACGAATTCCTGAAGAAAGAATACATTTATCTCATAATTACTGGAAATAGTTCTTACAGTCTTGCTATTTCATTCCGAAAATTAATTATATCTTGTCTACCGACTTATTAATTTTATAACGAAGGTAATTATTAAAGAGATATCTGCATTTATCAGTTGGTCCTGGCTTCAATGATGGCTAATTCCTCATTCTTGATATATCATAAGTTTACCCAGATGTAGAAATCCAGGAACAACTATCGAAATCCAACATGTCATGACATTTAGTAACTCATACTAAATGTCATACATAACCACTAGCATTAACAGCGGCTATCAGGAACATTCAGGAACAATCCGTAGCAATGAAACATAAGCAATCCTACATCTTATTCAAATGATACAATCACAGATTCCCAATTCCACAGATTCCATTGTATATGATTTGGGAACAAATCATATCAAGTACCTCAATACCCGGCAATTCATTAATAATATTGATAATCATATAACCACTTAGAAAACATATAAATACGAAGCATCAATGAATTAATAAAATGTATCTTTTAGCAGAGTATTTCTATATTAGTATCTTTTGATATAACAATTCTCACTGAAGATAATTAATATGGCTTTAAAAAGAAAGCATGGAACGAATGATGCTGCTCATATCAGCATTTTAAAGGAGCCTAAAGCCTTCAACAGAGAAAATAAAGAGCAAGCTGCCGTTTGGTTATCAAGGATAAATCTCCTCAAGAATAATGCAGTGACTAACTACAAGGAAATGTTGCTAACTGTAGAAGAAAACCTGATCATGAGAGCGGAAATCTGGTGGCATGTTGTGGGCTCTAAGGCTGATAGTAATTGTTTCATAATTTGAATGATGCAGACATGGCCAGCTTAAAATTGAGAAACTGCATTTGAAATGAAAATAAGTCAAGAAAATACTAAGGTATTGCAATAATGGTGATTAAGTAAAGTCTACTTTATTTTTCATTCTCTACCAGGATATCTAGGTTTTAGATCGCTGTAATGACTTTTTTATTTTTTTATAAATTTTGTGAGAGCTCTTTTTCTGTTATAAAAATCTATGAAGGGATGACAGGTATGCAAAGCTAAAACCATAGGATAGTACTCATTAGTATCTATGCAACAAATTTTACCTCGTCAAAAAATATTGATTTTTGATCGAGAAAATTGAGATTGAAGGATTGATTTTTGGTGATACAAAAAAGGATCCATTGTGGACGAGGATATACAAGGAAAAGTTTTTGGTTTTACAAAAAAAAGATTAAAAAAATGTATATCCCCACGAAAAATAAGGCTACAGCTACGTATAAATACTCATTCTGTAGATAATTTTGTTGCGCATAATGTGAAAATAATATATTTTAGGGTTGCATTTGAACGAAGGGTACTTTTTGATCAAAAACCATTAAAATTTGATATTAAATTTACTAGAGATTTTATGAGAAAAACATTTTCAAAACCTACACAGATCGATTCAGAATTAAAAACTAAACCCAAGGTATTTAATACGCTATTCCAACTTACTATGCATTTCTGTGAGCAATTAAACATACAAGGTTTTTTTTGGATTTTTTTAGATTTTTTTTCCATTTGAACACTTTTTTGAATTGAAGCTCAGTTACATGTGCATATCTGATTATACAATTTTATATGGTGATATTCAAAATTGGAGCGTTTTCCCATTTCAATAGATAATCAGGAAATGAAAAATGTAGGGCTATATTTGAGATGCTATCGAATCTTGCCAAAAGAGCTATTTCTATTCATTATGATTTCTCAGCGAGTACAAGGGCTTCAAATGTGAAACACTTGCTTTTACCCCGCTTAAAATCTCAACGTAGTAAGATAATAAATATCTCCAGATTTTAATAATAAGCTTGCAAAAAAAGGTTTCTATGCTAACACTACAGCCGAACTATGCTTCCCATGAGCATAATGATCTGCACAGACGGGCAGAATAAATTTTTTTGTGCAGATCAGGCAGCCCAGATGAGCAGAGCAATGAGATCAAAGTTTTTAGTCAATTATTAAAGTATATCAGTCATAATATAATTAATAATGAAGACAATTTGAATGGTTTAAAACAGATGTGGGTTACTTTAATTTAACAGAATTGCCTTATTGTTGACGAGCGAGATATACGTATTTATTTGAAATTTGGGGGTTGAAAGAGTTTTGCCATGTTCTTCTTTCGGGGACCAAATGGGAACAACGACAACAACCTATTTGGTAACACTAAAAGTATTTATGTCTTTGTAAATTTCTGTTTGTAACACACAGAATCTTTTTTCTTCCCTAATCTTTCGTCAGCTCTTTTATTTACGTTTAAAACTACAACAAAAAGACTAATATTTTTTTATAAACTGAAATCAAGTAGCAGGTACAAGTACATGTTTTTCCTATTGTTTATTTAGAAATAAATTATTAACTATTAATGTTAGGGTATATTATAATATCTTTCTCGAGCAAAAAGAGCGTTCAGGACTTAAACATTTTGTTCCATTATCTACGTTATAATCAATGCTTTTTTTAGTCTAAAATCGATATCTACCTAGAGAAAAACTAGTGATTATAAAAGTATGTTTATTATTAACTTAATTTAAATAAATGAATAAACTCATCTTAGTCTATTTAGTTTCTAAAAAGCATTTATTTCTATTTATTGGCCAACAGCTAAGAAGAGGAAAACAAGAGGTTGTCTTGTACAGTATATCACTACCAACTATCAAAGGTATACCATAATTATTAGTTATTAGCTTGTTATTAATAATTGATTTTATTAATAAATCAATTTTTATAGGTCAAGAGTAAGTTTGTTCTGGTAAAGCATTAAATAAATTGGTTTGGGACAAAGAGAGTAAAAAGGTGACAATAGGTTCCAGTGATGACCATGTTTATGTTTATGATGTTGAAGGGGTAGGACTAAAACTTAATATAAATCACCTCTAGCAGCGCATTAATTATCAAGTAAGACTATATTATTATCAAATAAACTACCACACCATATTAACATGTATAAAGATTTACAGTAATAAGAAGCTTGAAACAAGTGGTATAGCATTGTAAATTCTTGAAAAAGTTCTCCAATATTATAGAATCTCTTATTTTTAAGACTTACAAAGCTTATAAGCGGAATACTAATTTAGAAAATTATTTTTGTCCAGGTCATCAATTTTGACATTTTTTAATTTTTTTTTCTGGTTTTGCAAATTTAGAGTTAATTATACTACCAATTATAAAAACAAAAAATATACACATATACAGCATTTAACGCTCTATTTGCTCAATAAAAAATAAAAAACATTTTTATTGCAAAATATTACATGCAAATCCTTTAGCCAAAATTCCGTTTTTGGGGCAAAAGTAGGATTGGCAACGAGTCGAGCTGGCTCGATAAAATTTGATCGAGTTTTACTCGAGTCGAGTTTTTCAGTCTCCTGAAACTCGAGAGCTCGAGGAAGGCTCGAACAAAACTCGGCAACTCGAGAAAAACTCGACAACTCGAGAAAAACTCGACAACTCGAGAAAGACTCGACAACTCGCATAAAGCTCGACAACTCGAGCAAAACTCGACAACTCGAGTTAAACTCGACAACTCGAGAATAACTCGACAACTCGCATAAAGCTCGATTAAACTCGCATGAAATGCTCAATAAAACCCCCTTGAGATCAAAAACTAGTAAACGAATTATGCTTCATAAAATGTACCTTCAAATTGTTTTTTGTTGTATTATATATTTTTTATTAGTCAAAATATTTGTGTTTAAAAAAGAAAAACACCATCAATCAATTATTATTTATATAAAAAGAAAAAAAAAACTATGAATCAATTATAAAATAAAATCAGTTAGGCAGTAGCTCTCTTTCCCATTTTTTCAAAAGGACAAGCTTTTCCCCCAATTCTGGGTCTAATCTTGGTCTTTGATTATTTATACTTCTTTTTGCAACTGAAAACAGTCTTTCGGAGGCAACGCTGGTTGATGGAATGGCTAAGTAAATGCTGGCGTATTCAGACAAATAGGGGAATGCATTTTTGTTTCTTTGCCAATACGTTAAAGGTCTAGATGTATAATGATACCCGTCAATAATATTTTTAGATGTAAAGTTATTATTTTCAAATCTTTGGTCATAACCAAACTCTTGCAAATTGTCTACATCTTGAAATTCTGTATTGGGGTCATAACGGAATGTCAAGGTTTCTGCTGGAAAATCTTCCTTCTCATCCAGGTTAATATACGCCTTTAACTCGTCGTAATGCCTATTCACAAATTCATCCTCCTGTTCACAGATAGCACCAGTATTTCTTTTTTTGGATAAATTGTAGCATTTGCAATTCTTCTTTTCTTTGTGAACATTACAATTGTGTCATCCTCTTCATTGCTGTCATTGTCGTCTTGGATGGAGAAACTGGATTCTACTACCTCTGTTGTTGCCGATGATGATGATGCTGCTGCTAATGTTGTTGTTGATGTTGATGCTCTTGTTACTGATGCTCTTGTAGTTGTTTCTGTTTCTGTTGGAGATGACGCTAATTGATTATATTTCATACGTAGAAAATCCTTGAATCCTTTCTTACAAATATTTCTTTGTTCTTCAGCAATATCATGCTCCCAATCTTCATCAGTCCAATAATGGAATTTAAGCATTGGATCGAGCATTGTTGCAATACTATATACGGGACTTTCATCTGTTTTACGATAGTATTTTGACAATTTTTCTACTGCTTCATCAACGGCGTTTGTTAATTCAGTATCATACTCATGCTCTTCTCTGAACTCCAATAGCAAGTCAAACAAATTGTTAAATAAAGGTATTGTCCTATTCATTGTGGTATGACTATGGATGTACAGTATCGTTAATTTTTACTATATTATTACATACGATTATATGTATTAATTTTTGATATTTACCTCTGAGTGCTCAGCCAATTTGTTGCAACATAAAATCTCAACAACAATTTTTCGACACTGGCCAGGAACTTGATTTCTTCAGGATTCAAGTAGTAATTTTCTCTAGCATATTCATCTAAATTGATAGCATAATTGTATGCGTTTTTAACTTTAAGAAATCGCTTAATCATAGCATGGCTTGAGTTCCACCTGGTAGGACAATCGATGATGGGGGCTAATTTAGGCATATTGTACCTCTGACAATATTCTTCAAATGCGACTTTTAAATTACTGTGATGCTTTATTCTTTTTAATCCGTCGCGAAGCTTGTTGATTATCGAAGTGTCATTACTAGAATTGGAGTTCTCAGTTGGTGCTGATTTTAAGCATTTAAGAAAGTTGTGAGAAACAAGATTGATTATATGGTTGAAACAAGGCAATTGTCCTTCATCGGCACGAAACTTGGTGCATTCCTCATTTCTTTGTTTAACCAGCTCGTCTATCTTCTTGCACATTGACTTGTTATTAGATGCATTATTACATGTAATGGTGAATACTGAATTTAGCACTTTACTGCCATAAGAATTTAGTATTTGTACAATTTTTTCAGCCAGAACATCTCCTGTTGCCATACAACAATAAAGATTAGAATTGAAGCAATTACAATATACTATATTTCTAATACCTGTATGCGACGAGTTGCCTAAATCTACCAATCCTAATGTTAATTGCACTGGTGCCCATGTTTTTTTATCAATATAATGTGCTGTAAGCGACAGAAAACTACCACCTATGACAAACTTTAGTTTCAGGAGCTTTTTGAAAGTAAGTTTAGTATATATTATTACCAGTAGGTGCTGTCCAAACATCTGTAGTTAATGATATATATTGCTCTCCTTGAAGTAGTGTGGCAACCTTAAGCTTCATTTCAGTATAATAATCAATGACATTTGTTTTAACTGTGCCTTTTAATGGTAATTTAATAGTCTTCAAAACGCTAAGGTCTCTACTTCGAGCACAGAAATCAAGAAGATCTTGCATAGTATTGCATTGGTCAAAAAAACTTAATGGAAGCTGTTTGTCAATGACAAATTTAAGCACCAGTTGGTTAAATATATCTTGTTTAAAAGGCAATTTGCATGCTGAACGAGAGCCGAGGTTTGAAATACAGGTGGCGTTAGGGCTATAATTTATTAGCTTTTCCATGATAAAATCATGTCTGTAATTTAGCTGATCGGAAATGTCGTCAAAATGTAAGTTTAATGTATCCAACTGAGTCTTCACTTGAATTTGAAGGTCTTGATCTAAAATTGTAAAAAATTAGAAATTGAACATTACAACGTCAAGTATTTGGCAATTACATACTTATAATGTCAGTAACATTATGTTTTTTTTCCAAATGCCTACGAAGCGCAGATGTGGAGCTAGTTTTTCCAGACTTATAAACCGCCATACAACCACCAGTCTCGCGTCTGTTAAAGGTACAATAGAGATTTTTATTTAAGGGTACACCGTAGCAGTAGAGAAACCACCAAGCACTATTGTCAGCCTCACTTTGTTGTTTCTTGTATTCCGTCTGGTATAGTATGTGGCATCCGCTTATTGGTATGGTAAGTAATTTTGTATTGTCATTTTCACACATTAAAGATTCGTGGCTGACTTGGTTGTGAGAATATGCCAAGTTATTTAAGTCTTCAATATGCTCATCAAGCGACATATTTTGATTCATATAGTTTGTCATAGCTGTTGTTGAACCACGATCATCTTCGATACTCATTTGACTTGAACTGTTGTACGAACTCATTTTTAAATTTGTTCAAGCGAATTAATTTAAGATATGCTTGATTAAAGTAATGTAAAGTGATTTATTAGCTTCTATGTCGAGTTCTAATGTTATGAACAGCACTCTTATTTATTGACTTACCAGAATATGTTTAGGTTAAATAAAAACTAGAAATTTAATCAAGTAAAGAGATATCGTTTATTGGAATGAAATTAATAGGGTTTATATACTATTTGATTTGGGGAATTAATGATGTGATAAGGTAGTTTAGATGTTATTTAATATTAGTGTGTTATGCTGATATATCATGTTGGAATATCGCACTGGCGTGTTATGCTTTTGTACCATGCCTCTATACCATGCCTCTATACCATGCTTCTATACCATGCTTCTATGCCATACTTCTATACCATGCTTTTAGGAGCATGGTATAGTTAATATTCAATTAAGTAACTTCCGGTTCCGAATCTGTTACTGTTTACTTTTTTGGATTTGACATGATCCGGTTTAAAGATGATACATCATTTACTGTATGTTAAAAAAAATATTCAGCAGTAACTTAATTTGCATTTGATTTATTCATTTATGCATTATGCATATTAAATAATAAGTATAATAATCTTAAATTTGAGCACCAATTGAAGTTTTAATTAAATGTCAAACAAAAAGAAATTAAGTTAACCATTTCCAACCATCAATCATATGATAAGCCCATTCTCTTATTCTACTTATAAACAAGGTTTAGGAGCATAAGTAGGGTACACAGTACATACTGCAGTAAAATAATGACGTAAAAAAGCGATAAAGAATACTGTTAAAATCATTCTTTATTAAAGTATGGATAATGTGCAATAAAATGGTTATTCTACGTCTCTATTTATATTATTTGGTGTTTATTTACTATCTGGCAATTGTATTGCAATTGCCAACGATTCCATTAATTTTGAGTATAAATGTTGGGTTGTTTGGTTGCTGATTTGGTGAATCAAGAACGATGTTTTAAATATAGTTTGTCAATCATGCTTTCAGAACAGCTCTTACTTGTTCTACTCGATAAGCATGTACTTTTTGTATTCTTTATTTGAGATATCCTATATTACTTTAGTATTTTAACATTTCTTATTCGAGTATTATACCCTTGCTATCTTCATGTAGTTGTCTATTTATTATACAGTCTTATCTTTGATAGCATGGTTTCAATGAGATGACATTTAATTTAGGTATTTTATGATGGGAATCTAGCTTAGTTCACTTCACATACGTACCGCATATGAAATTATTTTACCCAGTAACCTGTGCATTAATAATTAATACCGCGAAAATGTAGAATAGAGACCAATTAGTAGGATGCATCTAACATGCTCTTCATTTTCGACATGAAATAAGCATAATTTACAGTTACCTTGACTTTATTATTATGATACTTGGGTAAATTGAGTACTTTGAATGAACAGAAATTATATATTTGTTGATCGATATTGGTTATTGTTGGTAGCCAATAGATTTGCCAGAAATGCCAAATGTAAAACTAAAATTATTGAGTGATTTACAGAATGACTAATAAAAAGGTTATTAAGTTGTTCGTAAACAAATCCATTTTTTATACAAATATCTTGAGGCTATACATAATCTCCATAAATTTAGTATGGAATTAACATTTGAACTGAAACAAATAATAAACTTCCATAGTAACAATTATTCGATCGTCTGTTGTTGATTGTTGTTGCATTGATCGCATTAAAAAACTCTTT
Source organism: Mucor racemosus (assembly GCA_027405735.1). NCBI lineage: Eukaryota > Fungi > Mucoromycota > Mucoromycetes > Mucorales > Mucoraceae > Mucor > Mucor racemosus. The sequence continues at coordinate 127,932 of JAPEHQ010000013.1, read as the reverse complement.
CATTATTTGTCGCGAATATACTATGAACTATCCTATTTGTGTATTTTTGACACCTGGCATGTGCCTCACGTTGCATGGAACAAATGCTTCTGGATCTATCAGAATTACAATATTCTAAATACAGACAAGTCTAGTAAATTCTATTGTTTAGTAACTGATTCCTGTAATCCAGGAACTAACAATGAAACATAACTTATAACAATACAGTATTACCATCGAAACAACATTTTATTTCCATAAGCATTCATTATTATTGTCACATTTAATGGATCCCTTTCCATTAGATCTTATCACATAATTCCAATAGCTATGCGATAATTCACATTACATGCTGTTTCAGCAATGCATGAATTAGTTTCAATTTCAATTGCACAGCTCATAGAAATATGCAAATGTCAAAACAGATATTGAACTTGATGAGTGAAGATATCTGCTCTCATTTTTTATCACTTTATTATACTGTATCTCTTCAGTAAATCATACAGTAGGGCAACTTCCAATTATTATAAAATACATCTATTCCTATATTATCTACATTTAAAAATAGTAAGTGTTGGCCAAAAGATAATTGTGCTCATTACAAGCTATATCAATCTACATTCAATACATCTTTGTAAACAATACTTTTTACATTAATTTTAACTATATAAAGTCTCAATAAATAACTTTTGTATAAAAGCTCCTTATGATGATTCAAACCAGCTTATCTGCATTATAATGAAGTGTGCTCTTGGTCAAATATTATGGTCAAAATAATGTGATTTTTAATATTAGAGATATTGATGAACATTGGTTGAAGGAAGGTTGGTGTTCTTATTTATAAATTAGATATTTATTAAGGATATAAATAAGGATATAAAGGAGAAGAAAGACAGATAATTCTACAAGGAATAATGGAATGATTTCCTTGCAGTATTGATTATAGGAACATTTGGAATGAGGATTAGTGCTATGAATTATTATAGTGATAATTTGATTCATTATATGCGTGTAAATAAATAAAAACTCGAAAGCTCGAAGAAAACTCGAGAACTCGAGAAAAACTCGAGAACTCGAGAAAAACTCGAGAACTCGAGAAAAACTCGACAACTCGAAGGAAACTCGATGACTCGAAAAAACTCGACAGCTCGAGAAAACTCGACAACTCGAGAAAAACTCGACAGCTCGAGGAAAACTCGACAGCTCAAACAGCTCGATTAGTAGCTCGACTCGACTCGAGGCTCGCGAGCTTTGTTTATGCAATCTCGAGTTGGCTCGCAGGCTCGAGTAAAACTCGACTCGACTCGACTCGAAAGGCTCGACTCCAATACTATATTGTTGGACGTATTTCTTGATTGCCAAATCAAAACAAAGGCAATGATATTTATATCTACTCAATAAAAAGCTAGAACTGGCTACAAACCCACGAAATGTTCCAGAAAAGTGATAAAATTTCAAATAATTTAGAAACACAAAAAAAGAATAATCTAATGTATTGCCTAACAAACATAGCATTGATTGTAGCTATGATTGAAAACAAATCCTTTTACAGCTGACAGTCGTAAACTAAAATAGTAAGTTTAAAAAAGGCTAATTTGTTTAAATTTTATGTGAGATAAGTGGTAAAGTAATATCTATAATTTTAGATTTGGCTTCCATATAAATTTAAGCAGTAAGTGCTATTCAAATTTATGATCCAGCAAAAACCATTGTTGCTGTAGATATTATTATAGTTACTGTATAAGCGTATCTACAAATGATGATAATCGTAAATATATTGGATCTTGCATGTATTATTGCCCTACATCAACAATGTATTGAGTTATATTATTGTATATAATCTATATTAATAAAAGCAAATGTAATTTAAAAACCCATTCCAGTAAAAAATGCAATAAAATTTTGAGAACGGCACGATGCTCATGTACCAAAAACCAATTTGTACCCATACGATTAGCTCATTATGCTCATGGTCAGATTTTGTTATTATGCTGCACAAATAGGGATAATGGTATATGCTTATGGGCAATTCTACTATTATGCACACATGGGATTAATGTCATGCACATGGAGAGAATTTATAATTCTGCACATACAGGCTTAGCGTTGTGCTTGTGTGCAGTTTCTTTTGTTGTGCCGCCCATGTCCATCTTGTTATCTTTTTAGCCATATTTAGTGGGCACAACAGTTCAGGCTATAGTGATGCAGCCCACCTAAGCACAACAAAATTATCTTGTGCAGCACAGGTCAGCCGTAGTGCTTTTATATATAAATCCTTTAAATTTGTGATTTTATGGAATTTTTTTGAATCTGGTTGTATCATCTTATACTTTTCAAGTTAAATCCGTTATTAAGCTAATAAAGTTGTAGGTTGTATTTATGCTTTACTTAAAATAAGCCTTTGAATAATTAATAGCAATACAGCCGACCCTTGATTTCTGTATAAAATTTCGATACCTGCATCTTATAGCTGCTTGGAATATTTAAACAACCGTGTCCGGGCCGTCCGGTGATTTCTTCTAGAGCTTTAAAGCTTGGAAATATCATTAGATGGCCGCTTCCGGAGGTTGTTCGGCCTTTTTTGGAAGAGTGGCCATTGGCAAAAATATGACTCATAAACTATGTTGTATGCCGCCAAGTGCCATATGTTATCACCTTCTACAGTATCAATACATCTTACAATCTATTGACTACGACATGCATTGAAGTTCAAAGCCTTGATATCGGATACTGTATAAGAAACTCCTAGCGTATTAAGTTTAATCTAGTAACTACCGAGAACGCTTGGGCCTCAATTATGACACCATAGTATTTTATCCCAACGGTTAATCAATCAAGTAGCTATCAAATCAACATCCAAGCACATTTAGCGCAACATTGAAACAAGGCAACTCACAAGCTCTGCAAGAAGGGTTAAATTATGATTGATCCATTTAAATCCATAGATTACTACCAAACAGATCACGGATCTAATGGTTCAATAGTGCCTTAAATTACATCTCAGGAGGATCTCAATGTCAAATCAATATAAAAGGCCATGCAGTGGATTTACATACTAAAAACGCTTGATAATAATAAAATAACCTAATTTCCAAGTGTCGCTCATAAAATATGACGCCACTTGAAATGTGAACAACAATAATAAACAAACGCTTTAATTGAACACAATAAAAAACGCATGCTAAAAATATGAAATACCTTTTTGAACCATACATGTCGTTGTATAGATGATAGCACCCTTGATCACGGTGCAATCAATTACACAAACAACATATATATCAAAATAGAATTCTATCCAAATTAATGATAATAATAAACAAAGATATCAATCTATGCAACTACTCATCTATATTGAAGTTGCACTATCAATATAAATAAGGTTCAAGCATATAAAAATTGCATCTTAATTCAAGATTACAAAAGATAGATATAACAATAATAAACAACCATTTTTCAAAAGGTCGATATTGTCACACTTGACATCAATCCCTTATGATCAATTCTCTGCATGATTTACCTATTAAAGTATTAAATCAATAACAATGTGCTCAAAACTAGAAGATTGCTAAATATAAACCCATTTAAGTCTGATGGTACAGTATCCAAGTTTTCCAAATCACTATAAATACCCTCATACTTTTTCAATTATTTTAAATCTTCAGAAATCTGTCATAATAAATGTTTAGGATAGACTAGATTAACGAGCATTAGGGATTGCATAATGGAAATAGGATTGATGGTATCATTTACTTTTAGAGTTATAAATGGATTATCCAGACTTGGTCGTAGATGGGGGAAATACGATGAATGATGCTGTAAACTTCATTTCAACATTGGGAATAGGTATGAGGGGTTTTGTGACAATTAATCCAAGGGTTGGTATATTCTTTAAGAATCAGCCAACTAGAAATAGGTATGGGACACTCTAAATGAGCTGATTATTCATGATGCAGAAGAATTTTTAAGTCTATTGCTCGATCAAGAATATTTTGTATATACTTAACTTTGGATCTCTTGCTTTTACTGGCTCTGGTCAAATTGGATATCCATCCAATATCCGCGCTCCTAAAACATATAAATACATGACCCATTATACGTTTGATTAGAGCTTATCTTATTTTTTCTTTAAAAAATATACGCAATAAATATATTGAATTCCGATTTTAATTCTTGGTTTTGAAGTGAACTAAGCTAGATTCCCATCATAAAATACCTAAATTAAATGTTATCTCATTTGAAACCATGCTATCAAAGATAAAGACTATATAGTAAATAGACAATTGCATAAAGATAGCAAGGGTATAATACTCAAATAAGAGATGCCAAAATACTAAAGTAATGTGGGATATCCCAAATAAAAGATAGATACAAAAAGTACATGCTTATCAAGTAGAACAAGTAAGGGCTGTTCTGAAAGCATGATTGACAAACTATATTTAAAACACCGTTCTTGATCCACCAAATCAATAACCAAACAACCCAACATTTATACTCAAAATTAATGGAATCGTTGACAATTGCAATGTAATTGCAAGATAGTAAATAATCACCAAATAATCTACTGTAAATAGAGACGTAGAATAACCATTTAATTGCACAATATCTATATTTTAATAAAGAAGGATTTTAACAGTATTCTTTATCGCTTTTTACACCCATATTTTACTGCAGTCTTTATTTCGTATATCTAAACAATAAAAACTTTGGCTGATTATAATTGTATTTCTACTGCTTTTATTTTTACATTTTCTATTTACTGCAGGCCATACGTTTATATCTAGATAAACGATATCTTTTTTTCATTATGCAATTGAGGACCTGATTTATTACTCATTCTCTTTTAATTGTACTCTTTTTTAAGTATTATTTATCAAACCTGAAAATATACGATATTGACATTTATCGTAAAACGGGCTGATGATACGTTTGATACTAACTGTAGAAAGAACCAGTCAATTTGATTTATCTGGTTTGAATGCAAATACCGAGGAACCATTTGTAAGTACTTAAGATAGTTCTGGATGGTAAAGTATTAAATAAATTGTCTTGGGACAAAGAGGGTAAAAGGCGGCAATAGGTTCCAGTGATGGCCATGTTTATAATTATGATTATGATATTGGGGAGGTAAGAATAAAACTCAATGTAAATCACCTCTGGCGCATTAATTATTAAGTAAGACTATATTGTCATAAAATAAACTACCACACAATATTAACATGTATAAAGATTTACAGTAATAAGCTGGAATGTTGTATTTGCATATATAAATGTACCTTAAATCGTATTTTAAATATGAAAATAAACTATGCCTTAACATATTTAGCATATGTGTCATATAAACACTGTAAATGATTACCCTGGTAATCACATAAGCTAAGTTCTGATAATCTAGACTTACAATAAAAGATAGAAAGTAAAGAATATTAATAATTAGTGTTGCCAAGAGCAACTAAAGACTTTAGACTGATCATCTATATCTGAATATAATTACATTAGCATAAGTGAGGATTGACACTAAATTTTAGTATGAGAACACTGTTCTAGACAGGCGTGTAAGCAATCCTTAAATCAAATATAATAAATAGCAGTAGACATTCACCCTTCATTTTGATTTCCCGATCTCGTTTTTTATATTGAATAAAGATTGACCAATTCTCACGTACTTATCTTTCTTTATTACATACATTTACAACATTGAATCAAGAGGATACAGCATCGTAAATTCAAGAAAAAGTTCTCAAGTATTATAAAATCTCTTATTTTTAAGACTTACAAAGCTTATAAGCGGAATATTAATTTAGAAAATTATTTTTGACCAGATCATCAATTTTGACATTTTTTAATATTTTTTTTCTGATTTTGCAAATCTAGAGTTAATTATACTACCAATTATCAAAACAAAAAGTATACACATACAGTGACCCCCAAAACTGTCCCAATGTTTCCTAGTTTTGAGTTTAGTATGATTTTCAGGTACAACGAATATATTTAAAGTACAACATATTTTATATATTTCGGAAGATCAATTAATTTCCTTTTATATTAAATTAAAAAAATCTCGAATTTCATTGGTCCGTTATATTTATACCCTGTCTGGGACAGCATATGCATTGGGACAGTTTTGAGAGCTTACGCGGGAAAAAATATAATCCTATTTAATAGTCCGTCCAAAGGCCGTTTCTTTCCAAATATACTTTCACACAATTGGGCATGCTATCAAAAACTTTTTGGCACTCCTCCTGTTTAATGGTGTTGTACCAAACCTCAGTTACACGCTCCGAAAGATCAAGGATTCATTCGGGCGCTGTTTTGTACTCATTAAGCCTCCTCTTTAATAAGATCCACATATTTTCGATCGGATTCAAGTCAGGAGATAGCGGAGACCAATTTATTACTTCATAGTCTTGATCCAATAGATATTCCTTGACTAAATTTGACGTATGCTTTGGAGCATTGTCATGCTGGAAAATGACCTGATCACGACGAAGGCCTAATTTATCCAAAGTAAAATCGAAAGTCCGCTCCAAATCGTCTTCAAAGATTTGTTTATACAGATGTCGATCCACAGCACCCTCAATTCTGCATATCTATCGAACTCCGGCATACGTAATGGCCCTCCAAAACATGACACTCCCACCGCCATCTATAACGGTCATCTTCACATAATTAGATTTCAAGCTCTCACCGTCTCAAATCCAAAGCCAGCTTCTTCCATTTAAGTTAAATCTATTAATGTTGGTCTCATCTGATCAAATCACCCTTTTCCGTTCGTCGGAAGTCCAATCCTTGCGAAGATGACACCATTCTAAACGCCTTTTAATATTAGCCGGAGACAGCATAGGTTTTTTAGGCTTGATAATTGCTCCTATGCTCCCCCTACGGAGCGATTTCGGACAGTTTCTGGGCTTTTATTAACTCCGACATTACTCTCAAGTAGTTTAAAATGTTACTTGAATTTTTGACTGCTTTTTTTGTTGCTTGGCGAACACAAAACCTTTCATCAGATTCAAACAGCAATTTAAGTCGACCCCTTTTAGACACACCCAAACTTGTGCAACACCGTTTTTTAATTTTTTCCACAACAGGCTTACCTACATGCAATATTTCCGCAACTTGGCGCACTGATTTACCGGTGTTTAAAAGACTAATGGCATCATTTTCCTTATTCTCCTGAAGTTTTTTCATATTAATTTTCAATAGGCCAAAGCACCAGAATCTGTATATGAAATATGCATCTTTTTTATTTTCTTTACCCAATTAGGTGTTTATTTACTGATTTCCAAGCGTTCAAGATACTAGTGCAAATTATGGTTCTACAATCATCGATTATCTAAAAATCAAAAATGGCTCTCAAAACTGTCCCAATGCATATACTGTCCCAAATTGGGTATAAATTCAATTGACCAATAAAATTCGAGATTTTTTTAATTTAATATAAAAGGAAATTAATTGATCTTCCGAAATATATAAAATATGTCGTACTTTAAATATATTCGTTGTACCTGAAAATCATACTAAACTTAAAACTAAGAAACATTGGGACAGATTTGGGGGTCACTGTATGCAGAATTTAGTGCTCTATTTGCTCAATAAAAAATAACAAACACTTTTATTACAAATTATCACATGAAAATCCTTTAACCAAAAATCCGTTTTTTGGGCAAAAATGCAAATTTTTATTACTTAACATTTAATATTAAGCTTTTATAAAATGTGTATTAGTCATGGCTACAATTTTGTCTCACAATGTAGTATATTTAAACGTTGATTTTGGTATCAAAATTTGATTTCTCTGTTTTTTGATCAAAATCATGAGTGTTGGTAAGGATAAAATGAGTCCCCAAAAATGTCCGCTAAAAAAACTGAAATTTCAGACTGTACATGGTTAAATATAAGAAAAGTTAAGAAAAAACGCATTTTTATTTAAAACTTTGATATATACTATAGTATAAGAGAATTAACCGTTCGATCTTGCTATGCTCAATTACGGTGTCGCTCTATGGGCTCGCTCTTGCAATTGTTTTATGAATATATGATATGATAGACGGTTTTTCTGGTAGAAAAATGTATGTTTCTATGATAACAGATATTGCCTATCTCGTTCAGTTTATGGTTTATGCGCTGTAATGCTGCTTTTACATTGTCTGAAATGAGCAATTTAGCAGGGTTTTAATTGTGCTTAAAATAATGTAAAGCCTTGAAAATCCTTTTCTATGTGTGTTTCTCTCTTTTTGTTTCATATTGCAAGGATATATTCACCGTTTGATAAAGCATATCAGACTATCAAGCTGGTATTCTTTTCTTTTATCTGAATACATAGTATGCTAACATAAAAAACTAATGTTTTTAATATAGGTAGCAGTCGTTATATTAGAGATTGATATTTTTATTTAACCACATTTTAGGATCAAGTATCATTATTTGATACTGTGTTGTTGGACGTATTTTTTGATTACCAGATAAAATCGAAGGCAATGATATTTATATCTAATTGATGAAAAGCTAGAACTGGCTACTACAGACCCACGAAATGTTCCAGAAAAGTGATAAAATTTCAAATGATATAGAAACAAAAAAAAAGAATAACCTAATGTTTTGTCTAATAATCATAGTTTTTTGACCATAGCTATTGTATGGTTCTTAAAAAAAAAACAAATATTTTTACAGTTGACAATCGTAAACTAAAATAGTAAGCTTAAAGAAGGTTACTTTGTTTAAATTTTATGTGTGATAAAGTAACATATATAATCTTAAATTTGGCTTGCATATAAATTTAAGCAGTACGTGTCATTTAAATTTATGCTCGAGCAAAAACCATTGTTGTTGTAAGCATTATAGCTATTATAAACTCCTTCACAAAAGATGATAACCGTAAATATATTGGCCCTTGCCTGTATTGCTCTACATCAACTGTTACGCCAGGAGATTATATCAATCTCAAAGCTAAAATATGTACTAAATCATTTAATAAAAATAAAGGAAAACTGTTATAAAAATGAAAGAGCACACTAAAACTAAAGAACTTTATTATAAAATCGAACCATCTTTTATATTCACATTCTCTAATTATATGACCTGTTTAAAGGAGTCTATTTATATATATACATATATCCAATCAAGTCTAGGTGACACACACTAGTTCCGCATTCTTGTATAAACGGAGCTTCATAACATAATACACAGCAATGTAGAACTTAACATATCAAACTGTGTCGTAATCTTAACCAAGGAATGCACCCAGATCTGTGGATGCAACATCAACAACGCATTGAATCATATTGTCTATAATTTATATTAATAAAAACAAAAGTAACTTAAAACTTATTGCAGAATTGCAGTAAAAAAATGCAACGAAATTTTGAGAACGGCACGATGCTCATGTACAAACCAATTTGTGCCCATAATAATACAATCAGCTCATTATGCTCATGGTCAGATTTTATTATTATGCACAAATAGGGACAATGATATGCTTATGGTGGGCAATTCTACTATTATGCACACATGAGATTAATGTCATGCACATGGAGAAAATCTATAATTCTGCACATACAGGATTAGCGTTGTGCTTGTGTGCAGTTTTTTTTGTTGTGCTCATGTCCATCTTGTTATCTTTTTAGCCATATTCAATGAGCACAGCAGTTAAGGCTATAGTGTGCAGCCCACCTGGGCACAACAAAATTATCTTGTGCAGCACAGGTCGGCCATAGTGTATCATCATGCTACTATTGAATCATAGAAGCATGATTCCAATATATTCACACAATATTCAAATACCCCCCCTTCTAATTATATTATCATTCACATTTAATACACTCATCCAATTAGTATTATATAAACCCTCTCTATTATAAACTCATAATAAGACGGTACTTTTTCATTTGATTAATTTCATACGATTTATCTTTCGATAAATCAAAGTTTATTAAATTATGCATTTTTTTAACAACATCTATTCTAAATCTTATGCATTTCACTTTTTTGTCGATTTTTTATGGTTGTAAAAAAATAGGTTTAGGATAGTTTTCAGGTGATTTTCGAATTTTTCACGCAATACTGAGTCGATTTTGATTTAGCGAGACTTTGTAAATTAAAATCAACGTAAAAAATACCGTTTATTAGAATGAATTAAATATGGGTTTATATAGTTATTGGGATTGTGTGATAAGATCTAATGGACAGGGATCCATTAGATGTGCCAACAGATATTATTATTAATGTGTATGGATATAATACGTTATGTTTCAGTGGTAATATTGCTATAAGTTATGTTTTATTATTAGTTCCTAGATGACAGGAACCAGTTACTGGATAGATAAGATCTGCTAGATCTGTCGGAGATCTTCTATATATCGAATGCTGTAATTCTGATAGATCAGATTTCCGCCAAATATTGAAGGACAATGTACCTCCCATCTAAATGGACCATTGATATCTGTCCAAAAATAAAAGATTCAACACCAGAATATATATACAAGTGCAATAGTCTAACGTTGATCAAAATTGACCTAAAATCGATTGTAAAAATTGAATATATGTATATACTTAAATGAAGTGTTAATTTCTTGTATCCACAAGATAGATCCAATTAAAAAAAGCTACTCTGCATTTTTTATTTCAGCAAAAAATATTGATTTTTTGTCAAGATAATCAAGATAGTTGCTCATATTACAGCTTAGTTCTATGGTAACTGGGATTCAAAATCCATCTGACAAATCGACCAGAAAATGATAAAAAAAATAAAATTGTTTAATGGTTCATGAACTGCAAAGTAAGTTGAACTAGCGTATTAAATGGTTTTTGTACAGTTTTAAATTTTGCATCCATCTAAACAAAATTCTGACAAATTTTTCTTATTACATTTTGCGTAAAATGCGATTGAAATTTTTGAGGTTTTTTGAAGATACACAACACTTTTTATAAACATATTTTAAAAATAAGTAATGAAAATAATGCGCAAAAAATTTATCTATTGATCGAGTTATTACTGAACCTTCTATCTGCATTTCTCGTAGAGAAAATGGGATTTTTGTCAATTTTTTTTTTCAAATTCAGAATTTGGGATGAGGGTATATAGGGAAAATTTGAAGCTAGAAATGAAAGTATCTCTTTGTACACATTTTTGAGGGTATCTCGACGCAAAATCAATATTTTGAAAAAAAATAAACTACGTTCGAGGGAGCTCAACGAGATTAATAACATGAATGTAAAAAAACGGCTGCTCAATTTAACGAATATTTTGAAATCTATTACAGAAACCTTAAAAAAAATGAAAAAAATAAAAGTGCCCAGAATTCCTTTATACCTACATATGTTATAGAGCACGTCAAAACAAGTAAGTTTTATTATTAAAAAGTGTTGGTATCACTTAATTTTTTGTAAAGATATGAAGCCTCAAAGATTTTAGTTTTTAGCAGTGAAATACGCGTAAAAAATCTGAAACATTAGCACTGAAAAATTAATATCAATTGCAGAAAATAGGATATTTATGGACACTTATTTTTGAATTAAATTTGAACATCTCAGGTACATTAGCATATAATATTTTCTTGGTGTTATTTAGTGAAAAAAAAAGTAGAGTAGGAATGAAAAGTAGGACCTAGTTCTCAAGGAAAAAGTAGTTAATTTTACGTGCTTCTGAGTCTTTTACGAGGTATAAACAAAAAATTAAGAACAGGTAGCATAATGTGACCAATTCATATCTATTAATTAGTATCTAAAGTGTATCCTAAAAAATGTTTAGTAGAGGCTAGTTATAGAAAAGAAGACGCATTCCGATTTTGAAGATTGTATAAATCAATTAGTCTGTTATGCTACATTCTATGTGGTTTATTCTGAGTATATATAACCTAGAGATCCTACTCTGAAATGTCAAAAATTAAATAGCAATACGTTTCATGCTGCATGTACACTCATTAAATGATTTGTATATTACAATATATCGCACCATATTTTTCACTGTTAAGCAGGGATACACAACTGATTAATTTAATTTACCAATATTGTTTTTATATCTCGCCTTGTATGTATACCATAAAACCTCGAAAGCACAAACATGAGACAAGAAGAAACGATGATTAGTGAGAGAAAAAGAAGTAAAAAGTAACGATAGATTTAGTATTGTTTATATGATTTGTCACTAAAATATGATTTTCAAGGTTCATTCATGCTAAAATTGAAGGTCCTGCAGCACTCTTAGCGATTTTCGGTTAATTAAAATGACATAAATGTTTTAATAATGAGCAAGCCAGACACAGTAGCTCAACAGCATTAAATTTCAAACTGGCATCTTTTATGTGGGATGTCTGCTTGATCAGATATTTACCTGTCGTGTTAATTTCCCCAGAAGCTTGCAAGAAATATCATAGCAGATTATATAGCCCCTAAAATAATTTATTAAACAAGAGAGTACTGCTAATGAAGGTTAGAGTGTCAGACAAAGTATTGCGTATTTATATCTTTGTAGCACCTTGAATATTGTATTTAAATTAGATTCACCAATATTTCCAAGAGAAACAAGGGTCTGCTCACATTTAGCATTTAAAGTTTCAACACTACTTGAACTAAATAACGCAAATTACACCGGTAAAAGAATTCTATTTATGCATACTTCATATTTGTATATGAGCTGTATTAAAAAGCATAAAGTCCAATATCCGCTGTAGATGTTAATATCTAATTTTGCGCAACATAACATAAACACATTTGCATATTTGCGATCAGAAATAATATTCCAATTTAAGATATATATATATATATTGCCTATCAAATTGCGCACAATTAAAAGTTAATATTATTTGCAAATAATGCAAATATATCAAAGCATAAACCTTTATAAATAATATCATATGCACTTAATGAATGCAACACCCTTTATAATGCTGGTAACTGGAATTTGCATTCATTAAAGCTTGAACCGGAGCCCTAAATATAGTGACCTTTCATATCAAGACACACAACAATCTTTTTTTTGGGTAACTCACCTTCTCTCTTTCCACGAAATATATAAATTTATAATGGTCAACCTTTCTTTATATTCTATCAAGGCTGTAATTTTGCTCGACGCAGAGGGAAATCGCGTATTGGCTAAATATTATGGTGGAGAAAATGCTACATTAAAACAACAGAAACAATTTGAAAAGGGTTTGTTTGATAAAACCAAGCGTGCTCAAGGTAAATTAAACTGGATAGTGAGAGTGAACACAAACTAAAATACAATGAAACGTGTTCTATAGGCGAAGTTATTTTATATGATAATCAAGTTGTATTATATCGTTCGAACATTGATATTTTCTTTTATGTTGTTGGTTCTATGGAAGAAAATGAATTGATTTTATTGAGCATGTTGAATGCTTTCTATGACGCTGTTTCTACTTTACTTAGGTAACATTTTATTGGAATTTTGGTGTGTGAGGATAGAATATTGATGATATTGTCTTAGATACCAAGTTGAGAAACGTTCCATTATGGATAATTTAGATTTGGTTATTCTTTGTCTTGATGAAACAGTTGATGGAGGGTAAGTGAGGAGGGATTTTTTTTTTTTTTTTTTTTTTTAAAAAAAAAGAGAGAGAGTGAAAATGTAATCTGATAATCTATTTTAGCATTATATTAGAGACCGATTCAAATGCAATTGTCAGTCGAGTATCCAAACCTCGTATGGATATGGTTGATATTCCTTTCTCTGAACAAACTTTGATGCAAGCTTATCAAACAGCCAAAGATAAATTTGCCAATCAATTATTAAGATAAAATTGCCTTTTCAAATTTAGCCCTTGTTATACTATTATAAATCTATCATATTCTTCTTTCTTTTTTTTCTTTCTAATATAAAAAAACAAAACAAAACAAAAAAAAACTCCTTAAAAAAAAAAAAAAAAAAAACAAAATTCCATGTATAATTCCTTTTTAAAAGAATTGCCGTTTGTTTGATTGTATTTGTTATTCAGAAAAAAATCACGAAATACAATTTCAGGAATAAATAAGATGATTTGATATGCAAAAAGCTTAATGTCGTTATACAAGAAGCAGGGAGTTTCTGTTGACAGCCAGCATTAAAAAATAGGGGTTCAATATTATCGTTCTTTTTTTTCTTTACTGAAAGAAGAAAGAAAGAGAAAGAAACAAAAAGCGGGCGGAAAAAGTGGCAAAATAGTATACTTGATGGAAGACCATGACGAAATAAAGCTACCCCTATCGAAATTATACAGTCTTGCATATATATATATATATATATATATTCCCTCCTTTTTTCCATTATTTTATATATAAAATATATTAAATTACATTATATAATAGGATTTCTTTACTGCTTTTCTTGATTTGATGTAAATCAGAAGTGTTTGGGCTCCCAATCACTTTTTTTTTTTTTTTTTACATAATAAACAGCAGCAGCATCCAGAACATGATTATCAACAGTCAACAACAACAACAACAACAACAACAACAACAACAACATAAATAACAACAATAACAAATGCTGCATATAATTGCAGATTTGCTACGCCAAAAAGGTGACTTTATAAACCTCAAATCAAGGGGTTCTTCTTGAGTCATTTCTTGTTGCTCTCTCTTTTTCTTACAGTGATATTTGTTTTATTTTTGACCCTGATATTATCGAAATGATTGCAGAAATTATCGAGGTACCCGCTCATTATGTTTCTCCTAATATAAATAAAAATTGAATTTTTGATCGTAATCAGTCTCTCCTATTTTTTTTTTTCTGATCCATTTTGGATATACTTTTTGTTGACATCTTTTTATATCTATTTCCAGGGAACACATCTTAGGAGAAAAGCTTAATGTTCCATTATTCCCGGAGTATAGATGGATTTGTATAAATGCCTACAAAGAATTATAACGAAAAAAAAAAATTGTCTTAATAATGTAATGTAATGTAATATAATTTATTTTATTTTATTTTACAATTAGCTATTTCAAGCATTATTATATAAATTTAAAAAAATCTTGTTGATAGTAAAACGATGTTTCTAAAATTGAAATCTTTTGTGTTCCATTTGATGGATCTTGTTGATTTTTTTTGTCCCTTAAGAACAACTGTATTTAGTAGTTTTTGTAGCGGTAATAAAGAAAATAGAAACTTCCCCTTAAAAAAACTAATTATAAAAAGCTATTCACAGTTTTGAATCAAATACCTTTTCTCTCTCTCTCTCTCTCTCTCTCTTTAGATCATTTCTTTTATAAATGTCTTTTATCAAGATGGAATCAATGTCATACACTTCAAATAATACACTTCCTTCTCAATCATATTTACCGTTTCCTACTTCATTGAATAATAACAACAATTATTCAACTTTGATGGCTCCTACTCGCTCATTTTCACCCGAGTTTAATCATGTCGAGTCTCCTACCTATAGCTTTTCAAGCAGTAGTAGTGCTTCTAGAATCCAAGATGACAAGTATTCAACAGTATATCCTCCTCCCATGTATAATAATCTAGAGAAACAAGAGATATTATCACCATTACCTGACTCGTTTTATGACTCCTATCAAGGAGGAATAGCCCTATTAACGCCACCAGCCGACCCTTTCTATCCTTCAACACAACAACAGCAAGATTATATCAGAGCACCAGTCGAATATCCTATTGATTATTATCTTGATTCTAATGCATCTTCCCCAATGCCAATGCAGCCATGTTACACTCCGGGATGTCAATGTCAATTATCAACACCTCCAGCAACTGAATCACCACCTCAACAACCCTTTTTTGGCATGTCATCCGGATTTTATGATCCATCACCTTATTCTCGTAGCAATGTTAGCACAAATAATAAAAGACAATACAAATCTAGAAACAGCATCGATTCTTCTGTTAGTCATGAGAAATCAGCTAATACTCCCAGAAGATATAAATGTACCTTGTGCATCAAAAGATTCACTCGTCCAAGCTCTTTAGCTACTCACATGCATAGTCATACTGGAGAGGTAATAATTTATTTTTCAATAGCAATATTCATTATATTAAATCAACACTGTTTCATATTAGAAACCTTATAAATGTGTTGTTGATGGCTGTGGCCGTCGATTCTCTGTGGTTAGCAATCTACGTCGTCATGCCAAAATTCACACAAGTACTCCGTAAAAGAAGCCCTTATATCTTTCTCTCTCTCTCTCTTATCCCTTTATTTTTTCGGTAATTCTGGTAATTTGGTAAAGTACGGAAACCGATTGTAATTAATACACAAAGTTCCCTTATAATATATCCACATTTATACTTTCCCCCCTTTTCTTGTAATATTTAACATTAAAAATTGCCACTCATTCCATCACTACCATTACCACCACCACTACTACATTAACATTATCATATACATTCAACAGCATGTCATGCAAAAAAACATTAGAGTACATGTATTCTTTAGTTTTTCTCTATATCTTTTTTTGTTTTTCATTATTATATCAATAAATAATCAAGTCAATTTCTCTTTCCTATCTAAATAATTGGGTTAATTATATCGTTAATGACATTATAAGTAATTCCGCCATCCGCTGCTTATTGCAAGCAGGAGTCGACCATTTTGTTGTTTGAAAGAAGGGATAGTAAGGGGAGATTTTTCAGGGCAATTCCACGTGATGGAATGATATAAAAATATTGCAATTCAGTTTAGACATGAAGGAATCAGTTATAATAATTGATTATTTCGAATACATCCTTGTATCACAGACACAATTGCTTTACATGTGCATTTATGTTTGTTTCTCTCTCTCTCTCTCTCTCTCTTTCTTTCTCTCTCTCTTTCTCTATAGTTTGATAAATAATAAATAATACATCTGTCAAAATAATAAAAATAAATAAAAACAACGCGGATGAAACCAGACTTCAAATATAATAATCAACTTACATGCTGTTAATATTAATATTAAGGAGGATTATATTAAAGGGAGGAGGAAAAAATAAATGTTTAAAACGAACGAAAAAAACCCACAATAAATTTTCAATGAAAAACTTAAGGGGGAAGCGGTTCCGTGAGTGATTATAATAAAAATTATACATATAAATATAGCTTATCAAGGGGATCATTTATCTATATATACACTTACAATATATATTTACCACGTTATTCAAACTTATAACACATAGCATGTAAACAAGTTGTTAATGAAATGAGGTACATCTTACCTTGTTGTCAATTATAATTCTTTTCCGATTGGCTTATTTCAAAAGTAACCATGTATTGCCAGCAGTAGCAGCAGCAGCAGCAGCAAGTATCAGCCAACAGAAATAACACCAAACAAAATGATTCCAATATGCTAATTCATTTATGGTAAAGATTGGCTCCTGCATTAGACAACACTGTTTGTTGAAAATAATAAAGTCATGGGTGAAAAAGTAAATAAATCTTTAGACCAAAACGTTGACAGTATAATTTCTCCTTGCTGTTTGTGTTTTATTCTTGATACGAACAAATTAAATCATTTTACCTCTATAATCACCAATGAATAGTATATATAATTCTCTTTGCGATATCTCCTTAAAAACAAATAGTGAAATGTGACATCTCTGCTGCAGTCTAGTAAACAAACGACGATAGTCTTTACTTTGTATTATCATCAAGATTAAATGATCTGCTTATTGCAGTCATTTTTGTAATTTGATCAATTGGGATAAAATAAAAAAATTAAACTTGCGTGGCAGAAAATATCAAGGTACACTTAATGTACCCCATGTGTATGTTTGAGTAAACGCACTTTATTGTATTATATCTATAAACCTCTTACGTATGGAATGCGTTTTTTTAAGGTCCAATATTTAAAAAAATGTATATTATTCGCTTGTCTCTAATCTCAATTTTCAAATACTAAAGGGATAATGCAAAATCATACTATTTGTATATTTATAAATATTGACGATTTGGCCAGGAACTTTCTTCCTCCCCTCCCCCCCCTTTTCTCTTCGTTTGCTTACATTAATATTTGTAATGTTAAGAGTGCAGAAAATTACATCATTTATTTTTGTGCATTGTTGGTTCAAGTCAAATACATTGTACATTTTGAGATATTACAGATTCCAATCAAAAGGGAAGCAAATATTACAAGCTGATATTCAATAGCTTTGAAGCACAATATCAAATAATAAAGAAAAATGGGATCATTTTGAGAGCTTAGCAATAGTTGCATGTTTGTTTTGTAAATAAACTACGGTAAAGTATCCCTAAATGCAGTATCAATTGTCATTGTTTCACCAAAAATCCAAAATCTAGTAATTCAAGTAGCCTTATTTTTATAACCGACAAATGGCTCAAATATCCAGGCTTATAATGAGCAACTTTTTTTTTTGGTTCCATAGAATATTTGTGTATTTTATCAACTAATAAGTTCAAGTTGTATGCCATGTAGCTGTATGTGTGTCTGTTAATGTTGGGAGAGATGAGGGAAACACGACCTGAATCATCTTAAAATATAAACGCCATATGACGTGTGAAAAATAGAACGGCTCTAAAGCATCTACTAAAAAGACCTTTTGATCAAATAACAAAATAAAATAAACGTACACTTACATTCCAAAGATATCTGTTCACCAAAATGTAGCTAGAAATGTGGCATTTTTGATAACTTGCATATAATAAATGTTCAGACATACCTAATATAAATTATGTGTTTATTCATCGCAAAGTAAAATGTGAAGAGTAAAGCATTCCTAATTATAAAATTAAACAGATATTTTACTCTACATATCATGCCTCCAATGCTAAGCTTTTTCTGTTAATCATCGTAGCTAATGAAATCAAGATACGTTATTTGTATATTTATTGCACATTAAATGGAACTTCAAGATTTAATTTCGAATCATATATTGATTTTATAAATAATTTCGAAAAATATCTGAAACGACTCATACAAAGTGGTTGAAAAAAGTGCACGTTATTATTTCCCTATCTCCACAGCAACTCGGGGAGGCGAAAACTTTGTAATTGTGTGGGAGCTCATTTGAATTTATATTCAGATAGAACTGGCGAGATTATTGATTATAATAGGTGTAGTAAATAAAAGGGAACCCGCTTGTTGTCCAAACTTACCGAATGTTATGCCAAGAGATTATATCAATCTCAAAGCTAAAATATGTAGATGTAGCGAACGCCACAATAAGAAGAAAAAAGAAAACTGCGATGCAAACAAGACGACAACAGCACTTGATGGCATGCAAAGAGTTTGAAAGCATTGAAATCACTGCTTTCCCTCTCTCCTCATGAACAGCTACTATATATATATATATCTTAGTATATCATGATGTAAATACGACAAGGCACAAATTTACATACCCACATTACTGATCGACATGAACGTTTTCGAATCTAGCAATCAATTATCATACCCTACCTTTTCATTTCTAATATCCCTGTATCACTTGCATATTCTATTTGTATGGTATCAAATTTTCTTCCATAGTTATCAAAAGCGAATGGCAAGCATTTCAAGCTGTATATAACGAAGAGAAACTGCATTAATATAATGGTAGTCTTTAATTAACTTAGGGTACATTTATTGAACTCTTAGAAAGCAAAAATTCACAATTCCGTGAAACCAAATTGCCCTGTAATCCTGCACTGATACGGTAGCCCTAGATACAATATCGTTTGAATATTCAACCTATTGATTGATTGTAATAAGGTGCCCTTTAACACAACATACAGCTCTTTTCAAATTACAACTATCCTAAACCTTCTCCAAAAAGCAAGATGTTATCCACGAAAAAAAGTGCCTAGTCTACAAAGCAAATTGCATTGATGATTACGGAAAAAACTCAATGTGAACCTGTAGATAACCTAGATCCACAGAATACTTTGGTTCATTTAAAAAGGGGTATTTTTTTTTTATTATAAATTGAATAATGTGATCCACATTTTTGCCAATGGTCGCTCTTCCAAAAAAAAAATGCCGAACGAACTTCGGATGCGACCATCTAATAATATTTCCAAGCTGTAAATTTCTAGAAAAAAATCACCGGATAGACCGGACGCGGCTGTTTAAATATCTCAAGCAGCTGTGAGATGCAGGTATCGAAATTTCATACAAAAATTAAGGTTCGACTATATCATTAATTATTCAAAAACTTATTTTATGTACAGTATAAAATACAACATACAACGTACAACATTAGTCTAATAACGGGTTTAATTTGGAAAGTATAAGATGGTACAACCAGTTTCGAAAAAAAGTCTACAAAATCAAAAATTTTAAAGGATTTATAAAAGTAAAATATACATGATAATCATTTAATTTTGACTGTACTATTTTGATAAACACTGAAGAATATCTAAATGCATTGCTATATTGTCTTTGACAGTACAAATTGTTTAAATAATTGCACTGTTCCAGGTGTTGATTATATTTACAATTTTTTATTTACAGGCTTATTTATATTTTTATGCAGTTTTTAGCTACTTTATCAGGGGCGACGGCGCCAAGCCTTCCGGTGTTGACCTTTTTCATGAGATAACCTTGCAAATTTGAGAATACTATTTTGTTTGATACCCAATTGGCTGACTACAGCAGCATCGTTTAATAGCTTTTCATTTTGAAATTCTAAACAATGCGATCTCCAAATGTATTTCCTGAGAGAGTAATGTTAAACATTTCATTATGATTGAGTGGGTATCTAACTTACCAGCTAATTTTTTTACTACTACTCGACTGACGATTAACATGCAATTTAATCAAATGCTTAATCTCTTGTACTGTTGATGATTGACGTACAATAATATCTATGAAAAAGATCAGACATTGAATAGCAACAATTTTAAATCAAGCGCTTTAATTACCAATAGGAGGTAAGGGCAATCGTTCAACTGTGATATGATAAGCTTGTCCCTTTTCGATAGCAAGTAGTGCTTCTAATTCTTCGATAGTTGCATATGTAGGTATATCTGAAAGAATCTCATCTTGCTTTAAGATGTTGTTTATTTCAAGCTGTAGTTCATCTATAAGACTCGGATGTGGAAGAGATAAATTTGACATTTTGAGAAAAGGAACAGGTGTTTATGACGCGTTTCACAATAGCTTTGGTTTACACAGGTAGGGAGGGAAGGGGGGGGGGAGGAGCTTGAACATCAAAAGGCTCACAGACTTCATTTATCAATTTTTCTTTTTCTCTTGCTTTTTTCAATTACGGCAGAGGAGCGAGAAGCTTTTGTTTCTTTATTTTATTAGAGAAAAAAAGTAGTGCCTTTTTTTTTTTTTTTTTTTTTTTTTTTTTCCCTATACATATAATATACCTTTTATTTTAACGAACACCAAAGAAATCTGTACATATTTTACATAATGAACACATCAAATAACAATAATAATAACAACAGCAACTCTAACGGCAATCGTATCATTCCTTTAACTTGTTCTGGACATACACGTCCTGTTGTTGATATTCAATTTTCATCCATCACACCACAAGGAAAATACTATTTGATATCAGCTTGCAAAGGTAAAATAAAAGAACGTATAATGAATATATAAATATATTAAAATAAAATATATAGATGGCAATCCTATGTTACGTGAAGGCGTTACGGGAGATTGGATAGGTACATTTCAAGGGCATAAAGGAGCCGTTTGGAGTGCACGTCTTTCTCGAGATTCTGAAAAAGCGGTAACTGGATCAGCCGACTTCAGTGCCAAAGTGTGGGACACACACAACGGACAAGAGTTGCATTCATTTGTACACAATCATATCGTACGTGCTGCTGATTTTAACTTGGACAATACCAAGATTTTAACTGGTGGTAAAGAACAAAAATTGAGAATCTTTGATCTTTATCGACCTGAAGCACCTGCCATGGAATTGCAAGGTCATGAAGGTATGATCAAGGCAGTCGTTTGGGATGAAGCACATCATTCTGTATTGAGCGCTGGAGATGATGCTACAGTTCGTATTTGGGATTTGCGTACCATGCGTCAAAGTGGCACTATTCAATGCGAAGCTTCTATTTCTACAATGTCAGTCGATGGTAGTGGTGAATATATTTCTTGGGCTGCTGGAAAAACTGCAAATTTCTGGAAACCTGGATCTAGTTCTGAAGATGTCAAGACAATTGTAACCAAGGAAAAGACATCTTCTGTATCTCTTCATCCAGATCATAAAAAGTTTGTTGCTGGTAGTGATGAAGATTTATGGGTTCGTATTTACGACTTTGAATCTGGTGAAGTATCAGGCAAGTGATGGTTTGATTCTTTCTTTTATTTCATTTGTATATTAATACCCTATTTTATAAAATATAATAGAAGTTTATAAGGGTCATCATGGACCAATTCATACAGTTAGATATAGTCCTGACGGTGAAATCTATGCAACTGGCTCAGGTAGGACAATCGATAAATACACATAAACATTTACTATTTTTGTTTACTGATTTGGTTTCATTAGAGGATGGTACCATTCGTTTGTGGCAAACAGACCCAACAAAATCCTATGGATTATGGCAAAAGTAATCTTGAACCTTTTCTTTTTCTCTTTATATAATAACAGTAATAAAAAAATGATTTTAAAATGCCTTATAATTGTAGAACAATTCCATTAAACAGTAGTACCATCATATGTGGTATGCTGACTGAGACTCTTATAATGTCCTTGATTTGATCTAATTTACTACAATAAAATAAGAGGTTCAATGTATAGATATGATGCTCTTTAATGCATATATTGTTTGATAAATTTGTTTACACATGTATATTGCGTCTATATCTCAATATACCTCAGGAGTATGATTTACAAAATATATTATGATATTTTCACATGCAGTGTGTTTTCACGGATGAAAAAGGGGAAAGGGGAGTATTTCGGACAACTCAAGTGAGCCAGTTTCCGGCATTTTCCGACTAGTTGACAGTGTTGCACTTCCGCAATTGATGTTAAAGAAGTGTAGATCCATTCATACTTTCACAAGCCAGCAATATGGTATAAATAGGGGAGGAATTAAAGTACTTTTTCTTCTAATAGCTTTATTATTTATTTTCACTTTTTTAAATTATATTTATAAAAAATGGTTGTTTCAAGACCCGGATCTCCTTATACTGGTGGTAGACCTTCCAGTGCTAATTCAGTTCATACCAAGGTTGAAGAAGATCTCCATGAATTCGCTGGTATTGATTATGACAAGGTAAAATCTCAATTGGCTTTCATGATATTTTTTAGATATTGATTGTTTGTTGCTAGGTTACCATTATGCGTAATCCTTCTGTCGCTGTTCTCTATGAACAAGCTTTAACTTATGAACAAGGTACCGTCATCTCATCTGCTGGTGCTCTTTGTGCTTATTCCGGTAAGAAGACTGGTCGTTCACCTAAAGATAAGCGTATTGTTGAAGAAGAGACATCCAAAAAAGATATCTGGTGGGGTCCTGTCAATACTCCCATTAGTGAAAAAGTCTTTTTGATTAATCGTGAACGTGCTATTGATTATCTTAATACTCGTCCTCGTTTGTATGTCTTTGATGGTTTTGCTGGTTGGGATCCCAAGTATCGTATCAAGGTCCGTGTTGTTGCTTCTCGTGCATATCATTTATTGTTCATGCGCAACATGTTGATTCGTCCTACTGAAGAAGAACTCGAGGATTTTGGTACACCTGATTTCACTATTTTCAATGCTGGTGAATTCCCTGCTAATCGTTATACTACTGGTATGACCTCTACTACATCTGTTTCTGTCAACTTTAAGCGTGCTGAAATGGTTATTCTCGGTTCTGAATATGCTGGTGAAATGAAGAAGGGTGTAAGTTGTTTTTTATTTTGTGGGGTAATCTTTTTAAATGACCGAGATCTAATTGTTGTATATTTATAGATCTTTACTGTCATGCATTATTTAATGCCCAAAGCTGGTGTTCTTTCTCTTCACTCTTCTGCTAATGAAGGTCCTGCTGGAGATGTTTCTCTTTTCTTTGGTTTATCAGGTACTGGTAAAACTACACTTTCTGCTGATCCCAAGCGTATGCTGATTGGTGATGATGAACATTGTTGGTCCGATAATGGTGTCTTTAACATTGAAGGTGGTTGTTATGCTAAATGTATTGATTTATCTGGTGAAAAGGAACCCGATATTTTCAATGCTATTAAATTTGGTGCTATTTTAGAAAATGTTGTATTGGATGAAGAGACTCGTGAAGTTGATTATTCTGACGATTTCTTGACTGAGAATACTCGTTGTGCTTATCCCATTTATCATATTCCCAATGCTAAATTACCTTGTATGGGTGGTCATCCCAAGAACATTATTTTGTTGACGTGTGATGCCTTTGGTGTCTTGCCTCCTGTTTCTAAATTGACAGCTGAACAAGCCATGTATCACTTTATCAGTGGATATACTACCAAGGTTCCTGGTACTGAAGATGGCATTGTTGAACCTCAAGCTACTTTTAGTGCTTGTTTCGGTGCACCTTTCTTGGTCCTTCATCCTCAACGTTATGCTTCCATGTTGGCACAAAAGATGTCTGAACATAAGGCTGATGCTTGGTTAATTAATACTGGTTGGATTGGTGGATCTGCTGCTACTTCCAAGCGTTGTCCTCTTAAATACACTCGTGCAATTTTAGATGCTATTCATAATGGTGAATTAGCTAATGCTGAATATGAAGGTCTTGATATCTTTAATTTAAGTATTCCTAAATCTGTATCTAATGTTCCATCTGAACTTTTGAATCCCAAGACTGCATGGAATGGTACGCCTGAAGAATTCGATACCTCTCTTCGTAATGTGGGACAAATGTTTGTTGAAAACTTCAAGACTTATGAAGATGAAGCTGCACCAGAAACTTTAGCCGCTGGTCCTAAGCTCTAAAAAAAAATTGTATTATAAATAAAAAAATAAACTCTTTTGTGTAATTTAATATAAATTTCCATAGAATCAAACAGAATATTTATTGGTTTGTTGAGTAAACCATGTGTTTAAGAAGAATTAAATTATGCATAAAATTGCCTAAAATCTGTTTGTAATTTCTAAAAGTCTATAATTTTATTCTTGTCTTTCTTACTAGTAGTAGAAGAATAAAACACATGCTTTTGCATGCTGGGTAAAATAATAATCTAAACTCCCTCACATGCCGCCTCTCCTTGAATATTTATGTTTATATTAATTTATTTGGGGGGGAGGGGGGAGGGTACACTAAAAACAAAAATACCATTAATAAATTCAACCTTTTCTGTTTTTTATAGTAATTTTTATCCAACATTTTTATTATGAAAAATAGCAAGAAAAAATTCTTTGAAAAAAAAATTTATTAAAAAAAAAAATGTAATTATTGTAAATTTTACATGTATTAAGTGGTATATGTCATAATTATCATAGAGAAAAAAAGAAAAAAGAAAAGGAAATGCGTTAATAGATAAAGGATTCTATAATGTCAGTGTGTGTGTGTGTATTTTTTTTTGTATACAGTACAAAATTAAATGAAAGTTATAAACGTAATAAGCTTTGAAGAGCACCTAATTGTCTTTGATCTTCTGTAGAAGGAATCTTTTCCCAAGCAATATCTTGAGCTGGTAAACCTGTAGTACAGCTAGTGGCAATCATTGGAGACAAATTATTTGGATAGGATGAAACAGAGGAATACATGGAATGTGGAGAAGGTAATACATCTGTCATCATGGCATCATCGTCGCATGTGCTCGGGGAAGAGGAAGATAAAGAAGGTGGTAAAGAAGGAGAAGGAGAAGGAGAATCTAGACTATCATTGATAGAAGAGACTGTAGATAAACAAGGACTTGAAGGTAAAGCAGAGTCTCTCATATTATGAAGTGTAGCAGAATGACCACCACTTGTATCTAGAGGATTTAATTCAGGATATAGTCCTTTAGGTACACTGATCGTACTCATAGAAGGATCAGTAGTAGGTTGATTTAAACGACCAGCTAACACATCAGATTTTGAATAATAAGAAATCAAATGAAGTTTTTGATTTGTAGCAGTACAAATAGAGAAACTTTGTTTGATGAGACCATCCGGTTTATATGAACAAGCAGCAGAAGATTTTGTTGTATTTATGCTTGAAGGACGACGAGGTCTACGTTTTGTGTCCAATTCACGATAAGTTAAGAAGCTACCTAATACACGACTAGGGGACCAAGTGCGACCATCAGTCCAACGACGCATACCAGCTTCTCTTTCATCCCAGGCAAAGACGGAGCCTGATCGAATTTGCATTCTTTCTTTTGAGGATAATCTACGCTGAACTCTAACAAGTTGATTTCTTCTGCATGCTTCGAATACCATTAAAGCATCTTGAGGTGTTTTAATATAGCCAATGTAAGTTTCCATGATATTTAATAGGGGAAAAGATTGATAAAAGAAATCAAGGTAATTCGAGAAGGAAAGAAGAAGAAGAAGAAGAAGAAAAAAAGTGATGAAAATTATCGATAAAATGGAGCCCTATTTATATCTACGATTTTTTAAACTTTTTTTTTGTTTTTTTATGATCAGCATATTATGTCATGTAAAAGCGCGAAAAAGAATTATCAGATAATTGTGATGTTTCATGCAAAACAGAGAGAAGGGGCAAAACAAAAATAAAAAAAAATCTGCATTCTTTGGGGGGAGTAGACTAAATTATAAACAGGGAGAAACCACAATAAAAAAGAAGGGAGTTTATTTAATGGACTTTTTTAAACCTGGATCGGGAAATATCTCGATTGCTTTTACTTGATGTCATGGCACACAGTCATCAGTGTGTGGTTTGTATTACCATTCGTGTATTAGAAACTGAAAGAAGAAAAAAAGCACCAAGTCTAGACCTGTACACTATAAACCAAACTAGATCTAAAACCTTTTAAAATGCTGTTTCTTTCTTGATCACATTGTTTTTCTAATATAGAATTGGTATGAATCACTAGCAATTTCAAATGAAACATTGCTAATAAAGAATGAATTTAAAACCATTACAATGTGTGTTCTTTTTTTGTAAGAAAAAGAATAGCGCTCTCCCTCATCCTCCCCCCATATTTTTGGCGGGAATTATATACAAATGTAGGTTACTCCTTGAAATAAGCCCTTTTTATTATTATTATTATTGTATGACTGACTCCCTATTTCTATTTTGTTTTCTCAATTAGACTAATCGTAATAATGCTGATAAAAAACCTAAATTATGATAAAGAATGTTTTTTTCTCTTTTGAATTTGATCATTCTCCTTGTGCATAAAGTATATAACAACAGAACGGAATGTCTATTTTCTTGTAAAATGTTAAAATGATCAAGTTTAAATATTACTAAAGTCAGAAACTATTTTTTTAAGCTTTTTTTTTTTTTTTTTTTTTTTTTTTTTTTTTCAGAATTTTCAATAAAGGAATGTCTCAATTTAATGCATGTTTATCTGAATATTTGTATAATTGATTATATACAAAAAAAGATACATTGATATCATCGTACACAGCAGTAATTATTAATTACACTACGCCAAATGCTTAAATTTTCTTTATCGGCCTTATGGCACCCTTGCACAAGAAAAACAGAGAAAAAAAAAAAAAACAAAGCTAAACCAGACCAAACCTTGTATAGAAAATTTAGTCATCCATCTTTATAATGAAATACATTTAATTGCACCTTTAAATGTGTTGATCAAAGCAATGCATAATACGATGTTTTTATTATTATTATTATTAATATTCTACAAATCGGAATCTTTTTTTTTTTTCTTCTTAGTTGCTATACTGTATTTTCATATCTGTATTACATTGGAAAATACGTATAAATGATTATTTCAAACAAAACCCATAGAAAGATACTAGACCGCCCCCCTTTCTCGCTTTTAACCCCCCACATGTATATATATATAAATATACAGACTAAATTTTTTACTAAAATTCCCATTCAACCGAATTCAGAATGCCATTTAGAGTTCAATTAGAACCCAACTGATACAAGTTAAGGATGAATAAACAAGAATTACAAGATTTAGTTTTATAATGTGGCATCAGTATGAGATCATTTACATACCAATATATCTAATGTGTTTGTGACAGGGCCCCAAAATAACCCTGTTCAGCTAATGTTGTGTACTAGAAAGTATAACTGATTTAAGCTTTTTCCTTTTCTTCCCAAACTGATGAAAATACATAAATAGTTTTTGTGTAATTTTTATACGGTTATCTTTCAATGTTCAAATTAAATTTTTTTTTTTTTTTTTTTTTTTTTTATTTACTATAAAAACCACATGATTTATTTAAAATATTCTGTACCTGAAAATAACCTTAAATTCGCAACAATCACATTACAATATGGGCATTTTCCCCTAAAAAGTCAGGTCAAAGAATATCATGCTGAGCATTATTACGTATAAAACATAAAGGCATCCACTAACAAGACATACAGCTTTAATGAACCTTATATTGAAAAAAGCAAAAGAAAGCCGGATCTACGAATTACCGAATCTCAAATCAACAAAGACGATGGAACCTTTTAGAATAAACATCCATCAAGAGATCTTGAGAAAAGGCTAATTGCAATAAGCGTATTGATTTGTTAATTGCCGAAAAGTTTTGGTTTCTGAATACGCATTCCATGAGGAAAAAGAAATTCACTAATGTTCAAATCAAGGCGGTTGTATTTATTATACAAAAAGAATGTTGTTTAAAAAAAAAAAAAAAAAAAAAAAAACATTGGAATGCATTCTGAAAAGTAACACAAATTAGATCCAAAAAAGCTTAAAAAGATTTACAATTTAATTTAAACAAATTTATACTAAATAAAATATTATATAAAAATTTGAATATACAAGCAAAGGAATTTCTATTCCTTGGGAGGTGGAGTTGGTGTTTTTGTTTCTGTTGTTGTTTCTGTTGTTGGTGTTGTTGTTGGTGGTGCTGGTGTTGTTGTTGTCGTTGTTAATTTTGATGGTGTTGAATCAGGAATATTATTATTGCTAGTGGTGTCAACACTAGCAGTTGTAATCTTGTTACTGCTGCTACCCTTTTCTTTGATCCATTGATACCATTCCTTTTCTGTTTTACCATTAAGAATTGCAATAACCATAACTGACATGTTGTCATAACCAAGTCCACTTGATGTTTGATCATTAGCTAAACAGTTATCCATCATATTTTCACAAATAATATCAAGTGTTTTGTCTTGCGCAATGCCTGAACGAACGAAATCAACAACTTCTTGATTAGACATGCAATCCCAAATACCTAGAAAAAGAACCATTTAGATGTAAATACGCATTTACAATATATTCAAATTTTACCATCGCAAGCCAAAACGAAAAATTCATCATTCTTTGTAATTTCATGATCAATAATATCAGGATCACCTATTAAAATTTCATTATTAATCTCCTTTCTCTTTTCTTACAAGACAGTGAATCAACTTACATGTAACTACTTGTTCTTTAGGAGAAAGTGCTTCATTCTGTTTGAATTCAAAATCACCAATTGCACGAGAAAGGGCCAAGTTGCCTTTATAATAAAAGGTCAATTTACATGTAAAGAAAAATAATTGCAATTTACGCACCGTTAACGCGACCAAATTCAACAAAACCACCTGCCAAGATGATTCTTTCCATCTCTGCCTTATCAGTAGGTTTATGATCATATGAAAGTGGCTTTACCTTTCCATCAATACTAATAACACCTCGAGAATCACCAGCATTAGCCTAAATAAAATCGTTATTCATTGTGAATTTATATCGTAATAAAACGGTATTTACGACAAAGATATGATTGTCCTCAGTAAGAAGAGCAACTACAGCTGTACATCCAGAAGGGTCATAAGCAAAATTGTTATCTATAAAAAAAAATCCCTTATTTAATAAAAAAGTGTATAATCATAACCAAAAACTTTAATTACCATTAATCAAGCTCGAATCCAATTCCAAAAACGCATCTTTTAAAGCTTCATGATATTGCTTCTTTTTAAAATATTCACTTTCAAGCACTTTTTTATATAAAGTTTGACCAGTGTATTGTGCAATAGTAGAACCTTATCAACATGAAACTCTTTACAATAAGCATATATTCATATGATATCTCACGTTTTTTAATACAAACCTCCATGACCGTCAAAAACACCAAAGAAACTAGCATTCGTATCTCCCAACTTTAAAAGAGTGGTATGAGCATCTTCCATAGCTAAAGAATATTTGTTAGTCGACTTCTTTAATCCATCACATTTACTGTTTGAAGAAGCTTACTTAATCTCCAGCCTTGCATATGAGAACAACCGTAGAAATATTTGCTATCAGCTTCATAGGTTGTAGTTTTCTCAGTGATAGGTTCAGATAGAGTTTGTCCCATTATCTAAAATCATCTTGACGTTTAGTAAAGACAATTAATATTCATTAGATTGGGAACCTTACAAAAAGTATATGTGTATATAAAAGAAAAAAAGGAAAAAAGAAGGATTAGGTATGCGTGTTCCCCTCTTCCATTGCCACACAAACACATATTACACTCGCACACAATAAGGCGGGCGGCAAGATCCTATTCGTGACGCCCTCACGTGATGGAATCATCGTTCTGTTTAAAGTAACGTCTGTTCGGTTGCTTTCTCCTAAAACATTCGTCATAGTGACAGATTACAGTGATCTAGACTTTCTTAAAGGAGAGAAAAAGTGAATTAAACTTTTTTATTATGGACCCCCCCTCTAGAGTATATCTTTTTTAATTTCGTATTTATTTCCATAGTAGCAAACTCTTATAATATACGGAATCAGAAAGGAGAAGGACGAATAGAAGAAACAGTGGAACAAGGAGGAGGAGGCGAGAAAAAAAGGGAGCTTTAGTAAAATTTATCGTTTGATAGAGTACATGGTGCACATTATTGGTTTGTATGATTCAGTAGTGATTGAGATGATTAGCTTGGAAAGTAGCAATTTCTCTTTACAGTTGCATGATAGTAGATGTACGATGTACCATAACGTTCGCTGCCATATTATTAAAATCTTCAATCTGAAAGCAGATATTTCTCACTGGAAAGTCGGGCAATTTTTGTAATGGAAATGGAGCTTTACACAATTTTATTAGGTTTTCAGGAGGTTGGGTTTTCGTTGATACAAAGTGCAATTACAAAATAGCACCATTACTTGTTTTTACTTTGATTGGGCTTGAAGTTTCACTGTACGCTAAATCCAAATAGGGGATTTACGATCCCTGCTCAACATTTTTCTTAATAAATAACACCAAGAAAACATTATATGCTAATGTACCTGAGATGTTCAAGTTTAATCCAAAAATGAGTATCCATAAATATCCCATTTTCTGCAATTGATATTAATTTTTCAGTGCTAATGTTTCAGATTTTTACGCGTATCCCATTGTTGAAGACTTAAAACTTTGAGGCTTCATATCTTTACAAAAAATTAAGTTATACCAACACTTTTTAATAATAAAACTTACTTATTTTGATGTGCTCTATAATATATGTAGGTATGAAAAAATTCTAGGCACTTTTATTTTTTTCATTTTTTTTAAGATTTTTGTAATAGATTTCAAAATATTAGTTAAATTGAGCAGCCGTTTTTTTTACATTCATGTCGTTAACCTCGTTAAGCTCTCTCGAACCTGATTTAGGTTTTTTCAAAATATTGATTTTTCGTGGAGATATCCTCAAAAATGTGTACAAAGAGATACTTTCATTTCTAGCTTCAAATTTTCCCTATATACCCTTATCCCAAATTCTGAATTTGAAAAAAAAATTGACAAAAATCTCATTTTCTCTACGAGAAATGCAGATAGAAGGTTCAGTAATAGCTCGATTGATAAATAGGTTTTTTGCGCATTATTTTCATTACTTATTTTTAAAATATGTTTATAAAAAGTGTTGTGTATCTTCAAAATACCTCAAAGATTTCAATCGCATTTTACGCAAAATTTAATAAGAAAAATTTGTCAGAATTTTGTTTAGATAGATGCAAAATTTAAAACTGTACAAAAACCATTTAATACGCTAGTTCAACTTACTTTGCAGTTCATGAGCCATTAAACAATTTTATTTTTTTGACCATTTTCTGGTCGATTTGTCAGATGGATTTTGAATCCCAGTTACCATAGAATTAAGCTGTAATATGAGCAATTATTTTGATTATCTCGACAAAAAATCAATATTTTTTGCTGAAATAAAAAATGCAGAGTAGCATTTTTTAGTTGGACCTACTTGCAGTAAATAATGATTGATCTATCAGAATTAGGAATTACCGAATTACCAATTTAGAACATCTGTCAAACCATGATGTTCAACATGCAAGTCAAGCAAGGTCATATTCCATGCGTCTATCATCATGCTACTATTAAATCATAGAAGCATGATTCCAATATATCCACACAATATCCAAATGCTCATTCTAATTATATTATCACTCACATTTAATACACTCATTTAATTAGTATATAAGCCCCCTCTAGAAGCTCATAATAAAACGATACTTTTTCATTTGATTAATTTTATACGATTTACCTTTCGATAAATCAATGATGTTGTTTACTAAAAATAAAAAAAATATAAAAATAAAAAGCGGTAGAAATACAATTATAATCAGCTAAAGTTTTTATTACAAAAGATTTCTGAAGATTTAAAATAATTGAAAAAGTATGATGGTATTTATAGTGATTTGGAGAACTTGGATACAGTACCATCATCAGACTTGAATGTATTTATATTTAGTAATCTTCTAGTTTTGAGTACATTGTTATTAATTTAGTATTTCAAGAGGTAAATCATGTAGAGCATTGACCATAAGGGATTGATGTCAGGTGTGACTAGTGATATTAAACGAGCCGAGCCTTTTTTATGCAGCCGAGCTTTTCTCAAGGCTCGTTAAAGTTAGACGAGCTTACAAAAAAGCTCGTTCAACCTCGACGAGCTTTTTTTTGCGCGTGACTAGAGCTCGTTTACCCCAAACGAGCTTTTTTATGCAGCGACTAAAACTCATCATCTCAATGCGAGCTTTATTTTACCTTTCCAGTGACAAATATCTAAAGTAAAGCAAACTTATGAATGTCAATTGACAATTATCTAAAGTAATAATGTCATAGCATTTACTAATTATTATTTAAATTTGAACTTTTTGAAAAGAAGTCAAAAGCTCGTCTTTCTCAAACGAGCTTTTTAAAAAAAAGTCAAAAACTCGTCTTTGTCAAACGAGCTTTTATTAAAGCTCGGCTCGAGCTCGAGTGATACAAAGCTCGGCTCGTTGTGGCGAGCTTTGGTCAAGCTCGTCCTAGGCTCGGCTCGTCTTTTATACTTAGGTGTGACAATATTGACCTTTTGGGAAATGGTTGTTTTGTTTATTATTGTTATATCTATTTTATGTAATAACCGTAAATTAAGGGGTAATTTTTGTATACTTGAATCTTAATTATATTGATACTGAAACTTCTTCAATATAGATGAGTAGTTGCATAAATTGATATCTTTGTTTATTATTATCATTAATTTGGATAAAATTCTATTTTGATATTATATGTTGTTTGTGTAATTGATTGCACCTTGATCAAGGGTGCCATCATCTATACAACAACATGTATGGTTCAAAAAGGTATTTCATATTTTTAGCATGCGTTTTTTGTTATTGTGTTCAATTGAAGCGTTTGTTTATTATTGTTGTTCACATTTCAAGTGGCATCATATTTTATGAGCGACACTTGGAATTTAGGTTGTTTTATTAATTTCAAGCGTTTTTAGTATGTAATTCCACTGCAATCAAGTATCTTTTGATGTAACAACGTCCAACAATACAGTAGTAAATAATGGTATTTGATTTTTGAATACGGTTAAATGAAAATATCAGTCTCTAATATAACGACTGCTACCTATATTAAAAATATTAGTTCCTTATGTTAGCATGTGTATTCAGATACAAGAAAAGAATACCATCTTGATAGTCTGATATGATGCCTTATCAAACAGTAAATATAAGCCTTGGGATATGAAAACAACACACGTAGAAAAGAATTTTCAAGGCTTTACATTATTTAGCGCAATTAAAACCCTGCTAAATTTTACATTTCCGTCAATGTAAAGGCAGTGTTATTGCGCATAAACCATAAACTAAACAAAATAGGCAATATCTGTTATCATAGAAACATGCATTTTCTACCAGAAAAACCGTCTGTCATATCATACATTTATTAAAAAATTGCAAAAAGCGAGCCTGTAGAGCGACACCGTAATTGAGCATAGCAAGATTGAACGGCTAAGTCTCTTATACTATAATATATCTATGTTTTAAATAAAAAGCTTTTTTCTTTTTTACTTTTCTTATATTTAACCACGTACGGTCTGAAAATTCAGAATTTGTAGCGGACATTTTCGGGGCTCATTTTACCCTTACCAACACTCATGATTTTGATCAAAAAATAGAAAAATCAAATTTTGATACCAAAATCAACGTTTAAATATACTACATTGTGAGAGAAAATTGTAGCTATAGTTAATACACATTTTATAAAAGCTTAATATTAAATGTTAAGTAATGAAACTTTGTACTTTTGGCCCAAAAACAGATTTTTGGTTAAAGGATTTTCATGTAATATTTTGCAATAAAAATGTTTGTTATTTTTTATTGGGCAAATAGAGCGCTAAATGTTGTATATGTGTATATTTTTTGTTTTTATCATTGGTAGTATAATTAACTCTAGATTTGCAAAATCAGAAAAAAAAAAATTAAAAAATGTCAAAATTGATGATCTGGACAAAAATAATTTTCTAAATTAATATTCCGTTTATAAGCTTTGTAAGTCTTAAAAATAAGATATTTTATAATACTTGAGAACTTTTTCAAGAATTTATGATGCTGTACCCACTTGATTCAAGCCTATTACTGTAAATATTTATACATACTTTTATAATCACCAATTGCTCTCCAGGTGGATATCGACTGTAGACCAAAAAAGCATTGATTATAACGTAGATGATGGAACAAAATGACTAAGAAGTCTCGGGTGCTTTTTTTGTTTAAGAAAAATATTATAACACGCCCTAACATTAGCAGTTAATAATTCATTTCCAAATAAATAATTGGAAAAACATATACACTTGTAACCTGCTACTTGATTTCTGTTTATAAAAAATATTGGTCTTTTTGTTGTAGTTTTAAACGTAAATAAAAGAGCCCATGAAAGAGTGGGGAAGAAGAAAAAAAAATAATCGCAAATCAATCGATTTTGTGTGTTACAAACAGAAATTTACAAAGGCATAAATAATTTTAGTGTTACCAAACAGGTTGTTGTCGTTGTTCCCATTTGTTTTCCAAAAGAAGAACATGGGCACAACTCTTTCAAACCTCAAATTTCAAATAATTGATATATCTCGTCAATAAGACAATTTTGTTGGGTCATGGTAATACACATCTGCTTTAAACAGTTCAAATTATCTACGTTATTAATTATATTATGATTGATATACTTTAGTAAATTGACTAAAAAACCCTTGATCTCATTGCTCTGCTCATTGTAATAAGTATTACTTTGGTCAATACTTACTATGTATTAAGTGTGATTAATATGTGACAAGTAGTAGTATTAAGTAATAGATCGGTTATGGTTGTGTTAATAAGTTCATTTGATTAAAATTATTAATGAAGGAAGGAAACAGATATTTTCACTAATTTTCAATATCTGATTTAACGTTTACATATTTATATGAATTATGCAACTGAAACTAGTTCATGCAATTATTGTTAAAACATCATGTAATGTGAACCATTATACTCATCTGGGCTGCCTAATTTGCACAAAATTTTTTATTCTGCCAATGGGAAGCATAGTTTGGTCGTAGTAATGATCTTCAGTTTTTGTGTGGGATTTAATTTAACAAGTTCCTTTATTAATAAATTATACATTTTTCTTACTACAATATTTATTCTAAATCTTGTGCATTTCAATAATCAATTATGGTCATGAAGAAGAAATTAGATCTATTTACTGTTCCTAAAATTTCTGAAGATTGTTATTATATTGTTGTTTCTCCTTCTAAAGCTATTAAAAAAATTGCTTATAAAAATTCTGAAGAGCGTCTAGGAAATTATTTTGAAATGTCAAAAGAGTCTATATAAATAATCTTGTCAGAATATCACACTTTTTTTATTAACAATACATCCAAAAAATAAAGGATTTGTTTATACACATTAATTATAACTACTACTATGATTTTGTTATATCAAAAGATACTAATATAATAAAAATACTCTGCTAAAAGATACATTTTATTAATTCATTGATGATGCTTCGTATTTATATGTTTTCTAAATAGTTATATGATTATTAATATTATTAATGAATTGCCGGGTATTGAGGTACTTGATATGATTTGGGAACAAATCATATACAATGGAATTTGTGGAATTGGGAATCTGTGATTGTATCATTTGGGTAAGATGTAGGGTTGCTTATGTTTCATTGTTGCCAAGTGTTCCTGAAGGTTCCTGATAGTCGCTGTTAATGCTAGAGGTTATGTATGACATTTAGTATGAGTTACTAAATGTCATGCCATGTTGGATTTCAATAGCTGTTCCTGGTGGATTTCTACATCTGGGTAAACTTCTGATATATCAGGTTTTACTATCTAAGGATATGACGTAAATCAATAATAAACTGCATTGATTTACTGTAACACTAATTGTAAACTGAGACCTTGGATGTGAGACTTATGATGAGTATTGACATAACATATTTATCTAGACTTGATGAAGAAAACAAGTTGTTATCTGATATTATAATGAACAAAGATCTAATGTTCGAAGATTATTGCTCAATTATTCCGATGACTTTAGTGTATGTTACAAGCACATGAAGCAAACAGATATTTCGAAATTTGTTGTTGTTGATACATGGGATGCTAGACCTATTTATCAAAAACCCATTTCTCGTTTTTCTTATGATGAGTTCGCTTTATTGAGGATTGAACTTCAAAACAATAATTGAAAATGGCATCTTGATTCCCCATTCCTACTGTATTATATCAAAAATTTTGGTAATGATGGATGGAGTTTTCCATGTTGTTACGTTGCAAAGAAAAACGGATAAAGAAGACAGATAGAACAAAAATGGCTGTTTTGAACGCATGACTGACAAAGGAAATTGTGAAAAACCAAATTATGAGCCGTTTTTGATCAGGTAAATCAAGAACTCCGTTGGTTTTCGAGGATATTAAACAGCCATTTTGGAGCCAATTTTATTTGTAACTCGTATTAAAATGTAACTTTTATAAATTGTCTTTGCCGTATATTTTCAGGTTTGACAAATAATATTTAAAAAGATACAATTAAAAGAGAATGAGTAATGAATCAGTTCTTCACAGCTGTATAATAAAAACAAGATATTGTTTATTTAGATATAAAAGTATGACCTTTTATATTGATTTGACATTGAGATCCTGAGATGTAATTTAAGGCACTATTGAACCATCAGATCTGTTTGATAGTAATCTATGGATTGAAATGGATCAACCATAATTTAACCGTTCTTGTAGAGCTTGTGACTTGTGAGTTGCCTTGTTTCAATGCTGCGCTAAATGTGCTTGGATGTTGATTTGATAGCTACTTGATTGATTAACTGCTGGGATGGAAAAATATGGTGTCATATTTGAGGTCCAAACGTTCTTGGTAATTGCTGAATAATCTTAATAAACTAGGAGTCCCTTATATCCGATATCACGACTTCGCACTTCAATACATGTCGTAGTCAATAAATTGTAAGATGTAGTGATACTATAGAAGGTAATAGGTGATAGAGTATAGTATTTGGTGGCATGCAACATACCTACTCCCATTGTCGGTTTTCGAGGATATTAAACAGCCAATTTTGAAGCGAATTCCATTTGTAACTCACATTGAAATGTAATTCTTATAAATAGTCTTTTAAACCAAGACCTAGAAGCTCTTGGTTCTTTCTTTTACCATTAGTTTTTCTAGTAATAAAGCCTACGTTCTCCATGATAAATGTTACTAGTCTTTATTGTTATTCTTTCTATAAATAAGATTGTATGTATCCATAAACTCTCACCCATGTAAAGTTAAACGTTGTTATTAGGTTCAAAATTCGCCGAAATATATAATGTTTTTGTTGTCGGTTTTTTACTGTTGTTGTAGAAGGCAGCTTTTGGATCTTTTTCCAATTTTCTCGCCCAATATTGCATCGGTTTCAGTCAAATTTTTAAAAACATGTACCTTCCTCTATAGATCATTGATATCCATTCTAAAATAAAAGGTTTAATAACAGAATATAAATACATTGACCTAAAATTGACTGTAAAATTTAACATCCAAAATTGAGGTATTAATTATTTGTATTCACAAGATAGACCCAACTAAATGCTATTCTGAATTTTTTGTTTTAATGAAAAATATCGATTTTTTGTCGATGAAATGCCAAAGATTTAGAATAAATATTATGGCAAGAAAAAATGTATAATTTAATAAAGGAACTTGTTAAATTAAATCACACACAAAAACTGAAGAGAATCTTTATTTAATATCAATAATTTGTCCTATTTATATACAAATTCTATATTACAATTATTTGTAAGATCAGCTTTGGATCGATTATATCTTTCTGACGACATTCCATTGTCAGGTCATTTTATGTACTACATTAGTAACACAGCACATTTAAGTTCAGCTTATTTTATATAACTAAATCCAACAAGTGAATATGTCTCACATATCCAGCTTCCCGGATCTTGCTTTAGAAAATAAGAACAATCGAGAATGTTATCATAGATCAGTTAGCTGACTTCTTGAAATTAAGGATTACAAATCAAAAGGTTCATTATCTTACGATTAACCGGTGGATGCAACAGTCGAGATAATTAAAATAGTAATTTATATAACAGATTAACGCCTATGAAAGCTGAGTTCCAAAACCGATTTGTATAAATCGATCAAAAAATGATTAAAAAAGTAAATTCGTTTAATGACTGATAAACTACAAAATAAGCCGAACTAGCGTACTAAATGTTTTTTGTGCAGTTTTAAATTTTGCATCTATTTAAATAAAATTC
Source organism: Mucor racemosus (assembly GCA_027405735.1). Taxonomy (NCBI): domain Eukaryota; kingdom Fungi; phylum Mucoromycota; class Mucoromycetes; order Mucorales; family Mucoraceae; genus Mucor; species Mucor racemosus. Next base: position 89,020 of record JAPEHQ010000013.1, on the reverse strand, counting down.
AAACAAATGTTTTACATTAAATTTTGCATAAAATTCAATTGAAATTTTGGTGATTTTTTGAAGATAAACATCACTTTTTATAAGCATAATCTAAATATTAGTAATGGATATGATCCGCCGTAAAATTATCTATCGATCTAGCCATTGTTACACCTTCTAGTTGCATTTTTCGTAGAGAAAACAAGGTTTTTGTCAATTTTTTTTCAAGTTCAGAATTTGGGATGAGGGTATACTGGGGAAAATTTGAAGCTAGAAATGAAAGTATCTCTTTGTACATATTTTTGAGAATATCTCCGCAAAAAATTAGTATTTTAAAAAGGTCTAAATTGGACCCGATACAGCTAAACCAGGTCTATGACATGAATGTGAAAAAAATGCTGCTCAGTTTAGCAAATATTTTGTAATCTACTAGAAAAGAAAATAACTTTTAAAAGAAAGTGCGTAGATTTCTTTTATACTTGAATATATTATAGGGCACTTCAAAACAAGTAAGTTTCATTATTAAAAATTGTTCGTATAGCTTAACGTTTTGCAGAGATATGAAGGCTCAAAGTTTTTCATTTTGAGCACTGAATTAGTGGTAGAAACCTGAAACATTAGCACTAAAAAAGTTGCACCCACTGCTAGAGATAGGATATTTCCTGAAACGCGTTTTTAAATTAAACTTGAACATCTAAATTATATGAACATATATTTTTATATTATTATTATTTAGTGAAAAAAAAAAGTTTAATAGAGATGAAAAGTTGGGCCCAGTTTTCAAGGGGAAAGCAGCGAAATGCACGTGTTTTCAAGCTTTTCGTGAAATATAAAATGACTTTGGGAGCTGGTAGCATAATACAAGAAATACATTCTTTGGTGGTACCGATGTTGCTCTTGTTAATATGACTGAAGCAGCATCATTTGATGTAAACAGGTTCAAACCCCACATTGAACTTTACAATTATTGTTCAGTTTCAGAAAACGATGTTATGTATTATAAGAATGATGCAAAAACACTTATATATTGAGCATACACTTATAGATGCTTCTGTTGAAAGGCTTAACGATATCTTTATGCCACCAGATTCTACACTGATCATTAACTCTAATGATATTTACCATCGATCTGGTGATAAATCGTTTTTAAAGAGTCTTGAAAGAAAGAAAAAGCAAACAATGAAAGGGCAGAAAGATTTGTATGCAGAAAAAGAGTTGTCTGGTAGTCGTCGTTCAGAAGCAACGTCTTCTACTACATTAAATTAACTGACTTAGCCATACTTTCAGCATCGTGGATTGATGAGAAAGTTTCACTACAGCAAAACTATTACCAATAAAAGAAAGAGAAAAGAATTAAAAAGACAAAAATTCTTCGATCAGGTTTGTTTCGATGAACAGAGATTCATAAATCAAGGTCAAAGAGGTAATGTTATTGCATTTGTTGGTGATAGAGAATACTCAGTTGGATCGCAAGTCAAAGGATTCAAAAAGTACGGTGGCAAATGGAAACCTCATAACTACTCAAGATATATCTCAACAATTGTCATTAATGAGTTTAATACATCAGAAGTCTGTGTTTATTGTTCTCATAAAGCTATTCATCTTGTACATATAGTTGATAATACATTGAACACCAATATTGGAACATTTGTTTGCACAAATCCAGCATGTATTGCTCAAATCAGGGTCTTATCACAAAGGGAAAGATGCCATATCTTCTTTTGCAATTGGGTTATTAGGCTTATCGCACCTTGCACTTGGTGTTCCCTGCTCTTCATTCAATCCTAGCGTCGGTCATCATCACACCGACTTTGCCAATATCGCCACTACCTTTCTTACAAGCGTAGCGCGACTGGAGCTCGATGAGCTTAATACTGAAGGTATATAGGCTTATCAATTATTTTTGATGTAGCATATACTAACTCTGCTGCCTTAGCCCTTTTCTTTTTTATTTTACCTTCTCTCTTTGGTATGTATTTTCATTCTTTTTTATTACAACAAGTTTCACTAACTGTACTTTTTTGGAAACAAAGGCTTTTTACCATTACAGTATGGATTGAATGAGAGAAACTCTGACTGAGAAATTGAATTATCTAGCAACCTCAGTGCTTTTGATCATTAAAATGTCAAGGTAAAATCAACATTTACCATATACAACATGAGTCATTTCTGCACATGATCAATGAATAAATACGCTGCGGTCGGTTCAATCGTAAATTAAGCGCAACTACTGCGGGTACATTATATTTAAAAGCGTTAATAGCCCAATGTCGGTGGCTTATATGGCAAATCTTGACATTACTATACATCCCATTTACCATGGAATTTCACAACATTTAACCCTTCAATCAAGCAAACAAAGAGTTTCTGGCTCGATTATATGTCTCCCTAAATAGTACCTATTATTATTGTAACTCTTAATGACCTTTTATCTCATGTCAAAAAGACATTTATTACAAACAAGTTTGAAATGACGTAGACGAAACCTTTCACACGCGCAACAGCAATTTTTTTTGTTTTGAAATACAATTTTTTTTTGGTACAAATCCTATTTCCTCTCTCTTTTTTCATATACACAATCATGTCGGATAACGAGAAAGAACCTGTCAAGGATCAATTTGACGATGAAGAGGTAATTTACAGCATTTGCTTGAATAAATTCAACTATAGAAGCTAAATAAAATATTGTCAAAACTTAAAAAAGGTCGACTTTTCAAAGTTAAAAAAGAAGAAGAAATCCAAGAAGAAGGTCGACTTTGAAGCAGATGTTGAAACTGCCGAAGCACCTGCCCAAGAAGAAGAACAAGCACCTGTTGATTCTGAACAAAATGGTTAGCCTTTATTTGAGAATATATAATACACGCGTGGAGAAGTCTTAACATATATAATTAATTAGAACAAGCCGAAGAAGATCCAGAGGCCATGTTTGCTGACTTGAAAAAGAAAAAGAAGAAGAAGTCAAAGCCCATCGAAGAGGTAAAATAAATTGATTCACATTCAAGAAAGTATCATTAAAACGATCGACTTTTTTTGTATTAGGATACTCCCGAAGGTGAAGCTTCTCCTGCCGCTAACGATGAAGATATGGACTTTGGAGGTATGAAGAAAAAGAAGAAGAAGAAGAAGTCTATGGCTCAATTCGAAGCTGATTTGGCCGACGAAAATGCTGATGAAGATGATGCCACTGAAGAGAAATCTGGCGGAAAGGAAGGTGGTGAAGAAGCATGGTTAAAGAGTGATAGAGATTACTCTTACGATGAAGTAAGCTAGATTTTTTTTTTTTTTTTTCCTTACAATATAAGTTTAATTTTTTTCCAATTATTCTAGCTTCTTGATCGTGTATTCAACATTTTGAAGCAAAACAATCCCGAATTAGCTGGTGAAAAGAAGAAATATACTATTGTTCCTCCTTCTATTCATCGTGAAGGTAACAAAAAGACTATTTTCGCCAACGTTACCGAAATTAGTAAGCGTCTTCATCGTCCCGCCGAACATGTCATTCAATTCTTATTTGCTGAATTGGGTACAACTGGTTCTATTGATGGTGGTCAACGTTTGATCATTAAGGGTCGTTTCCAACAAAAACAAATTGAAAATGTTTTGCGTCGTTATATTGTCGAATACGTTACATGTAAGACTTGTAAATCTCCCAACACTATTATGACCAAGGATAACAGATTGTACTTTGTTACTTGTGAACACTGTGGTTCTACTCGTTCTGTATCTGCCATTAAGACTGGTTTCAAGGCACAAACTAAAGAAGATAGACGTGCACTCAGAGCTTAAAAAAAGAAGAGGATTTAATTTGTTTTATATTTTGTTAAATAATAAAAAGATAAAAAAAATGAAAAGACATTTATTATTTTTTTAAAAGATCTTGTTGACTGAGAGATTTCTTTGGTTTCCATGAACTGCCATCGTCGCCATCATCAATTAAAGCTTGTCTTGCTTTAGTTTTCTTTTTCTTTTTAACAAGCTTTGGTATTGTGGTAGTAGATGATGATGTTGCAGATGGGATAACTGGAGATGGAATAATTGGGGATGATGGTATATCTGGAGATGGTACAAATGTTGGCGTTGATATACTGGTTTTTGCTGCGATTATTTGATCTTTTTCTCTTTCCATTTTACGAATGCCATCAATTTCAGATAAATATTTCATTTTTAATTCTTGTAGTTTAGCAGCTCTATCTTTGAGTTGTTTTGATCTTCCTGCTAGCATAGACATTGTTGCTTTCAAAGATAATAATTTCGTATTATATATTGCTACTTTACCCATCTATAGAAAGTAGACATGTTAATAACCGTACTCTACATACAAACAGCAATATACTTGCATTAGATTTAATACTACTCAACTCCTCTTCTGGTATGATACTAGCTTGTGCCTTTAGTATAACCTCCAAAAGGTTATTCTGAGCTTGACTACCGTTGTTATAAACTCTTAATGTATTGAATTTCTAGCTCACAATACCGAATAAACTTACCTTATTCCCTCTAAATCATTTTCTAACGTCGAGATGGTTGATATTATATCAGCTGCAACTTGTTGGTGACTTGCCATGGTGAGGTGAAAGGAGAGAAAAAGAGAAAACGATGGTCAAAAGAAATATAATTCTTATTAAACAAATCTCATTTGAAAATCCGTTAAAGTTTACCTCGATTTTAAAGAGTTTTTACATGTGCTTTACATCAAATAATTAAATAATTCAACTTGCCCGAGCAAGTATTGTCATATAAAGCATTGTTCTGTAATTTTTGTTTTTTTGTCAACTGCATATAATTTGTAGGATCGTGTGACACTTTATGTAGATATTTTGGATGGCATGTCTCTTAAAGATGCATATCTCATAAGACAATTTAATTACGCTTTATTAAAAAAAGAAATAATAAAGTATATTTCGGATGTTACGTTTTAATATAAAATTTATTTCTTGAAAATAACTACATTTTTTTGGCCTGGAAAATCCTTTGAAAATTCTAAAAAAACAATCCTGGACTTTTAATTGTTTTGAGCTCCCAAAAAAAAAATTTATAAAATGGAACCCTTTTTTTTTTTTTTTTTTTTTTTTTTTTTTTTCGTTTGTTTCCATTGTAAAACTACACATGTTTAATCAATCAACTCATAAAAAAGTACCCGCAGTTTCCAACTGGCCAGTTCAACCAGATAAAAATAACAAACCACTCGATATTACGTTGAATCAGTACAATAAAATACAAAAAACTACATGTCATTCTTTGAGAATTAAAGATAAAAAACCAGTTGATACTATATCAAATACGCAAAATGAAAATGAAAAACATGCAACATAAATCAATATTGTATATATGTAATAAAATCATCTGAATACTTGTATATAGTTTATTATGGTGTATAAATATTAAAAAAAGAGAAAAAAGGTATATACTATTTAATTTTGGTAATTGTAAATGATGCTATTAGTGTTGTTGTTGTTGTTGTTGTTGTGAATTCTCTTCTTCGCTGCTAATATGTTCATAATATTGTTGATCACAGTACATTGTACCTAGATAGTCTTTCAATTTTTGTACACCTACACCACTATAAACACAGAATGCATGTCGTTGAACCTCGGTGAAATCTTTAGGTGGAGGTCTACAGAATTGCTGTAAATCATCTCTCAAAAAAGATGGCACGTGGGTTAAGCTCAAATGATTCAATTTGTGGCATCTACTCAACAACCCTGCAATTGCATTTACATTTAATCGAGTGCAATAACTCAAGTGAATACGTTCTATGCTATTTGTAACTCGAGAGTGGGCTGTTAATGACCGAATTGCTGCATCTGTTATTAAAGCACATTTGACAAGTCCAATTCTTTTCAATTTTGGTAAATGTTTGGATAATTCAATAACAGAAAGGTCTGTGATATTCGTACAACATGCCATGTCTAAATAACGGATACGAGGACAAACAAGTGCTAAACGTTGAATTGATTGATCAGTTATTTTTGAACAATGACCCAAATGTAAAAAGTGTAAATATCGACCTAATTGACAAATGGATAATACACCTTGGTCGGTAATCCGAGAGCATTTGTTGAGGACTAGACTACGAATTTTCGGTGCTGCTTGTACTAGTATTTCTATGGATACATCAGTAATAATAGAAATACCAGTAAAATCTACTAATCGTAATTGCTGGTATAATTGTCTCTGTTGCTGTTGTTGATGTAATGATGAATTTATAAAGGCTCTATCGTCAATTTGTACATTTGTAATATCTGCATGACTAAGTCGAAGTTCTCTTAACTCTTGATTGTGGTTGAATATTGATATTAATGCTTGATTGTTAATATTACAATTCATAAAATCAACTTCAACAAGCCTTGGACAATTTAGTGATAATGCAATTGCTGATTGATCTGATACACGAGAGCAATTATTGAGTTTTATCTAGATAATAAGATATGAATATACTTGATATAGAGATATAATCTTTTCAAATTTATACCCTCTTTAGCTGTGTACATTGTGCAGCTAATCTTATAATGCTACTATCTGTTATTCCATGGTGAGATCGATTCATGCTCAAATTAAAGCCTTGTAGCTGAGGGCATGATTTAGCAGCTTCAATGATTGTTGCATCAGTTATTTGATATACATCACTAAGATCAATTGATGACAATTTGGGTCCAATAGCATTTATTAACGTACATAAACCAATATCAGTAAGTTTAGAACAACCAGCTAAAGTTAATCTTTCTAATCGTTTGCAGGATCGTAATGTCATGACGTGTAAATCTTCAATTAGAATCGATAATGGCGATAAATTAATACGACGTATAAAAGAAGCATATGGAAATGTTGTTTGTTGAGTTGCTTGAATTATAGTGAAGAAAGTTAACCAAGAAGAAGAAGGCAGTGAATTGTTATTATAGCGTATATTAAAAGTTGGCTTATACCATAATAACTCTAGTGATAGATAACTCCAACGTTTACATACATGGGAACATGTTATCAGGTCATTTGTTGATTCAATTTTACGAAATATATCTTGTATTATTTCTGAAGGTATGTTGTTCATATTTTTTTTTTAGAAAAAAAAAAAAAAAGATAATACAAAAAAGAATAATAATTTATGTAATAATTTAATAAGCAAAGCTAAATAACATCAGCAAGCAAGTGGTGATATTTTTCATGTGACCACCATCTAACAAATTATATTGACCATAATTTGATTATATTATCACTGCCACCACTCACCAATATATCATTGCGAAATCTAATTGAATTAACATGGTTTTTATGACCAACAAGTGAACTATGTTGAAAGGATGTTCGATTATAAACCTATAATAGCAAATAATCAAAAATTCATGCAAAATCAGAGAAATTCAAATTATCCTTACATCAATTGTATTACTAGTCCCTGAACTAATTATTTTGCTTGCATTAAATTGAAGACTAGAAACAGGCGTTGTATATGTCAATGTATCAAATACTGAGCCTGTACGTAAATCCCATATTCTAATTGTTTTATCTAAACTGCCACTGACAAGATGTACTTGATCAAATTGTAAACATGTAATTGGTGCATTATGTCCAGGTAAAGTTCGATGTGCCTGACCAGTTCTTACTATTTTGAAAATGTAAACAGGTAAAACAAATATACAAAAACCATTTATACTTACAATCCCACATTCGAATTTTACCATCAGAAGTACCACTGGCTAGAGCAAAATCCCAAAACTGTAATGCTCCAACAAAATCGTGCGAAGCATAACCATAATTCATGGCTGTATCTAACCATGAATCAACTATGCCTCTTCCTCCACCTCCACCTCCACCACCTCCTCCTCCATTTTTACTTGCCCACATGACATCTAATGTTAACACACATTGCTGCGTTTCTAAATCCCATTGTCGAATTGTTTTATCATTCGATCCAGATACAACGCTGGATTGATTTGCATCTATTGCTGTCACTTCACCTTGATGTCCTTCCAATGTAAATGATTCATTTACAATTCCACCATCAATTGCTGTTAAACTGGGTGAACTAGGTGTAGATGAAAATACAGAACTACCAGAAAAGGATTGTGGTGGAGGAGGAATAAGACTTAAATCCCATTGTTTTATAGTATTGTCATCTGAGCCTGTAAGAAGTCGAGCTTCATTCAAGTGAAGACACCTCACAACACCTGTATGGCCTTCCAAATTTCCAAGACAACGATTACGATACAAATCCCATGCTTTTACTGTACCGTCCATTGATGATGATACTAACATTCCTTTGGGATGATTGAAATCCAAGCATAAAACATCGTCAGTATGTCCTTCCAATGTCTTGAAACATGTACCTGATTCGAAATCCTCGTCATCGGAATCTGATTCATTTCCTCCTCTGTCTAATTTTGATGTTCTACCACTGATGCTACCACCTTCTTCAATATCGATAATGGCATCGTTTAAATCATCAACTATCATACATGTTATCATCTGTAAATAAATCAATAAATCATTCCTATCCTAAACTTACTTATAAGCTGCAATTGAATGTCTTTTTCCTCTAATTTCTCCCATTTCTGTTCCAACGTTTTCCGTTTATTCAGCAATTCATTGATTTGTAGATTGATTTGATCGATTTCATTAGCTGTTGAAGACTGTATGGATCAAGTTAGTACTCAACGTTTGTTTGAATAAAACATGATTTCATGTACCTTTTGCATACTGATTTTATCACAATCTCTCACTCTTTTTTCTCTTTCACTAATGATTTGAGTAAGTGATTTAGGCATATCTAATGAAATAGGTTAAACAATTGCTAGGCAACAGACTACAATAAAAATCTACCTTTGATTTGTCCATTTGATTTGACATCTGTTGGTTGCTTCTTCTTTTTTGCACGAGTCCTTCTAGGAGATCTACTAGTCTTGGCTAATGAAGGATAAGCAGATGCAAATCCTTGAAATAAAGATACTGGGTTATTTGTTTCGGGTATATCAGCTTGTAAAAGAACGGCACTTGATGGCCAGGCATACATTTTACCATGCAATACAAGATCACGAGGCGCTGCCAATGCTGTACTAGAATTAGGCGTTTGTTGGCGTTGTTGTTGCTGTTGCATAAGTTGCAATGCTTTCACCATTGACTCAGATCTGTAAACTGGATGTGCTGCTAGTGGGCTAAACATAACCGTAGAAAGCGATTCAAGTTGAGTTAAAGATGATGTCCATTCTGTAGAAGGTGTTAACCATGCTCTAGCTGAATGCACCACATTATTGGCTTTACTTTTAGCTGCAGCTACCACAGCTGTATAATTTGAAGATGTGCTTGTATTATTATTAGTATTTACAGAGATGGTACGCTCTGGTCTTTTTCGTACAATAGGTGGTGGTTTACTATCGGTTGGCATAATGAAATTATCTCCTCTTTATTCGAAAGAGATATTTTAAGGAAAAAAGAGTGGGAAGAAATGTGGTAATGAAAATGAAATTTATAATTAATTACAGTGAAAATATCTCTCTCTTATACAACCGTCTTTTTAGAGTTCCTTTTCTGTTGTCTTGCTCAAGTGACGTCAGCTGAAGGCTTTATATACTATTTCTCGACATGGTTACTCAAGAATCATTCGGAAAAGTGGTATTATGTAACGTCAATTCGGATCAATCATTGAAAAAAGAATTCCTCGCTCGAAAATAATGCAAACGTACTTGGATTTTATACAATTTGATATTAAATAACGGGTATACATTTCGTTTATGTCGCCGAACCCCGTAGTACAGATGAATCATAGTTTCGTAGAAACGCTCTTTTGATAACAATGACCGAATCAGACTCAATATTCCAAAAAAAAAAAGTGGTGGATGTTCAATAAGTGTCAAACTTTAAAGACCTAAATCAATGGTTTTAATCGACTGCTTAGGTCTATGGAATGTCAACAATAAAGCCCATGATGTGTTGGTGTAATCTTTTTGTAGATCCAGAGTTGGAATCCTTCAAATTTTTACAATTTGAGTGGAAGTTTCATGAAACTATTGTTGTACCATTTCGAGATTTGACCCTCGCTTGTAAGTATGTTGAGACTTCAAAGTATTGTTTTCAATCTTTAAACACATATCTTGGCGTATTTAATTGTTTATATACGTTTTTTAGCATGTAAAATATGTTTATATATTTCTCTCTATACAGTATTAATCCTACTATAGTGGCATTTGTTGTTGTAAAACTTTGAGGGGTGATGATATATGGTATTGAGTTTAAATACTGAGAGGGTATAGCAAGCTAAGTAGTTCAAAAAGGAAAGAGAGATTTGATTAGTTGACTGGGTAACAAATGTGGAAGGATTTTACTTACCAAAGGTGAATTTGAATTTAGAAGATTAAAGAATGAATTGATTTAGTATTGAGTTATATCTAATGAATATAAACTTACCTCAAAGAGCTGAAGCTCTCGTCGTACTACCCCCAACGGAGGGCCAGCTTGTCTGCTGTTTTCTATCCGAAAATACCAGAGCTAATTGAGAGAACATTGCTTGTTTCGCTGTTGTGTTTTTTGGATCAAAGCAAGGAAAGGTGTAACCAAGCATAAGCTGAGCAGCACCAGCGAGACCAATCGCTAATGCAGAAAGACAATCCCTGCTCATGACGACAGACTTATTTGGGCAGACATCGTTCAAACAAATGAATGACCCATTAGTCTTCTTGACTGTACCATTTTTTGCAGTATACGGATGTGATAATTTGCTGAAACACCAAAGGCAGGTCTGAGAACTGTTGTGTTCATTAGTGATCAATGTAGGCGTATATCGAGAATGTATCAGTTCTTTCCAATATCCACCAAATCGCAAATGTCCTTTAATAGGAGACCTGATTGCATGCCCACGATCTCCAATAAACATAATAGGGGACGATACTTTCGTAAATTTTCGTTCCTTTGATGCAAGTCTATCATAAAATCGATTTTTCGTTAATTCTAATCGTCTTTTTTTATTAGCACTCGATCTTGAAAAGTAAAATTGACGAATACATGACTTTGCTTGGGAATGGCGAGTGAATGTTGCATTCAGTTCATCAATTGTACCACATTGCTGTATACTGGACTCAGAAAGATCGCTTTCAAGATCAGCAACATTTTGACCTAAGACTGTGAGGCGCTTTCTTCTATTGAGCGAAGACGAAAAAGAAGCAAGACCACTATGTTGGCGGAGGGCGGCACTCCTTACCTTGAATGATGTGGGCAATTTCTTCAACTGAGCGTCTTCTTTCTCTTCCATATAAGCGTCTTCTAAAATTTGTGCATTGAAAATTAGCCACAAGCAAGATATTAACGAGCATTAAATTACCTTGATCTTGTAATACTTGAAAGCGATTATACAAACGAAGATGATATTTCAACCTATCGACACCAAAAGCAACTGTCTCCGTGACATTAATAATACCGTTGTCTGTCCCTGAAAATACAAGTTGGTCTTTATCTACTTTTTGATCAATAATACACTCCTCCACCTTGTGATGGCAAGGTTTGTTGGGCTCGACTGGTATTATCTGTCTTCTTTCGGTAGAGGAGGTAGCGTCATATCTCTGCTTGTAGATGTTATTATTGGCACTGGATAGTTCTTGCTTTGCTTTCACTACTTCTTGAATCAATTGTCTCTTCTTTTTCTTGGCCACTTGTATCTCTTTATGCAGCGAGTCTCTATCTATATTTTCATCATTCCATTTTTTTTTCAGTTGAGAAGCACTTTCTGAACCAAGTAGATATTTATTAAGTGTAATTTGAGCGTTCTTCAACCTTTTCTCTATTGTGGTCTTCTGGTCAATCAATGCTGCAATTCTGCTGTTGATCTCATTGCTTCTTGTGGATGTCTGAGTCACAGGAGGTTGCTGTTTATTCTTCTGTTTATGCTTTTGGTAATTTCTAGTACCAAGGATTCTCACACACTGAAGTCCAGGTAGTACATGCATACGGTAGGCGAATTGCAACCCGTAGCCAGCACATATTGTTTTTAGACGATCTATGTCGAAAAAACTACTAAACACAGCATCCTTTTGAGACGTAACTGAAGCCGCACGAATGACGTTCCCTTCGAAATCATGGAGTACCATCTTATGTTCCAGCTTTCGAGCACAAAACAAAGAGTGTAATGTAGTAGCATCAATCCATAACGCGTGCAGATTTGTAGGCCTGATGATGGGGGTCAATTTCACCACTTGCTCATGGTAACCAACAGAACGCAATACTTGATTAACCATCAAGAGAAAGGGAATTTGATGTGAAAAGACATGGTATGTGGCTCTAGATGCCATGTATGGCTTTACAAATTTAATAATCTTCAAGATGACCTCCACTTCTTTGTCGCTAATGTTGCTCAATTTACCAACAAAATATGCTTTGCAAATTGTTTTTTCCTCAAAAAGAGCTGCTCTTGTTATCTGCTTTAACTGGTTTATTCTTTTTCGCGAGGTGTCCTCTTCTACCAAAATATCTTCCATGTCAACATCTTGAATCTCTTCTTCTACCAACGCTTCTTGCATTTTGATACCTTGCTCTTCTTGTTGTTGATGTTGCTGCTCTCGTCTCACTTGCCGCTTTTGTTTCTAGAAGGTTGTTTAATATACTTGTTCAATTCGATTGTTCATCAATCTTACCTCTCTTTGCAAAACATCTGCATATGAGTTCAGCCTTTGCTGACACAAGCTAGCTTTCCATTGCTTAACAACCCAATCTCCTCCTTTCTCGATACAACGATTTCTTCTTTTAATCTCGTCAGCGAAAAGCCTTCTGCGTCCATTATAAGTTTTGTTGATGAGTGACATCGAGTTTACTGGAATGGCACAATTGTTGTTAGGAGGCTGTCTATTCTTTCCTTTATTCTTTCCTTTGAGCTCCTCGCGTTTTTTCTTGAATTCTTGATCACGAGCAGGAGATAAATGGACAATCAATAGAATATTCAAGAGCCTGTTCAATGCTTTGTTTACGGTTGTATTATCTGCCCACATATTCATGAAATTGGCGATATAAACATTTCTTGCCATTTTCATAACGTGAGACGACAAATCATTGTAAACATTCTCCTCATCACGCTCAAGTAAATTTACTATTGCTTTATGAAGTCGTGCCGTATTCAGGGTGGATTTGCTAATTCCTTTTGATCCAAAGTAAGTTGAATGGATTTGATCAAAGTGAGCCTCTTGGAATAATGCATTGTACTCTTCTTTCAGGCTATCAGTCTGCAGGAATTGACTATTTAAGGGCTTAGGCACAATCACATCCTCGTGTAGATATCCTACTGGTAACACTGGATTGATACTTTGTCCCTCTTGGTGCACTAATTGAATATTGCCGCTATTTGTGATAAATTGATTGTCTTTGAAAAGCAGCAACATTTTCATTACTTGCTTGCTGAAATCAGCCAAGTAATCTGAAGCTTGTTCAATGGTTTTATTGATAGTACCAATGAATGTTGATCGACAATTTTGTGGGAAATCCTTTCGAATAACTGATGAGAAGGATGCAGAGCAAGTTCTATGTGTTACGTCGTCTTCTACTTCATTATCATCTATTTCTTCCGGTTCTTCTTCATCTACTTCTTCTTGCTCTTCAACGCCTTCTTGAGCTGCAGTGGATTCTTCTTGTATCGTTACTGAATCTTTGAGGGATTCAAAATTTTCTTTTACATAGTCTTTCCAATGTTCAATGCTTTTCTTTTTGGTTGTTCTTGTTACACGATTTAGATACACTACAATTGAATTTACTGGTGCATTGATGCTCTGTTCAGCGCTCGAGACCACACCTCTTGGAAGTTGTTTTAACTGCATCAATGTTTTGTATAAATCATCGAAAGACTCGTTTTTATCATGGCATGTTTTGATATGCTTTATGATTCTATGTCTAAATTGAGTTTTCAACGAGTTCATATAAGCTTCATCATCATCAGTTATTGCTCTTCTACGACTAGTTGTTTGTGTTTCCAAAGTTGCTGGTAAATTTCTCCTTGTAGTGCCAGGAACGTATATATTTAATTGTTTTCTTTTTATGTGCATTGAGATGTTATTACAATAGACAAAGAAGAAAAGAAAGATCAAATGTTGTCGATGCTAATACATTCAATGTTGGCCAACAGCGGGGTTTCCTCGCTCACGCTGTGGGGCCAAATCAATCCAAATAATTTATTTGGTTTTGCAGAATGTCAAGTTCGCAAGTTGTTAAAAAAAGTTAATTGCAAATATATGAGCTTCTTTGTTGTTTTGATATTATACCGTACGTGCCCTAGTGAAAATTTCAGTATCAGGTACAAACGTTGGGTGATTTTGATCTACAGCATCCATGAGAACATGTTGGCTTTCGATTTCTGCTTCGATTTCTTTTTCATCTTCAACAATAAGACGTCTTTTACAAATATTATTCTCGGTAGGAGGTGGGGAGCTCATGTTTTTTTTGTATAAAAATAATGCTTTAAGTAAAATATTGATGACGAGTATGTAGATTTTGATTATTTATTATTTAGTAGCTAATATATTAGGTAAATCTACAGGAGAATCAAAAGATAGTTTTCTTTATTTATAGTGTTTTTAAAGGCTATTAATACAAATGAACCGAAGCAAACTACTGTGCGACTCTTATTGCCAACATGTCAAAGGCTTTTCACAAGTCAAAACTTGTGAATACTACTACTGTCCTTGCATATTTTTCAGTATAAGCAACTCAAACCCAGTATCTTCACCCTGAGACTCAACCAGACTCAAGGTATTTTCGATCTGACTTCGAAAATACCTTGAGTCTGGTTGAGTCTCAGGGTGAAGATACTGTTAACGAACTGACAGTGTTGGCGGTGTACCTGTTCCTGTAGACAAAGTTATTGTTCGATGCTACAATATTTCTATTTATTGTATTATAAAGCTAGCCATTCAATCTCACTACGCTCAATTACGGCATCGCTCTGGAGGCTCACTTTTGCAAAAAAAAAAAAAAAAAATAATTAATGAATGTATCATACGACGGGTATTTCTACCTCGTTACTCTCGATTACTGTTTCTTTAGTCGAAAAATGAATGTTTTTATAACAAATATTAATGAGGTTTATAAACACTCCTTTTTAAGAACCCCCACCTTTTGTAGTATATTATTAGAAAGCGTTTGCTATTCCTCCTCTTTACTCACTTGAACACACAGACAATTCTGTGTATGATGTAAAATGATCTCCTGCACATCCCCCCTTGTTTGGTACCATAGACGGAACCGGCCAATTTTATTTATGGGATTTGAACGCAGAGACTGGGGAACCATTTGTAAGCGCTCCAGTTGGTTCTGGTAAAGCATTGAATAAATTGGCTTGGGAAAAAGAGGATAAAAAGGCAGTAATAGGCTTCAGCGATGGCCATGTTTATGTTTATGTTTATGATATTGGAGAGGTAAGAATAAAACTCAATGTAAATCACCTCTAATGCAATAATTGTAAAGTAAGATTATACTATCATCAAATGAAATACCACACAATATTATCGTGTATAAAGATTTACAGTAATAAGCTTGAATCAAATGGATACAGCACTGTCAATTCTCGAAAAAGTTCTCAAGTATTATAAAATCTCTTATTTTTAAGACTTACAAGGCCTATAAGCGGAATATTAATTTCGAAAATTATCCTTGTCCAGATCATCAATTATGACATTTTTTGATTTTTTTTTCTGATTTTGCAAATCTAGAGTTAATTATACTGCCAATTATAAAAAAAAAAAGGTATACACATATACAGAATTCAGCGCTTTATTTGCTGAAAAAAAAATATATAATATTTTTATTGCAAAGTAGTACATGAAAATCATTTAACCAAAATTCCGTTTTTGGGCCAAAAGTACAAAGTTTCATTACTTAACATTTAATATTAAGCTTTTATAAAATGCATATTAGCTACGCCTACAATTTTTTCTCACAATGTAGTATATTTAAACGTTCATTTTGGTATCAAACATTGATTTTTCTATTTTTTGATCAAAATCATGAGTGTTGGTAAGGGTAAAATGAGCCCCGAAAATGTCCGCTAAAAAGTCTGAATTTTCAGATTATACATAGTTAAATATAAGGAAAGTTGAAGAAAAATACCTTTTATTTAAAACTTGGAAATATCATAGTATATAAAAGAGTTAGCAGTTCAATCTCGCTACGCTTGTTTTTTGAAAGCTTTTTATAATAGAAGTATTATATATATATATAATCATTTGATGTCGCTGCAGTAGCCGCGCTATATAAGGCTGAAAAATCTCACCAAAAGTTCAGCTTTTATAGCGCGGCTACTGTATATTCTTGCACTTTAATTGATGTGTTTTATACAGTGGTTATTTTGTCTCGCTATGCTCGTTTCTTTAATTTGTTTTATGATAAATGCTTTATATTATAATCTTTTGATTTCGCTGCGCTCGTTTTTGCAATGTGTACTGTGATTAAGTATTACAGATAGTCGTTTAGTCTTGCTATGCTCGATTACAGCAAAGACATTGCCCTGTGAGCTCTTTTTTGAGCTTTTTCTTGAATAATTAATATTTTATATATGATAGGCGTATAATCTCGCTCCACTTGATGAAGGCGTTGTCCTGTGGGCTCGCTTTTGCAAAAAAATTTTAATGAATGTATTATATTACTGGCAGCTCTATCCCGTTACTCTCGATTACTGCTTCTCTAGTTGAGAAATGTATGTTTTTATGGTGTTTACTTAATGTACTTTAAGGACAATGGGAGTGTTTTTGCTACGACATCATTATCAAAGTGTCATTTTAGAATAAAGCATTACACAGATGAGGTGAGCAACATATTTATTGTCCACCACACAATAATTTCAGAGATTTTTCTCATCAATTCTTCTCAAGGATTAACAATGAAATAAAGAAGGCATCCGAATAATACTTTTGGCAGCAAATAATTTAAACAATGAGCAATCCAAGTCAAGCTGATATACAAGGCACTGAAAACTTGAGTTTTACGTTAGCCTGATTATTCATGTAATTAGAATGAACATACGGATATTGTATGGATATATTGGAATCATGCTTCTATGATTCAATAATAGCATGATGATAGACGCATGAAATGTAACCTTGTTTGATTTGCATGCTGAACATCATAGTTTGTCCAAAAGCGCAAATTGGGCACTGTAAAATGCGTCAGTTGAAATTTTTCTGTATCCAAGTATAAACGTAAAATGAGGCATTTGAGATGATATTGTCCCTTGCTTGATGTATCGTTCTTCTCAAAGAAACTGCCATTTTTTTGCAATAAAAAAAGTTGGATGCGGTTTTAGTAGGAATAATTTATTATTCTTTTATTATATTTTGTAAAAAAAAAAAAAAAAAAAAAAAAAAAAAAACTGATGATTAGGAAAAGCAAGAGACAGCATATGCAGTTACTGTTGATATATCTTTGAAAATAACAGTTATATATATATTCTAACTATTGGTACAGTACGATGAAAAGTTTTTAATAATTAAGGCAGGTTTGCGGCAGCACGACCTGCACACCACTTAGTGATGTCGACCAGCTCGTTATGATCTAGAATATACAGTATTTGAGTTCGTTTTTCAAATTTCAGGCACAATGAAATGCACCTTACCGGCGAAATACATCATCCGACATTAACCGAAAAGTGACTTTTCCATCAATCTAGGCAAGTATCCCTGCTGTATCGTTAATTTATTTTCTAGTCATCCTTTCCTTGAAATCTACAACGTACAATTACTTGTTACATTAAGCTTTATATATAACCAAAAAAAAAAAAAGAATGGCCTTAATTTTACGAGTAAGTAAAGCTGAAAGGAATTCATCATTTGAAAAGGAATTTAAATGAATTTCATTAGCAAACTATTAAATCAACATGTCTTCATGGATACAAACGAACAATGGTTACCACTACCGTTTCAAGTATGTCCATTAAGGAGTAAAATATCAGATTCTTTTGTCAGATTCTCATATTCATTTATAGATAAATCTGTTAAACAGCAAAATTGGACAGAAAATTTAGCAACACCTGTTGCAGCGGATATGATCGGTACGCCAGATCCAATTTCAAATCTTAGACCCGTAAAGTATTATATACCATCTAATGAGACAGCAGAAGAGAGAGAATGGAGAGAATCATGCCAAAGAGTAGATGCATTCAATGAAGATTTCTGGCAAAAAAATAATACTTTATTTATGAATGCGAAAGCAGAATTTGAAGATCAATGTGAGTTGGAGAATCTCATGAAAAACATGGCAATCTGTATTGACAATTTTTGTTTAGTTAAAGCAAGAGGAGAAGAAGTTACAGCAGAAGCAATGTCAGTGTTTTATAAAGATTTTTTAAATAAGGCTTATGATCGTCAAATGGAGTACAATCGTACATGGTGGAAGATGAATGTAGCTCAATTATACCCGGGATTTAGAGCTGCAATTCGCTCGTTTAATAAATCAAAAAATGACACTGTAGCCGCTCAATTCAACAAGGGAAATGGCTTTTGGGAAAAAAGTTTTGAATCATAAAAGAATAAATATTTATTTTGAATTACAAATTTGCACCAGATGCTCTTTGCAAAATCTTGTTGACTTTACTAGCCTCCAAGTATTCTTTCACAATAGCACTAACCCCCTTGAATTTTTCATGCTTTGCATCTTGAACTAATTGGAAAAGAACAGATTCAGATGTAGTGATAACAGCCCCAGCAGATCTCATGCGCTTTTAAAAATAATGTTAGTAATTCATTCGAGTTGAACTTTTGCATCAAAACTCACGGCAATTGCAATATCAATCTCGGGATAGTTTTGAGATGAAACACCATCAGCAATGACATGAACGTCATAATCATTCTCAAGGAATTCGAGAGCAGTTTGAAGAACACAGACATGGCTCTGTAAAGAATAATTATAAGAAATTATATTACTCATATACCTTATTTTCATACCTCAATACCCAATAAAAGGATGGATTTGGTGTTGTTTTTCTTTAAAACATCAATTACTTCAGGTATATACATACTGAATTTTGTCTTTTCACAGCATACAGCTGCATCTGAAATATCCAACTCGGCAACAGTGTGTCCAAAGGCTAAATGGAAAAAAAAAAAAAATAATGCGTTTGAATGTGTGAGAAAAATTAGCTTGAAAAGTTTATGAGTTTTACACAAATTACCTTTAGGATATTGTTCAGTTACGACCACAGGTATGTCCAAAAGCTTACTGGCTTTGAGCTGAAAGAATCGATGGTTAATTACACGAAGCTTTATTTCTTTGAGTGAAAACTTGCCATTTTACCAGCAACGGAGATGACGGAAGGGAATTGCCAAATGGCACCCTTAAAACGCTCTTGAACATCACAAACAAACAAAGCCGTAGTTTGAGGAACCAACTTGGTAATCTTTTTGATTGACATGGTATATATAGATTTGAATAAAGTATAAGAGAAAAAAAGATGTATAATAGGATTTTGGGTGGGAACGAATTTTTGTAAAGAAGCGTGAGCCTGAGATATATTATTACTTTTGATTTTAAAGTCAATTGTTTATAGACATGTGTGAGAATTTTAGGCTTTTGCGTGTATAAACAATTATTGAATGAGAATTGAGAATTATTTTTGAATCTACGTTACGCTAAAAACGCAAGCTAAGCTTTGATAGTAATTATATCAAATTGTTTGTCTCTTGGAGTATTCAATTACAAAAGACAGATTACTTCTACTGGGAACAAGGGACCATTTATGCTTAATTTTTAAGTGTATATACTATCTGCCTTTGTTTTTATAATCAATAAAAACGACAATCATGAGATAGAAAAGTTGTAAACTATTTATTGATATATTAAAGTAGCTCAACAGACATGTGTAGTAGCAAATCAATCGTCGTTCATAAAAGAAAT
This sequence comes from Mucor racemosus, assembly GCA_027405735.1. Taxonomy (NCBI): domain Eukaryota; kingdom Fungi; phylum Mucoromycota; class Mucoromycetes; order Mucorales; family Mucoraceae; genus Mucor; species Mucor racemosus. Next base: position 69,199 of record JAPEHQ010000013.1, on the reverse strand, counting down.
CGTAGGTTTGGATAAATGATAATGAACGTACTTGTGATGAATGAAAGGCATTGTGATATCTTTCTCAGCAGATAAGCTTTCCATCATCATGTTCTAAAATTGACATGAGAATAAATAATGTAAAGTTATAATCAATGTTTAGTATCTCGTATTAATGAGTACTTTACTTTGAAACTTGTCAACATTTCAAGTGTTTCTTCAAGATGATTGTAAATATTCAAATAGCTGCAGGGAGCTGTACAGTGTCAATGTGAATGAATTTGGATTTTCAAAAAATTGAATTTTTATAGTTTTCAATCTTCAAAATTGGAGCATACCCTCTTTTCTATAACTAATCTCATACCAAACATTTTTTAGGATATGCCTTAGATACTGCTAAACAGATATAAATTGGTCGTATTATTCTACTTATTCCTAAGACCCAAAAACACGTAAAATTCACTGCTTTTTCCTTGAAAACTGGGTCTCACTTTTCATCCCTGCTCTACTTTTTTTTTCACTAAATAACACCAAGAAAACATTATATGCTAATGTACCTGAGATGTTCAAGTTTAATCCAAAAATGAGTATCCAGAAATATCCTATTTTCTGCAATTGATATTAATTTTTCAGTGCTAATGTTTCAGATTTTTACGCGTATTTCACTGCTAAAAATTAAAATCTTTGAAGCTTCATATCTTTACAAAAATTTAAGCTGTACCAACACTTTTTAATAATAAAACTTACTTGTTTTGATGTGCTCTATAACATATGTAGGTATGAAAAATTCTTGACACTTTTATATTTTTCATTTTTTTAAGATTTTTGTAATAGATTTCAAAATATTAGTTAAATTGAGCAGCCGTTTTTTTACATTCATGTAGTTAACCTTGTTAAGCTTTCTCGAACCTAATTTAGTTTTTTTCAAAATATTGATTTTTCGTGGAGATATCCTCAAAAATGTGTACAAAGAGACACTTTCATTTCTAACCTCGATTTTCCCCTGTATACCCTCATCCCAAAATTCTGAATTTGAAGTTTTTTTTATAAAAATCACATTTTCTCTACGAGAAATGCAAATAAAGGTTCAGTAATAGCTCGATCGATCGATAGGTTTTTTGCGCATTATTTTCATTACTTATTTTTAAAATATGTTTATAAAAAGTGTTGTGTATCTTCAAAAAACCTCCAAAGTTTCAATCGCATTTTACGCAAAATTTTATATGAAAAATTTGTCAGAATTTTGTTTAGATGGATGCAGAATTTAAAACTCTAGTTCAACTTATTTTGCAATTCATGAGCCACTATCCCATTAAACAATTTTGTTTTTTTGATCATTTTCTGGTCGATTTGTCAGATGGTTTTTGAATCCCAGTTACCATAGAACTAAGCTGTAATATGAGCGATTATTTTGATTATCTCGACGAAAAATCAATATTCTTTGCTGAAATAAAAAATGCAGAGTAGCTTTTTTTAATTAGATCTATCTTGTGGATACAAGAAATTAACACGTCATTTAAGTACAGTCATGATTCGATTTAGTGGAATTGTTGGGAGGGAGAAAAGTGTCCACTAAATCGAATAAATCATTTTCCGTAATATTGGATCAAAAAATGAGAATAAAAAGGCGTTACTAGTTTATAGTATTAAATAATATTGTTAATAATAAAGGCTTTTCATATTCGAGCAACTGAATTAAACAGTGGATAATAAGAAATTTATTAAAAAACTGAGGTAAATTAGGCACGCGATTTGGTTATTCTCCATATTTCTTCTAATTTCATGGCTACCAGATCAAGCTATTACCGGCTAAATACAATTTTATCCAATAGTATTTTATATTTTACTAATATAGTGGACTGGTAGAAACGAAATTGTCCATTATCCACTATATCGATTCAGTGGATTTAGGCAGTAAAATTATGAAAAAAAAAACGGGTGATTTCAAACTGTCCATTAAATCGAAAATCCGTTATTTACGAGTTCACTAAATTGAATCATGACTATATATATATATATATATTCAATTTTTACAATCGATTTTAGGTCGATTTTGGTCAACGTTAGAATAGTGTACTTGTATATATATTCTGGTATTGGATCTTTCACTTTTAGACAGATATCAATGGTCCATTTAGAGAGAAGGTAAATGGTTCTTGCAGTAAAAAGGAGTAAAATTTAATAAAAAAAGCTTTACAAGAGACACTGTTTAAATCCTTCTTTATTTAATTATGGATAATCTACAATAAAATGCTATTTTTACTTCTCTATTTATATTATTTGGTTATTGATATTTGTCTGGCGGTTGTTCTGTCGACTTTTAGTTATTCCGTAATTTTGAATATATTGTTGGGTTGTTAAGTCCCTGATTTACTTGATCAAGGGCGGCTCTTAAATTGGTTTTTGACAATCTCGGCTGTCAATCATGCGTTCAGGGCAGCCCTTACTTGTTCTATTTGATTTGCATGAAATTTTTAGGTTTTTTTTATTTATAATACAACACATTATGAATACCCTTTGATCTATCAGAATTACAACATTCGATATATAGAAGATCTCCGACAAATCTAGCAGATCTTATTTATCCAGTAACTGGTTCCTGTCACCCAGGAACTACTAATGAAACATAACTTATAGCAACATTACAACTGAAACATAACATGTTATATCCATACACATTAATAATAATATCTATTGTCACATCTAATGGATTCCTGTCCACTAGATCTTATCACACAATTCCAATAACTATATAAACCCATATCTAATTCATTCTAATAAACGGTACTTTTTACGTTGATTTTAATTTACAAAGTCTCGATAAATCACCCTTGGTATCTTTGATACATTAGAATATAATTGGTTATTTATGGTTTATATTCATAATATCTTATTTGAATTGCATGGCATGGTTTCAAATGAAATGACTTTTAACTTATTATGTGGAGAAATACTACCTAGTTCAGCACAGTCCTTCTATATCTGGCGGAAATCGACTCAGTATTGCGCGAAAAATTCGAAAACCATCTGAAAACTATCTTAAACCTATTTTTTTACAGCCATAAAAAATCGACAACAAAACTGAAATGCACAAGATTTCGAATAGATATTGTTCGAAAAAAATGCATAGTTTAATAAACTTTGATTTATAGAAACACTACGGCCAAACCATGATTCCCATGGGCATAATGATCTGCACAGATGGGCAGAATAAAAAACTTTGTGCAGATCAGGCAGCCCAGATGAGCAGAGCAATGGGATCAAAGTTCCTTAGTCAATTTATTAAAGTATATCAATTATAATATAATTAATAACAAAGATAATCTGAATGGTTTAAGGCAGATGTGAGTTACTCTGATTCAACAGAATTGCCTTATTGACAAGATGTATCAATTTGAACTTTGGGTTTGAAAGAGTTCGGTCCATGTTCTTCTTTCGGGGACCAAATGGGAACAAGGACAACAACCTTTTTGGTGACACTAAAAGTATTTATGCCTTTGTAAATTCCTGTTTGTAACACACAAAATCTTTTTTCTTCCCTACTCTTTCCTCAGCTCTTTTATTTACGTTTAAAACTACAACAAAAAGACCAAGATTTTTTATAAACTGAAATCAAGTGGCAGGTACAAGCACATGCTTTTTCTATTGTTTATTTGGAAATGAATTATTAACTGTTAATGTTAGGGCGCGTTGTAATATTTTTCTCGAACAAAAAAAGTATCCGAGACTTAGTCATTTTGTTCCATCATCTACGTTATAATCATTGCTTTTTTGGTTTAAAATCGATATCTACCTGGAGAAAAACTGGTGATTATAAAATTATGTATAGTATTGACTTGATTTAAATGAATGAATAAACTCATGTTAGTCTATTTAGTTTTTAAAAAGCATTTATTTCTATTTATTTGTGGCCAACAGCTAATACGAAGAGGAAAACAAGATGTTGTCTTGTATATCACTACCAACTATCAAAGGTACACCATACTCATTACTTGTTAATTAATGTTACTAATAAATCAATTTTTATAGGTCAAAATTGAAGGCGTATTCAGTTCAAAACGCTTGAAACAATTCAATTATGCTAATTTACATGGTTTATCATTTCTTGCTCATTAAACTGATATATTTGATTTTAATATTTGGTTTATACTGCTAATCGACGACTCGTTTGCCCATTAGAGTTAACTCACCACCCTTGAATAGCTTCTTATCTATAATAACATAATAACGGTCAATTATTAGCTCATGGTATGCAAAAATATTAAAAGGGGTCGTCTAATCTTAAATTTATCTGATTCAACTGCTGAAGCTAAATTAGCATTAAATTAGTTGCGTTGACTCGTAATAAAAATAATAAGGCGTTTTATCGAGTACGATGTTGGCGTTCAGCGTATTCCAGTTAAATTGAACAGATGGAGATATGGTTTATGCAGAGATCTATGAATGTGAGAGAGAGCTCAGATCTATATTAACGCAAAAGGTTCAAATTGTGATGCTTTGTCGACATGTACGAATTTTTTTTTTAGTGATATCTGGTAGCTCAAATGTAATGTAGTATGCAATTAATTATCAAATGCATCAAATCAAGATGAAGTTGGTTGATCGATATAACTGGTAATAAATGCAATATCATTTATTGAATGGGCGAATGTAAATGTATAAAGCAAAGCTTACTTAGATATTAAATACTCACCATGTGCTATTAATATCATCTTGTTTTTTATTTAATTGCTGTATTATTAAAAATCAAAATTTTCATAGCTTATAACAATGAGAATGGGATGTTTCTAATTTTAGATTGACATTTATCATAAGGCGGGCTGATGATACGTTTTTTAGTACTACTGTAGATGAAACCAGTCAATTTGATTTATGAAATTTGAATGCAAATACCGGGGAACCATTTGTAGGTAGTACTTAATTTGGTTGTGGTAAAGCATTGAATAAATCGGCTGGGGACAAAGAGGGTAAAAAGGCAGCAATAGGTTCCAGTAATGGCCATGTTTATGTTTATGATAATGTTGGAGGGGTAAAACTAAAACTTAATGTAAATTACCTCTAGCGCATTAATAATTATCAAGTAAGACTATATTATAATCAAATAAACTACCACACAATATTAACATGTATAAATATTTACAGTAATAAGCTTGAATCAAGTGGATACAGCATCATAAATTCTTGAAAAAGTTCTCAAGTATTATAAAATATCTTATTTTTAAGACTTACAAAGCTTATAAACGGAATATTAATTTAGAAAATTATTTTTGTCCAGATCATCAATTTTGACATTTTTTAATTTTTTTTTCTGGTTTTGCAAATCTAGAGTTAATTATACTACCAATTATAAAAACAAAAAATATACACATATACAACATTTAGAGCTCTATTTGCCCAATAAAAAATAACAAATATTTTTATTGCAAAATATTACATGAAAATCCTTTACCCAAAAATCTGTTTTTGGGCCAAAAGTACAAAGTTTCATTACTTAACATTTAATATTAAGCTTTTATAAAATGTGTATTAGCTATAGCTACAATTTTCTCTCACAATGTAGTATATTTAAACGTTGATTTTGGTATCAAACATTGATTTTTCTATTTTTTGATCAAAATCATGAGTGTTGGTAAGGGTAAAATGAGCCCCGAAAATGTCCGCTACAAATTCTGAATTTTCAGACCGCAAATGGTTAAACATAAGAAAAAGTTGAAAAAAAATACATTTTTTATTTAAAACTTAGATATACTGTATACCATAGTATAAGAGACTTAGCCGTTCAATCGTGCTATGCTCAATTACGGCATCGCTCTGCGGGCTCGCGTTTGCAATTTTTTAACGAATCTATGATATGACAGACGGTTTTTCTGTTAGAAAATGTATGTTTCTATAATAACAGATACTGCTTATTTTGTTTAATTCATGGTTAATGCGCTGTAATACTGCTTTTACATTAGCTGAAATGTGCAATTTAGCAGGGCTTTAATTGCACTAAATAATGTAAAGCCTTGAAAATCCTTTTCTACGTGTGTTGTTTCTCTCTTTTTTTTGTTTTCATATTTCAAGATATATTCACTGTTTGATAAGGCATATTTGACTATCAAGCCGATATTCTTTTCTTTTATCTGAATACGCATGCTAACATAAGAGACTAATGTTTTTAATATAATAGGTACAGTAGCAGTCTATATTAGAGACTGATATTTTTATTTAAGCGCATTCTAAGATCAAACATCATTATTTACTACTGTATTGTTGGACGTATTTCTTAAATACCAGATCAAATCGAAGTCAATAACATTTATATCTACTCAATAAAAATTTAGAGCTGACTACAGACTCACGAAATGTTCCAGAAAAGTGATAAAATTTCAAATGATATAAAAACACAAAAAAAGAATAATCTGATGTCTTGCCTAATAACCATAGTTATGATCGTAGCTATATTTGAAAGCAAATCTTTTTACAGCTGACAACCGTAAACTAAAATAGTAAGTCAAAGAAAGTTGATTTGTTTAAATTCTATGAGTGGTAAAGTAACATTTATAATCTTAGATTAGGCTTCTTACATATAAATTTAAGCAGTAAGTGTTATTTAAGCTTATGCTCGAGCAGAAACCATTGTTGCTGTAAACATTAAAACTATAAACATATTTACAAATGTTAATAATCGTAAATGTATTAACTCTTGCATGTATTACTCTACATCAACAACTCATTGAATTGTATTATTGTCTATAATCTATATTAATGAAAGCAAATGTAATTTAAAAACCCATTATTCCAGTAAAATATGCAATGGAATTTTGAGAACGACACGATGGTCATGTACAAACCAATTTGTGTCCATACGGTCAGCTCATTATGCTCATGGTCAGATTTCTTATTATGCACAAATAGGGATAATACTGATATACAGTCAATGCTTATGGGCAATTCTATTTTTATGCACACGGACATAATCTATAGTTCTGCATCTATTTAAATAAAATTCAAACAAATGTTTTACATTTGCAGTAAATGACGAAGTTATTTACTAAAATAAAAAAATAAAAAAATAAAAGCAGTAGAAATACAATTATAATCAGCTAAAGTTTTTATTACGAAAGATTTCTGAAGAGTTAAAATAATTGAAAAGTATGAGGGTATTTATAGTGATTTGGAGAACTTGGATACCATCAGACTTGAATGGATGTATATTTAGTAATCTTCCAGTTTTGAGTACATTGTTATTAATTTGATATTTTAAGGGGTATATTGTGTAGAGCATTGACCATAAGGGATTGTATGTCAAGTGTGACAATATCGACCTTTTGGGAAATGGTTGTTTTGTTTATTTCTGTTATATCATCTATTTTATGTAACCTTGATTTTTAAGGTGTAGTTTTTTATATGCTTGAATCTTATTTATATTGATAGTGCAACTTCGATATAGATGAGTAGTTGACTAAATTGATATCTTTGTTTATTATCATTATTGATTTGGATAGAATCCTGACTTGATATATATGTCATTTGTGTAATTGATTGCGCCGTGATCAAGGGTGCTATCATCTACACGACATGTATGGTTCAAAAAGGGTATTTCATATTTTTAGCATGCGTTTGTTATTGTGTTCAATTGAAGCGTTTGTTTATTATCGTTGTTCACATTTCAAGTGGCATCATATTTTATGAGCGACACTTGGAATTTAAGTTGTTTTATTTTTATCAAGCGTTTTTAGTACGTAATTCCATTGCAATATTAAATTTTGCATAAAATGCAATTGAAATTTTGGAGGTTTTTTGAAGATAAATATCACTTTTTATAAGCATAATCTAAATATTAGTAACAGATATGATCCGCCGTTAAATTATCTATCGATCTAGCCACTGTTACAACTTCTAGTTGAATTTTTCGTAGAGAAAACAAGATTCTTGTCAATTTTTTTTTCAAATTCAAGATTTTTGATGAGAATATACTAGAGAAAAATTGAAGCACAAAATAATAATATCTCTTTGTACACATTTTTGAAGATATCTCCCCAAAAAATTAGTATTTTAAAAAGATCTAAATTAGACCTAATACAGCTAAACTAGGTCTATGACATGAATGTGAAAAAATGCTGCTCAGTTTAGCAAATATTTTGTAATCTACTAGAAAAGGCCAAAAAAATGGCTTTAAAAGAAAAGTGCGTAGATTTCTTTCATACTTGAATATATTATAGGACACTTCAAAACAAGTAAGTTTCATTATTAAAAATTGTTCGTATAGCTTAACGTTTTGCAGAGATATGAAGGCCCAAAGTTTTTTATTTTGAGCACTGAATTAGTGGTAAAAATCTAAAACATTAGCACTAAAAAAGTTGTAACTACTGCTAGAGATAGGATATTTCCTGAAACGCGTTTTTAAATTAAACTTGAACATTTAAATTATATGAACATATATTTTTGTATTATTATTATTTAGTGAAAAAAAAAGTTTAATAGAGATGAAAAGTTGGACCCAGTTTTCAAGGGAAAAGCAGCAAAATGCACGTGTTTTGAAGTCTTTCGTGAGATATGAAATGACCTTGGGAGCTGGTAGCATAATGCTGATAATTAAAATCTATTTTGCATTGTCCAAGATAATATATTATAAAAAGTGTCTCGTATGGAGTTAATTATAAAAGTATAGCACGCTATAAATGGAAGATATAGACAGGATCCTTTTATGAACTCTTTTCAATAGATTTAGCCATTATGCTCTTGCCAAAATTAATTTGATTGATCATTATGAAATAAAGAAATATAATACATTTGCTACAGACTACCATATTTAATTTGCTGACTAATTAGTCAATTAATCAAAGTATAAAATATTATGTGAATCCTTTATTCGATCAAAAACAGTTAATATTATCATTGCAGTCGATGGCTGTAAATCTGGTTTGATAAAGTTGTACTTGTTGTGAAATTATAGCTGTTCATTCTATCAATGCTCAACCAAGGATCACCTTAAGTTCAATATGAGTGCATGCCGCGTTCCGGCGTTCCAAATAACCTACGCAGTCGTAATCGTGCTGCCTGGGATCAGTTACTGTACGACTGAACCTTTCGTTTCTTATAATACTGTAATTGTTGAAAATCCGACTCGATTACAAATGGGGCAAAATCTTCTATACAGAGTAATGTATGCAACATTTGGAAGGGAATAAAAATCTCCTCTCCAATTCATTAGGGAAAAAACCCAATATACCAAGCTCTTGTCTCTCTCTCTCTCTTCTATTTTCTTTTGTATAAAATACGCGTACAAAACTATGTTGGTTAAAAGCACGCTTTTTCTTTTCAGTTTAGTGTCCAGTACTTTTGTCATGGCCGAAATATTTTCACCTATTGATTTGATTCAATTAGCAAGACCAGGAATTCCTGTTACTTCTCCCAACGGTACTTTTGCTGTTTATTCTCAATCCACATACAGCATTGATGAAGCTAAGGTAAACAAAAATGCACAATTAAACCCACAATAACGTACTAAAATGATGCAATCCGTATTAGAGTGTTCGTAATCTTTACCTTTTAAATGTAAATGATAATTCTATACAAGAGTTGACAAAGCCATCATTTGACACATCAGACAATGAACCTTTTTTCTTGGATGATGAACATGTCGCTTATTTTCATCATCAAACTGATTCAGATGAAAAGGTGGATCAACTTTACGTTCTTAATTTAGCTGACAAGGAATCTTACCGTCTTTCAAATTTCCCTATTTCTATTGAAAATATTAAATACAATATCAAGAACAAGTTATTGGCGTTTTCTGCTTCTGTTTATAATGACGTTGAAGATCTTGAAAGTACATTGAAAAAGGACAAGGAAATCGAAAGCACTAAAAAGGATACAGCTTTAGTATATGATCAACTTATGGTGAGACATTGGGATGATTATGTCAAGAATGAGAAAAAGAATAATATTTTTGTTGTTCATCTTGAAATTAATAACGATTCTAAATATCAAATTGCTGACAAACCTATCAATTTATTGAGAAACAGTGGACTAGAATCACCTGGCTTCCCTCAAGGTGATGCTAGTGATTATGATATTTCTCCGGATGCATCTCAAATTGCCTTTGTAGCCAAAATTACTTCAAAAGACAATGCCTGGCAAACATCTGCTCATGTTTATACTGTATCTACTTCTGGTAAAGACGAGCCCATTGCTATTAACAAAGATATTCCTGCTGCTGCTTCTGCACCTCATTTTACTCCCTCTGGTCAACTAGTTTATTTCCAAATGTATAAACCTCAATATGAAGCTGATCGCAATCGTATTGTTCTTTATGATTTTACTACAAAGGAAAGAAAGGTTATTGCTGAATCTTGGGATTCCAGCCCTCATGAAATTACTTCTTCCCTTGATTCCAAGACATTGTATGTTACTGCAGAGCAAAAAGGCCGTAACAAGATCTTTGCAATTGATCTTGAAACAGAATCTGTTGATACATTGACTGAAACAAAATATGCCGCTGGCTTATCTGTTCTTCCTTCAGGCGAGATTTTCTATGGTGCCAGTTCAATGAAGCATCCTGTTGCTCCTCATGTATTAAATGTAGAAACTAAAGAAATCAAGGCTTTGGCAATTGAGGGAAATTTAGCCAAGAAACTTGGATCTATCGAATTTTCTGAACCTGAAGATATTTCATTTATTGGTGCAATGGATCAAGAAGTTCATGGATGGTATCTTAAACCAACTAATTTTGAAGAAGGTAAAAGATACCCTGTTGCATTCTTAATTCATGGTGGTCCTCAAGGTGCTTGGGGCGATAGCTGGTCAACCCGTTGGAATCCACAAATCTTTGCAGGCGCTGGTTATGGTGTTGTAGCTATCAATTTTCATGGTTCAACAGGTTATGGTCAAGCATTTACAGATTCAATTGGCGAGAATTGGGGATCTCATCCTTTCTATGATCTCGAAACTGGCCTTGATTATGTATTAAATAAGTTTGATTATCTTGATCCAGAGCGTGTTTCTGGCTTGGGTGGTTCCTACGGCGGGTTCATGGCTAATTGGTTAAATGGCCATAGCAACAAATTTAAGGCTCTTGTTAACCACGATGGTGTATTCTCTACAACTCAAGTTTATTATACTACTGATGAACTTTACTTTGCCGAAAAGGAATTTGGAGGATCGCCTGTTCACGTAGACCAAAGAGGAATATACGAAAAATGGTCTCCATCTAATTTCGTCCAAAACTGGAAGACACCAATGTTGGTTATTCATGGTGGTAATGATTTCAGATTAACATTTGGTGAATCATTATCAACATTTACTGCTCTTCAAAGACAAGGTATTCCATCCCGTTTATTATACTTTCCTGATGAGAATCATTGGGTTTTGAAGCCTGCCAATTCATTAAAATGGCATAATGAAGGTAACTTTATACAAATATCAAGTGGTATTTATACATTGGAAGCTAACATGATATTTTCACTGCAGTACTTGAATGGATTGGTAAATATACATCCGTTTCTGAGGATGATAATAGCAGCAGTGATAAAACTCCCTCTCTTCGTTTACAAGAGGAATAGAATATTAGATTTTCTTGTTTTTCTATCAATAAACTATAGCAAAAGGACATTAAAGTATCTAATAATGACAATAATGATAGATGGTAGTACCTTTCTTTGAGCTTTACATTATAAAGGGACCACTTATTCATGCAGATCCAAAGAGAAAAAAGTTATGAAAAGAAAGACTACATATTCATAATCTAAACTGAATGGTACGATGTCTGTACAAGTGTTACCGACAATTCATCAAATAAGCGAATCAATAATTCTATTGATCATTGTTACTCCACTCTCCCTGAAAGAAAATCCAATGGCATAATTGAGACTGGAACCATTGTAATGCTTGTAAGAAACCATATAGGTGAATATACTTCTATTTATGACATTATCAATAACAAAAACATTTTATATGCTCTTTGTTCACAAAGAAGAATGAAATCGTTTCGCATTTACTTTTTTCCTGCTGAATGAAATATTCTGTAATAAAGTTGGACTTTTAAATTCAAAAAGTTTTGCCCTTTTCTTCTTCATCTTTTCCTTCTCGTTTCCATTACAACATCATGTCTACTTCCCTGAATAACCATGTAGATATTTATCATAGACAAAATACACCATCTGGTCTTATTGATGATCTAAGACAAAGAGCTTATGTGGATAAAGCAGACACAGAAACCTATGGAGTAAAAAGGTGGGTCAACTCGGTTATTAAACTTTATGAACAGGTATATGTAAGAAAAAAAGTCGTATTTTGTGATAATTTAGTAACACAATAGCAAAATATAAAATAGGGTGATCTAGCTATACTTAATAATGACCTAGAAAGTGCATATATATCATATATGAGAGGTTGTAGGTAAGAGTGAAAATTCTTCAAAGTTTTGGTGTGTGTTGATTTTTCTCTAAACTTCCCTCCCCCCAATTTTGTAGTATTATGGTAGAAATTATTAAATTACATTCGTGCTATGATCAAGTAAGACATGATCCTGTATTTTTAAGCTTAAAAAAGGTATATAGATATTATAATTGCTGTGTAATTACGGTCAACTTACATGAAAACTAGAGGACAAATGAGGAAATATTTGCTTTACTGCAAGATTTAGCATTAAGAATTGAAGCTTGGTATCGATTATCAAGACAACAGAATCAACTTCAGCAGCCTTATTATAATAATCCCCACTTTAATATCAATCCTACAAGTCCAACAACTACCCAAATTGCATCTTATGCGTATATTCCAAGTCATGACCCACGAAATTTTCCTCATTATTCATTGAATGATTTACCTATTGCAGCAGCACCAACAACTCAGATACCACAAAATAGCATGAATCAGTTGGTACAAAATACAGCAAATTTAAAGTTATCCGAGAATAATGTGATTCAATTACCATCATGGACAAACAATCAGTTTCCTAATATGCCAACAATTGAACCTATTGAGTTGGCAAAATTAATTACATCGAAATCAAATCCACCAAGTATTTTATTAATTGATGTTCGAACAAGAGAAGCATTCAAAAATGGATGTATTAAGCATCAATGGATTATTCAAATTGAACCTGCTGTTTTACAACACGAGTAGGTTTTTAAATATATATATATATACATTTCTGTTATTAATCAAATCTTTCTACAGTGTAAAGACTATTAAAATTCAAGAATCTCTATTACAAAATCCCGAGGCTGAACAAACATTATTTGCAGAAAGAGTTAGATTTGATTTAATTGTTTACTATGACCAAAATAGTAAATCAATCGAGACAGCATATAAACCAGCGTTTAATATGAGACGAGCATTAGAATCAGGACAAATTAAACATTCTCCAAAAATGTTGGTTGGTGGATTTGAGGCATGGATGTCAGCTGTAGGCGAAAGAGGCGTATATAGATTTCCAACTCAAAAAGAAAAGAAACATTGGTTTAAATCTAATAACAATAACAATAGTGGTGGTAGTAGCAGTAGTAGCAATAGCACCCATTCATATAAAGATTATGACATGCATGATTCATTGTATGATTATTTTACTGGTAAAGGACGACATCACCAACACCCACAATCATATAATAATCCAATTTCTAAACCTCAACCATTACCAACTGCACCAAGAAAAGAATCACAAACTACAAGATATCCCGAATTATTAGTACCTAATGAACCCTTTCAACAACAACAACAACAACAACAACAGCAACCACAACCACAGCCACAAAAGGAATTAAGACCAATACCACCTTCCTATCCAAAATTACATAGACGAAGAACATTTATAGATAATCCATTCAATGGATTTACTACTACTACAAGCAAATTATACGATGTTCCACCAATGGCATATCATAGTAAAAACGATAAACCAACAACCACATCATCATCATCATCATCATCAAATATAAAAATACAGACAAGACCATCATCTGCTGAACCAACTGTTTCCATCAGCCGACCTTCAGCATTAGCAGAATTTCATCATGTGTCAACCAACAATATTCATGCTTCTAGTAGTCCAACAAGTAGTGTTTCATTTTCTCAACTTAACTCTGTAGTGACAATAGGAGCAACTGGATTAAAAAACTTGGGAAATACATGCTACATGAATTCCATTATTCAATGTTTGAGTGGCACCATTCCCTTGGCAAGATATTTAACATGTAAGTTTTTTCTTTTGTTTTGTATGATAAACCACTTATATATCTCTGATTTATAGCTGGTGTATTTAGACAACATATTAATAAATCAAGCAAGAGCAGTTCAGGCGGTGCTTTAGTAGAAAGCTTTGCTCTTTTATTGCGATCCATGTGGAGTGAAAACTACAATTTTATATCGCCCATGACATTAAGAGAAGCAATAAAAAACTTTGCTCCAAGGTTTGCAAACAACGATCAACATGATTCACAAGAATTCTTGATATTTATACTTGATGGACTACATGAAGATTTGAACAAGAATAGTAATAAAAAAGCTATATTGTCTACGATCCAAGATGAGGCCGATTTTGAAAGACTGCCAGATTGGCAAGCAAGCGCTTTAGCATGGGAGAGATATTTAGCAACAAACTCTAGTATTATTGTCAGTTTATTTCAAGGGCAATATCGTAGTCGATTAACTTGTCTTACGTGCAAGCATGTAAGTTGATACATTGCTGTATGTATTCATTATATTAACACTTTATTTATTAGACATCTACAACTTACAACTCTTTCATGTCTTTAACCCTTCCTATACCAGCAAAGAAATTAAGAATTTCTAGTGTTACATTAAACCAATGTTTAGATTATTTTGTCAAAGAAGAAACATTAGATAAAGAAGATGCATGGAGATGTCCAAAATGCCAAAAAAAACGCAAAGCTTCCAAGCAATTGACACTGAGCAAACTACCCGATGTATTATTGATTCATTTGAAACGATTTTCAATTGATGGACTCTTTAGAAACAAGTTGGATACCATGGTGAAATGCCCTTCAAGGTAAATAAAGAAGCTTTTCCTCCTCCTCCCTCCCCCCCCCCTTTTTTTACTAATGCAATATATAGGAACTTGGATCTTTCGGGATATGTTCCAATGTCAATGACCCCTTCACCACCTCAAGATCGACCATCTTTTATTTATGATCTTTATGCTGTATCGGTAAAATATACATTAATGAGATCGACGATTGCCCTTTTAATCTTGTATTTGTTGAATTTATAGAATCATTACGGATCTCTTGGTGGGGGACATTGTAAGTTTTTTAATAAAAATCAATCAATTTAGATATGATTATATTAAAATTATAAATAGATACTGCAAGCGTGAGAGACGGATATAGCGATAAATGGCACTTTTTTGATGATAGTAAACTGAAGCTAATCGAAGAATCAAAAGTTGTGGTAAAGATTTTATTCACCATTATGACATTTATCTATTCTAACATTTCATAAATTAGACAAAAGCAGCTTATAATTTGTTTTATGTTCGATCAAAAGTTAAATAGCAACAATCACAAATTTATTAATTAATTAAAAAACGATGGTATAAATGGATGAATGAATGTATTTCGTTTGATTTATAAAATGTATACACATTTATGTCTCTATATGAATATATAATATGGAAGAAGAAAAAAAGCAAAAAGCAAAAAGCAAAAAGCAAAAAGCAAAAAAAAAAAAAAAAAAAAAGAAAAATAGCACAAAAGGAAAAGCATAAATTAGTGGAAAAAAGATTAAGGGGAGAAAGAAAGAGGAGTGAAAGGGATGGGGTTATACTTGTATAAATAATGTGTAATGCAGTGTTATGTATGATGTAATATGAGAATATAAGGGCATGTAATAAAAGGCAACAGTTTCATATGCTTGCAATGAAGGGTGAGGGTTATTGTTAAATCATAAAATAAATTATTTATCATTTGATGGACTACAATTCATAATTAAATCAAGGCAAGAATCATAATATCCACCATCAATAGAGGATACAGGTGAACCAGTTGAAAGCATAGGTGTTAATTGTTGAGGCATTGGAGAGTAATTCATAGTATAAAAATCCATATTTGGTGGACTATTACTATTCCATCTTGGTGTACTACATTCACTATTTGAGGATTTCATAATAGGAAATGGTTGAACAAAGTGATGTTTGGAATCACTATCGTCAAATGTTGTCATACGTCTGTTGATATTTGTATTTGCAATAGTAGTAGAATCAACCTATAGAGTAAACCATATTAGCATAATGCCATCAAAATACTATAAATGCCATATATATATATATATATATATATTACCTGGAAGAATGGCTGTTGTTGTTCATTAATTGTACCCAAAGCAGGACATGATTTTCTTCTCCAGTCTTCTAAATTCATGAAACCAAATTCATCAGATGTTGTTGAGGAAGAAGATGAGCAAGTCGAATGACCAATGACTGGTGCAAGTGGATGAATAGGAAATTTCGTTTGTTGTTGTTGTTGTCCATTTAATAAATCATTGTTATCATTATCAAATATACAAGAAGCAGCAGCAGCAGTGGCTATAGAACGAGCATTGTTATTATCCCAAGCCTTGAGATTATTAAAGAATTGAGTGAATAAAATTGGTGATGCGTCTTGATTCATTTGTTGATTTGATGATTGTTCTTGTCCTTGCTCTTCTTCCTCTTCTTCTCCTCCTCCTCCTTCTTGTCCTGATTTACGTCTTAATAATTTAGCTTTTGCTCTACGGTTTTGAAACCAAATCTGCACGCCACGAGGAGTCATATCTAATTTTTGAGCAAGAATACGACGAACTGTTGCATTAGGTTTTGGGTTTTCTAAAAAGGACTTTTCAAGGACCTTTAACTGTGCACGGGATGTACGTCTGCGATGTTTAATTTCAAATGGATTATAAAATGATGGTCTAAAATCACCATTACCATCTAATTGTTGGTGTTGATGTTGTTGATGTTGTTGATGATTATATTGAAATTGATGATGAGGATGAGGATAGCCCAGGAAATAATTGTTGTCATTTGCTGTTTCCATATTGACAAGAGGTTGTCCATAAAAACCTTGTTGTGCTGTAGATGAAACTACATTGAAGGATTGTTCAAAGGGTTGCATTAACATTTCGGGTGACATGATGTTGTATTGTAATTAAGAGAGATACTATTATTGTTTTATTCTATTTTTTCGATTCGTTCAATTCAATCAGCTTATTTATATAGAAATAAAAAAGCAAGGAGTGAAGGATCTATGTATATTACACAAAGGGGATATATATATACATATACATACACATACATGTACATTTGTTCAATTCAATTATAAAAAAGGAAAATGCTAGATTTAGAAGGAGGAGCGAAATAAAGATGCCTAATTATCTTTAAAAGAGAGAGAGAGAGAGAGGGGCATAAAATTCCACAGTTAGGGAGAAAATGAGGAGGGAAAATACACATTGTATGTTTGTTTGATGTACGACGGGATAGAGAACTTTGAACATACACACGAGATGTACAAATGATGGTTTACTACTTTTATGGTGCAATATTATGTATATTAGACCCTGTTTATATATATATATATATATATATATATTAGCAAAGATGAGTTGAAGGGCTTCAATTAAATCATGTTTTCTAACGATAAAATACATAGTATCAAGATCATAACACTAAATCTTGTTGTTTATTTTGAAAACATGTTACCATGGCAACAAAATGTTTACAAAACAAAACAAAAAAAAAAGCATTGATCGAAATGATAGCAAACACACATAAAAAACCAATATGGAAGGCACAATGACAACGAGGGGGATATCTTTTATGATTTGTTATGACGATACATGAATGCCTACAGAATAAAAATTAGGAGAAAATAAACCCTTTTTTATATGTATATATATGTACTGTTTGGAATGCTTCTTCTTTTATATATATACTTATATACTTGGTATCGGAGAAACATAAATTTACAAGTTAAAAAAGTTAGGGATTATTTGGTTGTAAGGTTTATGTAAATATTATGCTGTTTTTTTTATAGGAGGATGAAGAGCCTTTTTTTTCTTTATCGAATGGTTTTAATTTTATAGTTTTTCGTCGATCTATGCACTATTATTGCAAATCAAGAAGCTTTCTTATTTATAACGATGGTTTATTAAAAGCATTAAAAGCATTGTGATCCAATTTTATTATATAAAAAAGGCATCACAAATTATATTATACAATATTCATATGTACACAAATATTTGACAGCAGCACTCTTTTGATAATATTTCTTTTTTTTACCCTCCTTTTGGGATATATTTCACTACAGTTTAAGTGAGGTGATTATATGCACCGGCATCCCTTATGTCAATACATTCCTGGGATAATTTAATAAATCAATCTAGTAGTGTATAAAAGCACGAGCGCACTCATTTAAGCTAATATATAATAGTACATGTTGTATAAAGCATATGAAATGTTGTAGTATATTATACACACAAAAAAGACAAATAAATATATATATATTTTACCAGAATTTATATGATAAAGAATAGTTTTTGTGTAATGTACATCCGTGTGTATTGTTATTTTGTCCACTATGACTTGTATGCACTAAAGAAACCATGCTTTAATGTCTCTTAATTGAACTGTAGTCATCAATATACATCATATGCGTATCAGTATATTATATACAACGCAATTGTAAATTGAAATGTGTTGTATGTTTGTATTTTAGAAACCAAGTTATTCCACACATTTGATTAACAAATGCTAAAAAGCTAAAGGGAGAAACTCAACTTCGGTGTCTTTAGTCATATTTCATGAAATAAAATCAAGGGTTATACATTGAATATATGGTTCGAAATAAATGATTATTATTAGTGGTAGTATATATATATGTATACATACATATATTTAAAAAGGTCTCCTAAATATAGGAAAGAGAAAGAAGCAATTTTTTTTTCATGATCTAACCCCTTAAAGGTCAACATCAGTGGAACATGATGCCTTGCATGGTTTTGCCACTTTTCTAGTAGGAAACCTGGACTATATTATATTATATATATCTGCCACCTAATTTAAAATTTTCTTCCGATTTCTTTTGCTGTGTACATAATGGATGCCATGCAATACATCTCTCTCTCTCTCTCTCTCTTTCTCTCTTTCTATTTCGTAACCCCCTTTTTTTCCCTGAATATTTTCCCCAGCAAAATACAAAACCAATTCTGTATGTATTATATGATGCCATTATAATATATTTGTCGATTTATACAGATACATTACATTTACATATACATATGTTTCAGCTGTAAAACAGGAATTATAATCACTATTTTACTGATACATGTATTATCAGTTGCGTACAAAAACTAAAAAGAGTGTGAAATTGGAGGGAAATCATTCAATACACCTACATGTTCTAAAATGAGGAAAATAAAATACGGACAAATAGATAAATTTATATAAAATTAAAAAAAGTAACATTGTATTATAAATGATATAGTGACTAATAAAATTTCTTCGTCTTTGTGCATATAAGATTAAGGATTATCTCGTGCAACAATAACCATACCGTTTGCATGTTTTAGTGATTTTAATTAATGAATAAGTTCGGGTTTGCTAAATAAAATGAGGAGTAGATCATTAACTTGGTTGAATAAGTTGTTGTTTAAAGGGGTAAAAAAAACATGTTCGATTGAATGTCTCAGTACATATGATTGTTTATCGCACGCTTTATCCAGCGTCATAAGGGTCGCAATTAATTTAGAAGAATGAAGCTTTTCAAAAAAAAAAAAAAAAAAAAAAAAAAAAAAAAAAAAAGATCAAAAATGATGTATCAGGCTTTATACAACGACCTCGGAGATTTCTATTCTGATGCAAAATTCAATTTCATTTACTGTACATCATGAGCCATTGTGGTCCCTTGCCCTCATGAGAATTAATCCACTCAAAAGTTACTCATTTTTGATATACTTCTATTTGTATTGAAGTTTTTTATTAAGCATATTCAAGTATCCGTACCTTATTCCTGCATAGAAGAAAAGATACAAAGACCATGTACACTATATTGTGAATGGTAATTCATGATAATGAATAGGTTTTGGAAAAATATAATAGTTGAATGAAAGCCCTCCAAAAAAAAAAAAAAAAAAAAAAAAAAAACAGTTACCACAGACATTTCCCATCATATTTTAAAGAATATAATTTTACTCCTACCTAAACCAACTTCATTCAAAATTCATTTGTATTATACATAGCTTACCGCCCTATTTTTTGAACTATGTTAAATAGTAGGATTCTCAAGACACCAATTATTTGCTCACACCAATTATATAGCATCGAATCTCAATTTGTTTTGGTGCATTGTTAGTGAGCATCAAACATTTGAATAGATGTGCAACAATACCATTCAATGGTGTCAATATCAATCGTATATCATTTGATGATTGGATAAAATATAATTAGGATCAACTTTCAAAAATAATTCGAAGCACCAACTATTATCAAACTGTTTTGAAAAAGCATTCAATCAACACCAACTATGCACCGAATCTGAAATTTAACTTTAATACGCCTGCTTATGCTTTAAAGAGTAATCAAATTTTGCATAAAGTTGACATTAATGTTAATTTTTATATACTTGTTTGCAATTAAATACAAGTATCTTAAAATTTACCTATGTATTATACTTATTACATAGTAAAAACAATTCAATAAAAAATGTTGAATTTAAAGATTACTAATTTTCAAAATTGGAGCGTGGTCTCTTTTCTGAAACTAATTTCATACCAAGCATTTTCCAGGATATACCAGAGACACAACAAGATAGATATAGATCGGTCGAATTATGTTGCCTGTTCCTAAATTTATTTTATATCTCACTGATGTGAACTAATGGCAGTCTTTCACACATCAAATTGAATTAGTAATGAATAACATGAATCTGGTGTGAGAACCAAGATCATGAAATATAGAAACTTAACTATAATTTAAAATCACAAACAACAATTATAGATAATTTTATAACCTGAATTAGTAATTGCTGATCCCTTTTCCCATCAGCTTTAAAACCAAGAAGATCAAATTACTGCATTAGTAATTTGAATTAGACATTTGATATAAATACCACAACGACCCATCGAGTAGATGAATAGTTGCTTTACTTTATACCTTTAATAAACTTAGAAGAGTTATAATTGTATTTCCTATCGCTTTTTATAATTACGTTTTTGTAGCACTCACGAAAGATTTAAAAACAGGTAAAATACGCTGCTTTTTCCTTAAAAACCTGGATTGGCTTCAATTGCGCTTTTTTCAGGTTATTACTTGCTTTGTGACTTGCTTGATTAAATTTTTTTTAGCAATTTCCTGTTTGGCGCTCGACGAAAACATTGAAAGCTTGCTTGTATGCTTGCTCGAATTGCTTCAAATTGAAATAGGCTTGCTTGCGTGTAGACCTGCTTGCTTGATTGCTTTCAAATCAAGTAAGCAAGCATGTACCACAGGGAAAATTTATTTAATTTACGTAATTTTAACTTTAAAAATGTCAAAACTCATCACATTTTGAACCAATATCATGCTGAAAATATATAGCACCATGCTTGCGCTTGCACTCGGATTTGCTCACTTGCTTATATGCTTCTGCTCGACTTGCTTGATTTATGCTTGCTTGCTTGCTTGCTTTCAAAACTGAGAATACTCGATATGTAACTGCTCGACGATCCGTTGCTTATTAGGCTTGGGCTTGATTGAGTAACTTTCAAATATTTTAGGCTCGGCAAATGCTTGCTAAAATTGCTTGCGCTCGCTTGGGCTCGGTCATTTTGCGAAAGCTATACTTGTCATAGAACGGTAATTGTCATTATAGTAAAAGTTTATTATTTGAATCACAAATTAAATGTCAATCTCGCGTCCATACAATTGACATCCTGTACTACCAAATCAAAGTGTATTCAAAGATAGAACCAAGGAACTTGTTGATAAACAAGTCCATAAATTTTTATATTCATGAAGAACCAATAACTTTGCCATCTACCAATGTACATAACAATGTCGATCTGATTATCTTAGTTATATCGTCAAAATATTATCAGAAGGAAAGGATTATTGTTTATTATTACAAAGCAAAATATTATTTTATATACTACTTTACAGTCACTAATCCTTCTGTGCTTTAACCTTTTTGGTGAGACGTTCTACAACCTTCTTAGGCTTGAATATCCGTTTCAGATTTCTATTTAACCTTTCGACAGATCCAGGCACATCTATATCTTGCACAATGACAACAACTCAACACATGTCATCAACCTTTCTAGATAGTCATTGGTCAGTTACAATGATCCATTACCTTTAGGTTTCCATTCCCTTTAGATTAGACAATTAATATAAATAGCAAAAGACTATCATTAGCCATGAAGATCTTTATCTTATTATCTTAAAAGAATAAAATGACATCTTATATATTATTTATTAAGTGTTTTATTTTCGTTTTTTCACAATACTCGACGAATAAGAGATGTTAAAATACTAAAGTAATGTGGGATATCATCCCAAATAAAAAACATAAAAAGTACATGCTTATCAAATAGAACAAGTAAAGGCTGTTCTGAAAGCATGATTGACGGAATATATTTAAAGCACCATCCTTGATCCACCAAATCAATAGCCAAACAACCCAACATTTATACTCAAAAGTAATGGAATCATTGACAATTGCAATACAATTGCCATGTAGTAAATATTCACCAAATAATATAAATAGAGATAGAATAACCATTTTATTGCACATTATCCGTGCAGTAAATTACGATGTTATTTACTAAAATAAAAAAAATATAAAAATAAAAGCAGTAGAAATACAATTATAATCAGCTAAAGTTTTTATTACAAAAGATTTCTGAAGAGTTAAAATAATTGAAAAGTATGAGGGTATTTATAGTGATTTGGAGAACTTGGATACCATCAGATTTGAATGGATGTATATTTAGTAATCTTCCAGTTTTGAGTACATTGTTATTGATTTGATATTTTAAGGGGTAAACTGTATAGAGCATTGACCATAAGGGATTGTATGTCAAGTGTGACAATATCGACCTTTTGGGAAATGGTTGTTTTTGTTTATTTCTGTTATATCTATTTTATGTAACCTTGATTTTTAAGGGGTAGTTTTTATATGCTTGAATCTTATTTATATTGATAGTGCAACTACGATATAGATGAGTAGTTGACTAAATTGATATCTTTGTTTATTATCATTATTGATTTGGATAGAATCCTGTTTTGATATATATGTCATTTGTGTAATTGATTGCGCCGTGATCAAGGGTGCTATCATCTACACGACATGTATGGTTCAAAAAGGGTATTTCATATTTTTAGCATGCGTTTGTTATTGTGTTCAATTGAAGCGTTTGTTTATTATCGTTGTTCACATTTCAAGTGGCATCATATTTTATGAGCGACACTTGAAATTTAGGTTGTTTTTATTTTATCAAGCGTTTTTAGTATGTAATTCCACTGCAATCCGTATTTTATTAAAGAAGGATTTTAACAGTAACGTGCCACCAGCTTTAAATCTGTGTAAACTTTAATTTTGTTTCAATTTTTATTTATTTTGGAACTCCGTCATTTCAATATATATATTTTTTTTGGAGGCATCTCATGGCAGATAATGTAGCTCATTTGTTATTTGAGAGATTGAGAAGTATAATAAGTTTAAACAAACATTTTATTTTTATAACAAATCTTTAGGAATTCTAAATTTTCTGTGAGATAAATATTTTTTTTGACAAATTTCTTAACTTCTTGGACAACTTCTCTACATTTGCTATAAGCTTCGATGTAGTCCATCGACCTTCTGAAATAATGTCTGATTTGAGTCAGGTTACCAGAGGTATCCAGAAAAGAATGGATGTTTTTCTCCAGAGACTTGAATGTATAGTCACATCGCAAACGAGCTTCCCTCTTGGCAGCACCACAGTACATTTTGATCCAATTGCATTCGCAATGGTACTTTGGGTATCAGTAAAATGATTTTATAATAAAAATAACTATTAAAGTCATAATAATTGTTCATAAAGGTTTAAATAATGATTGTTATGGCTCTGATTTATTATATCTTTATTTTTCGGAAAGTTGATAGCGAAAATGCTGATTTCACGCATTGCTTACGTAAGCTGGGTTTAAGGTAAGGAGGTTATGTGTCACAGAGTATCCTTGTTTCAAAAGTTACCCTCACCTAAGAGCACACAGCTTAAATTTTGAAATACCGTCTATTTTCAAGGGCTATCAACAGAATGATTTTATAGTAAAATTAAGTATTCGAGCCATAACAATTGTTTACAAAGGTTTAAATAATGATTGTTATGGATTTTTTTTATTGTATCGTTAGTTTTGGGTGAGTTGATAGCTCTTAAAAAAAGTTAAAATTTGTGCAGGTTTAAAGCTGGTGGCACGTTATTCTTTTATCGCTTTTTTACATCCTTATTTTACTGCAAACTGCTAAAGATTGAAAACTTTGGGACTCCATATCTCTGCAAAAAATTAAGCTATCATACTGACAAGTTTTAATAATGAAACTTATTTGTTTTAAAGCATTCTATGAAATATTTCAGTATAAAATTGTTTTGTTGAGTACTGCAATAAAATTGAAGTAATTTTATAAAATTGAAAAACAAAATAAAAAAATAAAAGCGTTGATAAATACAATTATAGTCTTTCCACGGTTTTATTGTGGTTCAAAGAAATCTGAACAAAAAGAGTAATATCTTCATAAAGTATGCTAAATTTATAGGAATTGTAAAATAATGGATGTTTGTGTGTTGATGCCTATTTTACAGGTGTTCAATCATAATATCTTTTATTGACATTCTTTTATAAGATACTTGGTTGAGATGTTGATACTTTGTTTAATATTATGGAATAGATAGAGATATTCACGGAAAAAAGTATAACAAAACAATAGGAGTTCGACTAGATAACATTAGGGTTTTATTATCAAGTTAAATTCTACTTGAGAACTTTTGTAATAAATAAATGTCCTCTTTATATAGTTTTCACAGAAAGATTCGGTAAGCATTCCTAAGTCCATACATAGCCAATAATACCCCTTGTCAGATATAAGTTTTGATAGTAACCAATCGGTGTATTCATAGAGTTCATGGGTCCTTGATCATAATGGTGTGATTAGATCCACATTATGTTAATTGGTCTTTAACTACAAGCTGCTAGGATTGAAGCTCGGTAGAAAGTTTATATGAGTATGAATCAGCATATATCATTTAGTAGTATAATGTCTATTCATGCCAGCTGTACTTTAATTGAGAATCAGATGAAATGGAGATCAATATAGTGGATAAATGCGTACATATTCCACAGATATGACAGAATATCATTAAATAGATGTTGATCTTTCAACATTCCAGTTATAATTTAAAATGCAACTGAGCTTATTTTTATGGGATGTGATTCGTTATCTAGAATTACTACAACCGCAATTTTATGAGCAGGAGTTTTGGAATATATTATTAATGCAAAATAAGTACAGCTTTATATCATAGGTGTCATGTTGTAGAAGGTTGTATTTTGATCAGTGCTACAAAAATAGTAATTAAACAAAAAAAGCGTTGCGACTACAATTATAACTCTTTGATATTTATTTAAGATATAAAGTAAAAGCAAAGGTTTATGGATTACCATAACCTTTGTGATATATATACTATTTTCTAATTCTATTAATAATACAGTAATAAGATCTTGAAGCAAGATCTTTGTAATGAGTCAAACATTTCAGTTTCATTCATGCAAAACCTTGCCTCATTCCTTATATAAATACTACAAGGAAATCATTACATGATCTCTTGTAGATTTATCTGTCTTGTTACACTCCCTTTACTTTTATTTATTCACTAATAAATATCTAATTTACAAATAAGAACACCAACCTTCATCAATCCAGTGATCACAAATTTATAATAGCAAAAATAATATCTATAAGCATATTATCCACCTTTGTTGTTAGTCCAAAATTATAGATCATTACAATCTTCATGGTTTAGTTCCTAGTTTGGAAGTACCAGTGGTACAATTTGACATTTTAAAGTTTTGTGTGATTTAAAGCTATTATGTTATATCAAAAGATACTAATATAGAAATACTCTGCTAAAAGATACATTTTATTAATTCATTGATGCTTCGTATTTATATGTTTTCTAAATGGTTATATGATTATCAATATTATTAATGAATTGCCGGGTATTGAGGTACTTGATATGATTTGGGAACAAATCATATACAATGGAATTTGTGGAATTGGGAATCTGTGATTGTATTATTTGAATAAGATGTAGGATTGCTTATGTTTCATTGCTACGGATTGTTCCTGAATGTTCCTGATAGTCGCTGTTAATGCTAGTGGTTATGTATGACATTTAGTATGAGTTACTAAATGTCATGCCATGTTGGATTTCAATAGTTGTTCCTGGATTTCTACATCTGGGTAAACTTATGATATATCATATTAGATCTTAGATGTTGACTAAGATCAATTTGATTACTAAACAAACTTGGTATATGTAGTTTACTACAATTAGGAATACTTCCTTTTACAGGCACTAGCAATATAGAGTTTTCTCATTATGCTTATTTAGACCTGATTGGAACTCAGTCCTTATGGAGTGAGATTCAGGTACAAATCGAGATCACTTATTTTTCTGAAATGACAATGGCGACTTTGGTCTATAAAAGGTGTCATTTCATTGCAAGTACTTTTATTTTTTTTTCATTTTTTTGACATCTTTGTAGTAGATTTCAAAATATTCGTTAAATTAAGTAACGCTTTTTTTATATTCATGTCATTAAGCTCGTTGAGCTCTCTTAAATCCGATTTATTTTTTTTCAAAATATTGATTTTTCGTGGAGATATCCTCAAAAATATGTACAGAGGGATATCCTCGTTTCTAATCTCCATTTTTCCCTGTATACACTCATCCCAAATTCTGAATTTGAAAAAAAATTGACAAACATCTTGTTTTCTCTACGAAAAATGCAACTAGAAGGTTCAACATAGCTATATCAATAGATAATTTTACAGTGGATCATATCTATTACTAATACTTAAATTATGATTATAAAAAGTGATGTTTATCTTCAAAAAACCTCCAAAATTTCAATTACATTTTACAAAAAAATTAATGTGAGGAATTTGCCTGAATTTTATTTAGATGTATGCAGAATCCAAAACTGTACAAAATCCATTTAGTACGCTAGTCCGACTTACTTTGTAGTTTACGAGCCATCAAACGAATTTGTTTTTTAAATCATTTTTCAATCAATTTGACAACAAATCGATTTTAGAACTCAGTCATCATAGTTTTTAAGCCGTAATGTGAACTATTATTTTGATTATCTCGACATTTCGACGAAAAATCAATATTTTTCGCTGAAACAAAAAATGCAGAATAGCTTTCGATTAAATCTATCTATTGCATACAAAAAATCATAACAGAGTTTTTTTCTGCGGAAATGACTTAAAAAACACTGGAAAGTAGTAAAAACCGTTAAAAACTCACGAAATAAGGTTTATTATCTACTGCATTAAAATTAAGTAATCAAATTCAAAACAGAAGTAAGCGCTATTTTGTACATTGAACACCTTTTAAGTATACAGTTCAAGTGTACCCTTCAAGAAAGTAGTCTTTTAAACGATCTCCTTTACGTTTTTGCGAAACAAAAAATTTGCTTTGAGACTTACCGAAACATTCATGCTTCAATAGATGAAAAAAAAACAAAAAAAAAATGACCTTTTTATGAATGTCAAAGTTATATGCTTTCAATATGGAGTCTAAATTTGAAAACCGAGGATGAGGACCATGTCCTACATGAAGGTAATTTGCCAAGCAAGGTTTTTAAGTGCAAAAACCTTGTTTTTCATTTCACCAATAAATGAATTTATTCAGTGCAAATCTAACAATTTATGTAATAAATATGGGCAGTTTTTTTTATTTTATTTTAAGTATATTTAGATTTTTTTTATATTGTGATCGAAAGGAAGAGTGAGTTTTTTATGATTTTGATTTTTTAGTATTGGGTCTTTCATCATCCACATTGTCAAAGCTTCTTTTATTATCACTATAATGAATACAAATTTAGTATACTGTAAAATAAAATGCAAAAGCAATACTTACAGTAGTTCTGGCTTCAATGGCGAAGGTCTATAATCTCTTTGTGGGGCTGGTGGTGGCCAATTAAATGCATTACTTCCTCCACCTCCACCTCCATTTCCACCACCACCAGGATTATGGTTATTTGCAGTAATAGGTGTTGATGAAAAATTCAAAGGGCTCGGTAACTCATTTTGTTGATAAAATTCTGGGTAAAACGTTGAAGGAGAAGGCAAATTCTGAGCAAATTGAGAAGGTAAAGCTGATGGAGGACCAGGTTCAGGTTGTCGGTAATAAGGTTGAGAAGAGGGAGGAGGAAGAGGTATTGCATTTGCTTCATCTTTTACTGCTTCATCTTTTGCACTTGATGTAGTTGAAGATACAGAAGATACACTTAATTGATGTCGATGTTTCGTTGGATTAGGTGATTCATTTGGGCCAGCATCTGGAATTTGCACTCTTAATTTAGGTGGTTTCTTACCAGTACTCACATTACTATGTGTAGACATGGCAGGGCTTGCAGGGGGACCCAAGTTGGGCGAAGAAACGGTACTTAGATTAGATCCATATTGCAAAGAAGCTTGTCTACTATGTTGAGCTGATGGTTGAGGACTGACAGAATATTGTTGTTGACGTTGTTGTTGTTGTTGTTGTTGTTGTTGTTGTTGGTATTGCTGAGGATGATGTTGTGGTTGTTGTTGATGGTATTGCTGCGGTTGATGTTGGGGAGGTACAATGGCATAGGAAGAAGAAGACATATGAGGTAAAGGATGACCTTGTTGAGGATGAGGATGTTGTTGAAGATGAGGTGGAGGTTGTTGTTGAGCACCAGGACCACCAGTATTACCAAACATATACATAGATTGCTGTTGTTGAGGAGGCATATTATACATGTCGTAACCGACTTGTTGTTGTTGAGGATGACCATAACGCATTTGTTGTTGTTGTTGTTGTTGTTGTTGTTGTTGTTGTTGTTGTTGTTGTTGTTGTTGTTGTTGTTGTTGTTGTTGTTGCTGCTGCTGCTGTTGCTGTTGCTGCTGTTGCTGCTGCTGTTGCTGCTGCTGCTGTTGCTGTTGCTGTTGAGGATAATACATTTGTTGTGGAGGAGTTTGTTGTTGTTGTTGCTGTTGATGTTGATGTTGTTGATTATACATGATGGCAGGTTTATGATTTGCTTGAGTTGGTACAGTTACAGTTGGTATGTTCTTTTTACTATTATTCATCATTATCATTTGATCCATATCATCATCTCCATCTTGTGCACTGCCTCCACCACCAACAGAATTTGTATTATGGTTTGATCCAATGCCACCACCATCACCATCATCATCCTCTTTTATTGATTCATCCTGATCAGATGAATTTATAAAATCTTGATTTGATTTACTTTCATGAGGTTCGCTATACTATTGATGAAGCAAAAAAAAAACACGTCAATATAGCACTTTTTTATAGTAATTCATATAATAGTATTACTTCAGTATATTTCATTAAAATTTTATCAATATCAGTGCTGGCATATTGTACAAGTTTCCCATTATTATTGAATATGATTAAAGCAATCTCACAATCACATAATACACTTAATTCATAAGCTTTCTTCATTAACCCATGTTTTCTTTTTAAAAATGTAACCTTGAAATGATTTTTTTTTAGTTGATTTTTAAATGATAAATTAACCATTGATTTTACCTGTCGATTACGATCATCTTTAATAGATTGGATCTTGATTTTCTTACGACCCATATTTTTATAAAGTAAATTTATAAATAAGGTATTATTTTAATGGTTGCTATGGTAACCAAATATTATAAAAAAAGATTTAAAAATTATTTTTAAACACGCTAATAAGTGCAAATTATTTTTTTGTCAATTTTTGGCTGTCGTGGTGATAAAAAAAGATATAAATATACTTTTTTTTTTTAATAGAAAAAAACTTATTTTTGCTTTTCCCGAGTTTAATTTTTTTATTTTATATATAAAAAAATAAAATAAAAAAAGGAAGAGAGAGAGAGAGAGGGAAGGAAGGAAGGAAAGGAAAAATAAAAAAGAGATTTAACAAAATAAAAAAGGGAGGGGGGGATTAGTAAAAAAAAAAAAAAAAAAAAAAAAAAAAAAACAGATGTGAAGGGGGTAAAATAGGCTGAAAGGCAAAAGAAAAGGGGATTTGAAATCATCCGTGTGTAGCAGCACAGCAACTTATTTATAGCAAATATTATTAACCCAGAGTGGAACGTTTGCCAACACCTTTATCGCCTTCACCAGATGGTAATTCACCTGTTCTACCAGTTACAAATTCATTGTAAATTAGTCCTAATCTATGTGCTTCTTCAAGTGTAATCGATGGTCTAGTTGATTTTAATGATTTGTCTAAATAACTACGAGTAATCTTGGCTTCATTACTGTGCTCTGATGGGATGCTTTTATCTTTTAAATCTGTCGCATCATTTAATAATAATGATGATGATTTCCCCTTTTTGATCAACGCCAACTATGAAAACATTAATAAATAAATAAATAAATATCAAGACGATAAATTAATCTTACTCGCTGTGATATATGCCCTTTCTCGGCCAATGTCAAAGGTACTTGCTTTTTGGTTTGATTCATCACAAAATCGCTTTTATCATTATTTGCTTTATTTGCCGATTTGGTATTTTGTGCTTCCTTGAATGTATCCATATCGATGGCTCCATGAATAGCTTCTAAATGTGCGTTATACAAGAAACCTTGAAGATCTGCTCCCGAGAATCCCTCGGTTTTCTCGGCATAAACATTTAAATTAACATCTGATGCTAATTGCATTTTAGAAGCAAGAGCCTCGAGAATCTAGCAGATATCAATATTTAGTATGTATAAATGCAATTTATTTATTTGTAATACCTCTAATCTTTCGTCAAATGTTGGCATACCACATAATAATGCTTTATCAAGTCGACCAGGTCGGAGCAAAGCTGGATCAATCAAATCAGGGCGACTAAAATCAAGGGAGATTTAATATGTTATGCATGTACTATATTTCACAAAAATGAGAAACATTACCTTGTAGCTGCTAATACATAAACACCATCTAAACCTTCTGCACCATCCATCTGTGTCAACATTTGATTGACTACACGATCTGTTACACCAGTGCTATCATGTCCTCTGAATTTGTATAAACAAAACGAGGTAAATATGCTAAGCAAAAAAAAAATAGTTGAATCTTATTTACCTTCGAGGCGCAATCGAATCAAATTCATCGAAAAACAAAACACAGGGCTTGGCTGCCTGTGCTCTTTCGAATAAATCACGCACAGACTTTTCACTAGCTCCAATATACTTGTTTAAAATTTCAGGACCCTTGACGCTAATAAAGTTTAAGCCACATTCTTTGGCTACTGCAGACGCTAATAGAGTTTTACCACAGCCGGGATAACCATACAAAAGTAAACTATCATAGAGATGATTAATTTACGAATGTTAAAGTGTAATTTACATTCACTCACCCTGATCTTAATCGAAGTGGACATTGTGCAAATACTGCTGCATATTTAGTTGGCCATTCCAACGTTTCTAATAATGCTTTTCTAGTTTCATTTAGCCCTGAACAAGCAAGACAAGAGTTTGATTTAGTATAATGTGATTACAAAACATGTATGACAAACAAAATTTTACCTCCAATATCCGACCAATTAACACCTGAGCTTTGAAGTTTAACACCACGAAGCGAGGTTGGTACAAATCCCTCTCGTGCCTTGGTGAAATCAGCTTGTGTCAATCTCAGTTCCTGCTTATCTACAACATCTTCAATTTCTCCTTGTTTAATATCATCTAGTTTCTTTTTGATACTACGAACTGCTCCTTCATGAACAGTTCTTTCAATAAAAGCTTTGATATCTGCTGCTAAGAATCCCTCGGTTTCTGACGCTACTGAAACCAAATCAATATGTGGTAAACTTTCAGTTAAAACATTGGGACCATGAGACATAATAGCTTGCATAATCTAATGAAATAAATTATTAAATTATTTACGCAAAATAATAATGCTTTTGTATTTACCAATTTACGTTCATCACGATTTGGTGGTTGCAGATGCTTCAATTCACTAAATATATGATGTGTAATTAAAGCAGGATGAAGCGACTGTTGCTGCTGAGCAGTAGCCATCATCATAATAGGATGTCTTTGACAGGCAATTTGTGCCATACTAACAAAAAGTTCGGCTAAATGACGGCTACGAGTAGAATCTGCGTGCTCAACCTCGGCAGGAATCAATCGATCCAAATCATCAAAGAAAATCAAGGAAGGACCATGCCATGCAGCTTCATCAAACCATTTTTGAAGCATTTCTTTGAAAACAGGAATTCTTTCATCGGCAATTTCAGAGCAATTAACTTCCATGGTATAAATAAAAGACGATTTGACATTATTAAGAATAGCCTTTACAACACTGGTTTTGCCAGATCCATGAGTACCAGTAACAAGCACACCACCAGATCCAGGTACGCTCAGTGTATCCTTCAAATCACGTTCAGAAAGATTGGCCAATGTATATTGTTCAATTTTTTGTAGTATTTTATCAACACCACCTAAAACGATTTCAGTTGATGCCTTTTCCTTTTTATCAGTTGATGTAGGTTGCTTTTGAATATCTTCAGCAAATTCAATTGGGATGCTTTGTTTACTAGTTGCAACAATATATTGCTCAGCATCAGTCGGTACACTATTGCCATTGCTGAATAACCCCTTTTTTGCTCCTAATTGAATCAGAAATTGCTCTTGCTTATCATCCACGTTTAAATTCAACAAGATGCCTTGACTCAATGTAAATTCATTTCCTTGCTGAGATAACCATTCTTGCAAGACCTTAGTAGTTTCATTCTCCAATGTTAATTTTTGTTGAGCTTGTTGTTGAGCACTTTCCAGACCCAACTTGATAGTAGAAGAGGACGTAGGTGTAACAAATCGTCTTAAAATCAAGGATCCGATAGTATTCTTTTTAATGCCGACTGTAGATACTCTAATAAACGCAAATATTAGGCACAAAATTGTATTTATCATATTTCTTTCAACTTACTTGACAATATCAAAATCCTTTATATCTAATGTATCTTTTAATACTGATCCAACAATAATGTGTCTCAAAGGAACTTCCTTGGAAATGATTACATTAGCGAATACTGATTTGGCCAATAATGATTCTTCGATTTCTTGAGATTGCTGATCTTCTTCCCGTTTCTTATTAGAATTTGACATGAATGCAGGAACAAGCCTAGTTAAACAAATTCTTTCACATTGCTGACCTAATACTCCCATGGAATCAGGGTGAATTTTGACAGAAAGTGAATCTACATTGCCAACCGTGCATGTACGAAGTCCAATAGAAGGCTGCACTTTCTTAGGCTGTTGAGGTTGTAAATCAGATGTCTCTTCGGCTGCTGTTGTAGCTTGTCTACGGACTTTGGGTGCAACAATAACTTCAGATTGGTTGGTAAGCTTGAGGAATTCTTGTTTGGGATCCAATTCAGCAACAGCTAATCGAACAAGCGTTTTACCATGTATCCAAACACACATAATTTGGTTTGTATAAACTACTCGAATTTGACTCAATAAGTTCTCTTCTACATAACCAGCATGTAATTCCTTTAACCATAGTTAATATCACAATTTTTTTTTCTTTTTGTCTTTGAACTTACCAAGATCTCCCAGTCATCTTCTGTTAAAGGTTCGACATGAACAGTTGAACATTGAGGTACATTTCTACAAAATTCAACATTAACCTATAAAAACAACAAGCTCAACAACTGAACCACATAAAAATCAACCTTTCGTACCTTTTGTCCATCTTGTAACCCAACAGCCATACCCCATTGAGGATCCATTTCCAAAACATCAAGTTTTCCATTTACACCATGGATAAAAACAGAATTAGGCTGTAAAGGCTTTGATGCTTCGCCAGACCAACCACAGTATATTTTCTTGGATGGTGATTTATCTGTCGAATTAGAAGAAGCACCTACTACTTCCAAAATAACATTTTGAGGCAACTAATATTATATGCATAAGTTTTCCCTTTTTTATATACATATTCCATATTTTAAGCGTGTTTGAGTTTACCTTTTTCTGATCTAATAACGCATTCACCCATTTTCCAGGCAAATTAACAAGACAAGACCTTATAGGTGTAAATTGTACGATGAGTGGTTTTGGCATATTCTTCTTTTGGTTGTTGCTTATTGAATGTGGGGAAAAAAGGAAAGTTGTAACTCTACAGTTTTCTTTGCCTCGGGACCCCTTTTTGATGTTCGGTTATTTAAAATGAAGGAATCTGTTTAGTCATTTAAAATAACCTTATAGAGTTTATCGAATGGTATATTTTTCACACGCATTATAAAACTCCAATGATAGGTACATGTCAAAAATATCAGTATATTAAATATTGACGAGATTAGATGGTATCATCTTCATAAAGTAAGCCTTTTCAATAAAAGCATGGCAGTTCATATAAATTACGTAATAATGTTTAATTTGATTGGACTCACATCTCATAAAGAAGCAATGTGGCTGGTAGCTAATATATGCAACTGTAAATTGTCAAATGGATAGCATCTATCTTATCACAAATGGCAATATAACAAGAAGCAAATAAGACATTCAAACATCAACAACATGTGAAGGTGAAAAATGTTACAGAATTTTTATAAAAACTAAACATATTTGTCACAAATTTCTCAAATAAAAAATACAAATACATATTTAGACAATGCAAGTGTGCTTTAAAGTAGTTAAAATAGTTGTTTTATTCTCTACGTATATATAACAATCTGTTAAAGTTGACAATACCGCATTGAAATGCAAAACATAATGTTAAAGCCCGCTGATCGGTGCTTCGTAAAACTTGAATCTTGCGAGTATAATAAATTACTTCGGGCAAACCTCCTACGATCTTATGAAAGACAGATCATAGCGCCAGACACTATTAATGTATCAATGCTATGCTATACATAATGACAACAAAATAGTCCTTTTGAAGCTTTATTAACCTATACGTTGTTCAATATCAGGCATAAGAGGTATTTCATTTTATTAATTACAAGTTGAGTATATACATATACAGAATAATTTGAGCTTAAGCCTTAGGCGTTACTAAATAGATATGAATTGGTCGCATTTATGCTAACTCTTCCAAAATTTATTATATATCTCACAAAAGACTTAAAAGCAGGCAAAATACGCTGCTTTTTCCTTAAAAGCCTGGACTCACTTTTTATTGCTGCTCAACTTTTGTTTTCACTAAATGACACCAAGAGAAAATTATATGCCAGTGTACCTGAGATGATCCACTTTAATCTAAAAACAAGCATCCAAAGATATCCTATTTTTTTGCAGTTGGTATAACTTTTTCAATGCTAATGTTTCAGATTTTTACACGTATTTCACTGCTAAAGATTGAAAACTTTGAGGTTCCATATCTCTACAAAAAATTAAGCTATACTAAAAAAAAAAATTAATAATAAAACTTTCTTGTTTTGAAGCGCTCTATAACATATTTAGGTATAAAAAAATTCTGAGCACTTTTATTTTTTTTTCATTTTTTTGATATTTTTGTAGTAGATTTCAAAATATTCGCTAAATTGAGCAACGCTTTTTTTATATTTATGTCATTAAGCTCGTTGAGCTCTCTCGGACCGAATTTAGTTTTTTTTCAAAATATTGATTTTTCGTGGAGATATCCTTAAAAATGTGTACAAAAAGTTACATTCATCTCTAGCTTCCATTTTCCCCTTGTATACCCCCATCCCAAATTCTGAATTTGAAAAAAAATTGATAAAAGTTTTGTTTATTCTACGAAAAATGCAGCTAGAAGGTTCAGCAATGGCTCGATCGATAGATACGGTATAAATGCCCTCATACTTTTTCAGTTATTTTAAATCTTCAGAAATCTTTTGTAATAAAAACTTTAGCTGATTATAATTTTATGTCTACTTCTTTTATTTTTTATTTTTTTTATTTTAGTAAACAACTTTGTTACTTACTGCATTGACATTTACCAAAAGGCGGGCTGATGATACGTTTGATACTACTGTAGACGGAACTAGTCAATTTAATTTATGGAATTTGAATGCAAATACCGAGGAACCATTTGTAAGTGCTTAGGTTGGTTCTAGTAAAGCACTGAATACATTGGCTGGGTACAAAGAGGATAAAAAGGCGGCAATAGCTTCTAGTGATGGCTAAGTTTATTTTTATGTTTATGATATTGGAGAGGTAAAACTAAAACTTAATGTAAATCATGTCTAACGCAATAATTATAAAGTAAGTCTATATTATTATCAAATAAACTACCACACAATATTTATATGTATAAAGATTTACAATAATAAGCTTGAATCAAGTGGGTAAAGCATCGTAAATTCTTGAAAAAGTTCACAAGTATTATGAAATCTCTTATTTTTAAGACTTACAGGGCTTACAAGCGGAATATTAATTTCTAAAATTATTCTTGTCCAGATCATCAATTTTGACATTTTTCAATTTTTTTTTCTGATTTTCCAAATCTAGAGTTAATTATACTACCAATTATAAAAACAAAAAATATACACATACAAAAAATTTAGCGCTCTATTTGCTCAATAAAAAATAACAAATACTTCTATTACAAGATATTACATAAAAATCCTTCAATCAAAAAACCGTTTTTGGGCCAAAAATACAAAGTTTCATTATTTAACATTTAATATTAAGCTTTTATAAAAGGCGTATTAGTTATTACTACAATTTCTTCTCACAATGTAGTATAGTTAAACGTTGATTTTGGTATCAAAATTCGATTTTTCTATTTTTTGATGTAAATCATGAGTGTTGATAAGGATAAAATGAGCCCCGAAAATGTCCGCTACAAAAACTGAATTTTCAGACCATACGTGATTAAATATAAAAAAAGTTAAAGAAAAAAATGCTTTTTTATTTAAAACTTAGATATACAGTAGTCGCGCTATATAAGGCTAACTTTTTGGAAGGGTTTTTCAGCCTTATATAGAGCATAGCCTTATATAACGTGGGTGACTGTTGTATAATTATCACCTTCTACTATCTATACACACCACATTCGGTTACACTCTATGAATTTCATTATTAATTTATACTGTCACTTCGAGCAGTCCTTATTTACTAATCTGTCATTAGTATATAAACCACATTTCATGAATAAAAGAATAAGGATCAGTTTAGTTTTGATCTCTTAGTTTGACCCACATGATTTATCAAAATATGTTTAGGTTAAATAAAATTAGAAATTTAATCAAGTAAAGAGATATCGTTTATTGGAATGAAATTAATAGGGTTTATATACTATTTGATTTGGGGAATTAATGGTGTGGTAAGGTAGTTTAGATGTTATTTAATAGTAATGTGTCATGTTGGTATATCATGTTGGAATATCGCACTGGCGTATTATGCTTTTGTACCATGCTTCTATACCATGCTTCTATACCATGCTTCTATACCATGCTTTTAGGAGCATTGTATAGTTAATATTTAATTAAGGAAC
The DNA here is from genome assembly GCA_027405735.1 of Mucor racemosus. Lineage (NCBI taxonomy): Eukaryota > Fungi > Mucoromycota > Mucoromycetes > Mucorales > Mucoraceae > Mucor > Mucor racemosus. The sequence continues at coordinate 31,569 of JAPEHQ010000013.1, read as the reverse complement.
TTCCGGTTCCGGATCTGTTATTATTTACTTTTTTGGATTTGACATGATCCGGTTTAAGAATGATACATCACCACAGTTGGAACGCTGACATTTATCAAGACTTTGTTTTATTATTTTTAATTATTCTAGCATATCAGATATATGTTAGAATAAAACAATGACTGTGATATATAAAACAATACAATTTATATATTAAGGCTATTTTTCATACCTGTTCTGTCGGGACTCACAGATCATCCTTTAGTATCTTCCTTCTTTTCACATCATCTGAAGATCTAGAAATATTAAGGCAATCTGATCTTTGCAATTATTTTTCTCCTTGTGAACATAAACAAAAAAATATTTTTTTTGTATTAGAAATAAAACCAATAAAAATATTTCCATTAATTGTACCTAAATTATGCGATTCAAGTTATGTTTTTCAGGGGAAGAAAAAACTACAAACACCACTAACTTAGCAAGAGACAAAAGTGAAACAGGTGAGAGTTGTACTCAGGACCTTCACTTAACAAGACCGAAAAATAACCACAGCACTACGCGAAAATTCTAAAAAACTAAAAAATTTAAATTTTTATCATGCAAATACTAAAATTTTAGTCACGTGCCGTTTTGTATAAGGCTAAATTTTTTTTAGCACAGCCTTATATAAAATAAGGCTAATAAGGCTATTTCCCTGCTAAAAAAAAAGTTCTCAAAAATCCTAGCCTCATAGAGAGCATAGCCGTATATATTGTAGCCTTATATAGCGCGACTACTGTACCATAGTATAAGAGACTTGGTCGTTCAATCTTGCTATGTTCAATTATAGTGTCGCTCTACAGGGTCGCTTTTACAATTTTTTAATAAATGTATGATATGGCAGACGGTTTTTCTGTTAGAAAATGTATGTTTTCATAATATCAGTTACTACCTATTTTGTTTAATTTATGGTTGATGCGCTGTAATGCTGCTTTTACATTGACTGAAATGTGTAATTTAGCAGGGTTTGCATTGTTCTAAAAAATGTACAATCTTGAAAATTCTTTTCTATGTTTGTTGTTTCTCTTTTTTTGTTTTCATATTCCAAGTATATATTTACCGTTTAATAATGCATATCAGACTATCAAGCTGGTATTATTTTCTTTTATCTAAATTTGCATGCTAACATAAGGGACTAATGTCTTTAGTATAGGTAGCAGTCTATATTAGAGACTGATATTTTCATTTAACCGCATTCTAAGATAAAATATCAATATACTACCGTATTATTGGACATATTTCTTGATTACCAGATCAAATTGAAGGCAATGATGATATTTAAATCTACTCAATACAAAGCTAGAACTAGACGCAAACGCACAAAATGTTCCAGAAAAGTGATAAAATTTTAAATGATATAGAAATACAAAAAAAGAGTAATCTAATGTTTTGTCTAATAATCATAGTTTTGATCATAGTTACCGTATATTTGAAAATAAATCTTTTTACAGCTGACAATCTTAAACTAAAATAGTAATTTTAAAGAAGGTTAATTTATTTAAATTTTATGAGTGATAAAGTAACATTTATAATCTTAGATTTGTCTTGCGGTATAAAGTTAAGCAGTAAGTGCTATTTAAGTTTATTTCAGAGCAAAAGCCATTCTTGCTGTAAATATTATATCTATGAACATATCTACAAAAACTGATGATAATTGTAAATATACTGGTTCTTGGATGTATTGCTCTACATCAACAACGCATTGAATTGTATTATTGTCTATAATCTATATTAATGAAAGCAAATGTAATTTGAAAACCTCCCATTATTCCAGTAAAATATATAATAAAATTTTGAGAACGGCACGATGCTCATGTACAAACCAATTTGTGCCCATACGAACAGCTCATTATGCTCATGGTCAGATTTCTTATTATGCACAAATAGGAATAATGATATGCTTATGGGCAATTCTACTATTATGCATATGCACACATGGAATTAATGTTATACACACAAACAAAATCTATAATCCTGCCCATACAGACTTTTCGTTGTACTCGTGGTGTGCAGTTTCTTTTATTGTGCCCATGTGCATCTTGTTATCTTTGTAGTCATATTCAGTAGATACAACAACTCAGCCTATAGTGTGCAGCCCATCTGGACACAATGAAATCATCTTGCGTAGCACATGTCTTCTGTAGTAAAAGGCCAATCAACATAATAGGGGATGTCAATTTCAAAGTTTGGTAAATGCTAAAAAAAAACTGACCAATAGAAGTAATAAATATTGACGTCCTCAAATAATAATACGAATAAACGAATATACTTTAGGATCTACAGTATATTGAAATAATATTGACATAAGATTGACCAAAGATTTATTTAAAATTGATTGTAAAATTCAACCACCAAAATTGGCGTGTTAATTGTTTGCAGTCCCAAGATACAGTAGTTCCAACTGAAAGCTACTCTGCATTTTTTGATTCAGCAAAAAATATTAATTTTTCGTCAAGATAATCAAAGTAATAATTTGTATTACAGCTTGAACCCTATGGCAACTGAGTTCCAAAATGAATTTATAAAATCGATCGAAAAATGATTCAAAAAACAAAACCGTTTAAATTCTCATGAACTGTAAAGTAAATTAACCTAGTATATTAAATGGGTTTTGTACAGTTTTGGATTATGCATACATCTAAATAAAATTTAAATGAATGTTTCACATCAAATTGTTCGCAAAATGCAATTGAAATTTTGAAGGTTTTTTGACGATACAGAACACTTTTTATAAGCATATTTTAAATATCAGTAATGGAGATCATCTGCAGTAAAAGTATCTATCGATCGAACCATTGCTGAACCTTCTAGCTGCATTTTTCGTAGAATAAACAAAACTTTTATCAATTTTTTTTTCAAATTCAGAATTTGGGATGAGGGTATACAAGGGGAAAATGGAAGCTAGAGATGAATGTAACTTTTTGTACACATTTTTAAGGATATCTCCACGAAAAATTAATATTTTGAAAAAAAACTAAATTCGGTCCGAGAGAGCTCAACGAGCTTAATGACATAAATATAAAAAAAGCGTTGCTCAATTTAGCGAATATTTTGAAATCTACTACAAAAATATCAAAAAAATGAAAAAAAAATAAAAGTGCTCAGAATTTTTTTATACCTAAATATGTTATAGAGCGCTTCAAAACAAGAAAGTTTTATTATTAATTTTTTTTTTTAGTATAGCTTAATTTTTTGTAGAGATATGGAACCTCAAAGTTTTCAATCTTTAGCAGTGAAATACGTGTAAAAATCTGAAACATTAGCATTGAAAAAGTTATACCAACTGCAAAAAAATAGGATATCTTTGGATGCTTGTTTTTAGATTAAAGTGGATCATCTCAGGTACACTGGCATATAATTTTTTCTTGGTGTCATTTAGTGAAAACAAAAGTTGAGCAGCAATAAAAAGTGAGTCCAGGCTTTTAAGGAAAAAGCAGCGTATTTTACCTGCTTTTAAGTCTTTTGCGAGATATATAATAAATTTCGGAACAGTTAGCATAAATGCGACCAATTCATATATATTTAACAACGCCTAAGGTGTACCCTAGAAAATGTTTAGTATGAGGTTAGTTATAGAAAACTATGAACATTAATTTTTTGGTTATTCAAATTTTACTCCAGTAGGTACTTCAACATCTGAGAATTAAATTCGCTGTACAGTATTTACTGATGTCAATAACCTCGAATTTATGGAGTGATGAGTGTACAAACTTTGAATCGAGATTTAAAATAGCAAATTTAGATCGAAAACCTACCCATCTGTTTTTATGGGTTGGCTCATTTCGCAATGGATGTTTGAGATGGACAGAGAAAGGTGGATTAAATAATGAATTGTGATTTGAACCTTCATTTGAAAAATATTTTAAATAGGGATTGCATAGAGCTATCTCCCTGTTGTGATTTCGTTAGCTAGTCGTTACTTTGAGTATGTCGATCTGAAGACTCAACGTTTTCTAATGGATATGTTTCAAATGAACTCAAACCATGAATGCCAGTATCCCTTGAGAACATCCACGAATTGCCCGAATTGCAGCTTCCAGAACAAAATATAACTTTAATCTGTGGAAAGTAACTCAAAATAAGATCAAAATACACTTTCGTATTTTATTTGGTCATTATTCATGGAAAAGAAGTTCGTAGCCAACACAAACGAGTATAGTTGTAATGTAAAAATCCCATAAACTATATTACATACTATTTCTTCTTGAGTCACAAGACATTTATACAACAAAGTAATGCAAAAAAGATATACTTACATTTGAAAAGCCATTGTCAATATAAAGATGGTTCAAATAGTCCTTTTGTTCAACTGATACATTATTTGACGATAGTAACTTGTAAACAACTTACGGAAAAGCAAATCCAGCTGCTTCACAATGTATATACAGTACGAATCCTAACTTCATGAAGAGCTTGGAAATATCAATTTCTTTCTAAGGTCCTTCAGAATTTTGAGACTGAAAATTTATCTCCAAAACCTACACAGTTCGATTTAGAATCAAAAACTGAATCTAAAACATCAAGTGCGCAAAACCAAGTTGCTATAAATTTTTGATGATCTGAAGTAATTTGTTTAGTTTATGATTTGGTGTACTTATCTGTGATCTTGGATAAATATTATGGTCAAAATGTTATGCTAATGATATAATTTTTAATATTAGAGACCGGTGAACATTGATTGAAGGAAGGTTGGTATCCTTATTTGTAACTAGATATTTATTAAGGAAAATAAATAAAGATGTAAAGAGGAAGAAAGACATATAATCCTACAAGAATTTCTGAAAGAATTTCCTTGTAGTATTTACAGGAACATTTGAGATGACCACTACTGCTGTGAATTATAATGATAACTTGATTCATTACATTTAGGACTATTATTCATTTTGTTCAACTCCTATAACTAATACGTCAAAATGCAAGTTCGGTAGTCATAGCTGGAGTTTGACCCGCCTAGAATTTAAAAAAGCTTCATGCAATAGTTTTTATCAATTGTGCAAAACATTGATATATGCAAATCATCTATGGTCCCTTCATAATATTGCAAGAGTAAAGCTGCACTATTAGATCTGATAAAATAGAAATAAAAAGAGAAAATAAAGTGGTGTTTGACAAGTGATTAATTATAATACTAGTGATGCACACGTTTCTTATTTCTCAACAACAACATCTGCTATTATACAAATATATTGCGCAAGAAAATCCTGTAACGATACAACAGAAAATATTAAAGTTTCTTCTATTTCTTTTCTTGCATCAAGTACTTTTTGCTAGTAATATATAATCTGGGTACATGCTTTGCTTTTGTAGAAATAAATATGCAGCAATAAGACAGGTACTAATGCAAAATACACTATAGTAGTTTACATCCAGTTCGATACCACCGAAAAAAAAAAAAATTCAGCGTTCAAATAATTTATAGCAATGTTATAAATACGCATTAATAAAACATTTCTAATATGAAGTGCTCTATAAATGATATTTTATTTTTCACATACTTGCTGCGAATATATACAGTAGTTTGATTTTATGTTTCTTCGACATTTCTGCATGTAACAACTGTGTAAAAAAGGTTGTGTACTGTGGCCAAATCAATTATAGATGATTGCTTTCAATCAGACGCATGGAAATATTGGTTTTTAGCTGAATTTCAACCTTAAATACGTCGTATTTAAAGAAATATGTGGAAATAAACATAAAAAGAAATAAAAAATATGTGCACCGAGCCACAATCCCGATTCTTTCTTTAACGCCTACACATTTTTATTGAAAAAGGTAAGCACAAACACCGTAGATGAATATAAATGTATTTCTCAAGTTAGATAACACAAGTAGCATTAGAAAACGAACAAAATGGCTGATGTTACAATCCATGAAAGTAACCTCTGCTTTGTTGCACCTATTTTACACCAACAACAACAACAACAACAGTTGCAACAACAACAACAACAACAACAACAACAGCAGCAGCAACAGCCATTACCATTACAACAACAGTTACAGTTACAACCACAAGAACAACAGGAACAACAACAGCAACAACCACAAGACAGGCTTTATTTCGAAACTCTTGAAGAAGCTGAAGCGCATTTCAGACAAGTAAATAAAGAGAGAGGCCATTTCTTGGTTAAAAGATCGTCTCAACTCAAACAAGAAAAGGGCAAAATGTTTCTTTTACTCGAGTGTAAATTCGGTGGTGTCTTTAGACCTACTAAAAAGAAAAGCCTCAGTAATCCTAGAGATGCAAGATCAGCCAAAGTGAACTGCAAATACGCAGTTCGTATCACAGAAAAAGACGCTCAGTGGGTGGTTAAGCCATCAAAGTTTGAACATTCTTGTGAACCTAAAAGAGGAATCGACATTTATAGTCTTCCTGAAAATCGACAGTTTGATGAGGTACAAACAAGCATATTTAATGTCATGTATGAAACTAGTGCCTCTAATCGCGCCATTGCCAATGCTTTATCTTCAACTGGAAAACTCGTGTTTCCTAGAGATATCAAAAATAAAAGAGCTCGAATCAAGCAGGCAACAATAAATTCCAACGTAATGTAACTTGCAGTAAATTAAGAATAACCTCTCTCTTCTCCCTAAAAAGAACTAACATACAGAACGTTATAATATAATATAAATAAATATTTACGACAATAAATTGAATGAATTCAATAATGTAATTTAAATTGGTAATGAAGGCTGAACCTTTGATGATCTCAATCCCGATTTTCAATAACTGATATAACACAACCTAATCAAAGTAATGCTAAAATAATAGAAACATCTCGAAAAAGGCAATAACATCCAAATTGTGAAATTCCCATTCATTTCAAGGGAGCACCATATTTGTCAAAGCAAATCAAAATTTGCTCATTGTGCCTGAATTTGAATTCAGTGCACAAAATCGAAAAAATGAAAAAAACAGTTGCAAAATGCAAGATTTTGCATCAACTTGCATAATGACTTACTATTGATTATTGATTATTAACTATTATTTGTACTTGCTTGTAATTAACGTTCAATGGTAACATATTTTTTAAAAACAATGACATGCTAAATAGTTTCGCAAATCCCTTTAAATCCTGATTTTAGACACTCAAGTGACAGGAGAAATTGGCTAGCAAGTTCTTTATGATATTTCACCACCAAAAATTGAGATTTTTCTGAAAAGTAAGTTGGATTTATTAGATTAATAATAGTATTAATATTATCTTTGGATCATATAGTATTTTAAGAGATACCTTTTGCTTTATAAGTGAGATATATGCTTTTTGGTCTATATTTTGAGAGGATTTTACTATAAACAGTATTCAACAGTTGCAATCTTTTAATATGCGATAAATCAAGCATTCAGAAGCAGCTTCAAGCATACTTTAAAGTAAGGTTTACTTGATAGAATTAATTGCAATCATCAGTTTTATACAAACATTGGCTATTTTCTAAGTAATCATATCTCAGGACGAAAACAAGCCCCATAAAAAAGAATTACAGAATCATTTCCCCCGTAGTTACATCTATCATCCTATTCAATCATCTAAAAGCCAAAGTAGGATCGGTATGAAATGTTAAAAAATCAAATTTTTTAGAAAAAAAAACAGAATCAAATACTATGATGGAGAAGTACTCCGAAACCTTGAAGCATATGAGTTTTATTAGTAATATGTTAATTTGTACTTACTAGATTCATTCAATCGATAAAGTAGCATCGCCGTTGCCCCCATCTCCGGTTCTTGTACAGAAAGCTGTGTCTTGGGGAAAAATTAGTATTAGATTGACTGGTGTATGGATTGAACATCGGTAATGGCTCATTGAAGAGCATATATGAAAGACCAGCAACAACAATTGCCAAGGCAGACGTTTCGTCTCTTGAATGTACAGTTCTATATTTCTTAATAGAGATACATTGATGATTCGGGCATAAAAATCCCCCCCCCTATTGTTTGCTTTGCTGATTGCGCTATCATTGATTATGACATCCTTGAGGTGTTGTATTATGGATTTAAAGCATTACACGCAAGCTTGCGAGGTCTTGTGTTCATTTGAAATTTTGATAAATGAAGACACGGAATGTAACTTGGGCTTCCACTTCCTCCGTATCTTAAATATCCTTTCAATGTTGAGCCGATACAAGCTCCCCTATCTCCAATGAACATAATTAAAGAGTCTTGTCCAGAAGTACCAGAACAGAGTAATCTTTCTTTCGAATAGATGCGAGAACGAAAACGTTTGTCTATGATTTCCGTTTTTCTATTTAAATTCATCATTTTCTTCGAATGATCGAAGAATATTAATGTTTTGATGTCTTGTTTGCGACTAACCAAACTAAGTTGTTTATTATCTCCATGGTTTGCCAAGATCATACTCAATTCAGCTAATTTGTGTTCAACCATTTGAGCTTGTTTGCCTAATTCGGTTTCTCGTTTGTTTTTTTTTTCAGCTAAATGTCTTTTTCTACCAAAATCATTGTCTGCAGCATATATTTTATATGAAGCTGGAAGAGATTCAAAATCATCATCATCTGGCAAATCATCAGTTGGGGCAAGTAGAATGTATATTCTGTGAAGATTCAGATGATATTTGTATCTTTTCATACCCATAGCAACTGTTTTTGTCATGACTTTCGGTCCATTATCCGTATCGGAAAAGTTGGATTTAGCAAGTGTTTCTTCATTATGAATTAGTTGCTCAATGTCACAAGGCTTTAAAATCTCTTTACCATGGTAATAAATAACGTTTCTGGTATGGAATTGATCAGACTATAAAGAATAAAGTTGTCGTTTAAGGTTTGAATTTTATAGAGAGCAGTATATCTATCGGATTTGGGCTCTTGAATATCATTGCAGACATTGTGATTCTTCTTTCACTGTTTTTTTCAAAGCTTTGACCCTTGAAGAAAAAGTATTTGTTTAGATTTTCTGCTCTCCACCTTGAGTTTAGCTGATACCTCCTTGATTTGTTCACTCAAATCTGTGATATTAGCCTTTGATACTGCATCTGTAATCAACTGTAGTTCTTAAATGGCATCCCAAGGAAGATCCTTAAAGCGGCTCTCATTGATAGGAGGTTTTTCAGTGGGCTTTGTAGCAACAGCTTCAGGTTAAAAATACGGACAGATTTGAGGTCAGAGAAATTGTTAAATTGTGAGCGAATTATAGATCTTTTAAATGGTAGGTTTTATAAATAATTTTCATATCAAACAATGAATTGAATGTTGCATCTTATATGTTGGAGCTTTTTGAGTTGGATCCATAATAGTATAACCTTCAAGTCAGATATCATCATTCGATCATCCTCGTTGTTTTGGCAGAATAATGCGTAAAGGGATACAGAATCCATTCTTAAAGCGTGCAACGATCCATGGCTATATGTTGGTTATAAATCCATCATGAATTTTTTATATCCGGCACAACGAAAAAGGTCATCTGCTAACAGTACAAGTGGTAGCTGGAAAGCAATTTGGCAATAATCGGTTTGTTTGGTACATACGGAAGTAAGGTATTTAATAACAAATCGCATGGTAATGGCTCTGTGGTTCGTTTCTTCCCTTTACTACCGGAAGTATCCCATTGTGATGAATGACTTTTGTGTGTACCATTGTAAAAATCTTTCTATTCTTTTTTTCTACGTTGTTTAGACATTTTGCTGAAAAGATAAAATAAACATGAAAAATGTCAGCTTTCGAATCTTTAAAGAGCAAACTTTTTAACTACTTACCCTTAATAAACGCTAACTATATCTTTTTAATGAGTGTTAAGTTGTATAAATGTAGCTATTGTAAGGGACAGAAAAAAACAACCTAAAAGGACAAGGACAAGGATCGAAATTGTTTGAGAGTATGTGCTGTGTCAAATCCTGGATGAGATGTCAAAATATATCACATAAAATATATTGTTTTTATATTCAATTGAAATACGTTGTATTCTGTGTATATATATCAAAATAGCGTGCTTTATAAAGCTACTTTTAATATAAAATGGATAACGCAAGAAACAGGAAGAACTTTATTGGCATTATGTCAATTATTAACACCTTTACTTACAGAAATTTATTCTGTATAGTTTTAAATTTAATATTAGGCCTAAGCTATTAAAAAAGCCCAGAACTTAAAATTAATACCACAGGCGTCTGTATATGCCAATAAAGCATTTGAAACAATGTCTAGCTGTCTATAAAATGAGCACTGATAAAGTTAAATACAAAATTGAGAGTGAAGAATATACATATAACAGTAATGCATGATATCATATTCACAGTTTGAAATAGGGGATTAAATAGTTCAAAGATCAATGCAAGTTTTATTTTGGACTTTCCTGCCACATAATATGTAGCTGCAGATTCTATCTTTATAGACCATTAATTAAATGTAAACAATTATATTAGACATTGGCATATTATTTACATATAGCTTATATATACGAGTACGATCTAAATTTTCATATCGTTATAATTTCAATATCCACGAGATACATAATCCAACGACAGCATTTCTGCATAGTTTTAAAGTCAAGTTTCAAAACATGGATACTGTAGTTTTTATCTATACTCTTTTCTTGACGATGCAGTAGCAGCTTTTAAACCGGTTAGTAATCTTTCAGTTGTCTGGAAAGGCTCAAATGATGCTGCTTGTAATGTTAGCACCCTATAAAAATGTCTAGTGGGTGAGTGTGTGTGTATTTGATGCTATTGCACGATAAATTCTATTAGACTTACTATTTCAATTTTATTAAATGGTACTCTCGACTCGTTCTATGCAAATGTTTGATCTAAAATATTTATGGCATATTTCGTATGAATAACATATACATGATCAAATGTAGTAATAATTGTATGTACCAATATTTTAGATACACAAAATTAGGCATAATACATGTATATAGTGTGATAATACAAGCTATAAAGCAAATAATAGAATTTACAGATATATGTACTATATATGCAATATACTTCAGTATGCCAATAATACTCGAATTACCTTCAAAAAAAGTTTTTTCTGATAGAAAATTTTACACATATAAATTTTGATTAAGCCGATGAAGAACGTAGGCTTCATGACTAGAAAAACTAATGATAAAAGAAAGAACCAAGAGCTTCTAGATCTTGGCTAAAAAGATTATTTATAAAAATTACATTTCAATATGGGTTTGAAATGCATTTGGCGTCAAAATTGGCTGTTTAATATCCTCGACAACCGACATCAAATACCTCTCAGCTTGGTTGTTATGCCAATACTCATCATAGATCTCACATCCAAGGTCTCAGTCTATAAACGGTGTTATAGTAAATCAATGCAGATCATTGATTTATATCATATTCTTAGATAGTAAAACCCTAGTAGTAGTCATAATTAATGTATATAAATACATCCTTTGAATGTATTGTTAATAATAGCGTAATATTCTGGCAAGATTATTTATATGGACCCTTTTTGACATTTCATTGGCGCTATTTATAATTCGAAATAATCCGCTAAACCACAACCATCCCACTTGAAAAATGGCACTTCTATTCCTACGATTTAAACAGCAAACTAATGCAATGTTGAAATTTATAATTTTGGATATTCTTACGGTTGCAGTATGTATTTTGAAACTTTCAGCCCATCTGGGTGAATATTCATTGATTGGAAGCATTTTTCCAGTTGTTTTGTTTTTTTTTTTCAAGTAGAGAAAGAGTGATTTTTTTTAAAACGCGTACACTTCCTCAAAAACAGCTGTTAGCTAATGAAATTAAGATATGCTCTTCCTACATATACTGTGGATAAAGTGCAACTTCAAAATTCAATTTTGAATTATTATTTGACTTTATAAAAATTTTCAAAGAATATCTGAAACAATTGGTACAAATAGTTTGACCAGGTACGAATTTTCATTTATATTCTTCCACAGCAACTCAGGGCGGCCAAACCTTTTGCGATTCTATTGATCAACATTAGAAGTACCTTCCATTCCAATGGGAGATCATTTGTATCCATATTCGTCGAGAACTGGTGGGCTTACTACTGACCTTAGTAGGCGTAAATGGCAGGTAGCTAACTTGTTGCTCAAACTTACCAAATACACAGCGACCCATGAAAGCTGGTATCTGAAATACTTGTAGTATCTGTTTATATATATATCCATGAAAAGTGGCAGCTTACTTGGATTAGTATTCATAGAGATCACATTAAAATTTTGTTTCAAAAAATTTGCGTAGTAAGCTATAGGCGCACTTTGGCGATAGTTTTCTCAGCACGCAGTAAATTGTGGATATTGCTCTTTGAGATCATCATGTCAAAGATGTGCCCCTACTCTCATGTAAAGCTGGAAGTTATTAGAATCAAAATTCGCTGAGATAAGATTTTTGTTATCGATTTTTTACTACAGTTGTAAAAAGTAGATTTCAGATTGTTTTTAAAATTTTTTCGAATGTTTTTGCTCAATATTAAGTTGAATCACGTAAAATCTTTAAAGAACATGTAATTTTACTTCATAATCCATTAATATCTCTCGGAAAATAGAAATATCAATACCAGATATTGACCAAAAATGACCACGTTTAACCTACAATTAATTATTAAAAATTGAGCACATAAATTGAGGCTTAATTTTTTGTATTCACAAGATAAGTCTAACTCTAAGCTACTTTGTAATTTTTGTTTCGGCAAAAAATATTGATTTTTCGTCAAGATAATCAAAATGATAGTTCTTATCACAGCTTAAACCCTATAGTAACGGAGTTCCACAATTTATTTGAAAAAAAGAACGAAAAATGATTCAAAAAACAAAATCGTTTAAATGTTCATGAACTGCAAAGTAAGTAGACCTAGCGTATTGAATAGTTTTTGTACAGTTTTAAATTCTGCATTTAACTATATAAATTTTAAAAAAATGTTTCACGTAAAATGTTGCGAAAAATGCAATCGAAATTTTGAAGGTTTTTCGAAGATACAGGACACTTTTTATAAGCATATTTTAAATTTGAATACTGGAGATAATGTATAGCACAATTATCTATTGATCGAGCTATTATTCAACTTTTTAGCTACATTTTTCGTAGAGAAAACAAGATTTTTGTCCAATTTTTTTTTCATTTTCAGAATTTGGGATGAGGGTATACAAGGGGAAAATGGACGCCAGAAATGAAGGTACCTTTTTGTACACATTTTTGAGGATATCTCCACAAAAAATCAATATTTTGAAAAACTCTAAATTGGGTCTGAGAAAGCTCAACAAGTTGGATGACATGAATGTAAAAAAAATGTTGCTTAATTTAACCAATATTTTGAAACCTACTATAGAAATGTCAAAAAAAGTGAAAAAAAATAAAAGTGCTCAGAATTTTTTTATATTAAAATATGTTATAGAGCGCTTCAAAACAAGTAAATTTTATTATTAAAAAGTGTTAGTATAGCTTAATTTCTTCTGGAGATATGAAGCCTCAAAGTTTTCAATCCATTAGCAGTAAAATACGCGTAAAAAATCTGAAACCTTAGCACTGAAAAATTAATACCAACTGCAAAAAGTAGGATATTTCCGGATACTTGTTTTTGGATTAAAGCTGAACATCTCAGGTACATTGGCATATAATGTTTTCTTGGTGTTACTTGGTGAAAAAAAAAGTAGAGCAGGGATGAAAAGTGAGACACAGCTTTCAAGGAAAAAGCAGTGGATTTTACGCGTTTTTGAGTCTTTTTTTGAGATATAAAATAAATTTAGGGATAGGTAGCATAATGCGACCAATTCATGTCTGTTTAGTAATGCCTAAAGTATATCCTAAAAATTTTTAATATGAGGTTAGCTATAGAAAAGAGGGCACGCTCCGATGGTGAAGTTGGAAACTATGAAAATTCAATTTTTTGAAAATTTAAATTTTGCTCGACCAGATACCTACAGAAAAAAATACAAAATCCATTTTAACATATGGAGTGTAACGTTTTCTGAATATATTAAATCATTAAGCTTGTCAGATAAAGAGTGTAACTTTAGTCAAACTATGAAATTTTGTAAAGTGAATATATTATTTTTTATTGATTAATTAATTAGAAAGCGATTAATTAGAAAGCAATTAATGACTATGGAGTGTAACTGTTTAGCTTCTACAATAAAAAAAAATATAAAAATCTATTTTTATTATTAGAAGATGTTCCGTAAAGGAACAAACTCAATGACAAAGGTTTAATCTCAATACATCGTAGCAACAAAAGCTACTCTAGTACTTACAATACCCCGCCCATTTCAGGTCGTCTGCATTCAATTTATCATTTTGATGTATTAACATTATCATTAGCAAGTAAACCTAGCAACATTTCCGTTACCAAGCTTAGCTCACAAGTAAAGGTCTTAAAGCCGAAGCTTTATTAGTACTTGTCTGGTACAATCAAAGCGCAGTAGTATCGTTTTCAGCATGGATTCTGACTTAGAGGCGTTCAGCCATTATCTAACAGATAGTAGCTTCGAAGCATTGGCCTTTCAATCAGCTGAAAATACCAATTATCTGAGTGAAGGGTTCCTTTCGTACTAACCTTAATTACTAATACCATCAATAGGGTAGAAGAACTAACCTGTTTCACGACGGTCTAAGCCCAGCTCACGTTTACTGTTAATAGGTGAACAATCCAACACTTACTGAATTCTGTTTCAGTATGATAGGAATAGTCGACATTGAAGAATAAAAAAAAAACATTGTTATCATGAATGCTTGGTTGCTACAAGCTAGTTATCTATGCGATAACGTTTCAGGTATCTCTAGCCTCAAATATTGAGATTTTAAAGGATCAATAGGCCACATTTTGCATAAATTTGGCATACAAAGTCTACGCAAAACTCTCGAATAGCCAACTCAAGTGTTATAAAGTTACTTTTTCACAAGCAGCTATATATTTTACTTTTCGTTTTGATCGGTTTCAGCTGCGTTAATGATTTAATTCATGATTTTTCGGCAATCTGCATTTAGCAATAGCACAAAAAATGTGATGTATATTGGCAAACTTTCCGTATTTGAGCTCAATATCCGTCATAATTGGATCAAAACCCACGCTTAAAACCCAATAACCCCTAACTTTATTGGCCATTTAAGAAGAAAAGGATTAGCAGTAAACTTTTTGGTGGACGCGCTTTTATTAAAGATGATTAACCGTGTTGGTAAGATGACACGCCGCGACTTGCGTTTCTTTGATAGCTGCTATGAGTAAATCAAAAGAAACAGTGCATCCATTTTTTCAACCTAGGAAACCCCAAAAAGCTAGCTCATCCCCAACACCTTCACCAGAAGATACAAATCCTGAATTAAAAGGAGAAATCAAGAAGCCCATTCCAGCGAAAAAGATTGATTTGGCACTTGTAACTACCCCTTTTCCTCCACCAGCGCCATTCGTAAATACCAGGCAACAGCAACAACAACAACAACAACAACAACAACAACAAAATTATGTAGCAACATCTTCTAATAAATATGTGAAAAAAGGCGAATGCTCCACACCATACCACATTCCAATTGCGAAACCAAAATTCTACTCGGATACAGTGGAATATCAGGAACAAACTGATTATGAGGCATCTTTTAATTTCTATGGCAAAAGATCATCACATAAAAAGAAGCAAAAGAATGATCATGAATTCTCAAGGATGAATCGCCGAATTTTTGGACATGGACATATTACTGATAAAAAGTATGAAGTTGATTCTTCTATTTTGTACAAATATCCAACGACTACAAAGTTGGATTTGAAACAATATATCAAGGATAATCAACATGAGTTTTTTCAACAACATAAGCATTTACGAGAAGATGGAAATCATAAAAGTAAAAGTAAAACCAATTGTAATGGAGATATTAAAATGTCATCAACAGTGTCGAATCAAGATGAATTGGAAGCATTACTTAATGCTTATTTTCCCAATTGGCAAGCATTTTCATCTTGTGTGTTGTTGATGCAGTCTATTTTCGATAAAAAACGTCGTACAGATAACAGCAATAAGCAATGGATTGATAAATACAGACCACATCACCTCAATGGATTGCTAGGCGAGAGACATAACTTTAGATATCTCAAAGATTGGTTGCATCAAATGAAGATTGAACCACTTTCAGCGCCTACTTCATCAACTGATAAGTCCAAAAAGCGTCGAAAAAAGAAACACAAGAAACTTGTTATGCAACATGATGATGATTTTGAAGATGAGGATGCTTTTTTAAGAAGTTTAAGTCTTTACGAAGATGAGAATGATGGTGATTTTACAATGACGCCTGGGAATAGAAAGGAATTGAAGAAAGAATCGATTCGATCGAATATTATATTACTAGTTGGAGATCATGGTATTGGTAAAACCGCATCAATTTACACTATAGCAGAACAATTGGATTATGAGGTGTTTGAAATCAATGCAGGATCAAGGCGATCCGGAAGAGATATTATGTCTGCAGTAGGTGAAATGACCAAAAGTCATTTGGTTGCATTTGGTATCGCACCTCCAGCTTCAGCATCGTCTTTGTTTTTGGAGAAACCTTATAGCAACAGCACAACGACCAAAAACGGTAAAAAAAAGAAATTGAACCCAAGTTTACGATCTTCTTTTTCGGCAGCAGCTACTTCAAAAACAAGTTTAAAGGATTTTCTTGTTAAGAAGAAGCCAACAACAACAGCCCCCCTTCCATCAACTATAGCACCACCTACAACAAAGCAAAGTTTAATTTTATTAGAAGAGGTTGATATATTGTTTGAAGAAGACAAAGGGTTTTGGGCATCAGTGATTGAACTATCGCAAAATAGTAAACGACCCATTATTATGACATGCAACGGTAAATAATTGAGCTACCCTTACGCAACACCGTCATCGAAATAACACTTTTTAATAGAACCAGAGCAAATACCCATTGAAAACATGTCTTTGCAAGTTATCATTGATATGAAACCGCCCACCGAAAATGAATTATTGGCATATCTTTGGTTGATTTGTTTCGCTGAAGGATACACTGTTGCTCCTGCTGATTTACTTTGCCTAGTAGCATTTTTAGGAAGGGATATCCGACAATTAATACAGACACTTGAACTATATGCCGGGCAAGGTATATTTGGACATTACTTGGGTATAAACAAGAATATGGACACATTAGAGGTCAAATCAAGGTGTGTCCCATCAAGAATTGCCATTGATACATTTCGTTTGGCTCGTTCTTATCAACGATTAGAAGGATATGTGAAAAAAGAGGAACCAAATGAATTGGATGACATTGAAAGGATTTTGGAAAACAATGCATTCATTGATGCATGGCTAGGATGGAAGGAGAATGGAACCATGATTCAAGAAAGTGTTCAAGACCAATTAAATGGATATACAACACTTTGGGTAGAAGATGATGAAGATAGTTCCTACAAGCATGTAAATAAGGAAATAGAATGTATCACAACAGTATTGAATAATTCCAGCATTGATTGGATCATGGATGAAGATAGTCATTGGGACGAATTGTGTGATGCAAAATCGAGTCATTTTGATGATTATAAAGAAGCTGTTGAAACTTTGTTACCTTTACGACAACAGTATCAGCCTAATGAACAAATTATAATGATGGAATATGTACCATATATCCAATTAATGATTGTACCTATAGAAAGACCTTCTAAAACAAGAACTAGATCCAAGCGTAAAAGATTGCATTTACCATTGAATGAAGATTCTGTTGAAATATTGACCAATCATAAACCACCAGTAGACGAGGTTTGTACTATATTGTTTGTGATTTCTGCTCTTTTCTTACAATGTATTTATAGACTCAAGTTCATATACAGCTTCTTGTCGAGTTATTTAAAGATCAATAAAAGAAAAAAATCCTTGGCCAAGTTTCATAAAAACTTTTTTATATTTAGCAAATATAAACGTTCCATTAGTCGCCTCTCTTTTTTCTTTTTCCCCATCTTTGTTGTAATGTATTATCATTGCCATCGTTGCAAAGTTAAATGTAAAAGAGGAGATTCTTCTATTATAAGGGCGATTGGAAACATTTATCATAGACAATGTTTTACTTGCGATGTAAGTTGATAAACCTGGAAACCTCGGTTCCTTGTATTTATTCTTCGGAATTTCGGTTGCTGTTTGAGTAAAATACCACGAGGAAATCATATATTGTAATGTAAATTAATAATGATTCCACCCCCCCTTTTTTTTCCTCTCTCTCTCTCTCTCTCTCTTTCTTTCTTTTTTACTATAGTTTTGTCAGTCATCAGTATTGGATAAATTCTATTCACTTGAAATTGATATGATGGATATCATTTCATGCCAACAAGATTACTACCAACATGTACAATTTAAATGTCACTCATGTCATGGGCATATTCTGAATGATGATTTTTGTGTAATCGATCAATTTAAATATCACAAACAATGCTTGAAATGCCCTGGCTGTACTATTAGCGACATATCACATCAACAACAGCAACAACAATCGCCTCAGTTATACAACTACAATGATCGGCCTTACTGCCGATATCACTATTCTTTAATCAAAGGAACAGAATGTTTTGGATGTGGACAAACTATATTTGATCAAAATGAAGAAGCATTAGAAAACTGGCATACAGAATGTTATCTGATGAAGAAAAATTACCATGTGCAATTGGCTGATTTGAAATTACCGTATGATTATACAAGCAGACAACAGTTGGAATCAATACAATATACTTTTGAAAACCTTCGATTTAAAATATGGAATATAACAAGCCAATTTGAGGATGAATCATCGCAAATGATATCAAACCTTGTCATTTCTAATCATCCGGATCAACTATTAAATGCATGCCAATCACTATTTATTCAAATGAACATGCTATTTGCAGTGATGGACTTATTATTCGTGCATGTTACTCATTTATCTTGTGTCAAGCATGTCCAATCTTTGACGAATCATTTAGTGTTTTTATTAGATGCTACCTGTCAGACAACACCTTCAACTGAACATTTAGTTAAAATGGCAACTAAAATATCAACGAATATTAGACATCTTGTTAGACTTGGATTGCAGCAAGCAATTATATTGGTAGTAATCTACAAATGTGATAAATATAGTTAATTAACACATCAACCCCTTTAAATTATAGGAACGGGATTTCCGAGCTCATATCATTGATGAAATGTTAACTTTATTCATTGACAAGCAATGTTTGAAATCATTGAACCTACCTTGTTTAGATCATCATATACAAATGTTGGATATGGCTATAACTAGGCTTTGCTTTGTATTAGATTTAGGTAAAAAAAAAAAAAAAAATTGTATTTACTTGTTGTTACACATAATGAACCTATATTTAGGTAAAAGACCTGATGAAACACAATTATATAAACCCACGATAAACCAACATCAACATGAACCTACTTTTTCTCTTGAAAATATCCCAGAAATGGTCAATGAAAGCTCTTTATCAAGATCAAAATCTAATACTATAACAGCAAATACAAAAACTATTAGTAGAATGGAGACATTCAAAAGAGCACTCACAACAACTCGCAGAAAAAACTCTTCTTCCAACAGTAGCATTACAACAGTGCCTAGTACTAAACCTTTATATATTTCTTTACCTGATGTTGAGCAACGAGATCAATATCATACAACACCTCCTTTATCCCCTCCTACCGTTACAATGAATCATCAAATCAATACTGTAACTGCATTACCAGAATTAACTCTTAAACAAGATTGTATCATTCGTCACATTGCTGTTTTACATGTAGAGTCACATGTAGGTGATTCAACCTTGATAGATGACCTTTTAAATGTATTAAGCAGCAAGAAATCATCATCATCATCATCATCACCACCAGCAACATCACTATGGGGTAAATTAAAGACTCACATATTGACTCCAACAATGGAATATCCTCAGCAACAATTAACATCACCACCAACCATTGAAAAGAAAATTGGGGTTTCATTGTGCAATCTTAGTAATGGATCTCTTAAATCACAAACATCTTCAAGCTCTTTTGAAAAATGGAAAGCAAGTTGTCCTGTTGTTGAGGCATGTTTTTCAACAAATTCACTTGTACCTGATTTTTTAAAAGATTGTATAATTGCCCTTATTGATCAAGGTATCACTACGGAAGGCATTTTTAGAAAAAGCGGCAACATCCGAGGCCTGAAAGACATGTGTGAGACACTTGATTCTCAACCAAATCGACAAAACTGGGTAGACTTTTTTCAAAATCAATCCAACATACAGCTGGCTGCATTCATAAAAAGATTTTTAAGAGAATTACCTGAACCACTACTTACTTGGAAATTGCACAAATTATTCATCATGTCAAGTAAAGCAACAACGCTAATAGGAGCATTGAATATAATTCACTATGCTATTTGTATTTTACCTAAACCTAATAGGGATATCTTATTGACCACTTTGGCGCTTTTAAATTGGGTGGCTCAACATTCCTGTGAAAACAAGATGGATTTTGAAAATCTTGCTCGAGTTATGGCTCCCAACATACTGTATACTAATCAAGAAAAGAAGCAGCAGACGTATGATTTGATGGATATTTCAATATGTCATGGTGAAATTTGGGTTATTTCTACAATGATTCAACATTATGAGAGATTCTTCAAGGTATATAGAACTAATTATATTTGTCGTACAATATGTTGTACTAATGTATTTTTCCATGTTGCTATAATATAGATTCCCGATGATTTCTCTACACTCTTGGAACACCCAAAAATGATTGATTATACCAGTACAAACTCTATTGATTTAACACGTTCAAAACATTTTGTTAAATCCTACAGTAATTTATTAAAGGTCAAAAAAGACACTCTATCATCAACAACAACAACACCTTTAGTGATATTACCACCTTCTCCATCAAATTCCACAAGTAAATAATATTTATACCCTCACAAAATCAATTTATGTATTATATACTACTGTAATAAATTCTACATGGAATCATATTTATTTTCACACATTGCAAACCATGCAGCATGTTCTTCCTCTGCTTGTTGCTTAGCAAGATGAACAAGTGCTTTGGATTGATCAATATACTTTACAACTTCTTCCCTCATAGTCATGGCATCTTCATCGTAAATTTGTGATACCAACATGTCTGTCTCGTCAACTAATTTTTGAGCGCAATCATAAATATCATCTAACCATTTTGATGAAGGTTGTTGATTTTCACGAATACAACGACGTTCAATTTTTTGCATGACAAAAACTGCCATATCAACTAATTTAGCGCATTGTTTAGCTATCTCTAATTCCTCTGGGCTAAGATCTGTTTCCTCATCTTCCTCTTCGTTATCATCAAATCCTTCAGATTTATCTTGCCCAGATGCAATTTCATGTACTTCAGATTTAGCATCCTTTAATGTATCTTGCAAGCGACTCCAAGCAGATAAAACTGCATCCTTGTTGTTTTTAGGTAGTTTTTCCATTTCTTTGCAGGATTCCCAAAGAGCAGCAGTTGGTACCATAAAGGATATTTGATGTTCCTTTTTATTTTCCTCAGACATAAAACTTGTACACAAACTGATGATGCCATGTAATAAATCTCGAGTAATGGATCGATAAGCTGCTTTGTACATTTTACCACTATGATCAGGTACTGTATTATAAAATCCAACAATACGATACAATGTATTACTCATCTCACTAATCATTTGGATCGAATCTTCAGGTTTGCGAGGAGGCTTGCAAGATAGAGTGAATTTGGTGGCATTATGTGAAAGAATTTTTCCAAGGTTAGCTAATTAAATTACATGTTAATAATGTGATTTATGTAGGATCATGTATTTGCTTGTTTACCCATGGTTTCTTGAAATGAAACGGTGTTGAAGTCTGGCATCTCAACATCTCTATTCTTTTTCAAATCTTCAAGATACACAATGCACATTTTGCAACATGCCTTGAGCTTGTCTGTCAATAGCTAGTCAATATCTTGTTGTATAGACATTGGCGAATCATTACCTTGAAAATCATCTTCTGTAGACATTATAGTTTGATGCTAATTAAGGGTAAATTTGAATTAGAGCCTTTGATCAAAGAAAAAAAAGCGATAAAAAACGAAGAAAACAAGTAACATGTACCAGTCACCTTAGAATATTACTTGCAATAGATCAATGATATTGACACTGCCAGACCTCGAATACCATCCGTATGAAATTGTATGTTTAATAGCATATAGTTGAATACAAGATCATGCCGTCTTTGATATATGCGTTTGAAGAGAAACAAAAATTGATATACAAGTATTATAGCGCTAACCAAATTGTGGCCTTGTAGAGTATTATGAGAATAAGCGATTCAAAATTCCAGTGAACAGTGAATAACATTTCCTAGAAAAAAAAACATTGGTAATGCTAGACAAGTTCAGTTTTGAGAAAGATTTAAAAATACCAGAATATAGTAAAGCAACTTTTATTGCATAGACAAACGAGATATACTGCGTTTACATTCCTGGTGATGCAAATAAATCCTTTATCAACGTGTAGCTTAAATATAGCAAGGAGCTTTGGTCAATGATCCCATTTTCTATCATTAGATATTCTACAAAGGAATTGGTGAAAACTTGGCTCAAACGTACTATCCTTAGATTTGCAATAAGAACTTGTGCATATGACTATTAATAAGCTATATACCATCGCTTTACACATGATTTACGAGTAATCCATCGATTTCCATTGAAAATTAAGGTGTGAGGCTCTGTAGCCATAGCTGGTGTATTATATCAATTGGCTGTCAAACTGGATATATAATATGGAGGATTATATGAATGAATTTGATTCTATGATTGGTTATGAGAGGTTGGTATTACTAATTGTAATTGCTATTACTAGTATCCGATTATTACCTATGATTGATTATATGGGATTATATAGTAATTGGTTATAAGCAACAATGATAAATAAGCAATAATATATACTTATTTGGATTGTGGTTATAAATATAAAAAGGGAAAAGAAAGAACAGATAAATTCACTAATGTGCAATTGATCCGTTCTTGGTTGCTATTTATATATGCGAATTGCTTATGCGATGTAACTAGATCATAACAGCTGGATACATACTGCAAATGCTTTTTTATATTCATATTATTATAAGTATAAAAAAGAGATGGAAGAAAAGGGATGCTGCTAATTAACTGAAATTTTATATAATTATGAATGATAATTAAATGAACTGCATTTGAGTAATGAGCCAAACATTTTAATTTCATTCGTGCAAAATCTTGCCTCAATCCTTACATAAATACTAGAAGGAAATGATTACATGAACCCTCGTAAAATTATCTGCCTTATTACTCTCCCTTTACTTTTATTCAGTAATAAATATATAATCTTACCAATAAGAAAACCAAACTCCATCAATCCACTGATTGCAAATTTATAATAACTAGGATATTATTTATAAGAATATTAAATAACTTTGCTACTAGTTCATAATTACAGATCATTACAATTTGGTAAAAAAAAAAAAAAAAAAAGTCGTTGCCAATTTTCAAAATCAGGGAGCTCAAATTTCTAATAACTAACCTGTAACCAGTATTATGTAAATGACTATCCATACCTTCGCCTGTACTCATCTTTTCGTAAATGACTACCTATTGTTACTCCCCGATTTGAAAACATGCTCCTAAAACATACTTCTAAAAAAATAGCGTACGCTATTTTTTAATTTCTCGATATTATGAGTATTGAAATTGATTTTTAAAACTTTAGAGGGCTATCTTGTATGAACATGCACCTAATTTTGAAAGGATTAGTTTTTTTAAGCATCTTTGCTTGAGAAATGCTCACCAAAGTAAAACATACTCCCAAGATTAAGTCATTTCAGATACCGTTGTCCAACATGCTCCTCAAAATACAGCGTGCTGTATTTTTTAATTTCTCGGTTCTATGAATATTGAAATTAATTTTTAAAGTGTTAAAGTGCTGTCTGATATGAACATGCACCTGTACTCATCTTTTCGTAAATGACTAGCTATTGTTACTCCCCGATTTGAAAACATACTCCTAAAACATACTCCTAAAAAAATAGCGTACGCTATTTTTTAATTTCTCGATATTATGAGTATTGAAATTGATTTTTAAAACTTTAGAGGGCTATCTTGTATGAACATGCACCTACTTTTGAAAAGATTAGTTTTTTTAAGCATTTTTGCTTGAGAAATGCTCAACAAAGTAAAACATACTCCCAAGAATTAATCATTTCAGATACCGTTGTCCAACATGCTCCTCAAAATACAGCGTGCTGTATTTTTTAATTTCTCGGTTCTATGAATATTGAAATTAATTTTTAAAGTGTTAAAGTGCTGTCTGATATGAACATGCACCTATATTTGAAAGGATTAGTTTTTTTAAGCATCTTTGCTTGAGAAATGCTCACCAAAGTAAAACATACTCCCAAGATTAAGTCATTTCAGATACCGTTGTCCAACATGCTCCTCAAAATACAGCGTGCTGTATTTTTTAATTTCTCGGTTCTATGAATATTGAAATTAATTTTTAAAGTGTTAAAGTGCTGTCTGATATGAACATGCACCTATATTTGAAAGGATTAGTTTTTTTAAGCATCTTTGCTTCAGAAATGCTCAACAAAGTAAAACATACTCCCAAGATTGAGTCATTTCAGGTACCGTTGTCCCACATACTCCTCATAAAAAGACATGCTCCTCAAAATACAGTGTACTCTATTTTTTAATTTCTAGGTACTATGAGTATTGAAGTTGATTTTTAAAACTTTAAAGTGCTGTCTGGTATGAACATGCACCTATATTTGAAAGGATTGATTTTTATAAGCATCTTTGCTCGAGAAATGCCCACCAAAGCAAAACATACTCCCAAAAATTAGTCATTTCAGATACCGTTGTTCAACATACTCCTCAAAATATAGCGTGCTGTATTTTTTAATTTCTCGGTACTATGAGTATTGAAATTAATTTTTAAAACTTTAAAAAGCTGTCTGATATGAACATGCACCTACACTCAAAAAGATTAGTTTTTTTAAGAATTTTTGCTTGAGAAATGCTCAACAAAGTAAAATATACTCCCAAGATTGAGCCATTTCAGATACCGTTGTCCAACATGCTCCTCAAAATACAGCGTGCTGTATTTTTTAATTTCTCGGTACTATGAATATTGAAATTAATTTTTAAAACTTTAAAGTGCTGGCTGGTATGAACATGCACCTATATTTGAAAGGATTAGTTTTTATAAGCATCTTTGCTTGAGAAATGCTCACCAAAGTAAAACATACTCCCAAAAATTAGTCATTTCAGATACCGTTGTCGAACATACTCTTCGAAAAATAGCGTACGCTATGTTTTAATTTCTCAGTTCTATGAGTATTGCAAATAATTTTTGAAACTTTAAAGGGCTATCTAGTATTAACACGCACCTATTTTTGAAAGGATTAGGTTTTATAAGCATTTTTGCGTGAGAAATGCTCACCAAGGTAAAACATACTCCCAAAAATCAATCATTTCAGGTACCGTTGTCTCACATACTTCTCATAAAAAGGCATGCTCTTCTATTTTTTATTTGTAGCGTTTTCTTTTTCTGATATTTCTTTTTAAATATTAAAATACGCACTTCAACTCTAGTAAGGATCGATATATATATTATAAAGATATTACATATTAACCGACAACATATACTTTAGATTATGGAATCATACAGAAGAATTTTTGCTAAATTACGCGAAAAAGTAGAGGATGATCCGTTCTATAATCATGAAAACGAGGTGGAGCTCGCGTTTCAAATAATATCAGCGTTTGAAGCAATTTCTACGTGTAAGTCTGGCATATGTTTTTTATATGAATTGAACTAAAATGGCATTAATCTACTAGATACTGTAGGAATACAGTTAAAAAATGATATTGTTGACGCATTTAGAGAGATACAAAATGATATGAACAAAGAAGCTACTTCAGTTATTAGTATCGAAGAAAGTGATGAAGATGTCTTTGAAATTCCAGAACTTGCAATGATGAGACCAATACAAGGGATGGAAGAGGATGAAGAGCAAAGTATAGTTGAAGATGATGGCAACGATATCATTGTAACTCATGAACGAACATTGAAAAGACCTAGAAAAAGAGTTCAAAATAAAAATAAAAAGCAACATATCAACATGGGCTGGATTAAAAACAGACTATCAAATCATGCATATGAAAGTAAGCATATATAACATTGCTCAACTCTACATGTGTCTCATCCACAATTCTATTTAGACTTTCATTTGTTTTTTGGAGATGAGGAGAAATTAAGAAAAGTCGTAAAGGAAAGGTTTACTTTAATCCTTCAAGCCAGTAATAGCTTAGAAAATAGAGATGTTGCTAATATAGTGGATCTTCAAGGAATACCCATTGATTTGCAGGATGCAATTGTTTGCTATTTGGATGCCACAACTAAAAAGACTACCGAAAATTTTAGAGCATACAGCATTGCAAAAACAATAGCAGATAAGGTGGATAACGCTAATAGTGGATTCGACACATTAGAGAGTAAAAGAAAGCAGATCAAGCATATTTATGCAATATTGAGAAGTACTAAAAATGCATTGCTGCTAAAGAAATACATAGCAACTTAACACTATTGATATGATAGAATCTTTCAAAACCCCAGGTGAAGGAACTAATTTTGGTCTGCATTGCAAAAAGTGTAAGATACTGGCTGATAGAGTGGGATTGTTTGCTTTGGTAATTCCAGAAGTGTTTTCAAAAGATTTTATTTTAAAGGTAACGAAGGGTGTATGGATTTATGATGATGGAATGAGATATACGAGCACTCATTATTTTGTTTTCTCTTTTTTATAAGAATGTCAACGAGGAAAATGTAGAGAACATCTATAATGTAGCAGAAAGTCAATTAGCTGATAAGCTAATGGATGCTGCAATTGTAGATGGTATATATGTTATAGAAGGAGAAGAATAAAATAAACAATATGTAAAGTAGTGGTATACTGCTGGGTGATGATGATTGAAATACGTTTTTGTTTGATGGATTTTAAAAGGATAGAAGAGGAATTGATGGATGATATTATTATACTTGAGAATCATTTATTACATTAGCTGTTGTAGTAGGAAACAGTTTATTTATTGATGTTAGAATATAGTTTGATGGTTTAGTTTAAATTTCTTTGAGATAAAAATACTTGAACAAAAAGCCAACAAGGACAAGATAGTTATATATGACATACTTTGAGTTCTTTGAAAAGAGCCATTCATCAAATAAATCGTTGTTTGTAGGACAATCAACACTGAAATTATGGGAAATAGGATTATTACTGTTGCGAAAGTATTGATTTAAACTTTTTCTTTAAAAAATAAAACACATATGAAAGTCTTCAATTATTTAGAAAGGAAGATGGATGTTTCCATTGTCCATGTGGGTTTGCAAGACAATTACCCAGAAATGTGCCTAATCACGTCAGAAGCTGTCAAGGGCTTGTTTATAATAAACAATCTGAAAACAGTAATGACAATGCTGCAATGCAGGTTGGCAATAATATCAACCCAGAAGCAGATTTATTAGTTGAAAGCAATTTCAATCAAAATATGCCAACGACGAACAACGAGCAAACGCCCCAAGAACTAGATGAAGAGGATGTTGAAAATACAGAGGAGGATAAAGACAATGTTGAGGAGACGATCAATTTCCAGGGTGATACCCAAATTTCTCGGTTCTGTGGGTTTAATTTAACGGAAACACATATATTGTACTAAATAATATTTCAATAGATCAAGATTACATTCTTGATTTCTATAACGACTTTGGTTTGCTTATCCATCGCAAATCTGATGCAATTATATGTCTTTTATGTAGAATTGCAATTGAACCAAAAGCAACTTGGACCCACATGAAAAAAAATGGGCATTTCTTTGAAAAAAAATCACGTACTATATCCAGGATGGATTTTAAAAAAAAATAATAGATGCTGGTGCTATTGATAGAGAAAACATGGGAAAGTATTTCTGTCCAACAATTTTGGAATTGGATGAAATTTCGGTATTAGCTATTCAAAATGGACATGTTTGCTCAATATGCCAAGATAGTAATTTCTATGCAACAACATCGTTATTGACCATGAAGTGACATTTCAGAATGAACCATGAATATATTGAATTAGAAGATTACATATTTACTAGAAAACTACAAACCGTTTTCAACAATAATCGAGCAAAATACTATTGTATCAAAGTGAGTAAAAAAAATATTTGCGATATCAATTTTTTTTATATTAAACACAACAATGTAGAGCCAACAACTAGAACATTGTCTCTCGGTGTCTGGCCAAAAGAAACGGCAACAGTTATTCGGTAATAATGAATATGCTAGGCAGATGACTATACTGAATGATTACGGCAATGATGCAGATATATGCGACCACAGAGATAAACTTAACAATTCTTTTATAGAATACTTCAAATTGAACGAATTTTATGCAGAGTTTTCAACAGAAGAAAAAAGAAGTGATTTGGATTTGCGTAAGATGCTGTACTTGTTTGTATCCAGAGAAACACAAACTGTTTGTCCATCATACGATCATATCAGAAAAATTATTCACAAATTTTTCTCAAGAATTAACAACAAGATGATAAAAACATCTGATGGTTACTTTTGGCGACAAAAAGTCAAATCAATGAATGCTCAAAGGCAAGGGATATATATAATACTAACAAAAAAACAAAAAAAAGTTGACGTTTTATTAATTAGTTTGGTTACTCGTGGATTGGGATCTTTTGAAGTTGCAAGTTTGAAGCAATATGCAGATCATTGGGCCAATATGATTATGATGCTTGCAAGAACTATAAATCAAGAGAGTGATGAAGAAAAATGCAGTAGAATTTTGGTTTTTCGATTAAAAAAGGATCATGAACAGCGAACAAAAGCAAAAATTACAAAAACTACTGTGTGAAGCAAAAAAAGATAATCCGAACGAAATTGTTATGGAGTTATTACTTTTTGATTTAAATATGAGCATTATCTGCCATCAAAATCCATTGCAGACAAACATTGTTGGTAGTATTTCAATGAAAACATCAAGATATACGTATTGCAAACTTCGGTTTCTGGATCACGATAGTGGATATAAATTTATTAGAGATATGACAAAAGTACATGCAATCATGGTTTTTTTTTGCTTTAGAGCAACTATACTCTATGCTATTTTTATAAAAGAAGAAATTATCAACGTTCAAAAAGAAGGTAGGATACATGATTAGGATGATTTATTGTATATTAATTGTATCGTTTTTTTTTAAATCAATTATCCAGAGAATGGTAGTGAGAGGGAAGGCAATGAAGCAGAAAATGAGGATAATGAAGTTGAAAGTGAAGAAGATGAGAACTTTGAAGTTGAAATTAATGAAGGAGGCGAAGGTCAAATTCAAAACGATATTGATAGTGAAGTTAGACTTCAAGGTAGATATGAAGGTGTAGCTCAATATCAAGGCCATTCAACTGAACTACAACAACGCCAGATAGACCACCACCACCACCACCACCACCACCAACAACAACAACAACAACAACAACAACAACAACAACAATCAGACGAATTTGATGCAAATGACGAATCAGACAAATACGACTCAGAGGGTGGAGACAAGGTTTATGACTACGAAGAAATCGACGTTGATAATTTTGATCATCAAGAATACATTGTTTCTATATGTGATTTTGAACAAACAGAAGAACTTGAAGAATTAAAAATTTTAAAGTTTTAAAAAAACCAAGTCGAATTTTAGAGAGCTGGTATTTAGAAATGGTAATTAATTATAATTTGACACACTATCCAAGAAAAGAGAACTTAATAAAAAGTTAAAAATGATTTTACATTCAAATATTTGGTTATAAGAAAGAAACGGGGCTAAAGTAAGGTGGTAAGTAAGATAGAAGGATATGATATAAGTAAGTAAAAGAAGAAGTGAAAATAGAGAATAAAAAAAAATATAACAGCGATTATAGTTAGAATCAGGGTTCAGGATAAAAAAAAATAAAAGGAGGGTTAGGGTTAGGATTGGGGTTAAGGTTAGGGTTAAGACTAGGGGTTAAATAAATAAATAAATAAAAAGATAAACAAACAAACAAATATAAAGAAGATAAATAAATAAATATACAAATAAAAGATAACAAATTAGGAAAAGAAATGCTAAATAACGAAATAAATAAAAGGATAAACAAACAAATAAAGATAATTAGGAAATAAAAGATAAAAGCGAAACAAATTAGGAAATAAAAGATAAAATGAAACAAATTAGGAAAAAAATAAAGATAAAAGAATGAACCAAATTAGGAAAAAAAAGATAAAAAAGAACCAAATTAGGAAATAAAAGATAAAAGAACCAAATTAGGAAATAAAAGATAAAAGAGCCAAAATTAGGAAATAAAAAATATGAGAGAAAAAAGATTGTATTATAATATAAATATAAACAATTAAAAGATAAACAAGCAAACAAAAGGAAGGTAAAAAAATAAATAAATAAATAAACCAAAGGTAATGAATGTAAGGTAATAATAATAAAACGAATTGCCGAAGGCAATGAGAGTAAGTAAAAAATCATGAGAGAGAAAAAAAAAAAAAAAAAAAAGGAATAGATAGAGAAATATGAATAGCACCATCGAATTCACAATCGAAAATCAGGTATATATAATATCTTATATTGGCAAATAAAACGAATTGCCGAAGGCAATGAATGAGAGTAAAAGTAAAAGTAAAACGAGTTGCCAAAAGGCAATGAGTAAACTAAATAATTTTGAGAAAAAAAAAAAAAAAAAAAAAAATGAATAGATAGACAAAAATAAATAGCATAATTGAATTCAGAATCGAAATTAAGGTACATATGAGTATGCAAGAATAAATAAAAATACCAAATTAGGAATACAAAAAATTACCAAATTAAGAAACATATAAACACAAACAAAACACAAACAAACATAAACAAAAAAAAAAAAAAAAAAAAAAAAAAATAATTAATAGATATAATATCACATATTGACTTCGGCAATATAAGATATTATATAAGTATATAATAACAATTAAACAAAAATCAAAACAAGATAAAAATTTACAAATAACAAAACAAAACATAACAATAAATAAACATATTAAGATGATAAACAATATAAAAAATAACAATACACAAGATACAAATATATATATAAACAGAAAAGAAAAATAACATAAACAAATAAATAATATAAATAACTAGCATAACAATAATATAAACATATAAACTATAACTAAGAAATAAAATAATAAATAAACAAGATAATAAATAAATAATAATAGCAATATATTTAGAGTATAATACAAAAAAAAAACAAGAGTTATATAATGACTAGGCATAATATAAGAGATTAGAATTAAAAATTAGGATACAATCAAACTAAGGACTAGGATTAGGGAATAAGACTAGAATTAGGTTAAGATTAAGATTAAAGTTAAGATAAGGGTTAGAATCAGAATTAGGGTTAATGTTAAAATTAGCGTTAGGGTTAGGGTTAGGGTTAGGGTTAGGGTTAGGGTTAGGGTTAGGGTTAGGGTTAGGGTTAGGGTTAGGGTTAGGGTTAGGGTTAGGGTTAGGGTTAGGG